>CM062819.1:653981268-654621370 GCA_031772625.1 Pinus tabuliformis | reverse complement strand
ATGCACGAACGTAATGCTCACAACTTTCCTCTGGATCTAGCCGCTGTTGAATCTATTTCAATAGATGGATAATACTCTGATGGATTATTATCGTGTATTGCTTAATTGAAGCATACCAAGCCTTTCATTCATTTTATTGAAAGGCTTGGTATGCTTCAATTGTTTGGTGTTATTCTTCATACTTCTTCGCATTCCATCAATAATGGATATGTGCAGTTCCCCTGCATCCAGCAGGAATTGAACCCGCAAGTTCGCCAATTATGAGTTGGGCGCTTTAACCATTCAGCCATGGATGTTGGATAAAGATCATCAACATTTTCATTCTATAATATGAGTATAGACTCAGATCTAAAATTGGGTAGTTCGGGATTGGGACCCATTTACATTCTTTCTCTCATACTTGATTCATGTCAAATATTCTCAATAGACATTCAAATAACATTTCATTGAATTAATTTGATAATAAGCCATGGACGAAACAAAATATGTGAATCAATTAGAATTGATTGTATTTATTGTTCGGTCCTTTGGTCTTCCACTCATGGTGGGTGGGATAATAATTAAGAAGTTGAGGTAAAAATATAAGAATTTTATCTATTTCAAAGGAGTATATTCATGTTCCTATTTCCCTAATATAATACTTTCTGGCTGGATATTTTCATTAATATATAGTCTCATTCCTACCTATTCTTGCATCCTTTATTTCCAGAGCTTTGGCTCCCATTGGTCAAGAACCGAACTACTAGTTACGAATCAAGTATCGAACCAATGGGAAGATACTTGGATCCGATCTAAGATCATTATATGTTCGCTCCAGTTCTTGTTGTTCTTGATGTTGGAACAGTCTCCCTTTCTCTATGGGCTATGAGTTCTAGTATATAGGGTATATCTGCATTTATAGGAGCTTCAATTCTCGTGCTTATTTTCATCGTTGGTTCAGTCCATGCGTGGTGAAGAGGAACATTCGAATGGTCCTTAATTTCCGAGTGGGGGAGGGAAGTACAAAATGACATAAAGCCAATGATGAATCCTATGAAGTTACCTTTACTCGATCAAACAATTTTGAATCCAGATATTTAAACTACCCCAAACGATCTGTCGAACAAATTGGGCCAGACTCTCCAGTTTATGAACGCTCCTTTACAATATTAATTGTGGTTTCATCAAATTCGCTTCATTAATAGATTCGTGATTCGACTCCGATCGTTACGGTCCGGTACCAAGATCTGGACCTAGACGAGCTTACCTCATTATAACAGCGGGGACTGTGACCATGAAAAAGGCTCCTTCTGTAGTGAGATTTCAAATGTCGGAACCAAAATATGTAGTTGCCCTGGAGCATGTACTATCACAGAGAAATGTTTGGTACAGATTATTATAGTACCGTTCACAAAGTAGATAAGTTAATTCTTGTGGATGTCTATTCGCCAGATTGCCCACCTGAACCAGAGGCTATTATAGATGCTATAACGAAACTTCGTGAAAGAAAAGAAAAGATAGTTCGATGGATATATGAGGCCCGAACTCCAACAAGGAAAGAATAAAATATTTCACTATAAATCATAGGGATCATCATATTGGATCCAGTATTCATACTAGAAACTATGGTCAAAAGTTATTACATCAATCTTACTCAATTCGAATCTACTTTCGAGATACCCTCTGCAACGTTTGGATCTACTTCAACTCTGCAATTATAGATCTATCATTGGGATAATCTATCCCATTTCGATTCGGATGGAATAGGATGAATAGATTCCGACTAGTGCCGAATTATCAGTCCCACCGTCAAATCTTGACTTCTGAGTTCTCGATCCTACTTTTTTATATGTACAGAGTATCGTGATTCAATTGGAACGGACAGAGAGGGACAATATGAGCAAAGAAGAGGGAGAGAACAGATTGATCCATCTATCTATTTTGATCGGGGTGTCTCCGTATGTAGATATACATCTAGATAGAATAGATTTAGATAGATGGATATGGAGACATGGATATTGACATCTTGCCAGGAACCAGATTTGAACTGGTGGCACGAGGATTTTCAGTCCTCTGCTCTACCAACTGAGCTATCTCGGCTCTTCCCTGTGGATCATCCTGGTACATGGTTTTAACTTGTGTCAACTAAAAAGAAGTAAAAAGGTATTTTTACTAGTTTTTAGAATGATCTTTATTATTTTCGATCTGGAAGTCACTAATATGATAAAAATGGACTGCAATTGAATAATTTCAAAATGATCTAATCTATGTAGATCATATATCACAAAATCAATTGATTATAAAATCAACTTATTAACAGATCAACTCAACTGGTCATAAGATGGATGAAAAGATTCATGTTCTAATTTCTTCTCTTCACGAAAAAAAAAAAAAATAGCGAGGTAAAAGAATCGAGAAATTAGAATGGATTCGAACCAATGGAATTGGAGAAGATAGATCAGTCCGTTCGGGAATGAACCTGGGTGGGGATAGAAGGACTTGAACCCTCACGGTCTATAAAGCCAACAGATTTTCCTCCTACTGCAATTTGCATTGTTGTTTACATTGACATGTAGAATTGGACTCTATCTTCATCCTCGTCCAACCATTTATTCCAAAAAATAATTCAATTCTCCATCTAGAGTAGATAAGTTCATAATTGGATTACTTAATGTCAAATCAGTACTTCAACTCGAATCTGGCATCTATCTTATGAATAAAATGCTTGGAACAATTCAAGTTCTGATCGCCAGTTTTGTCTGATGTTATATAACATCTCTCTCCATTTTTGAGGTGTAAATAGATCGTTCTATAACTACAGTATTGGACCAAATGAGATTCATTCGTTAGAATAGCTTCCATTGAGTCTCTACACCTATCCCCTTCCTATCTTAGGAGAAGAAACATTGTCTTCATGAACCGGATTTGGCTCAGGATTACCCATTCAAAATATCCCAGGGTACATTCCACAAAAGTATGGCATGTTATTGTCAAGACCTTGGGGAGCAAAACTCCAAGGATCCCTCCAATTAGACCTCTCTTATGCCACTATATATGTCTTTGGGCAACCAAAGAGACTGTATAGAGAAACACTGATGAAATACGTGGTAACTAGTGAGAGCCAGCCTGAAAATTTTCCCATTTACTCAATCCATTCTGATATGGATTCTTTTATTTTATTTAATGATGAAATAAGTCCTCCCATTGATGACAAGCTGTTGGCTTCAGAAATGAACACACACATCAATGTAGAATTGGTTGCCCATACTGATAAAACTGTCAAAACAATCAAGGAAACCAGCTTACAAGAAGAACCTCCCCAAACAGAAAATTCAAATATGTCCGCTGCAAGAATGACTGAAACTATTGACACTAACCACAAGCAAGAAATCATATGGTATTTAGAGTTTGATGGCTCTATCAACAAGTTAGGAGCAGGGGCAGGTGTTTGGATTCATAATACATATAAAAATCATGCAGAAGGCCATGCCTACAAACTAAATTTCAAATGCACTAATAACATGGCAGAATATGAGGCTCTCCTCTTAGGCCTTAAACTGCTCAAAGCTCTAGGAGCTGCAAAAGTATCCATTTTAGGTCACTCTGATTTAATCATACAACAGATGAAAGGTAATTTTGTTACCAATGACAATAGAATGAGGGCCTATAGGACTGCTGCCACTAGTATACTCAACACATTCACTGAATCCAAGCGTCCCAAGATTTCAAGAGAGCATAACATTCATGCACACAGCCTGGCCACTTCTACTAGTACATGCAAGCTTCCCTTTGAACCAAATCATCATTTCACTGTTGAAATAAAACACAGGCCCGCGGTCCCAAATAATGTTAAAGATTGGCAAGTGTTCGAGAATGATGCCCAGATTAACAATTTCCTCACTCTGGAGCATGAGTTTTCAAATATTAACATTGACATGGATGCTATGACGGATGAACAACAACAAACGAATGAAAATCAACAGGCTATAACTCCTATAACGGCCAAACGAATGGTGAACCCAACTATTTTTTATAATACAAATATAGAAGAATTGAAACTGATGCATTTGGAGGAAATAGCTGAAACAGAGGCCGAGATCGTTGATCTGAAAGATAACTTACTCCCTGTTGGCCTCACTCCGTTGGAAGACATGTTTGATGCTAATGATGTTCCAAAGAAACCAAAAATGCAACCCCTGAATGCTGCTATAGAAGAACATAACATCGGGACAGCAGAGAAGCCCAAAATGATCAAACTATCCAAAAATTTTCCACCTGATCAGAAACCCAAATATGTTGATTTGTTCAAAGAATTCCAAGATGTATTTGCTTGGAGTTATGAGGATTTGAAATCCTATGACACCTCAGTAATCCAACACACCATTCCCTTAAAACCAAACCAAAATCCCTTCAAATAGAAACTGAGGAGAATCAATCCCATGCTTCTCCCTTTGATTGAAAAGGAAGTGAAAAGAATGTTTGAAGCAGGTATCATAGCACCCATCAGATTTTCTGAGTGGGTATCCAATCTTGTTCCTACAAGAAAAAAGACAGGAGAGATTAGGCTATGTGTAGACCTAAGAAATTTAAACCAAGTCTCCCTAAAAGACCACTACCCGTTGCCCAAAATGGATCATATTCTGCAGAGAGTAGTGGGATCATCTAGAATTTCTTTGCTAGATGGCTTCTCAGGTTTCAATCAAATACTGGTTCACCCGGATGACCAAGACAAGACAGCCTTTACCACACTGTGGGGAACATTTAAGTATGTGAAGATGCCATTTGGACTTAAAAATGTTGGTGCCACCTTTCAAAGGGCAATGGATATTGCATTTGCCAAAGAAATACATGATTTCCTAGTTGTATATCTTGACGATCTAAACCCTTTCTCTAAATATGATCAAGAGCACCTGAAACATTTGAGGCAAATATTCATGACATGCAGGAAATATGGCATTTCCTTGAACCCCAAAAAATCCCTCTTTGGCCTTGAAGAAGGCAAACTCCTTGGCCATATCATATTAAAGGACGGGATTAGAATTGATCCTGAAAGAATCCAAGCCATCTTCCAAATCCCATATCCAAGAAACATAAAAGAGTTGCAAGCATTCCTGGGAAAGATCAACTTCCTAAGGAGATTTATTCCAAATCTAGCTGAGCTGATAAGACTATTAAGCAACATGTTAAAAAAGGATGCCAAAGTAAGATGGTCTCTTGAAACCAAACAAGCCTTTGAGGGCATAAAATCTGCCTTAACCCAAGCCCCTGTCCTCACAAGTCCACAATTTGATAGGGACTTTATCATATTTTCTTTTGCATCTGATCACACCATAGCTGTTGTTCTTTTGCAAAAGGATGATCAGGGAGCTGAAAATCCAATTGCATTTTTCAGTCGAGCCTTAAGATATGCCCCTTTGAAATACCCAATCATGGAGAAGCAGGCCTATGCCCTGGTCAAAGCAATCAAAGATTTCCGAGTGTACATTTTATATTCGCATGTAATTGCCTATGTCCCAAATGCTGTTATAAAGGACATATTAACCCAAAATGGATTAGAGGGAAAAAGAGGCAAATGGATTGCAAACATCCTTGAGTATGACATAGAAATAAAACCAACCAAGCTCATAAAGGGACAAGGTTTAACCAAACTGATGTCTGAAACAAACTTTCAAGTCTTAGACATTAACCAATTGAACAATGAACAGGAGTTGGCGACTCCACAGATTAGTGAAACCTTTTTGCAATCCCCATGGTATGCTGATATATGCTTTGTTTTGTTAAACCTGTTTGCTCCAGCAGGATTGTCCAAAACTAAGAAAAGATTTTTAAGAATGAAGGCTTCGAAGTTTTGTGTCATAGATGGTGCATTATTTTGGAAAAATCATGAAGGTATATTGCTTAACTGTTTAATCATGAATGAAACTAACAATGTCATGAAATAATTCCATGCAGGTGACTGTGGAGGACATCTATATTGGAAATCCACAGCTGATAAAATTCTAAGGGCTGGTTTCTATTGGCCCTCTCTTTTATCAAATGTAAAGAAGTTTGCCATTTCATGTCACAAATGCCAAATCTTTGAGGGCAAAAGAAAACTGTTGCCCCTGCCCCTTAAACCTATCTCAACTGAAAAGCCTTTTCAACAATGGGGTCTTGACTTCATTGGAGAAATCCATCCCTCTTCCTCAGGCCAGCACAAATGGATTTTAATAGCCACCGACTATTTCACCAAGTGGGTTGAGGCCATCCCATGCAGACAAGCCAATGACACCATCATTATCCAATTCCTTGAGAGCAACATCCTTTCTAGATTTGGATGCCCTGAGAAGATAATTACTGATAACGCCACTGCTTTTAAATCCAAAAAAATGATCAATTTTTGCCACAAATTTCACATCACCTTGGGGCATTCCACAGCCTATTACCCCCAAGGTAATGGCTTGGCTGAGTCATCTAATAAGAGCCTGATTAATATCATAAAGAAAGTGCTAGAAGAAAACAAGAAGAACTGACATAAAAAGCTCACAAATGCCCTATGGGCAGACAGACTTTCAACAAAGAGATCCATTGGGATGAGCCCTTATGAGCTAGTATATGGCATGGAGGCTAGATTTCATTCATCCCTAGGCATCCCCACTATCAGACTGTTACAGGAGATTCAGGCTGAACCAAACGACATTCAACGAAGAATCAACCAAACCATTTATCTTCAGCAAACCAGAGAGCAAGTTTATGGCAGAGCTCAGATTTTGCAAGAAAAGCTCAAAAAGATGTTTGATAAGAGAGTTAAGGCTGAGGATTTCTATATTGGTGACAAAGTTATAAGGTGGGATTCACGGAGAGAAGACAAGGGAAAACATGCAAAGTCTGATTTTTTATGGAAAGGGCCATTCGTTATTTCTGTTGTTCAGGGAAATAACACATATTTTCTCAAATCTGTAGAGGGCAGCACGGCTGAAGAAGGCCCTGTAAATGGCCGAATGATAAAACATTACCATGATCCCTTCTAAAGGGATACAATCCAACTCTGTACATATCTCTTTGTACATTGATATTTGTATATATCAGCGCTTTGTTTTTAGTTTTTGTGTAAGCGATCTGAATGTTAAAGGAGCAACAACAATGTTTGTGAAGACACAGCCAATTGCCAGTATTCCATTTTTTAAAGCTCTGTCTCTGCATTAATCTCGGTAAAACAGCAATAGTAGCACGGTCATATCACAGAAATTCATGGTAAAAGCAAACAGTGGGCAGCTTGCAGTCTTCAGTCAAACAGTATCAATAAGAGAGGAGCATTTTTTAATTTCACATCAACAACTGCTTCTAGACCAGAGCTAAAGGAAACACATCAGTTTTGATCTATGTTTTTCAAAGGCACAATGCTCAAGAAATACTGTACATAACATCAAGCACGTGGAAGAAAGCAGGTGATGTTATACAGTTCACAGTGATTCAGTTGAGGAAGGAGTTGTTCATATTTCAAAGTTTCACACTATAACAACCAGCATAAAGAAGTTTTTCAATCTACAGCAACAATAGAAGATCAAGGCAGTATGACCTGCTGTTCTTGGCTTTTCACAAGGAAAAGCCATCCCCAAGTGGAGCCACTGTTAGCCTCCTGTTGCAACAAGTGTTCATCTTTCATGATTGACAGTTTTACATGCCAAATATGTCATCTTTCATGCTGCAAGGTTCCATATTTCCAGAAGAGGCCAAAGAAGAGGCCATGAAAAAGTGCTAGTCTAAATGCCACTGTTGTATTCTAACTTTGATGAGTTATTTGATTTTTGAAAAAAAATTTAGTTAAGGGAAGGCCAAACAGCTTAATCTTGGCCTCCCTAGGTTTCAATTTCCTGTTTTAGAATATAGAAAATGATATCTCTCCAAACAGCTTAATCTTGGAAGATTTATAGATAGGTAGAGAATCAAAGGAGCCCAACTGCTTAATCTGGGCCCTTGGCAGAAATAAGTGTAGATTTAGATAGAAGGGTAGTCAAAAGAAAAATTGTGAAGCTGGGTCTGCAAGTTTAAGTGCACCCACCAAAAAGAAGAAAAAATGTTAGGAAGGTATGCTGGGTAGGTAGCTGTGTAGTTGCAGAATCATGACCTGTGATCCATTTCTTGTTGTCAAGTGTCTTATTTATTCAGATCACAAGTTGGAGGTAGTTTTCCATTTGGAGGAGCTCAAACTGGACATTACTAACTTCCCCTTCTTCTTCTTTCCCAAATCACTTACTAACTTCCCTGAAGAGGTCACGATCTGCTTGATTCCTCTTAGTCTCATCATTTTCCATTATATTTGCCTAAGTGAAGGTCCTCTTTGCTTAGGAGTAGTATTGTTTCACTCTATGAGTCAATTTTTCCCCAAAATAGCCTAAGGTCCCATACTTAGCGCTTTCTCGTCATTTTCATATTAACTCCTAACTATGTTATCTAACTCCCTAGTCTATTCCCTTATCCCCTATTATGCAAAATATATAAAATCCCAAAAAATATTAAATACCCCCTCCCTGGCACTATAGCCATATAATATCAAGTTCGGGAAATGTTGAGTTCACCTGGAGCTTGACATTAGCCTTCCACGTCCAAACCCTGGGATGAACTTGACATCTGGTTAAGTTAATAACCTTTTCTTTCCCCTTTACCCATAAACATTTCATCATTTTCACCCCCTCTCACTGATTGTTTAAAGTTTAGTGTTAAAAATGTTTGAATAAACATTGAACTTTACCCCCGGTGTGCAAACCATGTATAAAACCCACTTTTCCGCCCTTATTCTAAGATTTTGCTCATAAACATTTAACCCCCGCTCGTTTATAACCCCATAACCCACTTCCCTAATGTTTTAAACCCCCCCCCCCTGTCACATAATAAATTAATCAAAAGGTGCGCGGGCCTCGTCCCTTATCCCTCCGCCGCCTTACTCGTCCCGCCAACCGTCCGATCGCCCATGTCCCAGATCAACGGCGGGCGGGCTTTTTCAGCTTCGAATCCGCCGATGTTTAGCGCCCGGGAGATGGGCGGTTTTCCCGCCGTACTCCCGCTATGCGTCGCCCTCCTGGGTGTGGCGGAACCCCCTCCTCCCAAACCACTCCAGTGCAAAGGTGGTGCACCCGAAACCGCCAAACCGCCCTCCCCTGGGTGACGTCGGCGCCACGTCCTCCGCCCAGTGACGTCATCCTACTGCGTCATCTGCCTGCGTCGGCCTCCTGCCACCATACTGCCAACTCACCATTGCCACGTCACTGCCACCGTCACCCTGCCACGTCACCCGCTATACTGCTAACGTCATCAGCTGATGTCACCTTACCACGTCACCTCCGTACTGGGACCCACATGCTGACGTCATGCTGACTTCATCACTCAAAAAGGCGCAAAAGGCCATAATCGTGGTTAGGAAGCTCGGATTCAGATTCTGAGGCAGTTTTTCATGCGCGATTAGTCGCGCATGGCTACGGGAAATGGGCCAGAATGGAAAGCCCCTCATCGCGCAGCCCCCAGCAAGCCCGAAAGGTGCAGAATGACCCGTTTTTATTCACGAAGCATTCAGAAAGGGGCAATCACACTTTTTAAAGCAACAGAAGGCCGAACAACTACCATGAAGGATCGATGGGACAGTCCAAACCATTCAGAAGATATTAAAGACTCCAGTATCAGTGCCAAAGAGTATCAGGAAGCGGCAAAGAGTATCATTTCAGCAACATCAAATCAGGTGAAAATTAAAAACCTTCATCAAAGTCAGCGAAGCAGTTAAGGCCATTTAAAAGCCTATCTGGTCGGGATTAGTGCACATTAATGCCAGCAAAATAGTAGCAAAACCAAGTTAGAGGTGGAGATAAATGACAAATCACATTTATTGTAGGAGGACTGCACCGAGCCACCCAGGACAGACATTAACTCAGTTTGATACAGCTGCCCTCAGCACAGCTCAAAGATATTTTCATGCATTTATTTCTAGATAAGATTAGGTTAAATTAGGTTAAAGTAATTGTTTTCTTTCAGACCTGTTTAGGTCGGCTCTAATAGTTTTTGGATAATTTTCCCTATTTATACCGACCCACTGTATTGTTTAAAGGGTTGGTTGGTTGATTATCCTCATTAGAGACTCGCACTGGATATCCGAGATGTTTTACTTAATCAAATATTGTTGAAAAGCTTGGAGGAATGATTGTCTGCTCTGTGTCTAATGGTTTGAAGAATTGAATGCGGAATTCTTGTGCTACTATATGAATCAATAAGTTTTCCTTACCTCTGTTATTTCAATTTCACATATGCTCAAGTCACAGAACAAAGGATTGGTTTAGAATTTGCTTGGTTGCACTCTATGCTTAGTTTTTGTGGCTTCTTAATGTTTTCCTCTTGAATTAGGCATAAATATGAATTCTGTTATGGCACATGTTTGACCTATGTTCATATATGAATGACTGTTAACCAGGAATTCTTAACTGCTCCTAGATAGGGCTCATTTGTCTTCTTTCTGCTAATCTGAATGAGAGATTCTTAATTGCCCCTCATTCCTTAGCCTTTAATCCACCTCTTTTACCTTGAATGATTGTTTCATATACAGCTAGATTGCTCCATATTCCTTCTTGTGACCAGGAAAACGCACCAGCAGTCCTACTCCTTGACTCCACGCCCAATGGTTCTAAAACTTTCATGTTATCCCTGCCTCTTTACTTGAAAGCATCATCCTTCCTACCAAAAACAAAACAAAACCCCTTGAACTCAATAACTAGCGTAAGATCCTTATCAACAAAGCTAAATCAGAAAGAGAGAGCCCTCTCTGATTGCAGGTGGGCTAGAACCTGCAGTCCAAAGATTGGTCTGTGGTTACCTCGGCCGTATCCTTTTGATGCCAACCAGAAGGACAACCTGAGTGATAACAACGTCAACCATGATGAACATACTACAAAAATTAGAAACAAAGGGGATAGTATTGCACCTGTTTCAAGTCATCGGCATAGATTGCCTTAAGGTTAGACCAATTGATATCCATGTATAATTTCCATTCCCTTACATCATTTCCAACACCATCCATCTCATATTCCTCACTTTCCATAGGTTTTCTACAACATTCATGATCTGCTACAGAAACGTATAGAACTACTACAGGGGAAACTTGTCTTTGAAAAAAGTTATAGATACAAGTTTTGTTTATTACCTTGTGCAAATAAGTGCACCAAAAAGGTCCTAATAATTATCCTTTCCATGTCCAAACTCCAAAAATGTGCTCCTCTCACTCTATTAGCCCTATTTCACCTTGTAGAAGACTATTTCCTTCACATTTTCATCACATACAAACTTAAAACCTTATCCCTCCACATTTCACTCATACTTCTAAATTATCAAGTCACAAGCATCAACTAAGAATATTCTTCATCGAGCTTGAAAGGCCTTTGTTCCTGCTACAAGGAACTATATAGTAAGTTACAAAGGCACTATAGACCCAACATTTTTTAGCATATAAGGAGCTATCTAAGGGAACCATATTTTTTTCAACAACTCCACATCTCTAGAATCCACCTCCGAGATTCACAACAAAGTCCTAAGCCGCTACAAGATCCACTGCAAACTCGTACAGGATGAATTGTACACAAAACAAATCACTAAGCCAGTCTCTGAAGCACTTGAAACCATGGAATTCATCAACACCATGCTTCCAAAATGTGAACACAAGGTATGGAGCCCCAAAATCTCTCTAAATTCATCTTAAGAATGATGAAAAAAATTGTGCACAAATTGGGGTTTAAATAAGCTAGCATCCAAAAGTTAACCAATAGTTTCAGCACCCATTCCTAAAGTTGTTCTCCCACATGTGGTCGTTGAGTAAGACAAACAATTTATCTATTTGTCTCATTCAAAAAATGTGTTAATTATTTAAATGATGTAATGATCAAGTTGGTTAGTACATCCTATAACATCGTCAAAGAGTGGAGTGGTAGATGGGACAACTAGCACTACACATTGTCCCTTCCCTACCACCCCATAACCATCCTACACCTTCCTAATCACCCCCATTTTAAAAAAATAGTGGTAATTATATTTCCTTTGACGACGTGCATGCTATGTGAAGAGCTACAGGTAAATCATAGATTATTATATAATTGCTATAGGTTTCTATAGGATTGTTACAGACAGTTATATGACAGCATCAGGGTTTACTATGGGACTATGTAAAATGCTACCAAAATTCCCTCGACAAGCAATCAAACCCTATGCATGTGTTGAAATGTCGGTACCAAAAAAAACACTTGAATTTCCTATCAGTCATCTTCCCAAAAGAATTATATTGTCTACATAAAAATATGTTTTGTGTTAAACTAGGTATTTTCTCTGAGTTATATTGGCTAAATAGTGAGTGGTAGGAAGAGGAGGTTTAACATTTCATTTTATATATTTGATGTCAAATTTGTTGAATATATATAGTCAAAATTGTGTTGCTACACATTGGAGTTATGTCCATTAAAGAAAACAGAGGTGCTACAATAGGAAACCCTACTCCCTATAGCACCAAAAAAAATCCATTCTTTCTCAAAATTGTTACAACCACAAAGCAACAACCTATTTAGTTCAACTTAGATTTTAGGAGTTATAAGAAGAGAAATCCCTAAGTGTGGTTTGGAAATTAGCCTGAAAAAGTTAATTGTTCAAACCTTGTAAAAGGGCAATTCTATTTCTTCTCTTCTTGCAAAATGGGGGGTAGTTTTAACAGAAGGGAATCCGCTGATACCATTAGGATTTACTAGTGCCCTAGAGTTGTTTCCATCTTAGAAAATTATTATTGGTTATGGTTCCTTCAAAATATTAGGATGATGAAGTGGAAATGGTATTTTTACATGAATTTGTAGAACCTTGAGGGGAATGATTTTTTCACTACAATCAAGGGGCTAGATATTTACTTCAATGAAGACTCGGTGAATAGGATTAAAACCCTTCCTAAAGGAATTCAGTGGAGCAAGGAGGGAAATCTTGTCTAACCCCTTGGTGAGGTAGCCTATCATATCCTACAGTACATCTCTTGTGAGAGTGGGTTGAGTATAGTCTATGCTTACCAATGCAGGCTACTATATCAGGCGAAATTCCAATCCCACCTCCCAACATCTGGTTTACTGAGAATCCCATTATTTCTCCTATAATTTCTAAAGGGGATGAGAATTGAAGTGAGGTTGGGAAAACACAAGTATTTGACCCATCATGGCCTGATTAAACTAATTGTAACTAATGCACTATAAGTTTTACTACATCCCATTTCTTGGACCAATTTTGTGAACATGCATAGATAGACCTTTCTGGAGGCACAATAAGAACAAAGGCCTAAAAAAAAATAAAAAGAGGAAGGGGAAAGAAGCATCCAACCACTTAAAACAAAAAAAATAAAGCTACCTTGGGGAAGGAAGAAAAGGAGATAGGAACCACCTTGGTAGGATTAAGTACCCCTACCAAACCAAAAGTTAGCAAGCCTATCCAACAAATTGTATATGCAAGAATAAAAATAACTATAACTAGATCTAGTGGAAAGCCTCAACCTCCTCCCACTCCTATTGCAGTTGAGGAAACACCTAACCCTAAAGATAAATGGAAATAGGAAGAAGAAGTGTAGATACTACCAAAGGTTTATGAAACAAGAAGAGAGGTGAAACAAGGAAAAAAAATAGTGCTTCCAAAGGAAACAAATCAACTACAAGAACAACATAGAAAGTTACAGGAGGTAGAAAATATGAAAAGCATCATGCACAAAGGAATCCACCTTCCTTTTTTTCTTGGCCATTAAGGGACGATCCTCCTACTACATGACCATCAGAATGAACGATGCCTTCACATCTATTTCCTGATTGAAGTGGAGAAATCCAAGGTGGAAGCCCAAAGGTGAAAAATAATTGTCCAATATAAAGGGGTGGGAGATCTTGCTGCCATGGAGCATGAAGTCAACAAAGTAAAGGAGGAAATCGTCTTCTTAAAACTAGAAGAAGCCAATCGAAGATAACATCTCGAGAAAGAAAATTAATATATTAAGGAGACAATTGTAGTAAACACAAGGATTGTTGATAACAAAAGATACCAAATTACAACATTGGAAACATCACTAGGGGCCATGGGACATCTTTCCTTAGAGGTTGCCAATTGTATGTAGCAATCCAAAGTATATTCACTTTTCTAAAGCAGCAATGGTGCAGATTCCAAATCAATCAAATAGCACAAAGGGGCACCATGCAGTTGGAAGAGACTAAGCACATTATAAAATTATTCCAAGAGTGTAACATGGAGGACAATGAAAAATAGCTAAATTTTATATGCATAACCTAGTTCTCTCTGATATTCATGTTTGGGACCCCAATCCTTACTTGAGGGATGCACAATTGTTGGAATTAGCCTCTTGGTTGAGGTATGAGGATATTAGAGAAAAAAAGTGGTAAAGGAAATGGACAAAGATTTAAGGGAGCCATTGTGGATCAAACTAGAACACCCACCTCCTTCAATGCTTGTTAAATTTCATGACATTCTTGCACAAGACCCTAAGATAGAGTCCATTATGAAGGTAAGTATAATCCATCCTACACTTTGAGGCAACCTTTAGGATTTTGGGAGAATAAATTTCTCATACCTACCAGAGGAGATGGCAAAGCTTATATTACAAAATGAAAATGATAGGATATCACTCTCTTAATAGACTCAAAGCAGCATTAGCAAGAAATCCCCCCTATAAGAGGATCATCCAAAGGCTTAGGGTTCAATATATTGGACTAAGATTCAACCCACCTCTGATGCTAGGACTAAAGGAGCATAAAATTAAAGAAGAGGAATCTCAAGTGTGGAAGGAAATAGGGGAGAATGCAAGGCTCTATGTAGCAATGACATCCACAACAAGTTTAGCATGAGAAATTAAAATAGACAATCAGAGAACTACACGAACAAGAGTATAGAAGAGAGGAAGATTGAGTTACTCAAGGATAATAAAAAGTTACAATAGATGGGCTTCCAAAGTAGGTAAATCATAAGACCCCTCATTCCACCCCTAAGCACATAAAAATAATGTTTTGACCCCACATTTTGCACTTAATGGTATATTTTCCTGGCTTAACGAGCTCCTAGAGGATTCGATGTGGTTTTCATGCTTTATGTGCCTTAATATGTTTTTTGTGTAGGATTTATAAATATTTTGGACAAATTTAGAAGAATCCAGCATTGGAGAAATTCTAGGGACTTGCTCCATACTGCAAGAAGACTCAAACTTGGCTAGATCAAGGCATTAATGCCTCCTAGTATTGGTGTGAGTTAGATCTGGGGAAATATCCCTTATTTTTAGGATTTTGGGGAGGGAGGGGAATACAGCCCTACTTTCAAGGAAGTTTCTCCCCCACCTTACATATAAATAATATATCAGATTTGGTGCTTGGGGCAAAGAGGAAAAAATAGATTAGAAAGAGCTTAGGCTTTGAATATTTTTTAGTAAGTTTTGCAACTTCATATTTCCTAATGTAAGACAAATTTTAATATAATGGAAGTAGTTCCTCATTTCAAATTCTAGATTAGTTCCTCCTCAAGGAATTAGATCATAATTGAGTTGGGCCCACCCTAGTAGCTTCAAATCCCTCTTGTATTTCTATTACTATCATTTTAATGCTTTTTTTACTTTGTTTAGCTCTTGAATCAACATTTCTAGAAATTGTACTCTGATAGATTTATGCTTGGCTAATTAGGTATTTTTATGTGATAAATTTCTTTGCGAGTCATTTATGCAATCTATCAACATATTAGATCACTCATATTTCTTATCATTGCATTTTCAAGCCTATTTCTATTTTATTTCATCTATTGTTACAATTTCCGCAATTTTCTTGTTTTATTGTGCATCCTAGATTATGATTATAGAAGATGAATAGAACTTGGTTTCATAGTGTTGAATCTTATAATTAGTTTTTATATGCTTTTGAAAGTTGAATAATATAATTTCCCATCATTCCTACCCCCTTTTCTCATCTTAGATTTGTATTTTAGCAATTTTTCTCGATTGTTGGTTTTTCTTGTAGTAAAACAAGAAATCTTGTACCAACCAACAAGCAGCGCATTTTCTTTATCCAATTTATCAATGAACTATTGATTTAGTTTCCTTATCATATTAGAATATGTTTGGGGTTTTGAAAATATATTTTGGAAGATTAGGATCTCTTGAATTTTCCCTTAGATGCTTTTATTGTATGTTTTATGAGTGCTTATTTTAACTTTTGCAACATAGATTTTAGTTTTGTATTTTATCTTCAAGTAAAGTGTGTTTTCCATTTCCTACAATTAGAATAGGTGTGTTCCATTTATGATCTATATTTATGAAGGAACGAAATGAAAATACATATTTAAACAGAAAAACGGAGCTATAGTGAAAATTGAACTTCCAATCATTGATAACAAAATACTAAAAATTGTTTACATGTGGAATGGAAATAAACTAGCTCATGCGATGATAGTTTATCTCTAAGAAGATATGTGGTGGATACATGCCTTATGAATTTTGTTACAATGAGACTCAAAGGCCTATTTATTATTAATAAATAATGGAAAACCCTAAACATCCAAAACCTAACCCTAGGAAATGAAACACCAAAAGTCTGTGGGCTCCATTGGGAAAAATTAGTATATCAACTTTTCAAGATCGTAACTTTGGCATATGATCTTTGTTTGACACATACGATACCTTGTTATAAATATTTACCCAAGAACTAAAAATTTCAACGCAAACCCTACCATGAGCTTCAAGTTTTCTTGTTTTCTAAAAAAACATCATTTAGGGCCTCAAAACGGCTCTGAAAGTTCAGGACCTAAAAACTACCAAAAATAATATATTGTGCTACAATTAAGGAAATTGAAAGTAAAAATGGTGGGGATATAAGGGGAATAGGTGGGTGGCCATCAATATCCACGTGGATCAATCATCCACCCTTAGGAAGCAATCGTCCCTATTGCGTTGAGTGCCTCCATGAGATGGTGAACTTCCACTTAATGTGGTCCATGGTGAGCCACTTGCTTTGGTACAGGAGTTGGCCAACTTTGACAACCCGATACAATTTTTTGTATTTTGTTATCAATGAATTTAATTTCATTGTTTGTTTTAGCTCTGTGTTTCTATTTAAATTTATATTTCTATTTCGTTCCTACGTAAATCTAGATCAATTTCATTTCTACAAGTTATTTCTACGATTTCACTTTCCTGTACCATAGTTATCTTGGCAACTTGGCTATATTTATGTTCATTTAACCTACACTACAACATCTCTCACCTACATGAGGATTATAAAAGGAAAGAAATAGTTTTGGTTGCACATATAGTTCCAACCCCTCTTAATTTATATGAAACCCAGATTAATAATTGAAGTTGAGACTCTTGGGAGTTGCAACATTATTGTTGCAATATTGAGGGCCATTAGGATTCCAAGTGGGAAATCATGTGTACCTATACATCAGACCAAAGAAGAGGTCATTGAAAGTGGGATCTTGTGCTAAGTTAGCACCAAAATTTTGTGGACCACTTCAAACATTGGAAAGAGTGGGACCAGTGGATTATAGACTAGCGTTTCTACCCACATTGAAAGCACTTTATGCATTTCACCTTTATTTACTTAAGAAAAGTTTAACTGACCCTAATCATGTGGTTAATTGGTATATGATATAGGTGGAATCTGAGTGGACTTCCAACCAGAACCATTGTGCATCCTGCGCCGGAGATCAATCGCACTTTGAATCGAGAAATAGAGCAAAAAAGGTACATTGGAAGGATTTTGGACTTGATTAAGCGACTTTGGAGACTATCGATCAAAGGAGGGTACCTAGCTCATTTTTGTTTAATGTATCAACATGATGTAGGAGTTGTAAATAGAAGCTCAGTCAAAATGATAGGTGGCAATTCCCTTGCGCAATATTGCGATCCTGAGTGAATCCGATATTAGGGTTGTTGTAGTGTTTTCTTCTTAATGATGTACGAAAACAACCCACTTAAGAGTGTGGATGACAAACAATATCAACAATATAAATAGCGCTAAACATTGTAGATCTGCAGCAACTGATAGAAACAAACCCTACCAAAGTCTGGATCTATGCCATAATCATAGTTAAACAACAAACAAAAAAAAGAGTAATAACTCCAATCATCCAATGGAAACCAGATATGTGAAGAATAATTTTATTATAACACTTGTGAAGAGAAATGATAAATGTTACCAGTCACCATCTATGGGATGAGTTCTTGGCTATCCTCAAATGTCTCCAGCTCATGTAGAGTCTCTCTCCTCTATAATGCATAAACCCATCAAAAATATGGTGTGCAACACTGAAAATAATCAGAGTTACAACAATGAGTGCAACAATGAAAATAATCAAAAGTGAATAATGAATGGAAAACCCTTCTATTTATAACAAAATATTGAGTTATCCTCAAATAATGAGTAATAATAAAATATTATTGATCCCATTCTTGGAATAACCACTTGGGATATTTTATTATATTTATTTAGCAGGAAAACAATATTTAAACTTTTATTTATAAATAATAAATAAATAAAAGATTTATTTATCATCTCAAGGAATTAGTTAAGGAATAATAAACAAATAATGATTTATTTAATTATTCCCAAGGGATTTAGTCAAACTTAACAAAGAATGGTAATTAATTAATGATTTTAACTATAAATTACTTAATAAATGTGGTTTGCTAGGTAATTTCTCACAATGAAAGCAATTTTACTATGGTAAAATTGGCTTTACATTAGTGTAAGCTTTCATTTAATATTGATCCCTTCATATCATTACTATTTTTTTCAAATTCATGCAACAATTTTATGTAATATGAAGAGCTTCCTCATGAAATGATTACAACAATGAAGAGAACTCTATAGTTCTATTAATTCATCATGCTTTCCAAGTTTGTTAAATGGGACATTAGGGCTAGGCTAGATAGTTTAGAGAATAGTTATTTGTCAAAGACACTCAATTCTACTGATAATTTGATCATGTGCACTTATTATGGAAGAAACCCTATGCAAAGTTTTAAAGGAAAAAAATGTGATCAAACATGTGCTATTATTATAGTTTTTTGTTGTATGTATGAGCATAAAATTGGAAATTTGCAAAGAAAATTCCACTTTAATTGTTTTTTATTGTTTACAACTCAATGAAAGTTACAATATAACAAATAACATGTAGAATGTATACTACTATAACATATTTTGTTGGACATGTTAACTTTATATTTATAGTGGTTATTATACAAAGTCTTAATCTAGTCTTTGTTGAAAGATCATTGAAATATTAATGGAGATCTATTGTTAAAACTAAATACGTTCCCAAGAAACCCCATTATAGACTAACGTTAAAAGATCATTTGAATGTTAACAAATTTGTTTATGAAAACTAAAAAGGCCATGATCTATGTTGCAAATCTATCACATTTTAGATCCCAAATTCAAATATGCAAAATATTCTCAACTTTGGGGTAACATGAAATACATAAGGTAATCTAACTTGAAAATTGTTAAAAACTAGTGTAGGAAATATATTTGCAATTGGTTTTAATCTCTCAAATTGAAAATGCTTCCAGTTCCCATATTCTCCATTGATTTCTTTCAACAATGTTAAAAAAATACAAGGACATAAGATAGTGGAAAACATGCCACATGAAAGGTACAAAATAAGATGCATGTCTATGCTTTGACCATGGTTACATTCGAGAACTAGACAAAATAAGTGCACTTGCAATATTTGTGCCTATCCTTTAATGATGTATTCATTTGTACATTAAGGGGGAAGTATAGATGTTCCATAAGTGGAACATAACACTTTACCTCCATCAAGAAAGATGAGTGCTTTTTGTAAGGTCGGAGGTAGTTTTCAGGAGGTAAATAAAGTGAGAGGAACCAATGGAAGAAAATCCCTTCAACGAAATAAACGCATTGATTATTTCATAAACCTGAGCACCAATCACTACCACCATCACTTATAAAATACACGCCTAAACACTATAATGTCATGAGTTCCTAACAACATTGGCTCAAATAACAATATTTTTGTAATCCCCAAAATAAGGCCCTAAACTTGTAACCACGTATACCAAAGAAATTGATATATATATATATATATAAACTTGGGTAACTATAGATATGTTTTTAAGTCAAAGCACGATAAAAATGGGTCTAAGATGAATGAATATTGTATGTACATATGTGGCATTGATAATAAGAAAACCGTGTGGTGGAACCCTATGCGATGGAAAAATCATTATACATGGAGTTCATAACATGGGAATAATTTAAAAAATAATTTTACTACTATAAAATATGCTAGTAACAACAAATTCAATCCAACATTTAGTGTATTTCTTCTGACATTGGAATCATTTCCTAACAGGAAATCTGATGACAAAGTGATTTTGATATTTTATGTTAAGATTGCTTCAAGTTTAATACAATTTTATGTCGACTCCGGGATGGCACCAACAACTACTTCTAGTGTGCACATTAGCACGAACCAAGACACCAAGTATAGCATCAGATCTAGCCTCTAATATTAGCTTCTTTGTTAGCATTGAGGTTATCTTGTTTAGATTTGTTTGCATTGGTAAAAAATTCCAAATTTTTTCCAATAGAATCGCCACTTTAGCACCTAGTTGTTCCTCCACTATCACTTCCATTTTAGCACCGAGTTTCGCTTCAACATTGGTTTATGCTCCCACTTTAACACCATGAATTGCTTCCATTTTAATACCTAGTTGCTTCCACATTAACATTGAGTGTTTATTCTAGTTTATCAATTCTACTTTATCAATAAAGTTTTTCTTCCACTTTAATGATAAGTGTTGCTTCCAACTTAGCATTAAGTTTTTCAGTTTTTCTTCCACTTTAGCACAAAGGTTTGCTTCCACTACAACTTGCATTTTAACATCATTTCCACTTTAACATTGAGTTTTTCTTCCACCACACCCTCCACTTTAGCATTGGGTTTTATTTCCACTTAGATTCCACTCTTGCATCAAATTTTCTTTTATTTTAGAATTGACTTTTGCTTCCTTTACAACTTCCACTTTAGGATATGTTTTGCACATAGTTTAGCTTCCATATTAGCATATAGAATTTTGTTTTAATTTTAGCATTAAATGTTTCTTTAAATTTTTCTTATTGGTAAGTTATATATATATATATATATATCTATATATATATATATATAAAATAAAGTATGAAATAAATTAAAATATTGTTAAACAAATATCTCAAATCAAATTTACATCGTAGTATTTATTAAGAAATTTAAGGGAAATTAATGAACTACATTCATCGAAAGTAAAATAAAAAATGGAATCCATCAAAAAAAATTCATATATTATCCATGTATTATAGATGAAGTAAAATAATAAATTTATCATCATAGAAATTCACCATCAAAAATAAATCTACAACTTCTAATATATATATATTAGCAAAGTAATACCAATGACCTCGTCATCACCATCTTTTAAAACAAGTCAATATCAACATTGTCACATTATGATGTCATAAACAAAATCATTAGAAAATAAATAAAAAAGTAAGATATGTGATTTAGATGCCAATATCATAAGCGACGAGTTTAATGGTCCTCATCTATACAAAAGTCAAAATGATGTACACATCATCATATCTCAACATCAATCAATGAAACAAGTCAATATATATGATGATCTAAATGCATGCTACCTTAGCATATGGATCTTAATGATCATCATCCTCAGTTGTATTATCTTCAACATCACTAGAATCCTCTTCTTCCTCCTCCTCTTCCTCCTCAACTCGTTGCTTTGGCTTAGTCTTATCATAATCTAGATCATCATCATTTTGGTCCTTGGATACAATGCTCTGAAAAGGGACAAACATACAATATTAAATGTTAGTATTAAGTGAATTTATATAATTGGGTTGACCATTGGCCCATGAAAATAATTCTATAATTATGTTTATCAATCAATTTAATAAACTTTAATTCGCACCATTAAATAATAAATATGGGGGCATAGGCTTGTGAGACACTAACATTGTATGTGTTGGGTTTACGACATATATGGACTTTCTAACCTATGAGAAAAATCCTCAAATTATGATATAATGTTGCAAAACAAGGTTAGACCTTTTAGAGTCCAAATAACTTTAAATAAAGACTAACAATGTTACAAATATCTCGTTCACTAGATGATAAATTAGAGAAATTATTTGCTAGGCATAAAATTTAGTCTTTCATTCAAACAATATTCTTAAATGTTTGTGTACTTGATTATGAAGCAAATCTTGTTTCCAATCTTCAATGAGACTTATTCTTTTGTAGGTTACTAAGTTTGACTTCAAATGAAAACATAAAAACAAGTATTCAAAAGAGGATCAATCCACTGCATAAACTATTACTTCACAAAGACATATCTCACCACTGGAGTGAAAAACACGGGGTTCCTTCATGGCATAGGTTGCAATATTTCATTGATGTCCAATTCAAGTGTTCACATAACAAAACAAGCAACACAACATGTCTCTCAATCTTCAATGGAGACTTATCTTCTCTATAAAGGAATAACACAATAAATATTACAAAGCAATTGAAATCATTAACCAGACATACAATGCTTATGGAATTCGAAAGGTAAACTACAAATAAATATACTTATTAGTCTAATGTTACATAATAGAAGAAGAGAAACACTGGAAAAATTGAAGGGCCCTCCAACTGTCTTCACACTACTTATGAAACTACAAAACTAAGCATTGGTTATGCCCACACGAACTATCTTAGAACATCAGCTCAATCTCTTTGTCTTAATGGAATAAAGTTTAATAATACATAAAAATTGATATCATTGTTCCTTAGTCTAATGATCTCATCGTTGATCTATATATCTCTCGACCTATTGGTTGTTGCATCAATGATAGAAATTATATTGCATTGTTTATCACCAATTTATATATACATTACATATTACAAAATATGCACATGTGAAACCTGATAGAATCCCCTATTTCAAGCCTTAAGAGCATTGAATACATATCACAAAGGGTAAAGAAAGATAATCAAGTAAATCCTTAGAA
Source organism: Pinus tabuliformis (assembly GCA_031772625.1). Taxonomy (NCBI): domain Eukaryota; kingdom Viridiplantae; phylum Streptophyta; class Pinopsida; order Pinales; family Pinaceae; genus Pinus; species Pinus tabuliformis. The sequence continues at coordinate 654,598,307 of CM062819.1, read as the reverse complement.
ATAATGGACCACAATTGAATCAAGTGATACAAAAATTTCCTCGATCATTTCCCACAACCACTTTTCCAATTGGTTGTTTCTTGGCATAGTTTGATTGTGGGTTTGATCGGAAAATACCACTTACCCTGTCTACTTTGGAATTGATTCGATGAACACGTAACCATCTCGATGCATCCAGGGGAAAAATCCATGTCTTGGATTTCCTTCAAAAGCACATAGGTATGTCGAACGAAAAGGTGGGTTATTTAATCCTCATATGAGTTACATACTTGAACTAGTAAAATCATCATTAGTAATAAAACAACTTTTAATCTCACTAAATTACCAAAAACAATGGAAACACAATTAATTTAACAACATAATTACCTTATAAGATCTCAGATGACCTTTTCACTTTTCACTGAAAATATGGAAAAATGAACGATAACAAGGTAAAAAGTGAGGATTAACATGCTTAAAAAAAAGATAACTAGTAGTGAAAATAACATCAAATTAGAGACTTAACATCTCCCTAATGACTAACATTTGTGCATCCTTATGTAAACAAATATGTGGTTGATTCCCTAAAACAAAATTGTTCAAAACTGAGAAATATTTGAATGATGTTTCAATTGTATTAATGAGTACCAATTGATATATTAACATTATCCCTTCTCCTTTTCTACTCTACCCTGATTTTCTTTCCCAAGGTCCTATTATACGATACCATATATTGAGTTCGTTTGTGGCACTTCTTGGCAAGTTTAAGTGAGATTTTATTCTTTGATGTTAATTTCTCCATTTCTTCTTGTATCTTAGCACTTTCTTCCATCAACATTGTGTTTTCACTCTTTACATATATGTCCAAGATCTTAAATTCTTCAATCTTTGCCTTGAATCTCTCAATTTTCTAGTTTTTCTTCAATTCTGAAGAGGTTGGCATGCTTGGGATATTGGAAGACATGATTTGTTTCAAAGGTTCAGAATAGCCTATGATATCTTCAAAATCATTAGGCATTGATGCTGAAGTTCAAGGTGTCAATACATAGGACTCTAGTTTAAAGAATTTAATTCTAGACTTCTTGAGCAAGCAGGCTACCTACTCCTCCTATTGGATATCACTGTGCCTAGTTGGTATTGGCTTAGTATGCAAAGAAGTAGAATTTTTTGTTGGACATGTAGTGAATGGTGAGGGAGGCTCCACATGCTATTTTTTAGGTTTCTTTTTATTCATACTCCTAGTGATTCTCCTAGGAATCGCTGTCATAGCACGTTGTCCACATCCATTCTTGACAGGTGTTCTTTTAGAACTTTCTCCATAAGTAGTGAAGCCTTAAACTTATGGAGGTCGAGGTCTTCATTTCCATTTTTATCATTATGCTCAAAAACACATTCACTTCCCAAGGTATCTCTTCTCATGCAATATCCCATCAACAAGTCCCTTACGAACTAAGAATTCATCCCAATTATCACTTCTTTTATTCAATTCTTCTACGATTATCATTTTCATTGAGTCATGATGATATAAACTACATCTAACATTCTTAGGATTTTATTGTCTACACTTGGACATTATGCCCTGATATTTTGCATGAATAAAAATGGAAAATTCAAATAATCATTGGCTTTAAATTTTAGGAGGATACATATGTGGTAAAGAAAAATAATTACATGCCTCCCCTTGCATGTAATATACTTTTGTATCAAAAACAACAATTTTCTCCATTTCTCTATAATCCATGCTCTAGGTATGCCCTTTCCCGAATTCGGCCTTTGTTCAATTGAGCACGGGAAAAGAGTCCAAACCCCTCGTTTGACTTTCCTATTCTTGAACCATCCCTCCCCTATTTAAGGCAATCTAGTGGCTTAGGCCACCGATTCCTCTGAAACTACCATTACTAAATCGCATACATGAGCAATCCGACCATCAAACCCTTATGTGAATGCTTTGGTAGCAAAGTCATTGCTCCCTTCGAATTTCTTAACAAACAAAAAGCATCCTACATATATAAGTATGGGTGTGCTAGCATTATACGCAAGGTATGCTTCCAAAATTTTCTAATGACCTTGGTTCTTGCGTGAGCACACCAAGTTTTCGCGTGTCAATCTTTGTGTGTGAGGTTATGCAAAGACACTCTTCACTAAGCTATTATCACCGCTAGTGAATGGATTATGGTCTTGGGAATGCTAATCAATGTTTGAGTGGTGTGAAAGTTAAAGAATCATTTTGAATTCTATAGGTAATTCAAAAAGAGGTGGGGAATTATGACAATGGGTGGTCAAATAACATACATGCACACAAATTGTGAGGGTGATAATGATATTGCAGGCTATTCGATGGTAATTTTGTGAGGTGGAAAAGGGATAGCAAAATAATGATCATGAGTGGAATGTATACAATTTAAAATGAGCTCAAAGGTTTGTTGTTTGATGACTTTCCATGTTCATAACAAACTAGAAAAATTTCAAAGTTGATTTCTTACCTCAAGTTTACCTTAATGAAACCTTCATAAAATTATGCATGTTGAAGTTGATGAACATGATTCCAAGGAGGAACTGAACCTGAAACTTTTGTGTATTGAGCTGAACCAAAACTGAGTGTTAATGCTCAGAGTGACTAATTTTAATGTTGAGACTAATTATTGAGCCAAATATAAAACAAAAATGATTGATGTTGTTGACAAAGACCTATGGAGTGATGGAGAGAAGAGACTAGATTTTCTTGAGAAACTCTAGACCCTTATCCTAGAACTAATTATCATCATATGAATTTGCATTGAAAGACAAATCCAACAAGCTTGTAATAGGTCATTTTTGTTGTGTGTGGAGCATGATTGTTCAGAGGTCTTTGTTTCAGCCGGATGTATACCCCAGGAAGTTTGTACACCCCTCCACGCGGGGGGGTGCAGGAGGGACTTGTCCCCCCCGCGGGGGTCCGGGGGGACCGATCCCTCCCAGCGGGGGGGGTCCGGGGGCCAATGGTCCCTCAGCGGAGGCTCGGGGGCAGCACCCTCGAAGCTAAAAACAAATGTAAAATTGCCTTGTAAAAGTATAGTAATTTATAGTCAATCTGGGCCGTTCATTAGGCAGATTATCTGACGGTATAACTTATGTTTAGTTTAGGATTTTTTTCCCTAGAAGGCAACCCCCTCTCTTTGTATGAGGGCATTGTATTTGAGGCTGAGATATAGATGTGTATTCTGTGAGTGAGAAACAGAGAGGTGAGATTGTGAGATAAAACAGAGGATATTACAGCGGATTTGCTGTAGGTTGTGTCTCTTCATTTTGTTGGATAATAGAAAGGAAGGACTGGCTGTTCAGGGTTGACGTAGCCCAAACTGAGTGAACCACGTATATCTGTGTCTCTCTTGTTTTGTGTGTTTTCTGTGTTTATATTTCTGCAATATTTTATGTGTTTCATTGCTCCGTAATATATAATTTTCTAACAATTTTGTAACTACTATAGAGATCTTGTAACTATTGAAGATAGTGGTTACCAGATTGCATGATGGTTACAAGAATTCTTGTAGATGATGAAACTGCGAGAAATGGGAATGTTGAAGTTGTTGTTGGAGAAACTTGGGGCTAATCATATGCAAAATCATCATCTTTGGGATGTTGGAGTACTATTAAGAGCAAAGGGAACTAAAACATTTAATCTTAAAGATAATCATGAAGAATTCCACATGTTGAAAGTTGGAAATGAAGCTTTATAACTCTCGTCTTGATTCATTAGTAGAACTAAATCAAGTACAAATGTTGCTCACTGAAACAACTATTGGAGATAATAAAAGTAAAATTATTCTTTGATTCTATGAAGATGTTGAACAAATGAATGTTGAAAATGTTGATACAAGAAAATTAACTATAGCAAAGATGGATGTTATCTATGGTAACAAGAATAACAAGAGTAGTTGTCTCAACTCTGTAACAAGAAGGTTTTTCACAGACTTTATTCATATTTTGTTGAATTATTGCAAGGAAAAACCAGTGACAAAAAAATACCTCTTTTTTAAACAAACCAACTTGTTTATCTTACAGCTAACAATCTATGTTTCATTTGAAAAGAACTTGTAGAATATTTGCTAGCTAGTTACCTAATTTTCAAGAAAAATTCATGTTCAAGTGTACCAGAGGACTAGTTTTCACAATTGAACAAAAGAAAGACGCAATGATGGAGGAAACAACATTGATATAGGTTGAAAAGTTGGAACAACCAGTAGCAAAGGAGGAATGTGAGTAGATGCAGGATTGGGAACTTTCTCAGCAGATTGAGAAAATGATTGAAGTGACAGACATGGAGTTAGAACAGGAGCCACATAATGAAGATGTTGACCTGATGTCAAGAGCACCACAGGTCATCCCTCAGTGTCCACCACCTCCAGCAACAGAGCCAGTCTCGAGTGAGCAAGGAGATGTTTTTTTCCTTGAGGATGATCTGGTCATGGATGTGTACAATCTATCATTTGATGAGTTCCATAAAATTATTGTACATGCGCGGAGGAAGCACTTTCCGAATGATCACACACCACCTGCATTCATTAAGGAAAGGGTGATAGTGTCGGACACCAGGAAGCATCCAACTTCCATTGTCGAAGCTATCTTGGCCTATGCAGGAGAAATAAGCTCAAATGTTAAGTATCAAACAGATGAGAATGAACAACTGGCAAAGAACTTGCAGGCTGCCAGGCAAGAGGTAGAACAACTCTGAGAAACAGCACAGAATGCAGTTTCCGCGTTGGGGGAGATGAGGAAAGTGATACTTGCTGGAGTATCATCACTTGAAGAACCATGCGAAATCTCTAAGAATGATTTGTCACCGTGCATAAGAAAGTTGTCAGTTTGCATGGCCTACAGTAGCGGAGCAAAGAGTTTGTTAAAACTCTCAAAAACATACATGCTGCCATCACCCATGTACAAGAGTAGCTAATAAGGTACAAAGTGGCCCCGCTTGACTTAGTAAAGAAGATGATTCAGAACAACAAGAAGGTCGTCTCATTCATTGGCATCACACATACCTCATATGTGTAGTTGTATAGTAGTTTGGATGTCATGGTGAGAAACCATCAGATCCCATCAATCGGTTCTCTCACCGATGCCAAACCCAAGAACCAAGTCCGGTTGGATATCGATGAATACTTGGAGAAGCTAAGACAAGAAGCCACCAGGGAAGACTTGGAGTTGAATGCACACAACATGTAGAATTACATCGATGGTCCTGTCAAGGTCAAGATAATGTTGCTCATGCTTGAGAACGAGTTGGACACAGGTTCCAAGACAATGTACCTGGATTCCATGGAGGCTAGAGTTCGCTTCCAGAAAGACATTTTTAAGTAGTTTGGGGACACCATCACATGGTACCAATATGTGACCGAGAAACACCAAGTGGAGGTTGATGAGTTGGACTTTCCCCAAACTTCGGAATCATAGTGTTGTGCCTTGTTAGGTTTTCTCTACCCAATTTTGTCTTATGTGGGTACATGTGGCAAATGTAATATTATTTGTAATTTATTGTAAGTGAAATTCCAAGTGTCAATATTGGAATATGAAAAGTCACCATGTAATGTAATTTGTCCTCTAGTGAAGAACTTGGAGTCATGAGGGTATCCCAAAGGTCACAAAGGGGGAGTTGAAGAGTCACCCCCTTTTGTTATAAATAGAACCTCATAATTCATGTAACGAGTTTTTGGGAGCCAAGCTTTTGGCTAGTCTTAGGCTTAGAAAAGGCTTGGGAGTATTTTGAAAAGCCTTGGATTATCCATAGCGTACAACGAGTATACTTCTTTGGAGGAGCAGGTTTTCTTCATTGTAATGTTCCACTATTGGGGTTAGTGGTCATCAGTGGTGTATGTATGGATGGAACTTTAACTTATAATAATAAAACCGGAGCCAACACGCTTTCATGCATATGTTGTTAATATAGTAGGACTACTCTTGTTGTATTGGAAATGTATTTTATTTAACTTACACATATGCTTATGACCTACTTTGTGTGAATTTGTACAAATCTTGTTGAATGCGTGTTGTTGGATTAACTCATCACTTTAACTTGTGGACTATTCTGCATTTTAGCTTGTGATTTCATTTCTCTTGTGTGTTCCTTTCAAGCTATGTACTATTACACGCTTCCAAGGGGTGCACTCTCTTTTCCCTTCTGTGTGTTAGAACCTTCATGCATCACACTTGACTCTTCGCAAGGTCACACACTTGCTTTCACCCAAAGTTATCATACTTAGCTCTGTGTGCTACCGCGGTCAAGGAATTACACTACCACCCACTGTTGGGACTCCAACTTCAAATGGTGTGAGTTCTAATTGGGACTTCATATTGGGGAGATCCCATGAAGGTTGGTGGGTCCAACATCGTCAACAGAAGGAGACTGGGAAGAAGGTGAAAACTCTTAGGAGTAACAATGGAGGTGAATTTGTTTCAAATGCCTTCAAGGATTTCTATGCCAAAGAAGGTATTTGAAGAGAACTAATAACACCCCATAACCCACAGTAAAATGGGGTAGTTGGGAGGAACTATTAGAACACAGTGGGAGATACAAGAGATATGCTACATGATTAGGGCTAGCCATTGCATATATGGGCAGAAGCATGTAACACAACAATCTACTTGTACAACTAGAGTCCTCATAGAATACTTGGTATGATCACACCGGAGGAATCTTTCTCTGGGAGAAAGCTTGATGTGTCTCATTTCAAATTTTTTGGAGCTTCAGTTTATTGTCATGTCTCCAAGGATTTGAATTTGTTTCAAATGCCTTCAAGGATTTCTATGCCAAAGAAGGTATTTGAAGAGAACTAATAACACCCCATAACCCACAGTAAAATGGGGTAGTTGGGAGGAACTATTAGAGCACAGTGGGAGATACAAGAGATATGCTACATGATTAGGGCTAGCCATTGCATATATGGGCAGAAGCATGTAACACAACAATCTACTTGTACAACTAGAGTCCTCATAGAATACTTGGTATGATCACACCGGAGGAATCTTTCTCTAGGAGAAAGCTTGATGTGTCTCATTTCAAATTTTTTGGAGCTTCAGTTTATTGTCATGTCTCCAAGGATTTGACAAGGAAACTTGAACCTACAACAGAGTTGGGAGTTTTTGTAGGATACACCAAAACCCTACACAATTAGCAGGTGTATTTGACTTCACTGAGCATGACAATGATAAGTAGAGATGTCAAGTTTGATGAGGAGAAGGTGATGAGATGCTCTCTAGAATGAGATCTTAGTATCCCACCAGAGAAGGAGATTCTAGCTCCAAAGGATGCGCCTCAAGATGAGCTTCAGGTGGTTGTGGAGCTACCACAAATGGAGGAGCAGAGAGAAGGCCGAGTGGAGACACCCACTCAACCAAAAACATCTAGAGAAAGGAGAAAGAGAATTAGAGAAGTTGATAGATTATTGCATAATGATAGGGAGAATGTGGGAGCCCCTACATCACAAAGCAGGAAGACAAGGTCACCTGATAGGTACACTAGCTACATGGTGCTCATGACAGAGCTCATTGAGACAAAGCTTTCTTCATTTGAGGAAGTAGTTTTTCAGCCTATTTTGGTTGATGCCATGCTGGAAGAATTTGAATCCATCATGAAGAATAGTGTATGGGAAGTGGTGTCGAGACCAAAGGGAAATCAATGGTTGGTTCTAAATGGATCTACAAAGTGAATCATGTCGATGATGGGAGAATTGAGAAGTACAAGGCTTAATTTGTGTCCAAAGGATTTTCTCAAGTAGAGGGAGTTGACTATGAGGAAACATTTGCCCCTGTGGCAAGGTATTCCTCCATTAGATCAATTCCTGCACAAGTTGCGCAGATGGGGTGGATGGTCCACTAGATGGATGTGATGACCACCTTTCTCAATGGTGTTGTTTGTTAACACTCCGTAATTCCTCTAGGCTGGGGAGAGGAACCCAGAGGTAACCACAAACCTCTTTTGGTTGAATGACTAGTCTTCTTCAACCTGAGGGGGCTCCCTCACTGAGAAGACTCAAAGAGAAAACTTCAAATATGATTTTTTACAGAGACCAGTTCTGAAAATGTTTAAATTTTTGGTATGGGGGTAGTAGAGATTCAAGGAAAACTGGTGTAAGGTGATCATAACTTTCCTGGTACAACATCATGATGTATCTTCAACCAATTTCATGTACAGAGGCTCAATTAGTATGGATTTCGAAATGAACGAAAAATCATAGTATAGTGAAAATGGGGATATCAAGCCATTCATCAGAAATAGCAGAACAAAGAACAGTTTATTACTACAATTTAGATAAATGACTATCGAGAAGAAAACACAAAACTATCAAAGGCATACATATTCCATTTGCAAATTGAAATATTTGGGACAGCTAGACATGAGCATATAAAATGAATTCAAGTGTAATTGTTCCATAGACCTACATATCATTTTAACAAGATAACACAACAATGATAATATATAATTAGAAAAAACAAAATTTTAAACATCCATACCATAAGTATCTTTCTAAATCCACTGGAATCTCTTCAACATTCAAGCACATGCATTAACACAGATCACAACAACAAACTACAATAGTTTCCCCACCAACAATGAAACCATCAACAATTGTTTCCATCTATTTTTCTAGTTTAAATAGACATACAATAGAAAATCCAAAGTGTCTAGATGCATCGCATCATTGATCCAACAAAGGATCAAATCAAAGTAAAAGAGGAAAAAAAAATTGTTGTTTTAAAATCTTTTTCTTATAATGATCAAAAAAAAAAACATAAAGCATTCATATCTTTAAAAAAACACTAAATCAATGTAAAAGCACTCTTGTTTTCGAAGCATATCTTCATGGATCAAAAGCAGCAAAAAGAATGACAACTAGTTGTTGAATGCACAATGACTGGGTAACAGTTGTGTAGCAATTGTGTTGGCACTTTTTCTTTCAAAATTGACACATGCTTGGCAACTGATGGTATGAGCTAGATACCACCTCTGCTACATGTTCATCCCTTTAAACTTTGACATTTGGCATCTTCGTCGCACCTATGAACACCTCCTATAAACTGAAATTAAATTGCGCGACGCTGGTGACCTTAGAGAAGCATTGTGCAACCCCTATGTAGATACCAAGAACTGCTTTATCTTGACATCCTTTTTGTCCATATTTACCTAATTTTTCCTATCATTATCATCCAAATAAATGAAATAGACATAAGGTTTTGATAAGATAAACATTCATATGTCATATTTTTCATAGTTTTTCAATATGCCTCATTATTTTATTAAAATTTATATGCATCTATAGAATTGACCTAATTCTGCAGCTAATCCACAGATCTGCAGCTACCTCCATTGTTGACAGGGTCCGAGTGCGCCAGCTCAACAAAGGAGTATATGGGTAGATAGAGAATGATCCTCTCATGGATTTCTTCATATTCACTCGAGCTAATTCACCAAGAGATCTGCACCATAACACGGTCAACCATGGCGGTCAACGACAGGACAGTGCGCTGGAATAGAGTCCGAGTTTCAAGAGATTTCATCGATTTGCTTTTTCAATAGCAAATCGACAAATAATTGATATGATTTAATTTTGATAAGGATTTTAGTTGTTAGGTTCCTATACCAATAGGAGTCATAATTTTGAGTGACTAATGTTAAGCCTTGTAATATTGTACATACATTTGCTTTCTGCAAATGTTTTCCATATTAAGAAATTAAAAAATGTAAAGAGGGTATGTCCTAAAAAAATAATCAAAAGACAAAAAGAATAAGAAAAGGTCCAAAAGAATGAAAATATATGAACCCCAAAAGACAAAAAAGAGACCATGAAAGTGAGCAAGTCAAATGCCACTACTATTTACTTTTAAGTATAATAAATTATTGTGTGATGCTTGTTACTCATGCCACAATCCATGGTAATCAAACTGTTTAATCTTGATTATACCATGCTTTGAATTTTATGTTTATAGTTAGAGAATAAAATATGACCAAACAGTTTAATCTTGGCAGATCATTAGATAGGTAGAGTAAATAAAAGGAGCTCATCAATTTAATCTGAGCCCTTGGATGTTATAAGGCTAGAATTAGATAGTTTACTTTGTAAAAGAAAAGAAAAGATTGATAAGGGTTTGCTAGCCTAAATGCACTCAAATAAAATGGAGAAAAAATGGTAGGATGAGTAAATGGGTAAGTAGTAGAAAAATTGCAAAAATATCATGTGACTACACAAAAGCACTTATGTCGTTGTTTTAAATGCATCTTTCAAATGAGCATAAGCAGTAAACGGTTCACAATGTGGTTTATTTAACATATCCTCATTCATTTCACCCCTATACTTCACTAATTGCCCATAAATAAGTTCTAGTACTTCAATCCTACAAGTCAAAAAGGCTCAGAGCATTTCTCTAACTTTTGGAGGGACCGGACCCTCGACTTAATGACTTAGGTGGACAATTACTAGAACCCTGTTAGGCCCCTATACTACTAGTGTAACCCCTTATTGTTATTAGTACAACCCCCTTATTATATTTTTGTACCCATGTAGTCCCCATATTGTTATTATTGTGCCCCATAGAAGCCCACTATTGTTATTATGTTGTTATTATTGTGCCCCATAGAAGCCCACTATTGTTATTATTATGCCCTTACATTATTATTGTCATGTCGGATCTGATTATATTATGACCCCTTAGACTCTCATATATAGAAAAGAGGTCTTGTCATTTGTATCATCTAAGAATTGTTCATTTGTGTAATGTAAAGGAGATTGCCCCCTCGAAGAGGCTAAATTCCAAGTCTTTTCTATCTTTTTGTGAGCTGGTTTCATAACATTTCGTATCAGAGTTATGGATTCTAGGGTTTCGCTGCCCCAAACAGGTCATCGTGGAATTTTCAGTATAACTTTTTCGCCACTAAGTTTCAGAATCTACAAAAAACCATTTGATAAGAAATCGCTCTGAACCGCGCGTCAAAATTTCAGATCTTTTCATGCTATATTTTCGAAGATATGATCCGAGGAAGTTAGGGATTTTGCAAGCTCCAGAATTTCATCTAAAACAGATCATCGTGGAATTTTTGCTATAACTCTTTTGTACGAAGTTTCAAAAGTTAGAAAAAAGAAACCAAAAAAAAAAAAAAACATTTGAGACGAAATCGGCCTGAACCTCGGCTCCGAATTGCAGATCCTGTCTCACTATATTTTCGGAGATATAATCTGAAGAAGTTAGGGTTTTTGCAGACCCATGAATTACATTCCAAACAGGTCACCTTGAGAAAATCGTCATAACTTTTGTTCTCAGCATCGGATTGAAATTTCGTAAGAAGATTCAAAAATAGGACTACTTATAGTTTTCTGTATATCAATTTCAGATACTAAGGTCGAAACAGTGAGACGTGGCATGTTGTACAAGTTCGCTCTACTGAACTAGTCTATAATCAGGTCACCGTGGGAGATTTGGCATAACTCTTTCTTGGATAATCAAATTCTGATCAAACTTGTGGGGTTAGAAAGATAACTCAAAGAGTTACCGCAGAAAGAAATTTCAGAACTTGGAGATCTGAAATTACAGAGTTACAGTCATTTCAAGATCAAGCTCCTAAAATCAAGAAAAATCGAGATGAGGAAGTTTGATGGCAAGGATTTGGTAAATTGGATACTACAAATGGAGAAATATTTTGATCTACACGGTGTACTACTGTTATAAAAGGTATGTATTGCATCTTCATATTTAGAACAAGATCAATTTTTATGGTATAAAGAGCTTTCTTCTCGTAAACCACTTGTTACGTGGTCAATTTTCATGGAGGAAATTATAGCACATTATGAGGATACAAAGAGCAACAACTTCTTTAGAGAAACACCACAACAATTGAACGAAAAAATAGAAAAAAGGCTTTTGATACAATGTGGAAAGAAAAATTATGGAAACAAGGAAGTCTACCCCTCACAAATATAAAGATGGAAGTGTTGTTTCTCCTAGCCTTCCACAACCTACAATGGTTACACCACAACAATTGAAAGAAAAATGAGAAAAAGGGCTTTGTTACAATTGTGATAAAAAATACATTAAAGGTCATAAGTGTGCTGAGAAGAAATTATTTTACATTAATTGTGGAGAGGAGGAAGAAAAGGATCAAGAAACGTCAAAAGAAGAATATATACACCAGGAACCAACCCCGGAGAAAGAAGAAATGAATCAGACCACATCTTGTAATGCATTGGTCAGAATTACCACTCCTCAAACTCTCAAGATAGAAGGGCATATCAAGAAGAAAAAAGTTCAAGAAGTGAAAGATCACATCAAGAAAGAAGAAATGAATCCAACCCTATCTTGTAATGCATTGGCCGGAATTACCACTCCTCAAACTATCAAGATAGAATGACATATCAAGAAGAAAAATGTTCAAGGAGTGAAAGATCACATCGAGCATCAAGAAATGAATTCGACCATATCTTGTAAAGCATTGGAAGAAATTACCACTCCTCAAACTCTCAAGATAGAACATATCAAGAAGAAAAAGGTTCAAGTAGTGAAAGATCAATCGAGCATCAACCACAAGTTCTCCAACTTTTAAAGGATAACGCCACTTTGGTGCAAAATCAAATGAAACAACAGGTAGATCAACATCACAATGAAAAAAGTTCTGATGTAGGTGATTGGGTATTTTTACGGCTACATATCAAGCAAGCTATTTATGAGAAGGAAACGTTGGCAAGACTACATGCACTTAAGAAATGGCAACCTTACCCAATGGGAAGACACTTTAAGGTAAAAATGGATCATGATAGTCTTAAATACTTTTTAGAACAAATATTACATTTAGAAGAATAGAAAAAATCGGTCGCAAATATGTTGGTTTATGACTTTGACATCATCTACAAAAAAGGGAAGAATTTTTTTGTTGCAGATGCACTCTCAAGAAAGGATGAGGATGTGGAAGCATTGTTTTGTACTATTTCTATTATCCAACCAGATTGGATAAACGAAGCAAGGGACAAATGGAAAAAGGACAAAGAAGTGTGGCCACTCATTCAAAAGTTGTAGAATATCCCAATTCAAATAATATTGCCAGAACTTGAAGAGGAAGGAAAAATCATATTGGAACCAAGAGCAGTCACAGAAACAAGAACCCGACAGCTAAGAAATCGATCAATTTCAGAGTATCTCATCAAGTGGAAGAACTTACTTGTTGAAGGTTCCACATGGGAGGACAAGAATTTTATACAAAAGCATCAAGAAGTACTCAAGCGTTGAGGACAACACTTTTTGAAGGAGAGGGGCATGTTAGGCCCCTATACTACTAGTGTAACCCCTTATTGTTATTAGTACAACCCCCTTATTATATTGTTGTATCCATGTAGTCCCCATATTGTTAGTATTGTACCCGATAGAAGCCCACTATTGTTATTATTGTGCCCTTACATTATTATTGTTATGTCGGCTCTGATTATATTATAACCCCTTAGACTCCTATACATAGAAAGGAGGTCTTGTCACTTGTATCATCTAAGAATTGTTCATTTGTGTAATGTAAAGGATGTTTCCCCCTCGAAGAGGCTGAATCCTAAGGCATTGATCTATCTTTTCTATCTTTTTGTGAGCTGGTTTCATAACAAACCCCCTTCGTGAAAGCACATTCTCCCTTCATTTCCCCTCATTAACCTAAATAAAATCACTTTCCTAAGGTTTAAAGACCTTTTACCTAAGAAAAGTGACTCATCCCCATTTAAAACCCTTACGTGCAAAAAACCCACCAAATTTTTTATCCTAAGTATAAATCTAAAACACGCAATTGCATACACTTAACCACTTAAGAAAACCCACTCTGCCATCACTTTCATATTAATTAACTAACTCTATTATATAAACCCATTATAACCCTTTTCCCGTAAATAATTAAAATCCTATATAAAATACCCCAACCCCTTAGTTTTAATAAAAACTATATAAACTACCCCTTATCCTGATATAACTTCACTTAATTTACCTAACCCTGGTAAAACTTAAGTTAATCTCGCATTGGCCTCACCCGACTCCCTAATCCCTCATTAAACCTGACCCGATCACTTAACCCAGGATTAGTCCCTAAACTAATCCTGAACCGCCACAATTAAATCCCCCCCCCATCAACTCTCCTCATTTCCCCCCATGCAACTTTGCCTCCTGACTACCATTGATCATCCCTCCCCCACATCCAACGGTGCATAACCATATCGGTCGCGCCCAGTCGCTGAGCAATAACCACCCGATAAAGTGGTTTTTCTCTCGGCCCTCGATGCTACGTGTCAAACTATGTATGGCATCGGGTGACCCCTCCCAAAAACCGCCCGCATCACAAAAGCGGTGTGATGACCTTCCAAAACCGCTTCCCCCACTTAACCGAAAAACCATCACTATTCATCTGAAAGGGAAACCTGCCAAAATTAATAATTTTCTTTATAAAAGGCCGCGAAGCCCTCTTTCACCCTTTTTTCCATGCATTCTCCTTGTAAGCTATGTAAACCATTGCTACCACTGTAAACGTCTAAATTACCCATAGACTTCCAATTCCACTCCAGAAGACATTGCAGACAGCCCAGCCAACCTTTTCAGACCATACCAGGACCACACCAACCACCGCAACTGCCGTGAAACACCATTTTCAGAGCCAATTTGCCCAATTCCAGGTATTTCACCACAAATTACCTCTTGCCCCTACAAATTTTAAGACCTTTAGCCTATGCAGTATGTTAAATTAAGAAATTGAGTAATAACTCTGCCAATTTAAGAATTGCTTGCCTAAAGCCTCTGAAAAGTCTCAAAACCACTTATAAACCCCCAGAGCATAATTCAAATCCACAAGAACTGAATTATGGCTACCCCTGTCTCTATGGATGTTAGCCCTATTAACACTCCACACTTAGACCTGGACCACCTTCCCCTGGCTGACAGGGATTTCCAAATCAAAGACACAACTACAATAAAGCTCCTACTTAAAATCCATTGCTTAAGCAAAGACAGATACCTGAACCATACAGATGATATTGGCCTATGGGACTCCAATTTACCCAGGTACTAGTTCCCCCAGGTCCACATCTTTCCATAAATTGTTCATATGTGTTATGCATGCTACGTCCCCAACGATAGAGCCATAATGTCTCATGACTAGAAGGTTCTTTTCACCATCACATCTGAGTCAATTAATGAAATGTTGTAGTTCCAACCAGGGCCAAACCTAACCCCTCTCTCAATTGGAGACCTGTTGGACCAGTATCCCAAGCTAAGCCCATCAAGAATGGCCCAGTTGTTTCAAACCTTCATTAGAGAGGAGAAGCACATCCCTAAGGACCCCCCTCCATATGTATCAGTTATTTTCTCTAAATGGGGCCAGAACATTGTAACCATGATATCCTGTGTTTTCGGTTACTCTACCACTGAATACACTGATGAACTTATTCTTGCTTTCATGTCCATTTATACCCTAGGGCAGCCTCCTGCAATCATATATGACTTTTCCAATTTCATCGCTGATAAGATGCATGAGCAGTTCACAAGAATGGGCAATGAGAGAGTATTCAAATACTCCTCTGTATTGTACCATCTATTTTTGTATTATCAGTCGGATAAGTTTCCTTTCACTCTCCAGAAACTTGACAGCAGGGGCCAGCCTAGATCTGTCATTTTTTCGACCCCACTTTTCCATGAGTTTAGATCCCCATATACATACTCTGACTTCATAGATTCTTTTGTGTATCAAATCATGACTATGCTCACTAGAAATCCTCCACCTAGGATAAGTCCAGAGATAAAAAGAGTCCTTCATCTTTCCAAGCAAATCAAAGTGGGAGATTGATACCTTTACCAAAAACACACAGAGATCAGAATATATGGTTGCCTGCTTGCACCATATAAGTTGCCAAGATACCTCCCCATGAGGTTGTTTGCCTTAGAATATTATAGACAAATCATCAATGCAAATGAGGTCAACTTTGTCAATGCCAAGAAGAAGGCCAATTTCAAAATCAAAGATCAGTAAGGTCCCTTCATATGTAATTCTAGAGAAGCGGGGAAAGAGGCAGACCTAATACTAAAAAGCCTAAAATTCCAAAGGATTTTTGTATGGAGATATGACCCTTTAGAATTCAGTGCCAAGAAAAGGAAAAAGGTTAAGCTAGGACTTTTTATCCACCACCCCATACAAGAGAAAATGGGTGGAAAATACCTTAGTAGACAGTGACAGCACAAGGGTAGATGTAGAAAATGCTCTGATTGATTTGGAAAAGCAACTTGATGAGATCTCTTTTCTGCAGGTACTAGAAGAGTAAGAAAGAGCCATGACCACCCCTCCAGTCACACAAACTCCTCATAATGAGGAGAAAAATCCAAAAAGAAACAGAGAGGGAGCTTCCACTTCAGGAATGGACACCTCTAATTTGCAGCAGGAAGCAATTCATAGAAGAGGCAAAGGCTTAATCTGGCTTCTGAACAGGGATACACAGAAGGATCAGCACAGGTTACCAACACAGAGGCAGACAAAAGTAGGCCCACAACTCCATCTGAAGACATACAAGAGCCTTCCACATCACATACTTGGATGTTGGAAAGGCAGCTTAGTGTGGAAGTGTCTTCCTTCAGTAGCCCTGTTGACAAAGACCAGGACATAAAGCACTGGTATAAGGAAATCAAAATGAGGAATGAAAGGTTTAAAGCCCAAACATATGTCCAGTACCTAAAGCTCACTCCCACAAATCAAACAAGGCTAATGTCAGCCTTTGACATCAAGGAGGGAAAGCTACAAATGTCCTTTATCAAGCCTATAGCTCAGCAGCCCAAAACATCATCAGATTACAAGAGGGTTGACTTTGAAGTGTTGGCAAAGGATATTCATCCCATAGACCAAATAGGACTGCACAAACAGGCTGGAGAGATGATATACTCCACCTTAACAGGTAAAGCCATAGTTGCCCATCAGCTACAAAATTCAGTAAACAACATCTCAACACAGTTTCAGTTGGAGAAGGCCTCTTCACAGGCCAAGGATACCAGGATTAAATCCTTGGAAGACTTAATTATTGAATTGGGACACGATCCCAAGGATATTAAAGCAACTGAACAGCTGATAAAGAAGAAGAACGATGATTTTTTTTTTTTGAGTTTTGTCTCGGAGCATCCAAGTAGAAACCATATTTGTCAACGTTTCAAATCCCAACAGGGATCCATCATCAGGACCAATTTGAATGATGATATAAGAAGAGCTATGTGAAATTAGGTTATTATCACGACAATTTTTTAGAAATTGGATATCTGCAGCTCTTCTTACTATCTTCATTCTGAAATTTTGGAGTAAAATAGTTTCACTCCATGTATCCCCTCCGTACAGAGAAATGATTCTGGATTTTAGGCATCTGTGGTTCATTTCTTTGGAGTTTTGTCTCGGACTATCCACAGTAGAAACCATATTTGTCATCGTTTCGAATCCCAACAGGGATCCATCATCAGGACCAATCTGAATGATGATATAAGAAGAGCTATGTGAAATTAGGTTATTATCACGACAATTTTTGAGAAATTGGAGATCTGCAACTCTTCTTGATATCTTCATTCTGAAATTTTCGAGTAAAATAGTTTCACTCCATGTATCCCCTCCGTACAGGGAAATGATTCGGTATTTTAGGCATCTGTGTAAATGATATTGTTGCACTGAAGAAGCAATTGAAGATACCACTACTGCAACATCCTCAAACACATGAAGTCATAGAGAACCAAACCAAACATGAAGAGTTAATGGACTTGGTCCTAAAACTCAATGATTAACTTAGGGAGATAGAGAAAGAATTGGATAACTTGATCCAGTTAAAACAAACTGACATTGCATCAACTTCTGTAAACGTCATCCCTATTGTATCTACAGTAGTCCCTTCTACACTGGCAACTTCACTTGCACCAACAACTCCACTTGTCACAGCGTTGCCAGTAACAGCAGATTCTACAACAACAACATATGCATCAAAAGAAAAGGCAGCAGAATTAGTCAAAGCCATGGAAGAGATGTCAATTCAGATTACAGAAATGAATAGACTAAAGGAAAAGGTGGCAAGTTTAGAGACTGATTATAAACTTGCACAGATTATGCAAAAAGAAGAAACTCAGAAGGCCAACAGAATGAGTGAAAGGTTCAAAGCCTTGGAGAAAGACTTGACATTATAGAAACCCCTTGGGCAAGCCAAAGAACTGTTATGGGCCAACATCATGGACTCTGTCAAGGATATTTAGCCATCTATTCAAGTTATTTTTTAGAAAACATAAATGATAAAGATAGCTACAGTAGATATTCAGAAAGTCAAGGAGTAAGTGGGTGATAGGGCTGAGGATGCGAATAGACTCGTCCACTTCCTCAACAATAGACAAAGATATGAGCTTCAGGAGATCAATATAGAAGACAGGACTAAAACCATTTTGGAAATAAGAAAGTTCCTTTCCAAGAGAAACTTGATGTTGAACTTAGAAGCAAAGTGCCATAACATGCAGGTGGCCATTAATAGATTCATGGCCAAATTCCAAATTTTGAGGGAGAAAATATTGCCTAGTTCATTGGTCATCAATGACAAACTTATGACACAGCTGGACTATGGTAATAGACTAAGGCAGTTGGCTAAGGAAAAACCTAGCGCTTCATCTATAAAAGCACTGCCAATAGGAAAAGTTTTGTATAACACCTTCAAGAACTTGTTTTTTCTCCAGCATGAGATTAAACACTTATTCATAACGAAGCCCAATTTTGCCAAATATACCAAAGCTGATGAGATATATAGGAGGATGATGAATGTCAAATTACCTGATGCAGAATGGTGGGAGACAATGACAGATTTACTGTGATAAATTTACAGTAAAAATTTACTGCACAATAAAAATAGAGCAGCAAGGTAAATAGGTGAAAACAAGGCAGCAGAGTCAAAGAGTCAAAGAGTATCAGGTGAAGGATAAAAATTGAAAAATATTCCAGCGTAAAAGACCACAACTGCAAGCCAACATAAAGCACTTCAAATCCAACCATAAAATCCAACAGTACCACAATAAAAGGGACAACATGAAACAGTTCAATAGCTGTCTCTATCTTCTTGCAAGAAGATATTTGTATTTCCTAAAATAAATCTCAAGTTTGTTTTGAGATATTTTGTAATAATTTTTGTATAAATACTTCACCATTCGAAGTATGTAGGGTGGATTATTAGACATTTCTATAGACCTTTTTTATCAAAGATTGTAAGCTATTGTATCAATTTTTGGACCAGCAAGTTGGATTAATGAATAAAAACAAGACATTTCATTGAATTCATGTGTAGAGCGAAGTGCAGACAAGTATTTTCTCTTATGTTGTTAATTTTCTTTAAAAGTTTTCCACAATAATGTATCTGAAATCTGAATGCTATAATATGGAATGATATCTCAGAATTTGGTTCACTGCACTTTGTTTTAACTATTATGCATTTTAATGTTCTCTGCAAATTATCTAAATTAAGGAATTCTTATTTGCTGCTTAGTCTAGGTAGTCTCCCTCTGATCTATAATAAAGAATTCTTAATTGCCCTTTGCTCATGATTAACCTTCTGTTCCTCATCTTGACCTTGGTCTGAGAATTCTTAAGTGCTCTCTAACTCGAGTTAAGATTCATTTCACCCATCTGGCCCAAGGACCTACACTTTACTCTGCTAGCTTGCCCTTTGAGCACTCCCTTTAGTGAGTTAATACCAGTTCTGCTGCCTCATTTGACTCCATAGCCCAATGGTTCAAAAACATCAGTCTATCCATCTGTTTTAAGAATTACACCATCCAACATTCAATACAAATCAAAACCCCATGAACCTTCAGAACTAGCCTAAAATCCCAGCAAACAAAGCTAAATCATATAGAGAGAGCCCTTTCTGAGTCATAGGTTGGCCAGAGCCTATACTTAAAAGATTGATTTGTGGTAACCTCGGTTTTTTCCTTCTTCCGAAAACTTCCAGGTAAAAGTTTTGAATGATAACAGTAGCGAAGTCATGTAGGCTTGAATTTCTCATATTGTTAATTGGAACTCTATAAAGACAATGGCAGCTTTGTGTAATGTTTGCGCCACCATATGTAATTTTGAGCATCCTATTGAACTTTTTTTCGCTTAATACAAAAATCTTGTTTCATACATTTTATGTTTTTTTTATTTAAGGTGATTCACTGCCTTGTGGAGGGACCTTGCGCGCAGATCAGATCTTTGATTCACTATAATTAGATTTTCTTTTGTTTCATAGATTTAATTCATGAACGCCCTGATTTCATATTTTGAAGATGCAGTTCGATGAAATTAACGACTAGGTTCACTTGATTGATCTCTGTATCATTAATTTTATTTTCTTAATATCTAGCATAAACTCAGTCATTTCGTTTGCTTAATACTTAGCATAACTCAGTAATTTTGTTTCATTCATAGCTTAGTTATTTCATAGCTCAGTAATCTCATTTCTATTTTTCTTTTGCATTGAAATAAAGTTGCAGTAGATAAGAGAGACAATCTTTCTCAGCATCCAAATTCAAGCACATTACATTTTCCAAGTTCATAAAATAAAATTCTATTTATGTTATTTCATGCTTTCATAATTAGCTTTGTTTAGTTGCAACATAAAAATCCAAAAACAATTGATAAGATGAAAAGAAGATTAACATTTTATTTATTGAAAAGAGTTAAAATCATTATTCAATCATTCTAAAAGCTCAATTCAATCAGAACTAATTCTAGAAATATCATTTAGAGTAATCAATTAACAAATATTAGATATAACATCCTAGTATAGATAATAACATCATCTCAACAATGATTCTATAGTTTGACATTAAATTAGATAACACTAACATAATCACCTTAACGCCTAAAACAACTTCTAGCACATACAGTGCACTTGCACTTCATCAGTTTACCTGCACTGATCAATAATTTATGTTTGCAATTTAAAAAACATTAAATTGACTAAACATTTTGGCGTCATTGCAGGGGAAGTGAAAATAGATGTTAAAAAAACTCATCAAATAAAAACATGATATGCGTAGGGAAAGAGACTCTAGAGGTAGATTTGGAGGACGAGGAAGAAGCTTAATTCCCACAAATCTGCTCACTCCACCACGACTTCGAAGTTTCACACCACCCACTCAAACTCGAATTCCATTCGTAGGCCAATAAAGACTTCATGAAACCTTAACATCTGAAATCCAATCCAAAACTTCACCTACTTCATCTACTGAGGCTATAATCGAAAAAGATCCTACATCCCCAACTATAGGAGTAGTTTCTCTATCTTCCACTGGTAAACAAATTCTAAGAGAAGAATTAGAAATTCCCAGTGAAGAATAAGAAATTCCCAGTGAAGAAGAATCTATCATGGCTGAAGGAGGAGGAAAAGTACACAATGTAAATGGTGAACAAAATAATATTGGAGGAGATAGAGGTAGAGGAGGAGGTAGAGGTAGAAGAGATCAAGACCCTTTTGGATTTCCTATATTCGATGAAGATACAACCCTCACAATGAAAAATATTTCAGCTTCTATTCTTCCTAATTTCCATGGAAAAAGAAGTGAATACCCAGAGACATTTTTCTTTGAATTTGAAGTATTATGCAGATCATATGATTATCTACATGATGCTCATAAATTAAAATTGTTCTCAAATACCTTAAAGGATTCAACATTGAAATAGTTCATGAGTCTAGGAACGAATTCTATAAGGACATGGGCACAAATGAAAGAAGCATTCTTAGAGAAATATCGAGACTATTGTATGCCTCACAACATTAGGGACGAAGTCTTCAAAATGACATAAAGAATGTGAGAATATTGAATACTTAGTCAAGATATTTGTTTATAATATTAAAAGGGCACAAATGGATACTCTGGATGAGGAAACTTTGAAAGCCCTCCTACTCAAATCTATCAGAGATGAGTGGATTGATCTCCTTAACCTGACAGGAAAAGGAGATATTTCTCAACTATCATTTGCAAATATTTGTGATTTATGTGTACATATCTCAAGGGGTAAAGAACGAGTTGGAAAAAGTCCTATGGACCCTCTCTTATCAAGAATCAATAAATCTATAGTTGGCACAGTTAGTAGGGAAGAATTAGGAAGTTTTCTTGATACTTTTAAGACAGATATTTTAGGGAATCTAAGTGAACAAATTGACACCCTTAAAATACAAAACAAGCAAAATTCTGAAAACGCTGCATTATCCATCTTTTGTCCCAGGTGTAGAAAAAAGCATGCTCTAAGAGAATGACCTTTAGACTTAAAAAGCATAGAAACTTGTGCCATATGTGCAGATAACCATGATACTAAAGCATGTCCTTCTCTACCAAGTCTTAACGCTGTATTCAATGATGAAGGGATACCAGAACAAGTATACCCTCTTTATTTTATTGCTAAAAGACCATGGCAGAACTCTCAAACAAATCAACCACAAGGCTTTAAATCACAACAATTTGCTTAGTGTTCACAAAATAATTGAATCCATCTTGGCAGCATTGGGCTCAGCCACAATCACAATCTTCGAATCAGGGATGGAAAAATCCTTATGGGGCTTATGCTCAATATCAACAATATTCACCATCCTATCCTAATTTTTCACCACAATTCTTACCCCAATCTAGTCAGATTCCTCAATCTAATTAAATTTCTCAAGCTAATCAATTACCTTAAGTCCAAATCCAAAATCAAAATCCACAGCTCTCCCTACCATTTGCACAAAAACCAAATCAATTACCTAATCAAACACTTTTGAATCCAAATAATAAAATGTCACCGCCTGTTTACAATATGGAGGGGCAAAACCCTCAAACCTATGTATTAACTCCATTAGATCTAAATAATGTTCAATTAAGATCTGGTAGAGTATTACAAAGCAAACCCCTTGTTATTTTTCACGAAACAAGGACAAATCTTCAAAAAGATAAAAATCAATCTGAAGAAGGAGAAATCTCTCTTTTTGAGAAAGAAAATAACCAAAGAGAAAATGTTCCTATAAATCTTAATAATACTCGTATTATAGAACTCTCGGTATCCATTAGACCACTTTTCCCTGAACAGTTGAAAATTGATGGAGGAGTAGAAAAACAAATCACATTGCCTGATTATAATATTCTGGATGAATTAAGAAATGTTTGTATAAAAATTTCTTTATTACAAGCTCTAAAATAAATACCAATTTTTGCAAAAACAATCAAGGAATTGAGTACTCAAAGATGAGGAAGAAAAAGAAAAGACATAAAAAGAATTCAATTAGTTGGGAAAACTGCAGACATTATGATGGGGAAAGCAACAATACAAAAATATCTAGATCTATGGAGCCCCATTGTGAAAATTCACATCAATGGAATTGAAATATGAAACAAACTGATTGATCTAGGAGCAGCCATAAACATAATGAGAAAATAAATCATGGACTCTCTAAGGCTTCATAATCTTCAATACACACCAACATTGTTGCAATTAGCATATAGGTCTGTAATTAAACCTGATCGTGTGTTAGAAGATGTTTGTGTATCGTTAGATTCTTGGGAATATCCTGTCGACTTCATGGTTTTAACACCCAAGAATAATTTAGGAGGACATCCATTAATCCTAAGAAGACCTTGGTTAGCTACAGTTGATGCTTTCATCGGTTGTAGATCGGGTGACATTTTTATCTCAGATGGAAGTTCTACAAATAAATTTACATTGTATCCACCTGCAAAAACAACAATAGAAATAGAGAGTGAGGAATGGATAGATGATGATGATGATATACAACATGTTTCACTACTGAAAAAGTAAGTGAGGAGGACCAAATTTTAAATCTAATGGAAAATAATGAACCCTATTGGTTCGATACTTGATTCGTAACTAGTAGTCTGGTTCTTGACCAATGGGAGCCAAAGCTCTGGAAATCAACGATGCAAGAATAGGTAGGAATGAAACTATATATTAATGAAAATATCTAGCCAGAAAGTATTATATTAGGGAAATAGGAACATGAATATACTCCTTTTAAATAGATCAAATTCTTATATTTTTACGTCAACTTCTTCATTATTATCCCACCCACCATGAGTGGAAGACCAAAGGACCGAACAATAAATACAACTTCTTCATTATTATCCCACCCACCATGACTGGAAGACCAAAGGACCGAACAATAAATACAATCAATTCTAATTGATTCACATATTTTGTTTTGTCCATGGATTATTATCAAATTAATTCAATGAAATGTTATTTGAATGTCTATTGAGAATATTTGACATGAATCAAGTATGAGAGAAAGAAAGAATGTAAATGTGTCCCAATCCCGAACTACCCAATTTTAGATCTGAGTCTATACTCATATTATACAATGAATATGTTGATGATCTTTATCCAGCATCCATGGCTGAATGGTTAAAGCGCCCAACTCATAATTGGCGAACTCGCGGGTTCAATTCCTGCTGGATGCAGGGAACTGCACATATCCATTATTGATGGAATGGGAAGAAGTATGAAGAATAACAACAAACAATTGAAGCATACCAAGCCTTTCAATAAAATGAATGAAAGGCTTGGTATGCTTCAATTAAGCAATAAACGATAACAATCCATCAGAGTATTATCCACCTATTGAAATAGATTCAACAGCGGCTAGATACAGAGGAAAGTTGTGAGCATTATGTTCGTGCATAACTTCCATACCGAAACTATGATATATCTATATAACTAAATTGGTATATGATCCGATATAATAATAGCTACAGGCTTTACGGGGAAAAAAAGGAGAAAAGGAGGGAAAAAAATTATGGATGAAGTGAAATACCCAGTACTTACGGAGAAAAGTATTCGTCTATTGGAAAGGAACCAATATACTTTTAACGTCAATTTGCAATCGAACAAAACAAAGATTAAAAATTGGATTGAACATCTCTTCGATGTTAAAGTAATAGCTATGAACAACTATTGCCTCCCTGAAAAAGGAGGAAAGAGAGGGTCAATGATAAGACATCCAATACGTTTTAAACATGTGATTATTACACTTAGAATCGGTGATTCTATTCCACTCTTTTCAGAACAATAAGATTTCAAATTTGAAACTAAATGGCCATCCGTTCATATAGAATTTTAACTCTGGATACACGCAATAGATCTGTATCAGGTTTCGATGGAAGAGTGCAGTTGGACCCGCAGAAGAAATTGACCTCTAAACAACATCATTGTGGGAAAGGTCGTAATGGAAGAGGAATTATTACCGCAAGACACAGGGGAGGGGGTCACAAGTGTCTGTATCATCAAATTGATTTTCGACGGAATAAGGAACACATATTAGGGGAAATTGTAACCATAGAATATGACCCTAAAAGAAGTGCATACATTTGCAAGGTGAATTACAAGAACGGCGATAAGATGATACTCTGCATCCCAAAGAGTTCATGATTGGGGATACTATTCTTTCTGGTCCAAAAGCTCCTATATCAATAGGAAATTTCCTACCTCTTAGTGCAGTTTGAATTATTAATTTACTTGATCAGAAGCAACCAATTGGGTTTACAGCAAAACCTATAAATCTATCATTGATCCAACTAGGACACTTTTACGAGACAAACCCCAAAGGGAAACTGAGGATAAATGACAGCAGGTGATTCGATTCAAAAATTGTTCATATCCAATCATTGGTTCCGAAGATATAATAATATGGAGAGGACCTGATTGTTTTTCTGAAGCATGAACAAAATGGTATAGAGGCGCCCTCTAAAAAGACAAGTTACTCACATTTGATCTGATGGTCAAAGAAGGATTCGGAGCTGGATAGTGGTAGTAATTCCCAAAATAAAAAGATGGGGAGAGGAAAAAGGTAAAAAGAGAGAGAAGAGAAAAAGATGTTTAATATGCCTCCTATGTTATCCATAACATACGAAAGTATTAGCGTAATTTGATAAAGTCATTCATTCTGAATGCTACATAAAGAATATAAGCCAAATGATGGAATAGAGAGACCTAGGATGTAGAGAATTGGGACATAGAGAATACAATAGATGCTCCTTCTCATCTCGATTATATTTATTCAATATATGTGAATATAATATACATCCATAAAGTTGTATGCCCTGAGAGAGGCTTGTACAGTTTGGGAAGGGATTTTTATTCATCAAAATAAGAGTCTACTTCAACCAATATGCCCTTAGGCACGGCTATACACAACATAGAAATAACACTTGGAAAGGGTGGACAAATGGCTAGAGCGGCAGGTGCTGTAGCAGAACTGATCGCAAAAGAAAATCGATTAGCCACGTTAAGATTACCATCTGGAGAAGTTCGTTTAATATCTGAGATGCTCAGCCACAATTGGATAAGTGCGTAATATCACTGCAAACAATAGAAGTTTCGGTAAAGCCGGAGCTAAACGTTGGTTGGGTAAGCGTTCTGAGGTAAGAGGAGTAGCTATGAACCCTGTAGACCATCCTCATGGAGGTGGGGAAGGAAGAACCCCAATTGGCAGGAAAAAACCTGTGACCCCCTGGGGCTATAGTGCACTTGGAAAGAAAAGTCGGAAGAGAAATAGATACAGTGATGCTTCAATCCTTCGTCGACATGAGTAAGAATGGTTGGATATCCATTAAAAAAAAAAGGAAAGAAAGGTAATTGATCATGGCATGTTCACTGAAAAAAGAAAAAAAAAATCCTTTTGTGGCTAATCATTCATTGAGGAAAATTAAAAATCTAAACATAAAAGAAGAAAAGAAGATAATAGTTACTTGCTTCCGGGCATCTGTCATTGTACCCGCAATGATCGGTCATACAATTGTTGTTCATAATGGGAGGGAACATTTACCCATTTATGTAACAGATCGTAAGGTAGACCACAAATTGGGGGAATTTTCACCTACCCTACTTTTCAAGGACATGCAAGAAACGATAAGAAATATCGTCGTTAATTGAGAAAGACTTGTCATTCATTAGGGAGGATGGAGTCAATGGAAAATAATAGCCCAGGTCCAGAGATACAAGCTTTGGCGAGAAATATACATATGTCTGCTCATAAAGCGCGTCGAGTAATTAATCAAATTCGTGGTCATTCATATGTACAAGCACTTATGATATTGGAACTAATGCCTTATGGGGCCTTGGAACTGATGCTTTATGGGGCTTGTTATCCCATATCACAATTAATTCATTCTGCAGCGGCGAATGTAAATCACAATATGAGTTTGAACAAAGCCAATTTACTCGTTGGTAGAGTCGAAGTGAATGAAGGTGTTGTTTTTAAAAAGATTCAACCTAGAGCTTAGAGACGTGGTTATCCAATACAGAAACCCACTTGTCATATAACTATTGTATCGGAGAAAATCGTCAGATCGAATGATCCGATTATGTCAACAGAATCTTGAAAAAAAAGATATGTATGGCGCAGAAAATAAATCCACTTGGTTTTAGACTTGGTGTAACTCAAAATGAGCATTCCCATTGGTTCGCACAACAAAGGAAGATTCCAAAGATCTCCGAGAAGACCAAAAAAAAACGTACTTGCCTTGAAAACTATGTATGAACGCATATAAAGAGCTCCTTGAATTATGGAGGAATTTCACTTGTAGAGATTTGCAGAAAGATCGATTTGATTAAGGTCAAAATCTATATTGGATTTCCCAACTTCATGTTAATAGAAGGTAGGGGTCAAGGAATTGAAAAATTAAGAAACGATGTACTAAATATGCTCAATTCTGTGGACCAAAAACTTCACATTGCTATAGAAAAATTTGCGAAACCCTATAGAAAACCTAATATTCTTGCAGAGTATATTGCCCTACAGCTAGAGAAGAGAGTTCCATTCAGAAAAACAATGAAGAAAGCTATTGAACTGGCTGAATGGGAAGAGGTAGAAGGTATTCAGATCCAAATTGCAAAACGTCTCAATAGAAAGGAAATTTCCCAGGTCGAATGGGACAGGGGAGGTGGGGTTCCCCTACAGACAATTCGGGTTAGGATTGATTATTGTTATTATTCGGTTAAAACCATCTATGGAGTTTTAGGGATAAAAATTTGGATTTTAGAAGAGTAGGAATAATTCCAGGGATCATCAATTCTATCAAATCGAATAGAAATTAGATTTACCATTTTGGAACCGTGCTATGCTTAGTGTGCGACTCATTGGAATGGATCTTTTCATTCTTTTCCGAAGTTATGTTATGGAGAACTCGAAATAATAACGGATTGGTCTCTATAAATAAACTAGAGACTAACTCATTGCTTCATATTGCCAAGATCCAATAACTATGGGTAGATACTATCACCTCGTAAATACTTCTTCCACGAGTGAAAAAATGATATTTTGGTCTCTCGTGAAGTGAGAAAGGTGTTTGGTAATGCGGAAGACGAAGAAAAAGGAGAAATATTCTCCCAATATTGTATGGTTCATTAACTACCCTCCAAAAAGCAGTGTGATAAAGCATAAGAATCATCCTAATTCATTCAAGCAAGATTGAAGAAATTCAGTTTATGAAGGAAAAAAAGCTTTGGGTCGATGGAAACTAAGGAAATTAATTTTGTAACAGATGAAAAGAAACCTCCATTACGGAGGGAAGACTTGGGAATTTACATAGAAGCTATGGAACGATGGAACCTATGACTGCATAAGATCATATAGGAATCTTAATCATTCTTTGGATAGGATGGCGAAATAAACCAAAAACCAATTAATCTCATTGGAGTCTGTAGGTAAGTCGACCCCATGGAGCAAATACTAAAAGAGTCAATATTCGCCTATGAAATTCTTTATTAAGACATTGGATGGAAATGTAAGAGTTATTCGTCCTGTAAATTAGATTCTATATACAATATGTGTAATGCAGAGATATAGACTCATTTATCTACACATTGATTATTCACGAGGAGCCGGATGAGAAGAAACTTTCATGTCTGGTTCTGAATTAGAGATGGGATCAAAATACTATTAACCATCGACTATAACCCAAAAAGAACAAAATTTCGTAAAAAACATAGGGTAAGAATGAAAGGAGTATCTTACCGCGGCAATCGCATTTTTTTTGGTAGATTCGCTCTTCAAGCACTTGAACCCACTTGGATCATATCTAGGCAGATAGAAGTTGGACGAAGAACGATTAATCGTTATGCCCATCGTGGCGGAAAAATATGGGTATGTATATTTCCCGACAAACCTATTACAATGAGACCTGCAGAAACACGTATGGGTTCCAGGAAAGGATCTCCCGAATATTGGGTATCTGTCATCAGATCAAGTCGAATACTTTATGAAATGGGTGGAGTATCCGAAACCGTCGCTAGAGCAGCTACTAGAATCGCTGCATACAAAATGCGTATATGTACTCAATTTGTTACTACTTAACCCAACCCATCCATACAGAATCAAAGAGTTATTTCTGGTGGAAGAAGATTACTAGTTCGTAAGAACTCTTCCTTTTTTCATGTTATCTGCCGAGGTAAAAAATATTTTGGAGGAAAAATGATTCAGTCTCAAACTTATTTGAATATAGAGGATAACAGTGGAGCCCGAAAAATAATGTGTATTCGAGTTCTAAGAGCAAGTAATCGTAAATGCGCTCATATAGGTGATGTTATCATTGCTATAATTAAAGAAACAGTACCTAACATGACCCTGGAAAAATCAGAAGTGATTAGAGCCGTAGTTATACGCATCCGTAAAGAATTTGAACATGACATTGGAATAATGATACAATCTGATGACAATGCAGCCGTTGTCATTGATCAGGAAGGAAATCCAAAAGGAACTCGAGTTTTTGGTCTGGTTGCTCAAGGATTGAGACAATTGAATTTCACGAAAATAGTTTCATTAGCTCCCGAAGTATTATAAGTACTGATAGATCTTGTAAGAATCTTTGACTTAAGGTTCATCAAATGGTACATGGATCAATTAAATTCATTGCACCTCAGGCATATTCCTCAAAGAAGATCGAACATGCCTTTTATATCGAGACCCGTTATTCCTAAGAATTCGTTCATCATGGGTAACGATACTATTACCAATATAATTACTTCTATAAGAAACGCTAACATGGTAGAAAAAGGAACGATTCGAGTAACAGCGACTAATATTACCAAGAACGTTGGAAGGATCCTTTTATGAGAAGGTTTTATAGAAGATGTTAGGGAACATCAGGAAGGCCAAAAATATTTTTTTGATATCGACTTCAAAATATCGAAGAAGGAAGGAAAGGACATATATGACCACGTCAAAGCGTACCAGCAAACCTGGTTTGAGAATTTATTCTAATTATCGAGAAATTCCAAAAGTTCTAGGTGGAATGGGGATCGTAATTCTTTCTACTTCCCATGGAATTTTGACGGATCGAGAAGCTCAACAGAAAAAAATTGGAGGAGAAATTTTATGTTATGTATGGTAATTAATCCAAATGTTGTCCAAAAATATTATTCTGTAAGATATCCCCATAGTATGAAAAGTCGGAGCAAGTCAAGACACCATTCATCTTCATCCAAGCACGTTAGTCAAGTTTTTGAATCAAAAGAGGAGGAGATTCGATGAAGAAACAGAATCTGATCCATGCGGAAGGTTTGGTTACTGAATCACTCCCCAACAGTATGTTTCGAGTTCTGACAGATAATGGATGCAGACCTCCCAATGTGACGTAACCCCTATGCCACATAATGGATGTAGACCTCCCAAAAAGAGACGTGTGTAAGAATTGAATGAATTTCAAGAGAAAGAAATGATTTAATGATCTGATCAAATATTCTTGGTATGATTTGAGATGAAATCTCAGTCTCTATTCAGACACTACAATGGAAATGCATCGAATCCAGAGCATATAGTAAGTGTCTTCATTATGGCCGTTTTGCTCTATCCCCACTCTGCAAAGGTCGAGCCGATACAATAGGCATCGCAATGCAAAGAGCTTTACTTGGAGAAGTAGAAGGAACATGTATCACACGTGTAAAATTAGAGAACATAAAACATGAATATTCCGCGATAATAGGTATTGAAGAATCAGTACATGACATTTTGATGAATCTAAAAGAAATTGTACTTAGAAGTGATTCGTACGGAATTCGAGAAGCTTCTATTTATATTTTTGGACCCAGAAATGTAACTGCTCAAGATATCATATTACCACCTTCTGTGAAAATAATTGGTACTACACAACATATAGCTAGACTTACTAAATCAATTACTTCTTATTTAGATTACAAATTGAAAAAATCGCGGATATATTATACATAGTCCAAATAATTATCAAGATGGAATTTTTCCTATAGATGTTGTTTTATCACTGTTCGCGATGCGAATTATAGTATTCATTCCTATGGGAGCGGAAATGAAATATGAGAAGTCCCTTTCCTAGAAATATGGACGAATGGGGGGTTAACTCCTAGGGAGGCACTTTACGAAGCTTCTCGAAATTTGATCGACTTATTTATTCCCTTCCTGCATGGAGAGGAACAGAACATCGATGGAATGAACAATAAAAAAGGGTCTAATATGCTTCCCTTACCCCTTTCACACGTATTGACTGATACGGGGGAAACGAAAGAAAACATTGCATTTCAACTTATTTTCATTGACCAATTAGAGTTAACCCCCAAAACCTATAACTCCCTCAGAAGAGCCATTATACATACATTATTTGACCTCTTAAATTACAGTCGAGAAGATCTAATGAGAATTGAACACTTCGGGAAGGAATCTGTCGAACAGGTATTGGAAGTTCTACAAAAAATTTTTGCAATTGATCCACCCAGGAATTAGTTTCAGGTTCATAAAATGGTTGGTTTCATTTCATCTCTTCATTTCCTTTCCCCAAGTTCTTTTGGAGAGTCATGAGAATCTTTGACATATCTATCTTTCGTGGAATATTTGAAAGAAATATCTGACAAGATGGGTATATCTAGGGAGATATAATTTTTCTAAAAGCAACTACTCCCTAGATATATGCATAAAAAAATTGAAATATTTTTATATTCAACAGTTGGATCAAATTGGAAAAGACCTAAAGTTAAAGATTCATCAATAGGCAACGCAGCCCCAATACCTAACCAAAGGGCTACTGCAGTACCGATCAAGGACATTGTTGTAGCTACTGGACGACGACATGGATTCTGAAATTGATTCATATTCTCTAGAAAAGGCACCGTCAATGATCCCGCGGGTATTGAGCCCATTAAAAGGACACCTAATAATTTGTTAGGTATTGTATGAAGTATTTGGAATACAGGGAAAAAAGACCATTCGGGCAATATCTCCAAAGGAGTTGCAAATGGATTTGCTAGTTCACCAATCATTGATGGTTCTAGAACCGCTAAACCTATTGTACATGCAATAGTACCTAAAATTACTACTGGAAAAATATATTAAATATCATTGGGCCAAGCAAGCTCTCCATAATAATTATGTCCCATACCTTTAGCTAATTTAGCCCTTAATATAGGATCATTTAGGTCAGGTTTCTTTGTTATTGGGATAAGTAGATCTTTATGGATCTATCCCCCGAAAGAATTCGGACATGTCAATTTTTATCATCGGGCTCAAACAATAACTGGAGGAAGTATATATCACTTATTTTTCCTGTGATGGAAGACGAATTGGGAAAATAGGAACTAATAATGTCTATGATCATCCATCATTGGTCATTTTATTATTCCAGTTAAATGCTCATAACCCAAGTAAGCTCACAAATTCGATCATGATTGATATGCCTTTTGGACCATCTTAGTCCTTGTAATTTGTGTGTATCACCACGAATAGACCTCAAAAGTTTTTTAGCATACAAGGTATTGACTTGTTATTGATCCGGCCTCTCTCCTTCCTTGGATCCCTTCTTTCACTCCAATAGTTTTCCCATCGAAATGGATGCAAGGGAAATGGATGCATTTTCACACTATGAAAAGGAGAAGTAAAGTCATATAGTCCAATTACTGAATATATGAAAATATTGTCCCATTGTCCAGCTCTCACGGAGCCCTTCCTAATTCGGATTCAATCATAGAAATAATTCTCTTGGAACGGAACAAACTGACCAATGCCTTTCCACGCCGGTGCTAAACTTCCTATTTCTAATAAGGAAATTGGGACAGAAACATTTTATCAGAAATATTTACGTGGTAGATCAGAGAAAGTCTCTGCATGGCCTAATCAATAGTTCAAGTCACACACTCCCATAATCCATCTTATCCATCTGAGAATCTACTCCAATTATTTGTTTTTATTGGATGAATAACACTCCAAAATCGAAAGGAGAAATCCGAGGACCATATTTTCTATGGATATTTCTATTTTTGAATAAGAAATATTCCTGGGGATGATATATTACTATCGTTACTTGGAACAATAAGTTATGAATAGTTATTTTCAATCTACCTTTCCTCTCTATAAAGGACCTGGAATACCCTGCTTACGGATCATTAGAAAGTGCATTGGCATAAATACAGTAGTAAGAAGGGGTAATATGAAAGTGTGTAAACTATAAAAACGAGTCAAAGTAGATTGACCCACACTAACACTTCCGCGTAATAATTCTACCAAAGGAGATCCTATTACATGGATAGCCTCAGGCACACCAGTCACAATTTTCACTACCCAATAACCAATTTGATCCTAGGGCAAAGAATAACCAGTTACACCGAAAGATACGGTCAACACAACCAAAATTACACCTATGACCCAAGTTAATCCACGGGGTTTTTTGAATCCACCTGTGAGATAAACACGGAATACGTGCAGGATCATCATTAGAACCATCATACTTGCCAACCATCGATGAATTGACCGGATTAACCAACCAAAGTTAACTTTGGTCATTAGGTATTGAACAGAGGAAAAAGCTTCTGTAACGGTCAGATGATAGTAAAAAGTCATAGCAAAACCAGTAGCTACTTGTACTAAAAAACAAGTAAGTGTGATCCCCCTAGACAATAAAATATATTGACACGAGGAGAAACATATTTACTGGTGATATCATCTTGCAATCGCCTGAATCTCGAGACGCTCTTCGAACCGATTGTATACTTTATTGAGATAGGTAAACTGAAATTCCCCCTCTGAAAACCGTACATGATAATTTCCCTTCATATGGCTTGAACAAGAACACGCAAATGCTTTTGGACACGAATAAATAAATTTTGGAAAAGAGATACTTGAGGGTTCGTTGCCCGATCCGCTGGAGAAATGAAGATGATTCGGAACAATCCAGCATTTCTATTAGAAGGCTCTATAGTGCCAAAATTTCAATAAGTGCCAAAATTTCAAGTCGGCTCATCCCTATGATAAATCACCATAGGCCCTTTGAACGATCTTTTACCCTATTCGTGTGATATCAGTGCCCTAGAAAAGAACTAATATAGACGATTTATAGGAATTATCTTGTCAAGATCTGAATAGATGAATCAATCCAAACCTCAGATTTCAATTAGACCCCGATGATTTTATCAAATCCCCAAAATGTTCTCTGGGTAATAACCTTTTCATTTTCGCTCATTCGATGAAATATGCTAACTAAGAGAAATCAGATATATATCATTCTTTGGTCATAATCAGCGTAATTATGAGAGGGGATAGATCCTTTGATTTATTATAGGAAATACCGCTTTCAATTTCTTTATTGGAAGTCTAGTCATGAGGAAATGATAGGTACAAACCATAGTTTAGATCTTACCGAAACATATCTATGATAGACCTCGTGCTCTAGAGATTCAATATTCTAGAAATGAAGTATCCAACGAGGTAGGACCATCTTAATGAAGATAACAGATCAATCTTCTGTACTATAAATATGGATCAATTTCAACAAGTCGCACACCCATATTCCAAAAATCCTTAGAGAAAAGTAATTACATGATCAAACTATTGGAACAAGATAAGCTAAAAACTCAAAGCCATTATTTGGTCTGGGTTTGAATCCCTCAGTTCTTCTTCTTTTTTTCTTCAAGAGCTCACTAGGTGAATTTTGGAGTTCCTCAACCCCAACTAACCAGAATCCTATCCAATAAAACAAAAGAATTATAAATCTCCAAGATAATAGATAGGAATACTGCAAATAGAGCCATTGCAAAACCCATAAGAGGAGTAGTTCCCCATCTAGGAGCTACTTTACTATATTCTAAATTAAGCTGTTTTAAGGTCGTTCCTACAAGGGTTTCTTTTGGCGTGGTTTTGGAAGTATCATCAATGGTCTATGTAGCCATAGAAACTATTGTATTGGTTGAGATCTATTAACTTTGTTCTTATATGGTAAAAATACCATGATATTGGGATCACCTAATAATGGAAACTTCAACCTTAGTCACCATCTCCATATCTTGTTTACTTGTAAGCTTTACTGGTTATGCCCTATACACCGCCTTTGGGCAACCCTCTAAACAACTTAGGGATCCTTTTGAGGATCACGAAGACTAATTGAAAGAATGACCTTCCCTATAGGGAAGGTCATTCTTTCTTTGATGGGAGAGAAAGAATGACGATTTGGAGAAGCAAAATTATTTTCCCCCTTTAGTCGGAAGTTTGGGTGGTTCTTGGAAGAAAATCGCGAAAAAGATTATCCCTAGGGTCGATACCAACAGGAATGTATAAACCAATGCTTCCATAGATTTGATTTGATCGTAATTTACAATTATGGAGATAGCTTTCGTACTAATATTTATTAGAGAAGAGATAGGAGCAATATCATACCACTTGTCTTTTAGTAGTTGGATCTCCCAGTTTTTGGAATGCTCCAAATTCTACTCGAGCATCCAAATCCGAGTTGATACTAGCAAAAACATCTCTGAATAAGGTCCTAGCACCATGCCAAATGTGTCCAGAAAAGAAAAGGAGAGCAAATGTAGCATGTCCAAAAGTAAACCAACCCCTTGGACTACTACCAAAAACACCATCAAATTTTAGAGTAGCACGATCTAATTCAAAAATTTCACCTAATTGAGCACGTCTAGCGTATTTTTTAACTATAACAGGATCACCAAAACTAACCCTGTCAAGTCCACCACCATAGAACTCAACAGTTACACCTACTTGTTCAACACTATACTTTGATTCTACCCTCCTAAAAGGAACATCGGCTTTCACAATTCCTTCTTTGTCCACCAGAACTACTGGAAATGTTTCGAAAAAGGTAGGCATATGACGTACAAAAAGCTCATTTCCCTCCTTATCTTTGAAGATAGGGTGTCCTAACCAACCAACAGCTATTCCATCTCCATTGTCCATTTCACCTTCTCTGAATAACCCCCCCTTAGCTGGATTATTACCAATGTAATCATAAAAAGCGAGTTTCTCAGGAATTTTGGACCAAGCTTCTGATAGGCTTAAATTTTCGACCAAACTGGCACAAACCCGTTGATCTATTTCTTGTTGGAAGTATCCCTGATTCCACTGGTAATGAGTGGGACTGAATAATTTGACCGAAGTAGTTGCGGAGCCATACCACATGGTCCCAGCAACAATGAAAGCTGCAAAAAACACAGCAGCAACACTGCTGGATAGGACCGTTTCAATATTCCCCATGTGTAAGCCTACGTATAAACGTTGGGGAGGATGAACACTGAGATGGAATAGACCTGCTAATATACCCAAAATACCCATTGCTATATGATGAGAAGTTATTCCTCCTAGAACAAAAGGATCAAAACCTTCAGCTCCCCATGCTGGATCCACTGGTTGTATTTTTCCATCTAGTCCATAAGGATCAGACACCCATATCCCAGGACCATACGAACCCCTTACATGAAATGCTCCAAATCTGAAACAAGCTACTCCTGAGAGGAATAAATGAATTCCAAATACTTTTGGCAAATCTAAACAACGTTTTCCCGTACGTTCATCACAGAATATGACCAGATCCCAATATACCCAATGCCAGATAGCTGCCAAAAAGCACAGGCCAAAAAACATGATATGTTCTCCAGCCACACCTTCATAACTCCAAATACTGGGATTAATTACAGTTTCTTCGGTGATGTTCCATCCACTCCATGAATCCTTTATTCCCAAACGAGTCATAAAAAGTATAACGAACATACCTT
Source organism: Pinus tabuliformis (assembly GCA_031772625.1). NCBI lineage: Eukaryota > Viridiplantae > Streptophyta > Pinopsida > Pinales > Pinaceae > Pinus > Pinus tabuliformis. The sequence goes on along the minus strand of CM062819.1, from coordinate 654,561,316 downwards.
GTCTCCACATTGGATCAAGAACAGGATCGGATGGATCAAAAACTGCTAATTCGTACAGAGTCATTGAACCAACCCAACCAGCAACTAGAGTTGTATGTATTATATGTACAAAAATTAACCATCCAGAATCATTCAATACGACGGTATGAACGTGATACCAAGGCAAACCCATTAAATTTGATTGTTGTCTTTCAGTTAATTTGTTTGGAAGTTTAGGTCAAGCGAATAGAATTGGTAGGCGTTAATCAGTCCATGGAACATATCAAATCTTTCACGTATAAGTTCGTTATGAGATGATCCCACTCATCTCACAATGATATAAAATCATTTCGGACAAATCTATTGCCGAGTGGAGATCTATTTGTAACGGGGCAGAAAGCAACTTCTTTTGGGTCGCTGTCCACATAATTTCTGGACAAGGGGTAATAGTTTCTTTCTTTCGTCCCAACCCAACAGACTTCTTTATTCTATTGTTTGTTCCAGAACGCATTCCATGAAATATGTGTATTCTATCAAATAGTGGGGTAGATTCAAGCAAACGTTGGTCCAGATGTAGATCTAATATGCATAGCCGGTAGATTGCATTTTTGTGATATGTTACCAAAACGGAACTAGAGGCAAGGAAGAGTGTTTGTCCCAATATGAAAATCTTGGGTCTCAAAAACCATATGATGATCTTAGGTGAAGAAAGAGAACGAACCAAAGGTTCGCCTTTAGCTAGGATGGATCAACTCCAGAGAATTTCTCTGCCCAAGTATTCGGAATATCCGTCGTACTTGCCACTTCTATGGTTCAAAAATATGCTCGATTTACCGCACATAACTTATTGTACAGAATCCTAGTTGATCAAGATCTTCGCCCCGATATTTAGCAAGGGGATAGATACATCCGGGATTTTCAATTGAATGGAAATTTTGTTCCACCCCAACGGAATGCATTGCATTTGGATGGAGCTAAAAGTCACATGTCCAATTGATACTTTGACTACTCTATGGATTGCTTGGAACATATGATATTCGAGAGACTCTCGAATTTTTTGAAGAACTAGCGATAAAACAAACAAACAAACAAACAAAATTAGTTTATAGGTTTGATCATCTGCTATCGGATCAATCTCGATCGATCCAAAATACTAATATCCCTGCTCTAGTCCAACGTTCCCATCCATCGATCTCGATAAGGACATGAGATTGATATGATCTGAAGACTTTTCAAGGCCAAGTCATAGGGACAGACTATGAGGGGATATATATAAATAGTATCACTTAGTGGAATAGGGCTATAGGGGCTCGAACCGTAGACCTTCTCAGTAGAACAGATCAAAGTTCTTATTATCAAAATAATTTGAACTGTTCCAAGAACCCAACATGCATTTTCTCGCATTGGGCTCTTTCATTAACTGATGGAAAGATCGGTTAGTCTGCCATTCTCCTCTTTCCGGTAAGATACTAATATGGCTCCGTGTGCTCCAAATTCTTACCCTTCGGAAGCAATCCCAAAGTTATTCAAAAGGTTTCTTTGACATAGGTCTGCCTTGCTCGGGCATAGATTGACTCAAATAGAGTCTCTTTTATCGCTCCAAAAGTAAAATATGACACTTCATACACCTAAAAGTTCATAGAGCGAAAACAATCTATTTTGAGGTCCTTGTATTATACTCATTGTGTCTGGCATTGAACGGAGCTGGGATTGACCATATCAATTAGATCCGTAATTCGAATCAGATCGAACTTCATCTTTGTCATGCTATTGTTCCCCAGAGAAACAAATTTATAAAGTAAGACTATTTCACAGAATCTATTTCGTGGATCAGACGAATCGATAAACTCTCCCGAAAACCATTGGCGCACGTGTAAACGAGGTTCTCTACCTTGCTGAGCTATAGCCCTTCCTTGCCAATCTTGGTGATACACTACTATACTAACCAGATGGATCACTTTATGTCAAGGTAGATATTTCATGATCCAATACTATGATCCAATACGTTCCAATAAGTTCGATCTGTGCCAGGGACACATACATTGTCTATACATTTAATTCGATTTCAATTTAGAATCGTTTATAAATCCAACTCTACCTATGAGAATAAATGACCCACTTAACTCGGCGGTTAGAGTATCGCTTTCATACAACGAGAGTCATTGGTTCAAATCCAATAGTAGGTAAACTTATTAGATGCCATTGAGTTTTCAATGGTATCTAATAAGTTTTACTCTGCGTGTTTGGATCGAGGCAGAACATTGAATCCATTTTTCAGATCATTATAGAAAATGTTAATTAGAGAAGGGAGGGCTAGCATTGATAGCCTCTAATCGTGTTCTAGCCCTTTTCAGAGCTACATCAGCCTCAATTGCTTGTCTTTTGCCTTTGGCTCGAGCTAAGTCAATTTAGCTATTCGAAAATTTTCCTGGGCTTCTTAGGGATCGATGTCAACATCTCTCTCTGCATTATTTACCAATATAGTGATTCTATCACTATCTATCTTGGCGAAAACGTCCATCATAGCCATAGTGGACCACTACCCATTGAGACGTATTTTCATAACTCCTATATCTACAGCTGCCACAAGTGAAGCATGATTGGGTAATACGCAAATTTGACCACTATTAGTAGATAGAATTATTTCTTTAACTTCTGAATCCCAAATGACTCAATTAGGAGACAGTACACGAAGATTTAGGGTCATTTTCAGAATTAACTTTCCATGTTGGAGTTTATAGCCTTCGCGATTGCTTCATCAATATTACCCACCAAATAAAAATACTATTCAATAAGACCATCTAATTCTCGAGAAAGGATCATTTGAAAACCTCTAATTGTTTCCATGAGACCCACATATTTTCCCTGGAAACCTGTGAATACCTCTGCTACAAAAAGGGGTTGTGATAGGAAACGTTCAATTTTTCTTGCTCTTGCCACGATTAAATGATCTTCCTTCGATAATTCATCCGGTCCAGGAATAGCTATAATGTCTTGAAGTTCCTTATAATGTTGTAAAGTTTGCTTAACCCCTTGTGCAATTTCATAATGTTCTTCACCTACAATCCAAGGTTGGAGCATAGTCGATGTTGAATCTAAAGGATCCACTACTAGATAGATACCATTCGCAGCTAATCCTCTAGATAGTACAGTAGTGGCATCTAAATGTGCAAATGTCGTAGCAGGAGCAAGGTCGGTCAAGCCGTCAGCAGGTACATAAACTGCTTGAATCGAGGTTATGGATCCCAATTTTGTGGAAGTAATTCTCTCTTGAAAAGAACCCATTTCCGTGCTAAGAGTTGGCTGATAACCCACGGCGGAATGCATTCTGCCTAATAGGGTGGATACCTCTGATCCCGCTTGGACAAAACGGAAGATGTTGTCAATAAATAATAGTACGTCTTGCTCATTGTCATCTCGGAAATATTCGACAATGGTTAGAGCAGTTAAACTGACTCTCATGCGAGCTCCCAGTGGTTCATTCATCTGACCATAGACCAGAGCCACTTTTGATTCTGATATTTTTTGTTCATCAATTACTCCCGATTCTTTCATTTCCATGTAAAGATCATTCCCTTCACGCATACGTTCTCCTACTCCTCCAAATACAGATACCCCTCCATGAGCCTTAGCAATGTTGTTGATCAACTCCATAATGAGTATTGTTTTACCCACTCCAGCTCCTCCAAATAAACCAATTTCCCCCCCACGGCAGTAAGGAGCCAAAATATCTACTACTTTAATGCTTGTTTCGAAGATGGATAATTTTGTATCAAACTCTGTAAAGGCGAGAGAAGGTCTATGAATAGGAGATGTTACGCAAGCATCTACAGGACCCAAATTATCGACAAGTTCTCCAAGAACATTGAAAATTAGTTCGAGAGTAGCTCCACCAACTAGAACACTTAGACGAGCTCCCGTGTCAATCACTCTCATTCCTCTCGTCAAACCATCTGTAGCACTCATAACTACAAGTGTAACCTTATGATTTCCTAATAATTGTTGTACCTCACAAGTAACCTGAATTTCTTGACTAGTTGTACCTTGACCCTCAATTGTCAATGAATTGTAAATATTAGGCATATTACCTGGAGGAAAAGAGACATCCAATACTGGGCCAATGATTTGAACAATATGTCCCACATTTTTTTCTACACGTGCGGAAACCCCAAGAACAAGAGGATTTTTTCTCATACAAAAATGGAAATAATTTCCATGAAGAATATATAAATATGATTTTGCCAATATCATCATAAAAAAAAAAAAAAAATGTTCCATATTGGTTCGATTAGACTACTAAATAAGAAATGGAAGTTACCACCTTGGTAAAATCCAACTTTATTGAAAAGTTTCAATTCATCCATATTTGGAATATGAAGTAGGTAGATGGATATGAATAAGGATCATGAGGAATTCTTCAATTTATCTATAACTAGAACCAATTTCTCCATAACTAAAACCGAAAATACTTCAAAATTATGTCCAGATCATCTGTGAAATATGAAACTTGATATTCATGACCTTTCTCTCATTGATCATTATCTCTTCTCTTCATACGCACATCTGTATATGTATTCTCGAACAATTCGCACCATTATGGTCAAAGGTCAATTCGGTGGCTTGATTTCATTCATGAACTAGTTTAACCACTAAGAGGTTCTCGAGTCAATCCATGGAGGAAGAACTTCAAGAGCAAAGATTGGGTAGCGTCATACATAAAGAACATTATACAATGAGAGTGTATCTAGCACCCCAATAGCAGACGACTTTTTATAGGATATTTCTGTCAAAATTGATTGTTTACGTTCAGTCCATGTCGAGTAGACCTCGTCCTTGCGAGAAATAATTATTAATAAAGGACAGGCTTATGTCACCAAAAACAAAGACTAAAGCTAGTGTTGGATTCAAAGCTGGTGTTAGAGATTACAAATTAACTTATTATACTCCTGAATATCAGACCAAAGATACAGATACCTTGACAACATTTCGAGTAACTCCTCAACCTGGGGTGTCACCTGAAGAAGCGGGAGCAGCAGTAGCTACTAAATCTTCCACCGGTACGTGGACCACTGTTTGGACCGATGGACTTACTAGTCTCAATCGTTACAAGGGGCGATGCTATGACATCGAGCCTGTTCCTGGAGAGGAGACTCAATTTATTGCCTATTTAGCTTACCCCTTAGACCTTTTCGAAGAAGGTTTTGTTACTAACTTGTTCACTTCCATTGTAGGTAATGCATTTGGATTCAAGGCCCTACGGGCTCTACGTTTGGAAGATTTGCGGATTCCCCTGCCTATTCCAAAACTTTTAGGGTCCACCTCATGATATCCAAGTTGAAAGAGATAAATTGAACAAATATGGCCGTCCTTTATTTGGATGTACTATCAAACTAAAATTGGGTCTATCAGCGAAAAACTATGGTAGAGCAGTTTATGAATGTCTTCGTGGTGGACTCAATTTTACTAAGGATGATGAGAACGTAAATTCCCAACCATTCATGCGCTGGAGAGATCTTTTTGTCTTTTGTGTGGAAGCAATTTATAAGGCTCAGGCTGAGACGGGTGAAATTAAGGGACATTATTTGAATGCTACTGCAGGTACATGTGAAGAAATGATAAAAACGGTAGTATTTGCAAGAGAATTGGGAGTTCCTATCATTATGCATGACTACCTGACGGGAGGTTTTACCGCAAATAATTATTTGGCTCATTATTGCCGAGACAACAGCCTACTTCTTCACATTCATCGTGCGATGCATGCAATTATTAATAGACAAAGAAATCATGGTATGCATTTCCGGGTACTGGCTAAAGCATTGCGGATGTCCGGTGGAGATCATATTCACGCCGGTACTGTAGTAGGTAAACTTGAAGGGGAACGAGACGTAACTTTAGGGTTTGTTGATCTACTGCGTGATGATTTTATTGAAAAAGATTTACTTCACTCAAGATTGGGTATCTATGCCAAGTGTTCTGCCCGTAGCTTCAGGAGGTATTCACATTTGGCATATGCCTACTCTGACCGAGATCTTTGGGGATGATTCCATACTACAGTTTGGTGGGGGAACTTTGGGACATCCTTGGGGAAATGCACCTGGTGCAGTAGCTAATCAGGTTGCTCTAGAAGTTTGTGTACAAGCTCGTAATGAAGGACGTGATCTTGCTCGTGAAGGTAATGAAGTGATCCGTGAAGCTTGTAAATGGAGTCCTGAACTAGTTGTTGCTTGTGAAGTATGGAAGGAGATCAAATTTGAATTTGATGTGATTGATTGCTTGTAATCCAATGACTTTCATTCTACCAATCGGACTCGGCCCAATCTTTTACTACTACCCCAAATATTAGTCCAAATCGTGAGCAGAGATATGGGATTTCAGATATCAATATATGGAATTTCCATATATTAATATCTATATATCATATCTATGTAGATATTGATATATAGAGATTTCCAAGGTTAAATATCTCAAACAGAGTTATTTATGAATTTTTTTTTGGATCAAGCATTCGATAATGAATCCTATTCATCCTTTACAATGATCTTATAGATCATTTGATAGGGTTGGTATCTCAGTGGATCAAAGCTCATGGTTACGGACCGTGAAGTCAAGGGTTCAAATCCCTTCTAGCCCAAAAGATGTTGTATTTTAAATGAAAATTCCTTTCCACCGCGGTATAGGAGAGAATCTTTCTTTATAATAGAATAAAGTATTCTATCATAATCCCGAATCGATACTTCAGATTCCTAATCAATAATGAATGGAAATGATTTCTCAATGATTCATTCCACTATTGATTAATAATTTTCATCATTGTATTTATACTTATATGACTTCTCTTCATACAAAATAAGATAGGAAAAGTAACAATTCTCACCTTTATATGGAAGGAAAACTCTATGTCTATAAAGGAGTGGTTCGAAGACAAGCATAAAATAACTGCATTACTAAAAAATTCGGTCGAAAGGGATAGTAAGGATGCCAATGAGACAGAGAAAAACAAGAATGAAATGATTGATTACGCTAAAATTAAGAAGTTATGGGCTCAATGCGATAATTCCGAGAACTTGCTATATCTCAGATTCTTGAGAGAGAATCAAAGTGTTTGTAAAGAATGTGGATATTATCTGCAAATGCATAGTTCAAATAGAATAGAACTTCCAATTGATCGTGACACTTGGCATCCTATGGATGAAGACATGTACACTCTAGATGTTCTTCAATTTTATTCTGAGAATGAACCTTCTCATTCTGATAATCTTAATTCTGAGGATGAATCTTATAAGGATCATATCACTTTCTATCAAATAGATACAGGTTTAACTGATGCTATTCAAACAGGCGTAGGTCAATTAAATGGTCTTACTATCGCACTCGGAGTTATGGATTTTCAGTTCATGGGAGGTAGTATGGGCTCTATAGTAGGTGAGAAAATAACCAGTGTAATCGAGTGCGCTATCGTGGAATCTCTTCCATTAATTATGGTGTGTGCTTCCAGAGGAGCACGTATGCAAGAAGGAAGTTTTAGTTTAATGCAAATGGCTAAATAGCTTCTGCATTATATATTCATCAAAAGGAGAAAAAGTTGTTATATATATTGATTATAGCGTCACCGACAACTAGTGGAGTGACTGCTAGTTTTGGCATGTTGGGAGATATTATTATTGCCAAACCTAGAGCGTACATTGCATTTGCAGGTAAAAGAGTAATCGAACAGACATTAGGTCAGAGAGTGATTGAAGATTTTCAGGTGACTAAACATTTATTTGGTCATGGTTTATTTGATCTGATCATTCCTTGTAATCTCTTAAAAGGTGTTATGAGTGAACTATTTTGGTTTTACGTTTTACAGTCTTCCTTGTAAATAAAGAAAAAGAAAAAAAACGAACGTTGAGTTTTCTTATCAGGAAAAAGGATCAAATCGAGTTCCTTGTAATGGAAGTGACAGTGATACAGTTTCTTATCGCGGCGAAGGAGAGAATTGCTTTTCACCCCCTTCTTATTAACAATTTATGATCCTCGAGCCTATACTAACAATCCATATAGCCAATTCTCCGCTTTCAGAAATCAGAGAAATTTTGGTCAGGATTCATGTTCTTCCACTATTTTACTTATATAGTAAGTGTTCTAATGGATCTCTATATTGTAATATAGAACTCATTGTTGAACTCATCGAGATCTTATTAAAATAAAAATTTCCCCAACTGGAAATGCTTTTTTAGTATTTTCGGGAGAGGTGAGGAAAGGAACAACAAACACTTGCACACATGTATTCTATGAAGAAGGACGAATGGGACTGCTTATTTGGTCCCATCACTTATTTGACCTTATAATTATTCTTTGTAATATGGATAAACATTTCATTAATTAAGTAAGGTACTCGTTCTATGATAATTCCTAACCTACTCCCTATCCTACCCTCTATTTTGGTGCCTTTAGTCGGCTTATTACTTCCGACAATTACAATGGTTCTTTCTCATATGTATATTCAGAATGACGAGATTTTATGAATATGATCAAATCATATTTAAGAAATGGGTTTAGATCTTTCAATTGCAGAACAGATAGGATATCTATATCTATTTTAGATGATATAAGATAGAACTCTTATAGACACAAAACAGGTATAAATATCCAAATTATATATCTATATATATGAATATGGATATTTATTCATATTCATACATATACAGATAGGATATACACATATTTCAATAAATAGGTATGGGTCAATATGTTAATGTGGTCGGTTTTCTTTTTTCATACGGTATAGATATCTATTCCAGGAGATATTTATACTCCACTGATCCAATGTTGTTTCTAAAATTGAGAAATTAGGGAAGGACCCATTTGAAATGGATGGTAAGAATGGGCAAGAAGACAAACTTGGCTGACTTAACTGAAAATTTATATATCTATATAGATAGTTCATAAGGGTTTGGGAACCAAAGGATAAAAAAGTTGGCTATTCCCTCAACTTTAAGAGGATGGAATTGAATACAATTTTTTATGAATCGTCGATCCAAATGGCTCTGGATAGAACATATAACAAGGTCTCGAAAAAGAAGTAATTCCTTTTGGGCTTGTATCCTCTTTCTGGGTTCACTAGGATTTTTCCTAGTCGGGATCTCGAGTTATTTTGGTGAGAACCTGATACCCCTATTATCATCTCAGCAAATACTCTTTGTTCCAAAAGGAATTGTAATGTGTTTTTAGGTTTTGCAGGTCTATTCATTAGCTCTTATCTGTGGTGCAAAATTTTGTTCAATGTCGGTAGTGGCTATAATAAGTTCGAAAAAAAAAAAGGAATTGTATGTCTTTTTCGTTGGGAATTTCCCGAAATAAATTGTCATATTTTCCCACAATTTCTTATGAAGGATATTCAGATGATCAAAATAGAAATTCAAGAAGGTATTTCCCCTCGTCGTGTTCTTTATATGGAAATAAAGGGTCGACAAGACATTCCTTTAACTCGTACTAGTGATAATGTGAACCTAAGGGAGATCGAATAGAAAGCCGCTGAATCAGCCTGTTTCTTGCGTGTATCCATTGAAGGGTTTTGAAATCGGGGGTGTCTTTATCCTCGACATACATTCAAATGTAAAAACATTTGAATATGAATCGAATCAAGGAACATGAATCAATATCTAATCAGGAAATTTCAATAAATATTCCAATTTCATACAATGAAATTTTAATAAATATTTCATTGTATGAAAATGGAACGATATATGATATTTACGAAAAATATACTAATTTTATGAAATAGTATATGAAGAGGTAATATAGAAAAAGCAAAGTTAAAATAGAACTGGAACCAGTAGATGAATATGATGTATCATAAACAACAATTACTAGATAGAATGGTCCGGTTTCCCTAAAACTAAAATGCTTTTTTCCTCTCATCACGATCCAATTATGACTTTTTGTTGTTCTCTCATTTTTCAAGAGCGTTTGTCATGTCACCTTTGGAGATAACTGGGGAAATATTCGTAAAAGATCTAGTGATCAGGATTCAAAGGATCTTGGCAATGAATAAGACTTATGTTACTTCAAGTTATTCTTCTAAAAAAAAGAAGATGAAAAAAAGGAATAGATAATTGGCCCAGATATAAATGATTTGGAATGATCTCCTTATGCTCCGTCTCACCCATTTTGAACAAACCTTTTACTTTTTTCCGGAGGATATTTTTTTGATCGGGATCAAACAATTACGCAATAGATCAATCTATGGATCCCATACCTCATTCTATCACTCGTACTTTGTCTAGATTTCGGACAGAACTAACAAGTGAATCAAGGTCGTTAGCGATTCACGAATTGGAAGTGTCCGAATATAAAGCATCAGCTTCCCTATGATATCTCGCATGTTTAGTAGTATTGCCTTGGGTAATTCCTATTTCATTACGGAAAGGTTTGGGGCCTTGGGTTACAAATTGGTGGAATACGATTAAATCTCAGAAAAATTTTTATTATCTCCACGGACAAAATGCTCTGGGAAGATTTGAGAAAATATAAGAACTATTATTGTTAGAGAGAATGATGGAAGATTCTTTGGGAACACATTCACAATCTCTTCGTATAGAGATTCACAAAGAAACAATCCAATTGGTCGAAATGTACAATGAAGATTGTATCTAGATAATATCACATTTATTAACAAATCTAATAGGTTTTGCTTTCATAAGTGCTTATATCATTCTGGGTAAGAATAAACTCGCTATTATCAATACTTGGATCCAAGAATTCTTCTATAGTCTGAGCGATACAATGAAAGCTTTTCTAATTCTTTTAGCAACCGATCTATGTATTGGGTTTCATTCACCCCATGGTTGGGAGTTTATGATCGATTCGATCTCCGAAAGTTATGGATTTGCCCATAATGAACGAATCATATTTGGTCTTGTTTCAATTTTTCTAGTCATCTTAGATACGATTCTTAAATATTGGATCTTTCATCATTTCAATCGTATATCTCCTTCACTTGTAGTAATTTATCATTCGATGAATGAATAAAGAATAGGTAGGTTGTTTTCTCCAACCGAAACAATTGAAACAAAGTAATAAAGTGTTTTTCGTGTTCAGGAATTAGCTATTCCTCCCCTTCATTCTTCTCCTGGTGCTAGACTTCTGATTCCTTCTTTTTAGGTTTGGTTGAATCAATATAGTAGCAGGATTTTTGACAGGTAACTATGATAGCTACCTACTCTCACCCCAAAAATGATTTGGAACCAATAATTGAACCATGCAAAATAGAAATACTTATGAATGGGCGAAAAAGATGACTTGGTTAATTTCTGTCCTGGTCATGATACATATCATAACTCAGACATCCATTTCGAATGCATATCCCATTTTTGCACATCAGGGTTATGAAAATCCCTAAGAAGCCACTGGATGTATTGTATATGCCAATTGTCACTTGGCAAAAAAACCTATGGATATTGAGGTTCCGCAGTCCGTGCTTCCCAATACCGTATTTGAAGCAGTTGTTAAGATCCCCTATGATATGCAGATGAAACAAGTTCTTGCTAATGGCAAGAAAGGGGCTTTAAATGTAGGAGTTGTTCTAATTTTACCCGAGGGCTTTGAATTAGCCCCTCTGGATCGTATTTCCCCTGAGATTAGACAAAAGACGGGTAATCTTTATTTTCAAAACTATCGTCCCAAGAAAAAAAAACATTATTGTAATAGGTCCTGTTCCCGGTCAAAAATATAGTGAACTTGTGTTCCCCATCCTTTCACCAGATCCTTCTACTGATTAAGAAGCTCACTCACTGAAATATCCCATATATGTGGGTGGTAATAGAGGAAGAGGACAAATTTATCTCGACAGGAGTAAGAGCAACAATACGGTCTATAGTGCTTCAGCAACAAGAAGAGTGAGCAAAATTTTATGTAAATAAAAGGGTGGATATGAGATAACTATCGATAATACATCAGACGGCGGGCAAGTGGTTGACATTGTACCTCCAGGACCGGAGCTTCTTATTTCAGAAGGTGAATTGATCAAGGTCAATCAGCAATTAACGAATAACCCTAATTTGGGTGGATTTGGTCAAGGAGACACAGAGATAGTACTTCAAGATCCATTACGTGTTAAAGGTCTTTTATTATTCTTAGCATCTGTCATTCTGGCACAGACATTTTTGGTCCTTGAGAAGAAACAATTTGAGAAAGTTCAATTGGCCGAGATGAATCTTTAGGTCCATAGATTTTGAACATGAAGTTTACTTATTGATTCAAAAATGAATACCCCTTTGTAGCCTTTTATCCTTCTTCTCCCTTATATATTCTTAAGAAAATGTTCATTTAGATATATCTAAATTGGAACAAAATTTAAATAGAAAGTGACTCCATAAGCACTGGAACAGATCAACTTGTTGAATGATCACCGATATGCTATATTGTGTACTATATACATGCCATTCCCTCCTTTCCTTGTCCAAACGATCCGAAAAATAGAGATAGATCATAGGGAGGAGAGATATAAGGAGAATAACTAAGCAATCTTGGAGAAGATTCCTATTTTCTCTGATCCCATTCTCCTATTTCATTATTTGAAGAACTAATTGTGTTTTAGATCTTGTCCTATTCATCAATTCCTTCGTAATTTGAAGATTATTTTGTACGTTATACTAAAAATTCCTAAACAAGGAAGAGCAGACAAGTAAGGGGCAATATCACTCATAAACAAAATAAAAACCTATAAAACTTTTGATAGGGTTTTTTCCTAATGAGAGAAAATGAATAAAAGGTGTTTTTCCTCCTCTTTTATTTTGTAAGCCAAAAAAATAGAAGAAAAGATTCTATATGCACATTTAGATTCTCATAGTTCGGGTTTTTACAAAAACTTCGGATAATCTTCCATCAGAGAAATGAGAAAATATTTAGTACTTAATATTCTTTGTTTTTCTGTTGTTCCTTCGACAGATATTGAAATTTGATCAATCCAAAAAAATTTCTGATCATATAGTGGAAGAATAGATTGGCTCATCACTTGACTAAAAGGAATTGAATGAAGTAAATGACAAAGTCATTTTATTTGTACAAATCTTCTCTTCTAATTCAGATTAATATAGAAAGAATCTCAAAAAGATATTTCGATAAGGCCTTACCCTTCAAAGAATGGTAAGGCTTTATCGATTTTCCAGTTTCGCATGTATACTATTTCCCATAGTAAGTGTTTGAAGGGTAAGGCCTTATCGATTTTTCACTTTCACATGTATACTATTTCCCACAGTAAGTGCATTTCCCCTACTATAGGGATGACCCTAATCCGGAATATGAACCATAGAAAAAGACACCCAGTAGACCAATCACGATAATACCAGTGATAGTACCTATCAACCAAAGAGGGATCCTTCCAGTGGTATCAACCATCTCTCTTAATCCCTTTCACATTTTCTTAAGTGGTCATACTCAAGACATAAACAATCATAGCATAGATAATTATGTGTATTGGATCTCTTCGAATGGAGTGAGAATATTATCATTGTTCCTAATTGAAAAAATAATTGGAGAATGGAACAACAAGTACAAAAATTAGTAGCAACCCCCAGTAGAGACTGGTATGATTCAATTCAAAATTTTGGTCGTTTGGGTTTGGTTTTGTCATATCTACATACTTCCTCTTCCTTTAGTATAGAGTTCATCGTTGGATGAACTTCATTGGCGATATTGATCCCAAGAAAAAAAATTTAGGGATAGCTAGCCCATGAACGGCCAACCATCTAACTGTAAAAATTGGATAAGTTCTATCTATAGTGATTAGTGCTTCCTAAAAAGATATAGTAAATTCATCGAGTTGCTCTAACGGATCGAAACAGCCAATTACTAATGGAACCTCTTGTCGACTTTCTGTGAAATACTCATTTGGCCGGGGACCCCCGAACACATCATAAACCAAACCTGTGCTGAAAAATAACCAACCTGCAATGAATAGAGAAGGTATGGTAATGCTATGGATAACCCAGTGCCTAATACTAGTAATAATATCAGCAAAGGAGCGTTCCCCCGTATTCCCAAACATGCTAAGCTCCATATATTATTGTAAAGTCAGTCAAGGGGGAATTGATCCCATGAAAGATAGAGATCAGGAAACGGAAAACTATTGATATCTTCTCCAATCCTTGTTCGATTGTTAATGTTATACCAAGGGTATCTTTAAAGTCTACTGGACCAGTGTAGCTAACATTCTTCTGACACAGCAATACAATTTTGATGAGTATCAAGAAGGAACGGGATAGAATGATTCTGTTCCTACTAGCAGTTATTCTATCTCTGTTTTGTCGACTAAATCCCAACAGAAAGAAGAGAATATTGCATGTTCTAAGGTCTGTCCGGGCATAAGGAACCCCAACTCCCTCATTCGATGTTGTAACAATAGCATAGACCGTGGAAATTTTCGATTGGAATTAGCTTTTGCATATGGGTGGCTTTAGAACCGAAAAAGAGGATGAGTGCCGCTTGCAAAGGATATCAATCACTATCAACAAAACTCATCTAGAATATTATTCTTTTATATTCTTCCTTTTTCATTCCGACATGACATTATGCCCGTGTAGATGAACCCAGTAATTCAAATTGCACGGGGATCATTGGTGCTACGCAGATGTATGTTTCTTTTCCAATAGTATCCAGCACAGATGGAGTTATGCCACAGACTTATCATATAGTACCTTGTATTAACGAGTATGTGTTACTTATTAGATAAAACCAAGTGGATAGTGCAATAGAACCTAGTCAATTTTAGGTATGTGAAATTACAAGTTACTCTTTGCAATAGGTGGAATTTCTGTAATATCGGGCTCTACTCGCTCTAATAATGAATATTGAAAAAACCTAATCCGTCTAGAGGGTTGAATGATTGGATCAATAAGATTTAGAAATGAAAGGAAAAACTGGATATTCATATTCTTTCTTACACCTAAACATGAAATTCACAAACTTTGGCTATGTCTGTGGAGAATTTTCTTCTGGTCCAGTCTCTGGACCGATAGCTACTGGTAAAAAAATAATGCCAGGTGATCCAATCGTACTGATTGAGAATTCATTCACCCTGTAAGAAGATTACATTCGACAATTTGTGAAGGGGTTTGCGGGTGCTATTCATTAGTTGCTCGATGAATGTGGGGATTTCTAGGATAATGAAGAGATTTCTACTATAGATCTCCTCTCATCCATGTTCATTCATACATATCCTATAGTAGATATAGGGTCTTGAATTGGTACGAATTGGGACAATTTCTCTTTTGTATTCTGATCTCAAGGTTAGGAAAAGAAAAATTTAGGTAATTGTCTCATGAAGATATGTATAAACCATATTTCATTCAGTCCTTCCACGCCTACTATAGCTATAACTAGTTATTTTAGTTTCTTATTGGCTTCTATCATTTTCACCCTAGTCCTATTCATTAGTTCGAGCAAGATACAACTTATTCAAATGAAGGAAGGGGAAACCCTCTCAGTTCACTATTTCAATTTCAATAATTTTGTTTATTCCCTTTATATAAATTTCTAATCATTGAGATTCATAGCAAATTAAGGGTACTATCCAATATAGCTATTAGCCCTACTTATTCCGTTGAATAGAAATGATTGAGGCTTTTCCATTCAGAATTGTGTTAGGTCTAATTCCTATAACTTTGGCTGGATTATGCGTAACTGCATATTCACAATACTAACGTGGTGATCAATTGGATATTTGATCTTGGAATATCCTCCAATTTCATTGGCCTCCTACTTTTCCTGGGAGGTCAAATTCCATTGCTCGTTCCAGTTGGAATGAATTATCGATAATTTTGAGGGTTGGATTTGATAGGAACATAATCATGCTCTGTAGGATTTGAACCTACGGCATCAAGTTTTGGAAACCTATGTTCTACCGAACTGAACTAAGAGCGCTTTCTTTAATATTCATAGATAAAGGAAAAATACCTTTTGTTGATACTCTTAGAGCAAAACACTTTCGCATCTGATACGATTCAATTATTTGATGTTCCCGTTGAATCGATATCAAATGATCTTTTGTTCCTTTCTTTCCATAGAAAAGAAGGGAAAGGTAGGGATGACAGGATTTGAACCTGCGACATTTTGTACCCAAATCAAACATGCTAATAAGTTGTGCTACATCCCTTCTAATCATTAGAAAATGTTATTTTAATTTTATTTTATAGAATTAGAAAACTGTTTCCCACATTTTTCCACCTTCATTTCTCTTCGGTCTTGCGAGTGAAAAGATTTTATACATGTAGGGTCTATTATCTAGAATATCACTATTCATTATGGTGATGAAACATCTTTTTCCTTTTCTATAAATAGGACCACAGCCCGGATCACATTATATATATATTCATCAATTCCGAGTTTTCTCTAAGATTCATAACTATTGATATAGTTGAATCACTTACACATTATGATAAATAAGGAGAATTTACAATGCAAGATCTAAAGACCTATCTTTCCACAGCCCCTGTGTTAGCTATTTTATGTGTCAGTTTTTTAGCCGGCCTATTGATAGAAATCAATCACTTTTTTCTAGATGCTCTTATTCTTTCCTTTTTTTAATTTTTTTCCTCCCCTTAAAGCCAAGGGAAAAAAGATTGTGTTAGATTGACTTCTCCTACCTATTGGAGAAATTAGTGCATTCAGCCCCAAAAAGGATCTAAGTTTACGACTGGAAGGGGGTAGAATTCAAGTAGAAATATCGATCTAAAGATTCTTTCCACATCCAATTTTGTAAGTAAAACTGAAAACTCACTCCTGATCAATCATTTTTTTACTTTCAAATGTTTCATCGTAGGATATTCGGCAATCAACTTCTATCCCTTTTTCCCTTTTTCTTTTTGAGGTTGAAAATCAAAACCCAATATTCAAAGTAAGTTTATGGCCAAGAGAGGAGATATAAGAGTAACGATTACTTTGGAGTGCACTATTTGTACCCTAGATAGCGTTTATAAAATATTCGCGGGGATTTCTAGATATATATGACTTGGAAAAATCGACGCAATACACCTATTCGATTGGAATCAATAAATTTTTTCCCTATTGTTACAAGCATACCATTCATGGAGAGATAACAAAAAAAAAAAAAAAAGAGATTACAAAATACTACTCCTACCCATGGATAGAAATAAATCACAGATATAAAAAGAAATGGAATTTCAACAAGATCTTTAATGGAACAATATTTTAAAATGATTTGGAATAAATAGTCTTCAAAAGGTTCATGAAACAAACTATGGATAAACCCAAGCAATCTTTTCGTAGACATTTGAAACCAATTTCCAGACGTTTGAAACCAATTCGTAGATATTTGAAACCAATTCGTAGACATTTGTCACCTATTAGGTCAGGAGATCGGATCGATTATAAAAATATGAGCCTAATTAGTCGATTTATTAGTGAGCAAGGAAAAATATTAGCTGGCCGAGTGAATAGATTAACTTCAAAACAACAACGTCTAATGACTAACGCTATTAAATGAGCTCGTATTCTATCTTTGTTACCTTTTCTTTATAATGAAAACTAATTTGATCCATGGGAAATAAGCCTACTCCTTAATCAAATCGGAGCTGGAATATCTGTTCGATAAAGATGCAGATCTTCAGTCTATTGTTGAAAAAGTCAACAGGATTTCATTGTTGGAAAAGAATTGGATTGGATTCTTTTCATTCATTTCCAATCCAATATGAAAAAACTTTTCAATATTTCGACCTTCCCGGAGGGAATTCTCCAGGAGAATCTGTTCTATCCATTCCATCGTTACCTATTTATTTCATCTATACCTAACCTATTTCATCATACAATAAGTTGTTTAAGATGGTGGAAAAGCAATTACTATCTAATACAGCGATTTGTAAAAATGTTTTACGATTTGGAAGCAACTGCCTCTTGTACAAATATTGGATGAATCTATTATAAGAAACTCCATTGGCACGAGTCGTTGCAGTGATCCGAGTAATCCACAAACGACGAAGATCTCTCTTGCGTTTACCTCTATCTCGATGGGTGGAAACTAAGGCTCTAGCTTTCCGTTGGTTAGCAATTCGAAAAAGTTTCGAATGGGCCCCTTAAGAGCCTAATACAAATGCAAGAATTTTTTTCCAACGTTTTTGAGCCATATATCCATGTTTCACTCTGGTCATTGAATTTTACTCTCATGAATTGCTAGTATTTTTCTCGGTTAGTCATTTGTTTTGTTTGGTCCATTGAGAATAACATTGATTCTTCTTATTTAGAAAATAAAAGTTCCAATGGCTTTTGCTACTGCAACCTTCCCAACCATAATTCCCTTTGGATAGGCATCTTCCTGGTAGGCAAGGACTGGGACCTTGTACTGAGAATGAGAAAAAATCATGGGTTTCATCGTTCCTATGGTTCTTTCTCCAACGATAAGGTCCTCTCTATACGTTGGAGCCTTTTATTCATTTCCAAAATATGAGATGAGTATGTTATCAGTGACTTGTACGGTTTACCATCTCCAGCTCTACACTTGAATCATTAAGTAATAAATACTCTCATTATAAGATCTATTAATACAGTAACGACATGTAATTTTGGGGTTGGCCAAGTAGCTGACCCTGTTCTTCCATTCTCACGGCAATATGAGCATAAACTTTATGCTTCTTCAATTTGCATGATTTCCCCGCTCAATGGATTGATGACCATTCGCTACCAATGAGGAATTGCTTTTCATCCCACATCAAGGTGATTGGATTTACACCAATGGAAACCATAAATTTCATCCCCGGTAAGGTTAGATGATGGATCTTTACTTGATTACAGCGGGAAAATTCTTCTGTTATTCCGTTGTAAGAATTTCCCAGTCTGTTTAAGTTTCTGATCCAAACGAGTCACACATACACCTTATAGCACATACTCCTCTACGCTGAGGACATCCTCGAAGAGCAGGAGATTTTTTTTCTATTCTCTATTGGTTGTCTTGCATTTCCGATAAGTTGTTGAATAGTGGGAATTCTAGCTGTATTGTATGCAGAATCAACTGGTTCGGATTGATCCTAACCATACCATATCAAGTGATTATGAAATGAATCACTTGCCCCCCCCCTTTTTTTGAAAAGGAACAAAGAGATCACAATTTACAGTTCATTATAAAAGTAAATTAGAAAGAGGATCTCCTGCTATGAGATCAACCTTCCGCTACGACATCAACAATGCCATAAGCTTGGGCTTCTGTTGCTGACATAAAAACATCTCTGTTCAGGTCCCATTGAATGACCTCTTCGGGGTGGCCCGTTCTTTCTATATAACATTTGGTTATGTAATCGCGAAGCATCGTTACGTGTTTCTATTCATTTTGAAAATCTGCAGTCGATCCGTCATAATAGGAACTAGCAGGTTGGTGGATCATAACCCTAGAGTGACGTAATGTTATACGTTTAGGAATTTCTCCCCCGATTAGGATGAAAGATCTCATTGAAGCAGCGACCCCCATGAATATTGTATGTACATCTGGTCCTATTGCTTGCATCATATCGAAAAGACCTACCCCTGGTATCACTGATCCACCGGGACAGTGGATAAATGAGAAAATATCTTTATTTGCATCTTCTGCACTCGAATATACCATAAGACCCATGAGTTGATTTGCAATCTCGTGATTGATATCTTGAGCCAAAAAAAGTAATCTCTCTCGATAAAGTCGATTGTATAAGTCAACCCAAGTTGCATCTTCATCTCCAGGGGCTCAGAAAGGCACTTTTGGAACACCAACCGGCATTTGTTTTAATGGAAAGAAGTGAAGCACTATACTCTAATATGGGAACGTAAAGTATATGAAGTTGTGTAACATATGAACTCTGGATGGATGGTATAGGGAGGTTTTGAACCTATCTGGAAATAGAGCTTTAGATGGATCAAAGATCCATGTAAAAGATCCTTCCATTATTCGAGTTGATAATGTAACAAATCACACTTTTACCGCTAAACTATACCCGCCACGATCCGATTTTAACATACGGATCGATCTTTTGTCCAACCAACCCATTTGTCTTTTTTTGAGTCTTTTCCAGATAACTTCGATCAGAGAATCATAAGCCCCATTCACTATTAAAATGATTTAAATTATCAAGCATGAAACATTTTGTATAATTTGAGTCCATAAAGTCTTTTTTATCGGAACTGGGCTGATGGATCACAAATAGAGATTCTGGAAATTGCTTTAGAGTTATTTTAGTTTCAATAAGTAATTTATGAAGGAACTCCATTTTATCGATAGGCAAGTTTATTGAAAAAAAAACTTGAGGAAACCAAGATTTCTGGTCATACTATTGACAACTTCCCGATCACTTTCATATTATAAAGAATAGATTGGTGGCCCCTATCGTCTAATGGATCAGGACATCTCTCTTTCAAGGAGGCAACGGGGATTCAACTTCCCCTAGGGATACCATGATCCATTCGTTAGTTATCCTAAATAATTTTCAATTACTATCTTGTTCCTAGGTCGATGCCCGACTGGTTAATGAGGACGGACTGTAAATCCGTTAGCAATATGCCTACGCTGGTTCAAATCCAGCTTGACCCAACCAATATCATCAATACCAATCTATCGGAATGGTTATATTCATGCTAATCATGAATGAAAAGATAATTGGTTATTGAACCCAGACATCGATATCTATTCATATCATAGATGCCCAATTCTGTATGAATCGATACATTTCAAAAATGAAAGAGAAGGATAAGATATTTAATCGACCTAGCACTCGCATAATCTATATGACCTATCTAGCACCTATCATGGAATAAATATTATCCAATAGTAGGTGAATTGTATTGGGATTGTAGCTCAATTGGTTAGAGTACTGCCCTGTCAAGACGAAAGTTGTGGGTTCGAGTCACGTCAGTGCCAATCCAATAGTAAGTGAACTGTACTGTATTGGGATTGTAGTTCAATTGGTTAGAGTACCGCCCTTCCAAGAGGGACTTGCGGGTTCGAGCCCCACAAGTCCCGATCCAATAAGTTAATAAATTAAGCTCTTAATCCCCATAGAAGAGTGAAAAAGAAAATCTAGTATCTAATGGATAGATATACTATAAAAATATAGTGTATCTATCCATTAGATACATTCACCAGATCAATAATTCAGTTTGGAAAAAGACCCTTATTTCGAGGATAAAATATAATAATCATATTGAATCTACAAGAAATATTCTTCCCTCGCCGAAGAATAAAATTTCTCTATCAAAAACATAGGAAGATCAATAGATTTTAGGGTGACACAGAGGTAGTCCTTCTAAGTCAGAATCCCACAGAGATCCCTATAGATAATTCCCAATGATTTTTAGGAGATCTTCCTTCTATTCTTCCCCAAGAATATTGTTACTATTTCATGCTAATACTTCTTTTTCATGATCGATAGCTAGTGGATTTCTAGACACTCTATTTTATTTCCAAGAATGATCATGTCAGGATCTGGACGGACTAGTCCTTATCATTCCAGGGTCATGGGTGGGCCTCTAGATAAATTCGATATGGGATACTTCTATATCATCACCGAATCGGGATAGATTCACAATTCCATCTAAATCATGGAGATCCAAGCAAAATATCTCTCATGTCTGACAAATGTCTTCTGGAGGAGCATAAGGTTCTTATTCGAATGAATCCTATTCTTTCGAAATTATACTAGACATGTGTTGATCAGAACGTTTTCTGATGCACATAAGTTTTTACTACTAGTCTTATCAAAAGTGATCATATTAGTTTATACTATTTCCATCAAAGAATTCATTCAATCCATTAGTTAGATTCTATTACTTGAACCAATTCTATCAATGACATACATCTATTTCATGGATCTTGAAAGAAAGATTCATTCATCTCTATGAGATCAAATCTCGAGCTATTTTTGAACAAAGTTAAAATAAGGAGATCATGGAAGTAAATACCCTTGCATCTATTCTTGTTCTACTGTTCCTTGTAGTTCCTACTGCTTTTCTACTTATCCCTTACGGGGATAAAGAGGAAATAATTCCATGTAGAGTGTTTCAATTTGGAACAAAGATTCAATATTACTAGATCCTTATGGAACATAATATATTACCATGCATGATATGGAAGGAACGCAATAATTGTTTCTTAAGCATTACCATTATAGCCCACTTCTCCCCCATACTACGAGTGAAAGGGAAAATGTAAAAACTACCATTAAAGCAGCCCAAGTTATACCGACTATATCCATACGAATCATGTTCTCTAAAAAGTAATGATTTCATCATTGAGATGATAAGGGAACTATTAACCATAGTGCAAAGTTGAAGTTGAAATGAATGCTCCACCTTTGCATTCTGAACGTTACTGATGTTCACGCTGATATGAGAGATCAATAAATCCATTTGTTTATTGACCAACAAGTTACTATAACTAACTCGAGGGTCATAAATTCACGACGGAATCAGGATCAAATGTACGTAACTCACTATATATATTGGTAATATGTACCAATATGTCTCTAGAGGTTCTGTAATGGAAATACATACTTTTCCTTCCATTTACTTACCTCAACAAGCCGACCCCCGGATTCGAACTGGGGATGGACGATTTGCAGTCCTCTGCCTTACCGCTTGGCTATGTCGCCAAGATATGGGAATCCCATGGATAGATCGAATCATTTGTCCTTTCAAGTCATTCGTCCTTCCTTTAAGTATAGTATGAGATGTATGCTAAAGTCAACCATAAAGGAAATGGATCTAATTTGTTCTCCGTCTTTCTTTTGATCTGACTATTTTCATTAGGAAATTTTCTAAGTGAGATTAACATTTAAGAATGGTTTGATTCATTCGTTCATAACTCCATTTCACGTGGTTGGAAGAAAGTATCAAAGTATCTCTTCCTTATCCTTTTTTTTCAAATTCGAAGTATATCTGGATACGAGTAGAATTTCATGGGATATAGTGAAGACTGAATATACATCCGAATATTTTTTGTCGGATTGATCCATATAGATCAATCGGGAATAACTGAATAGATTTTTCTACAGATGGGAAACTTCCAATGCGATTAGATGAAAATGAGGGAGCGTTTACAATCCCTGAATTTGGTAAGATACAATTTGAAGGATTTTGTCGTTTTATCGATCAGGGCTTGATGGAAGAACTTCATAATTTTCCAAAAATTGAGGATATAGATAAAGAAATTGAATTCAAGATTTTTGGTAATGAATATGAATTAGCAAAACCTTTCATCAAAGAGAGAGATGTTGTTTATCAGTGCCTTACATATTACTCTGAATTATATGTACCAACAAGATCGATTCAGAGGAATAGTAGGAAGATACAGAAACAAACTGTATTTCTCGAAAATATTCCTTCAATGAATTCCCATGGAACATTTGTAGTAAATGGGATTTACAGGGTCGTGGTTAATCAAATATTAATAAGTCTTAGTATATATTACCGTTCAGAATTAGACCATAATAGAATTAATTATATATATACTGGCACTCTAATTTCAGATTGGGGAAGAAGATCGAAATTTGAGATCGATGTGGGAGAAAGGATATGGGCTCGTGTAAGCAGAAAACAAAATATATCCATTCCAGTTCTATTATCAACTATGGGTTTAAATCTCAAAGAGATTCTGGACAATACTTGCTATCTCGAAAGACTTTTATTTTTATTGAAGAAGGAGAGGTGGGAGCGGGAGGAATATCTATAGTCGAGGGAAAAAGCCATTCTGGAGTTTTATAAAAAAACTCTACTGTATAAGTGGCGATTTGGTATTTTCTGAGTCTCTACAAAGATGTGAATTGGGAAAGATTGGTCGACGAAATCTAACCAAAAACTGAACCTTGATATCCCTGAGAACGAGATTTTTTTATTACCACAAGATGTATTGGCTGCTGTGGATTACCTTATCGAGGTGAAATTTGGAATGGGTACACTCGATGATATAGATCACCTTAGAAATCGACAGATTCGTTCTGTAGCAGATTTATTACAGAATCAATTTAGATTAGCTCTAGGTCATTTAGAAGATGCAGTTAAAAGAACTATACACAGAGCAACAAAGCGCAGATCAACTCCTCAGAACTTGGTCACTTCAACTCTATTAAAAAACACTTTTCAAGATTTTTTTGGTTCACACCCCTTATCCCAATTTTTGGATCAAAATAATCCATTGACGGAAATAGCTCATGGGCGAAAATTGAGCCATTTAGGCCCTAGGGGCCTAACATGGTGAACTACTAGTTTTCGGACACGGGATATTCATCCCAATTATTATGGGCGTATTTGTCCAATCGATACGTCCGAAGGAATGAATGTTGGACTTGTTGCATCATTATCTATTCATGCAAAGATTGGTGATTGTGGTTCTTTACGAAGTCCATTCTATAAGATCTACGAGAGATCGAGAGAAAAACATATGGTTTATCTACTACTGGGAGAAGATGAGGATGAATACTATCGAATAGCTACGAGAAATTATTTGGCATTAAATCAAGGAATTCAAGAAGAACAAATTACTCCAGCTCGATAATGATAAAAATTTATAGTTATTGCATGGGAACAAATCCATTTCAAAAGTATTTTTCCTTTCCAATATTTTTCCGTTGGAGTTTCCCTTATTCCTTTTCTCGAACATAATGATGTGAATCACGCTCTAATGGGTTCTAATATGCAGCATCAAGGAGTTCCACTTTTTCGACCTGAGAAGTTCATTGTCGGAACCAGGTTGGAAGGTCAAGCAGCGCTAGATTCAGGAAGTGTAGCTATAGCTACACAAGAGGGAAGGATCGAGTATATCAATGCTGTAAACATAACTTCATCGATTAATGGAGACACTGTACGAACAGAATCGGTTATATATCAACGTTCTAATACCAATACTTGTACGCATCAAAAACCTCAAATTTGTCAAGGGGAACGTGTAAAGAAGGGACAAATTCTGGTGGATGGTGCGACTACGGTAGGGGGAGAACTATCTTTGGGAAAAAAACGTTTTAGTAGCATATATGCCATGGGAAGGATACAATTTCGAAGACACAATACTCATTAGTGAACGTCTGGTATATGAATATATTTATACCTCTTTCCATATCGTAAGATACAGGATTGAAATCTATACGACGAGCTAGGGTCCTGAAAGAATCTCTAGAGAAATACCTCATTTAGATGCTGATTCACTTCGTCATTTGGATGAAAATGGTCTTGTAATGCTAGGATCTTGGATAGAAACAGGTGATGTTTTGGTAGGTAAATTAACAACTCAAACAATAGAAGAATCATTATGTACCCCAAAAGGAAGATTATTACAAACAATATTTGGTATTGAGGTATCAACTGCGAGAGAAAATTGTCTCACAACACCTATAGGTGGAAGGGGTCGAGTTATCGACATGAGATGGATCAATAGAGTAGATGATTCTGGTGATAATGTGGAAACAGTCAATGTATATATATCACAAAAACGTAAGATACAAGTGGGTGATAAAGTAGCTAGAAGGCATGGTAATAAAGGTATTATTTCAATAGTTTTGCCCGGACAAGATATGCCCTATTTGCAAAATGGAATACCAGTTGATATGGTATTGAATCCATTAGGGGTACCTTCACGAATGAATGTAGGATAGATCTTTGAACGTTTTCCTGGTTTAGCAGGAAACCAGATGAACAAACATTATAGAATAACACCTTTTGACGAAAAATACAAGTGAGAAGCTTCGAGAAAACTAGTGTTTCCTGAACTTTACAAAGCTAGTGAGCAAACAACTAATCCATGGGTATTCGAACGAAATCATCCTGGAAAACATAGATTAATTGATGGAAGAACAAGAGATGTTTTTGAACAACCTGTTACAATAGGAAAAGCTTATATGTCGAAATTGAGTCATCAAGTTGATGAGAAAATACATGCACGTTCGAGTGGACCTTATGCACGGGTTACACAACAACCTCTTAGAGGAAAATCCAAACGAGGGGGGCAACGAATAGGAGAAATGGAAGTTTGGGCTCTAGAAGGTTTTGGTGTTGCTTATATTTTACAAGAGATGCTTACTCTCAAATCTGACCATATTAGAACTCGTATTGAAGTACTTGGTGCCATTATCACTAGAGGGCCAATACCTAAACCTGACACTGCTCCAGAATCTTTCCGATTGCTCATTCGATAATTACGATCTTTAGCTCTAGAATTGAATCATGCTATTATATCTGAGAAAAAATTTCAGATAGATAGAGAGGAAGTTTGATCACAATAAATTGAGATCTTTTATGATTGACCAGAATAAACATCAACAACTTCGAATTGGATTAGCTTCTCCCGAACAGATTTGTGTTTGGTCCGAAAATTTTTACCTAATGGTGAGATAGTTGGACAGGTGACTAAACCTTATACTCTACATCATGAAACTAATAAACCAGAAAGAGATGGATCGTTTTGTGAAAGAATCTTTGGACCTATCAAAAGTAGAGTTTGTTCTTGTGGAAATTCTCCAGGGATTGGAAATGAGAAGATAGATGCAAAATTTTGCACACAATGTGGAGTTGAATTTGTTGATTCTCGAATTTGAAGATATCAAATGGGATACATTAAACTAGCATGTCCGATGGTTCATGTATGGTATTTGAAACGCCTTCCCAGTTATATTGTGAATCTATTAGCTAAAACTCATAAAGAATTAGAAGGTCCAGTATACTGCGATGTGTGACTTGATCACAAGTTCCGATCATACAGATCCGTAATCAAGAACTGTCATCCTATTAAATCTCATTGGGATGCCTTTAGCTCTGACATGACCCTCCAGAGGAGTAGCATGAAGCTCAGAATTATAAGCATCTTTTCAAGATGCTGAGAAAGAGGAATTAGTCCAAGGTTTAGATATTTTGTATCAAATTTCTAATTGAACTTCATGAAAACACTTCTTTTAGATAATGGAATTTGAAATTCATTCTCTTTTATTTGGGTTAGCCCTGAATAGAGGTATTCCGGACCGAAGATATGGCTATAGGAGTCTATTCATCACACATATGCTTCGATCAATGGTATTGTAACCATCAAAGTAAAGCAAAGCAAGCAGGAACTTAAAGGGTCAAATGGAACGAGATAAAGACAAGTAAATCCCTAATTGAAGGTCTTTCAAGAAGAAAAGGATTGTTCGAAAGGGAGGAGACTGCTCAATAATTCCATACCTATGTCGTAGAATCATAACATAAAGGAATACTCAATTTCACTTGGAACTTGTGCAGAGAGTAGCGATCTCTCTTCAGAGCGAAAAAGAGTTTTTTGCATCTTTTTTTTTAGTTACTTGAGCCGG
This sequence comes from Pinus tabuliformis, assembly GCA_031772625.1. Lineage (NCBI taxonomy): Eukaryota > Viridiplantae > Streptophyta > Pinopsida > Pinales > Pinaceae > Pinus > Pinus tabuliformis. Next base: position 654,534,056 of record CM062819.1, on the reverse strand, counting down.
ATGAGAGGAAACTTTCACGTCCGATCCTGAAGGGGGGTAATCTTAGAATAACCTATCCAAATCTTTTTCTTGCTAGGCCCATAGCTAACAAACCAACTTTATTAAGATCATGAGGTACATTCGATAATGAGATTCAATCCTAGAGAGAGATTATTCCTCATTACCTCTCTACTCGTCCTTATTACCTCTTTCCTCAGGGTTCTGGAACATTTACAGAGAGAGAAATAGCCACTGGGGGAGATGTTATTGGGGAACAACTAATGGGTCTAGATCTGCAAATGATTACAGATCGTTCACATATGGAATGGAAGAACTTGGTGGAATTGAAATGGAATAGATTGGAAGAGAACCAAGAATCTCCTGTGGATAGATGGGAGGATGAAAAAACTAGAAGAAGAAAGGATTTTCTAGTTGGACGCATGAAATTGGCTAAACATTTTCTCCGAACAAATATAGAACCAAAATGGATGGTCTTATGCGTATTACCAGTTCTTCCTCCTGAACCGAGGCCAATCGTTCAATTAGGTGAAGGTGGACTTATTACCTCGTCAGATCTAAATGAACTTTATCGAAGAGTTATCAATCGGAATAATGCTCTTACAAATTTATTAGGAAGAAGTGGATCTGAGTCATTTGTTATTTATCAAACAAAATTGATCCAGGAAGTCGTAAGATGCACTTCTCGATAATGGTATCTGCGGACAACCAATGAGAGACAGTCATAATAGGCCTTATAAATTGTTCTCAGATGTCATCGAAGGCAAAGAGCGAAGATTTCGTGAAAATTTACTAGGTAAACGAGTTCATTATTCAGGGCCTTCCGTTATTGTGGTGGGTCCCTTTCTATCATTGTACCAATGTGGATTACCCTCAGAAATAGCAATAGAGCTTTTTCAAGCATTTTTAATTCACTGTCTCATCGGACGACATATTGCTCCCAACCTAAGAGCTGCTAAAAGTATGATTCGAGATAAGGGACCCAATGTATGGGAAGTACTTCAAGAGGTTATGCAAGGACATCCCATATTGTTGAATCGAGCACCTATCTTACACAAATTGGGAATACAGGCGTTTCAACCTATTTTAGTAGAAGGACGTGCCATTCGTTTACATCCATCGGTTTGTGGAGGATTTAACGCAGACTTCGACGGAGATCAGATGGATGTCCATGTACCTTTATCTCTGGAAGCTAGAGCAGAAGCTTGTTTACTCATGTTTTCTGAGACAAATCTTTTGTCTCCAGCTATCGGGGATCCTATTTCTATACCGCCTCAGGATATGCTTCTTGGACTTTATATATCAACAGTCCAAAATAGTCAAGGTATTTATGGGAATAGGTACCATCCGTATCACTCGGAAATAAAAGCTTTTCTTGTAAGAAACCTTCCTTTTATAGTTATGATGATGTGCTCAGAGCTTACCGACAGAAACGAATTGACTTATACAACCCCTTATGGCTCCGGTTGGGGGAAGTGGATTTATGTATCATTACCTCAGTAAACCAAGAAGCCCCTATCGAAGTTCAATATGAATCTTTGGGTACTTTCCACGAAATCCATGACCATTATCGAATAAGAAAAGGTAGAATGGGAGAAATCCTTAATATATACATTCGAACAATTGTTGGTCGTACTCGTTTCAATCAAGAAATGGAAGAAGCCATACAAGGGTTTTCCTGTTCTGTACACCCAAATAAATCACTACCAGCTCTCAGGATCTAATGTTATTGATCTTATGATTTTTTCATTAGTGCAGATATAGAGATCGAGGAAGCCTTCGAATAACTGGCTTGAACCCATTGCTTAATCCTGCTCGTGAAAATATGAAGATTTTTCCTTATGAAGGAATGAACTAGATTTCCCTTTGATAATTTCCCCTTTTATAATAAAGTGATGGATAAAACTACCATTAAAAAGCTTATTAGCAGATTAATAGATCACTTCGGAATGACATATACATCACATATCTTGGATCAACTCAAGACTTCATGTTTTCAACAAGCTATTGATACAACTATTTCATTAGGAATTGATGATCTTTTAACAGCACCTTCCAAAGGATGGCTCGTCCAAGATGCGGAGCAACAAGGTTCTGTTTCAGAGAAACAGAATCATTATGGGAATGTACATGCAGTGGAAAAATCACATCAATTCATTGAGATATGGTATGCTACCAGTGAATATTTGAGAAAAGAAATGAATCTGAATTTTAGCATGACTAATCCATTAAATCCAGTACATGTGATGTCCTTCTCAGGAGCTAGGGGAAGTACATCTCAGGTTCACCAATTAGTAGGTATGAGAGGATTAATGTCAGATCCTCAAGGACAAATCATCGATCTACCCATTCGACAGAATTTAGGCGAAGGGCTCTCTTTAACGGAATATATTATTACCTGTTATGGGGCTCGTAAAGGAGTTGTGCATACTGTTGTACGAACAGAAGATGTTGAATACCTCACACGTAGACTCATTGAAGTAGTTTAACACATTGTAGTACGTAGAACAGATTGTGGCACTATCCAAGGTATTTTCGTAAGTCCCATTCGAGGTCGGGAGAGGGACAGAAATGAAATTGTTGTACGAACACAAATATTGATTGGCCATGTGATAGCAGACGATGTATATATAAATAGGAGATGCATTGTCACGCGCAATCAGGATATTGGAATTGGACTTGCCAATCAATTAATAAACCTTCGAACACAACCAATATATATACGAACCCCCTTTACTTGCAAGAGTAGATCTCGGATTTGTCAATTATGTTATGGTCGAAGTACTACTCACAGTCACTTCATTGAATTAGGAGAAGCAGTAGGTATTATTGCGGGCCAATCAATTGGAGAACCAAGAACTCAACTAACACTAAGGACTTTTCATACCGAGGGGGTATTTACTGGTGATATTGCAGAACATATACGAGCCCCTTTCAATGGAAAGATTGAATTCAATGAAAATTTGGTTTATCCCACACATACACGTAATGGACATCCTGCTTATCTATGTCATAATAACTTATCAAATACTATTGATGGTCATGATCAAGTATAGAACTTAACCATTCCGCCACAAAGTTTTCTTTTGGTTTAGAATGATCAATATGTGGAATCGGAACAGCTTATTAAGGAGGTTCGTGCTAGAATATCTTCCTTCAAGGAAAAAGTTCACAAAAATATATATTCTGACTTAGAAGGAGAAATGCACTGGAGTACCAATGTGTGTCATGCACCTGAATATGTATAGGGTAATGTTCATCCTATACTTAGGACGGGTTATATATGGATATTATCGGGAGGTATATACGGATCTCGTGTAGTACCCTTTCCATTTCATAAGTATTAGGATCAAGTATATGTTCAACCTTTTGTTGCCAAACATCAATCACTTTCCGATTCTTACGTGGATCAAGTGGAACATAGATCAGGGGACTCAAATTGCTATGAGAAGGAAGAACAAATCTTCAATTATTCAGAAACTAAAACTGATCGGACCATATCCAACGAGCATCGAGACTTTATTTATGTATTTTCCCTTAATAATTACAATATTAAGGGGGAAAATCAAATGAATCGATTCATCGTCTCGTTGCAGTGTGATAAAGAATGGGAAAAAAGAATAATCCCTTGTCCTAATGCGATTCTTAGAATACCCAAAAGTGGTATTCTACAGAGAAATTCCATTTTTGGATATCCTAATGTAGAACATGGAATACCTGATGGGTCAAATATGACAACACCATTTTCCCTAGATTTACTGAGGGAAGGGGACAACTTGCAAATTCAAATTAGCTTTCTATTTCGCATGAAGATGGTGAACGAATCCAAGTAATGAGTGATATAAGTATTCCATTGGTTCTAACTTGTCTAGGATTTGATTGGGAACAAATACATTCTATAGAATCTGAGGATTATGTTTCTCTTATTTCAGTAAGAACAAATAAGATCGTTAACAATATGGTTCAAATTAGCTTGATGAAATACCCCCCTTTTTTCATGGGGAGAAGGGCCAATAAAACAAGTTCAAATTTGATGTTCCATAACAATTTGGACCACACTAATATTTTCTCTTCCAATGGGGCGAGTCAATTAATTAGTAAGCATCAAGGAACTATTTGTTCATTATCTAATGAGGAAAAAGATAGTGGATCTTTTATGGTTCTATCACCATCCGACTATTTTCGAATTGTTCTATTCAATGATTCTAAATGTTATGATACGGGAAATCAATCAAATAGAAAGGATCCTATGAGAAAAATCATTGAATTTTCAGGTCTCTTGGGTAATTTACATAGTATAACCAACCGTTTTCCATCCTCCCATTTTCTAACTTATAAAAAAGTATTATCAAAGAAACATTCCACTTTCCACAATTCTTTCAATACTTTCCAAGTACCTAAATATTATTTCATGGACGAAAATATGATAATTTATCATTTTGATCCGTGCAGGAACATCATTTCCAATCTATTGGGTCCAAATTGGTGCTCTTCCTCATTCGAATCTAAATTCTGCGAAAAAACATTTCCAGTAGTTAGTCTTGGACAATTAATTCCTGAAAGTGTATGGATATCCGAGGATGAACCACTCCCGAATCTGGTCAAATTATAGCAGTCGCTGAGGAATATTTAGTAATTAGATTAGCTAAACCTTATTTGGCTACTCGAAAAGCGACTGTCCATAGTCATTATGGAGAAATTCTTGACAAAGGAGATACAATGATAACATTGATATATGAAAGGTTCAAATCCAGTGATATAATTCAAGGTCTTCCTAAAGTTGAACAATTGTCAGAAGCCCGTTTGAATAATTCAATATCGATGAATCTGAAAGAAAGTTTTGAAAATTGAACCAGAGATATGATAAGATTTCTTGGAAGTCTTTGGGGGTTATTCATAAGCGTTAGGATAACTATGGAACAAAAGTCAGATTCATTTGGTCAATCGAATTCAAAAAGTTTACCGATCCCAAGGGGTACGAATTGATGATAAGCATATAGAGATTATTGTAAGCCAAATGACATTGAAAGTCTTAATTTCAGAAGATGGAATGGCTAATGTTTTTTCACCGGGGGAACTCATTGGATTATCACAAGCACAGAGAATGGATCGTGCTCTGGAAGAGGCAATCTACTATCAAACCATGTTATTAGGAATAACAAGGGCATCTCTGAATACTCAAAGTTTTATATCCGAAGCGAGTTTCCAAGAAACTACTCACATCTTAGCTAAATCTGCTCTACAAGGTCGTATCGATTGGTTGAAAGGCTTGAAGGCAATTTTTATTCTCGGGGAGATGATACCTGTCGGTATTGGGCAACATATTCACCGTTCAGGGAAACGAAACGAAATAGATCCAAGAATAGGGAATAGGAATCTATTTAGCAACAAAGTGAAGGACATTTTATTTCAACATGCCACAGTAGATTCTTTTTTCCTTTCAAGATAATTCTCACAAATATCACAATATATTAAAACAACAATTAAAATAGTCTTGAGAAATAGATTTCTTGTTATTTTCATGAATATCTCTTCTATAATAGGAAGAATATCAAATATTCTATGAGTGAGAATGTTTCTATCACGTACTATACAGACAGGCAATCTTTGAGATGTAATTGATTCCGTTGGAATAATTAGATATTACGATACATTTTATTATTTTGTTATTTTGGGGAGGAAAGCGAACGAGAATGAGCAAAAGATATTGGAACATTGATTTGGAAGAGATGATGGAAACAAGAGTTCATTTAGGGCATAAAACTAGGAAATGGAACCCTAAAATGGCACCTTACATTTTTACAGAGCGTAAAGATAGTCATATTATAAATCTGGCTAAAATTGCTCGTTCTTTATCAGAAGCTTGTGATTTGTTGTTTGATATAACAGGTAGAGGAAAAAAATTCCTGATATTCGGTATGAAATATCAAGCAACTAATTTAGTAGCATCAGTTGTTACAGAAGCTTGATGTCATTATGTAAATAGAAAATGCGTTGGTGGTATGTTAACTAATTGGTCTACTACAGAGACGAGACTTCAGAAGTTCAAGGATTTAAAAAAAGAACAAGATACAGGACGATTCAATCAACTTCCAAAAAAAAAGCAGCTATGCTCAAGAGACAATTAGACCAATTGCAAAAATATCTAGGTGGGATTAGATATATGACAAGCTTACTGGATATTGCCATAATTACCAATCAACGAGAAGAATCCATTGCTCTTGGGGAATATAGAACTTTGGGTACTCCGACAATTTGCTTGGTTGATACAGATTTTGATCCAGATCTCGTGGATATCCCAATTCCAACCAATGATGATGGTATAGCTTCAATCCAATTGATCCTGAATAGATTAACGTCAGCAATTTGCGAAGGAAGGGCATTAAGGTTATTATAGCTATATGAAGGGCTAATAGAAAGTAATATAAATAAATAAATAAAGGGGGGGAGGACCTGAGGATTTATTGAGTTGGCTGCTACTCCATCCAAGATCTCGTAAGAGGGAATTTCATTTATTGATTTGGTTGGCTGCTCCAAATTGAAAAATATTCTTAATGGAATACCCTTTTTATTATCTCGTGACATCAAAAATTCTGATGAGAGTGAAATAATTGAGGAATCTCTCATTTGACAAAAATAATTTATTTTCTTCTTTAAGTTCATGTTTACAAGGGGGTAATATGGATATGGATATCGTACGATCTCCTATGAGCACACTGAATCATATCTATGAGATATCCGGTGTGGAGGTGGGTCAACAATTTTATTGGCAAATAGGGAGGTTTCAAGTTCATGGACAGGTACTTATAACTTCTTGGGTTGTAATTGTTGTCTTATTAGGTTCAGCTACCATAGCTGTTCGAGATCCACTAACCATTCCTACCGTTGGTCAAAATTTTGTTGAATATATTCTCGAATTTTTTCGGGACTTGACCAAAACTCAAATTGGGGAAGAAGAATATGGTCCCTGGGTTCCCTTTATTGGAACTATGTTTCTATATATCTTTGTTTCTAACTAGTCAAGTGCTCTTCTTCCTTGGGGAATTCTAAAATTACCTCAGGGGAAGTTCGTTGCACCTACAAATGATATTAATACTACGGTTGCTCTAGCTTTACTTACGTTAGTAGCATATTTCTATGCAGGTCTTACAAAGAAGGGCTTAGGTTATTTTGGTAAATATATTCAACGAACCCCAATACTTTTACCAATTAACATCTTAGAAGATTTTACAAAACCTTTATCACTTAGTTTTCGACTTTTTGGAAATATATTAGCTGACGAATTGGTAGTTGTTGTTCTTGTTTCTCCGGTACCTTTAATAGTTCTTATGCCTGTAATGTTCGTGGGATTATTTACGAGTGGTATTCAAGCTCTGATCTTTGCAACTCTAGTTGCAGCTTATATAAGTGAATCCATGGAGGGTCATCATTAAATCACTGTCCAATCAGACAGAATATTTTCTAAGTATCGTACCAACGCATGACTTGATATGTATGGTAGAAGCAAATCAGATTTCTTAGTAAAAAGAGCTTGGTAACAAGATTTAAGATCAGTTAACTACTTTTGTCCATTAGATCTCCAAATAGAGTGGATCCGATTATTCCATTTGTATAGAAATATGATAATAGGATCGAACAGGTTCACTAATCGGAGTTGTTTGAGTAAAGAATGTACCAGCGTAGAACAATGAAAATTTTGTTCCCATTAAGGGGAGGATTTTTTCAAACTTGTTTACTTTGTATATAGTTCGTTTCATATATTAATCCATTTATATTTATTATAAGCCTTATAGATTATATGGATTAATATCACATCTATAGATGTGATATATAATAACTTATAGGCTCTTACTCAGTCTATTCACTCTCTGTGATAAGAATTCATATGTCCAATAAAATGGAATCTTTATTTTGAATATTATGAAGAATAAATCCTTTTATGATGAAATATTTGCATAAGGGATACCCTATTCATTGATATTATCACTTTGAAATCATAAATAAATATTTTTGTTCTTAGTTGTTCGGAAGAAATCGTTCCATAATTTTACCATTGGTGAACACTCAATAGATGAAATTGTCGTATTATCAACTATTTCCCAACCTTAGTAAGAGGATATTACCATGGATCCCTTAATTCCTGCTGCTTCCATTATTGTTGTTGGATTATCTATAGGGTTTGCTTCCATTGGACCTGGCGTTGGCTAGGGCACTACTGCGGGCCAAGCTGTAGAAGGTATTGCGAGACAACCAGAAGCAAAAGGTAAAATATGAGGTACGTTACTGCTAAGTTTAGCTTTTATGGAAGCTTTAACTATTTATGGACTAGTTGTGGCCCTAGCACTTCTATTTGCGAATCCCTTTGTTTAATCCTGAAAAAATAGATCCCTACACCTCATCATTACACTAGTATTTCTCCAATAATTTACTTGTTCAACTGCAGGAGAGGCTGATCTGAATAATTAGCAAATGAATTATTCTTCCTATAACTATACTTCGGTCGAAAAGATTCATGACGTGTGCGGCAGGGAAGGGAGTGGATACGGCAAGCAAATTCTTTTTATCCTTATAAAAGCCCTGGGACTAAGTTAAGTATCCCAAATATTATTATCCAAAACTAGATAGGATCAAGTAAGAAAATAACAAAATTTTGTAGAACATATCCTTATCTATGAGGGGAGAGCGTATGAAAAATGTAATTGATCCTTTCATTTCCTTGAGTTAGTGGCCTTCTGCTGGGGGGTTTCAGATCAAATACCAATATTTTAGAAACAAATATAATAAATTCCAGTGTGGTGCTTAGTGTACTGATCTATTTTGGAAAGGGAGTGTGTGTGAGTTGTATATTCGAATAATATGGTTGGGCCCAACCAGCTGCACTTTGGAGATAGAAAAGTGCATAATCTCAATGAATTACTTCTGAATGGGGAATAGCGAAGAACTATAGCATTTCATAATTGATTGGGAAATGAACTCTTAGTTTATAACAACCAATGAGGGAGGACCACTAGAATGGTTAACGCTGAACTGTTTGAAGCCTAAGCACAAGTAACTGGGTATTCTTTCCACCGATGTGTCAAGATGATATGGATTAAAAGGCATAGTTGGAGATTGATCCGATATATAACATCCATATCAATGGAATAATTTGATCTATTTACTGAAAAATAGTCCCAATCTCCCATCCAATTTTAGTTCCAACGTTGAACTGACGACCTAAACAGAGGGGAATTTATTCGATAGAACAAAAAGGAGGCGGCACAAATTAATTGATTGAATGGAACAATTCAATTTTCATGAGGGAAGAAGAGGAGAGAAAAGGGGAAAGAAAAACAACACAAAACTTTCTTGATAATTGCAAATCCCTTTCGCTGGAAGAGCCCTCCGGAGATCTCGGTCTTTTATAAATTGATTCTAATCTTCTGTAAACAAAACGGAAAGGGCAAGCTTGGTGTGAAGGGAACATATATGTTCCCTGGGGAATAAAAAAGAACTGCGCAGGAGAGCCGAATGAATAGAAAGATTCATGTTCGGTTTGGGAAGAGATTATGAATTCGTGAAATTTGTGAATAGATAATCTACTTTCATTAAGTAATCTATTAGATAATCGTAAACATAAAATATTGGAGACTATTCTGAATTCGAAAGAACTATGTAAAGGAGCTATTGATTAGCTCGGGCTTGCTTAAGGAACGTGGAAATGATAGGGGACGAAATCCAGGTAAATGGAAACTCCCAAATAGAAAGAGAGAAAGAGGATCTCCTTAATATTGCTTCTGTGAATTTGGAACAATTAGAGGACCCCAAGAATGAGACGATTTACTCCGAACAGCAAAGAGCATTTGACCAGATCCAACAACAAGTTTCTCGCCAAGCTTTACGAAGAGCTATAGGAACTTTGAATAGTCGTTTGAATACTAAGTTACATTTACGTACGATCAATCACAATATTGGCCTGCTTAGAACCATGATGAACACAAATGATTAGTTGTTATAGGTCCTATTTCTCAATAGATAATTAAAAAGGTTAAGGACCTATTTCTGAATAGATAATGAATAAGTGTTAATGGGAAGTATTAGACTCGACGAAATTAGTAGTATTATATGGAAACAGATTGAACAATATAACAACGAAGAAAGAGTTGGTAATCTTGGCACCGTACTTCAAGTAGGAGATGGCATTGCTCGTATTCATGGTCTTGATGAAGTAATGGCTGGGGAATTAGTGGAATTTGGAGATGGTACAGTAGGCATTGCCCTAAATTTGGGATCGGATAATGTTGGAGCTATATTAATGGGCGATGGCTTGATGATACAAGAAGGTAGTTCCGTGAGAGAAACAGGAAAAATTGCTCAGATACCAGTAAGTGATGCGTATTTGGGTCATGTTGTAAATGCTCTAGCCCAACCCATTGATGGTAAGGGTAAAATTTCAGCTTCCGAATTTCGACTGATTGAATCTTCCGCTCCAGGTATTATATCAAGATGTTCTGTATATGAACCCCTTCAAACGGGACTTATTGCTATTGGTTCTATGATTCATATAAGACGTGGTCAATGACAATTAATTATTGGGGACAGACAGACCGGCAAGACAGCAGTAGCTACAGATACTATTCTTAATCAAAAGAGTCAAAATGTAATCTGTGTCTATGTAGCAATTGGTCAAAGAGCTTCTTCCGTGGCTTAGGTATTTAATACATTCTGAGAACGTGGCGCAATGGCATATACCATTGTGGTAGCAGAAACTGCGGATTCTCCCCCTACATTACAGTGTCTCGCCCCTTATACAGGAGCAACTTTGGTTGAATACTTCATGTATAAAACACAACACACATCAATCATTTATGATGATCTCTCCAAACGAGCACAAGCTTATAGACAAATGTCTCTTCTATTAAGAAGACCACCTGGCCGAGAAGCTTATCCGGGAGATGTTTTCTATTTGCATTCCTGTCTCTTGGAATGAGCAGTGAAATTAAGTTCCCAGTTAGGTGAGGGGAGTGTTACTGCTCTACCAATAGTTGAGACTCAAGCTGGAGATGTTTCAGTTTATATTCCCACTAATGCAATTTCCATTACCGATGGACAAATATTTTCATCAGCCGATCTATTCAATGTCAGGATCCGACCTGCTATTAATGTGGGTATTTTTGTCTCTAGAGTAGGATCTACGGCTCAAATAAAAGCTATGAAAAAGGTATTTGGAAAGTTGAAATTAGAGTTAGCTCAATTTGCAGAGTTGGAAGCTTTTTGCACAATTTGTTTCCAATCTTGATAAAGCTACTCAAGATCAATTGGCGAGGGGTCAACGATTACGTGAGTTGCTCAAACAATCTCAGTCATCTCCTTTGAAAGTAGAAGAACAAATAGCTACTATTTATACTGGAACAAACGGATACCTGGATATATTCGAAATAGCACAGGTGAGAAAATTTCTCCCTCTGTTACGCTTTTATTTGATAAAAAATAAACCTCAGTTCGAAGAAATTATACGTTCTACTGGTACATTTACAGAAGAAGCGAAAGCCCTTCTGGAAGAGGCTCTTAAGGAACATACTAAACTTTTTTTACTTCAAGAAAAAAATGAATATTTGATAATTTGGTGGAATTATTCAAAACAGTAAAAAGAACTAAAGAATTTGTTCCATTCCAATCCAATACATTGCACAACAATTTAGAACAATTTAATAGTATTACGTCCAATAGGATTTGAACCTATACCGAAGGTTTAGAAGACCTCTGTCCTATCCATTAGACAATGGACGCTCTTTTTTTCTATTCCCTTTTTTATTATTTGAATTCCCTTTGGCATACATTGTCCCGATCTACCTTTTTATTCACATTGAGGCTATAGGATAGGAAAAGAATGGAATCTATTTCACATTAATTGATTTCGGGTGAATCGTGAAATTATGTTATATACTTAATCACTTTATATCTACCTATTCTATATCTATCTAGATAGATAGATATAGAATAGGTAGATATATGTTAGCAGGTAGCGGGAATCGAACCCGCATCATCAGTTTGGAAGGCTAGGGGTTATAGTCGACATTGATTATTCAATGTCTCTAATTTAGAACTTAACATGAGAATTTCATGTCATTCGGCTCCTTCATGGGAGACAGAGAGCAGTATGAGGGAAGAAGCAGAGTATTTATATCAAATCTTTTTGAAAGGAATTGAAAATTCCTTTCTTTCTCCTCTTTTTTTTCTAATAAAACCCTAATTTCTTATCTACCCATGGCATCTACGTCAGTTTATTCTCTTTTCTTAGTGAAGGGCCCAAAATTGCAGAATACCTACTTTCTAGATGATCCTGATAGAAAGATAAATTTGAAAAGTTCCAAATAATCACAAATCTTTCTAGTTACTTTGTTCCCTATGTCTACTGATTCTGATCCCTAGGAGAACAAATTCCACCGAGCTCGAACGAAATGCCAATATAAACCAAAGTCATAGTTCTATAGCTATTAGGAGAACAAATTCCACCGAGCTCGAACAAAATGCCGATATAAACCAAAGTCATAGTTCTATAGCTATTTGAATTCAACCTAGGGTCCTTCCATCCATAAGTTGAAGGTTTAGTCACGATGAAAAAATATCTTCCCCATACATCTGTAATTTATCTAACCTTTCAAACATTTTGTGTCGCTATCTTGGAACCAAAAATGTGTTTGATCTTTCTTTCATCATTTCAGACCCAGATTATGAGAAGGTATGCTATTCCTGGGTATTCATAGGGAAGGTTTTGAACCTATCTGGAAATAGAGCTGTAGATGGATCAAAGATCCATGTAAAAGATCCTTCAACTATTTGAGTTGATAATGTAATGAATCACACTTTTACCACTAAACTATACCCACCACAATCTGATTGTAACATATGGATCGATCTTTTGTCCAACCGATAGGAAGATAAAAAGTTATCAATCAACCTCTATTGAAAGTTTCTATCAATCATTACCTCGTTTTCATCATTACAATGAGCCATCTCAGGAGATGGCTCATTGTAATTATAGATTACCTTTGTGAATTGCTGATAAAATAATAACTAAAGGGCCCGATACAACCATCAAAGTCAGAACAGTGAGCTGCGCAATAACTTCTAGATCCATTTGGTTTTCTTTCACCCTCCATCGACTAAATGTATGAATAAAATGTTGTCGGGATCAATCACTTTTCTTCTATTTTGTCTTCTTCGAACTCCTACCCATTGGTGTAGTTTCGATCAAGAACCTATGGCCTTGAGCAACTGATATCTTTACAATAGTACATAAAATAGAAAGAGAACCCTAAATAGATAGAGAACCCTTCAATATCTAGATAATAAAATTTGATACTGGAGAGAAATAAATGGATTAATCCATGTAACGCATTTAATCAAACTGATTGGGGACGGAATGGAGATATGGTAATAGAGGTTCAATTTTTGATAGCTTTTTTTCTTACTTTTACAGCAAGTATTCTATCTCTCAAATTAGGTCAAGCACTGTATCACTAATTTTTCTGCTTTTCTTGGCCTGGCCAAATCAGTCATACAAAACTATTTTTAATGAAATGAACAATATGATTGACTGGATTGTTCTTTATCCAACTCAATAATTGAAATATTCATTATATTGCCGATACAATCTGTACATACTATGGTATACACCTTTACTCCACCATTCATTTTGTTACACATGAACTCTTCCATCTTGGAGAGATGGTTGAGCGGACCAAAGTGTCGGATTGCTAATCCGTAGTACGGATCATCCGTAGTACGGATCATCCGTATCGAGGGTTTGAATCCCTCTCTCTCCGTTCGTCCACTACTGATCTTGAAAACGAATAACCCCGAATCTTTCTACGAAACGGAAAAGACCCATTAACCGAGAGACTTTTTTCACTATTCTTTACATCTGGGATTACGTCCTGGATCATTTGATAGAAATCCAAAGATAAAAAGAGAAATTAAAAATACCACTACTACGTAAACGAACAGCTTAAGAGTAAGCATTACGTAATCTCCGGAATCCTAATTATAAGTACAACAGAATAGATCATCAATCTTTGTACCATATATGGATACTTGAATACCAAACAATAGTATTATTGTTACAAATCACGAAATTATTTCTCCGAATCACGTGTGAAAATCAATTTTAAAGAAGGATATAGTTTTTCTATTTGTTTTCAAAATGGTCTTTTTTCCCTCTTATTTTTTTGGATCAACTAGATATTTATTAAATATTTATGAAAATAAGTCATTGGTGATCGTATCAATACATGACCCAATAACCCGATCCGAAGTGAGCGGTGGGATCGGAAGGAATTAATGAAGGTGAGTGGAAACGTTTTTATCCAGGAGGAGATAAGGTATTTGAATCTGGTATCGTCGGGTGGAGCAAGGATAGAACTTCTATCACAAAAAAATGGAAAGAGCTATACAAAAATTGGATCAATGATAGCGACCCAAAAACTTGAAAAAGAAAAAAGGGGATACTTTTTATTGAAAACTTACAGCAACTTGCCAAAAAAAGGCTAAGAGAAAAGAGAGAATAGGAATAATTGGCATTACATCGACAATTGGATCAGAAATTGCATAAGCCTCAGGTAGTTTTCCAAAAAAGGGATTATTTGAATGAATAAAGGCATCATCTAGAAAAATATTGAACATAACTGGCATTTTTATTCTCTAATAAAAGTTAGGGGGGGTAAAGCCAGAAAATTCTTTTATTGATCGAATCGATCAAAGCTCTTCGGCAAGTTTGACCGGACTTGGGGTTGGAAGGGATGATTATTTCATACATGCAAAATTTTACCCAATCTAATAGAAAATGATCAATGAATGGATATTCTTGTCCCTTTTTTTGTTTCTCCTAATATGTCCAATTCCATCAATAACCTATTTTGTTGAAATATCCACAAAATATTTTTCCCCAATTGAGATCTAATATAATGAATCTTGGATACTAATGGGTTGACAAAAAATTTGATATAAGTATTCATTAGCATATGAATATGGAAATAGGATGGGAATGGGGCATGGCCAAGTGGTAAGGTAGTAGGTTTTGATCCTGTTATTCGGAGGTTCAAATCCTTCCATCCCAGACTTATTTCATTGGTTCCTGTTTTGCCTTCCTTCGCTCTTCCATTTTTTCTTTCGTAAAAGATCCAATGGAACTTTGTTTTCCTTTCTATCATAATTTAACCACACTTATCAGAAGGGAATGTGATTACAATAGGGAATAGATAAAGGGATATATCTGTGGTGCAAGATGGGAATATGGATCAATTTGAGATAAGGTTCAATTTATGAAATTAGCCCATTGGATGTATGCTGGTCCTGCTCATATTGGAACTCTACGAGTAGCTAGTTCAATCAAAAATGTCCATCCCATTATGCATGCTCCTCTAAGAGATGATTATTTTAATGTAATGCGTTCTATGTTAGAACGGGAAGGAAATTTTACTCCTGCAACTGCTAGTATAGTAGATCGTCACATAATAGCACATGGATCTCGAAAAAGAGTTGTGGATCATATTATTCGAAAATATAAGGAGGAAGGTCCCGATCTGATAATATTAACACCTACATGTACCTCTAGTATCATGCAAGAGGATTTAAAAAACTTTGTGGATAGAGCATCCATAATCTCCGATTGCAACGTCATTTTTGCGGATGTGGATCATTATCAAGTGAATGAAATTCAGGTAGCAGATAGAACTTTGGAACAGGTAGTTCGATATTATTTGGAGAAATCCCATACATTGGATCAATTTGTAACAGATGCACCTTCTGTAAATATAATTGGGATTCTTACTCTGGGTTTTCATAATCGACATGATTGTCGTGAGTTGAGACGTTTATTAAAAGATTTAGACATCAGAATTAATCAAATAATCCCTGAAGGAGCATCTATAGAGGATCCGAAAAATTTATCAAAAGCTTGGTTCAATTTAATTCCTTATCGTGAAGTGGGCTTAATGACAACGATGTATTTGAATAAGGAATTTGGAATACCTTATGTATCTACAACTCCTATGGGAGCTGCAGATATCGTTGAGTGCATCCAACAGATAAAGAAATCTCTTGAGACCTTGGCGGCTCCTATTTTATCTACAAAAGGGTTGATTACGAATCATATATCGATGGACAAACTCTATTCGTTTCCCAAGTTGTTTAGTTCTCAAGATCTATCAATTGTCAAAATTTTACAGGGAAAGAAACAGTCGTTTTTGGTGATGCAACTCATGCTGCTTCAATCACTAAGATACTTGCTAGAGAGATGGGAATTCGTGTGAGTTCTACAGGTACTTATTGTAAACATGATGCAGAATGTATCAAAGAGCAAATTAAAGATTTTTGTGATGAGATAATCATCACAGTTGATCATGCTGAAGTAGGAGATATTATCTCTCGCATGGAACCCTCTGCAATATTTCGTACTCAAATGGAACGTCATATTGGTAAACGTCTTGAAATTCCCTGTGGAGTTATTTCCACCCCAACCCATATCCAAAAATTTTCCTTGGGATATCGACCCTTCCTGGGTTACGAAGGTACTAATCAAATCGCTGATCTAGTTTATAACTCATTCGCTATGGGTATGGAGGATCATCTTCTAGATATTTTTTGTGGTCATGATATGAAGGGAATAATGACTAAATCCTTATCCACGGATATTAGTCCAATTTGGGATCCTGAAAGTCGGCAAGAATTGGGTAAAATCCCACGCTTTGTAAGGGACGAAGTAAAAAGAAATACAGAAAAATTTGCACGACGAAAGGGCATTTTGAACGTTACTGTCGAGGTAATGCACGCAGCTAAAGAAGCATTAGTTAAGTACCTAATAAATATAAATTAATTGATTACATTGAGTGTATTCTCTACAAAAAGAGTGGATCTGATTCGATACCTATTCCTATCATATCATTTGAGTTAATGACTATTCACAATCACGTCTCGAATCATGATTTGAGATCATTCAAGATCAGGGAGGAATCTCCAAAACATCGTCTAAAACGATGCGGTAGTTTACATAATGGGTTTTGTGGATATGTATTATGACATCATTTCATATTCGGTTCAAATGCCCTTGGCTCAACATTACTCTTAATTTATTATATACTCTCCAAGTAAAACTCATTTCCACGTGATTCCATACAAACATGACGAATATTTGAATCGTTCTATTGTTACAAATAAGCCTAGGAATTTCTATCGATGCGTCTAACATCTCGTCCCAATATAGCGCCAATCCAACAATTAATTTATCTCTTATTCTAGATTGACAATAGTGTATTGTGTCGATATAATTCGTCCATTCACAATAGAAATAGATATCTTAGGTTCATCGTTGATCAATGATTCTATCCAATCATGATAATTCTGTCGATGGATCATTTATTCATAACCTAGATTACTTTATTTTGGAATGGTGGATCGAAACTCTACATATTCTGATATGAACTGACGAGTGAATTATTTGGTCATTCACACAGGTTTTTGATCCCTCCCGTTCGTCAATTAGATTGGTAGGATTTACTAGTTCATATTGAGTAACCTCGCATTCCACTTCGATCGTATATATCCTCAATATCTATTCGCAAGATGGGTTGCTAACTCAATGGTAGAGTACTCGGCTTTTAAGTGCGACTAAGATCTTTTACACATTTGAATGAAGTAGAAAACTCGTCAATACCATAAGTAAAGTTTGGAAGACTATGACTAACCCTGAAGTATAATGAACAAAAAAAAAAGCATGTCGTTCCAACATATGATCTTTATGATACCTAATATTATTTCTCGGATACCTAATTGTATTCGATCAGGACCGGATCTGATTTAAGGAATCAAATGGGTGGGAAATGCCTATTATATACCTAGATGGATGTATAATATGCTAATCCTTTCGGATCAAATGTGATAATTGCGAATAGGATTGAATCAATTCGGGGTTAAGTCAAATGAGTCAATGGAGAAAGCTATATGACTTGAATCATAAGTAGACCCAAAGAAACGAGCTTTTGTTCCTCATTCCAATTAAGCGAGCGAGGGATTCCCTTTATTAATCAGAAGTTAAGAGAAGTTTAGTACCCGATATCGGGAGGTTTTCCCTGAGTAGATTAGGGATTTATACACTCACAATGAGTCCTAAATACTCGAGTACAAATGTGTAAGATAAATAGTTCACTGACCAGGTTTATTAATTCCATGACTCAGGGGAGTGATTGGTTGCGAGGATAAAATATTTTCATTCTTCCTCATGACGAATGAGATCCTTGGATAGTAAATCTATAGAAGATAGAATATTGATATCCAGATATATCTCTTTTTTCCTATCTTGTTCCGACTAGATCGTACCATGTATTTTCTCAAAAATGAAGAGGTTATTCTCACGAATGAGGGCCATAGCTGAGGGTTGAAAATGGATGAGTTCCATAGATGCGGAAAGGAAGATAGCTTTTGGCAACAATGCTTTTTATATCCACTCTTTTTTCAAGAAGATCTTTACGCAATTTCTCATGATCATTATTTGGATGTATCAAGTTCCTCCAGACCGACGGAACATTTAAGTTCCAATGATCAAATAAGTTTCCTAACGGTAAAACGTTTGATTGGTCAAATACATCAACAAAATCATTCAATTGTTTTATTCGTGAATTGCGATCCAAATCCATTAGCTGATCACAAGAAGAGTTTTTACTCTGAATCGGTACTAGAAGCACTTACATTGGTCCTGGAAGTTCTGTTCTCTATATGGTCAAAATATTTTGTGGGAGGGATGAATGAATGGAAGAGTTTCTGGTCGATCCATTCAATATTTCCCTTCTTAGAGGATACATTCCCACATTCAAATTCTATATTAGATGCACGAATACCCTATTCTATTCATCCAGAAATTTTGGTTCGAACCTTTCGTCGCTGGATCTGAGATGCTCCCTCTTTGCACCCATTACGATCTGTTCTCTATGAATATAGAAATAATCCAGAGAATTTACAAAGATCAATTATTGTCGTCCCAAGAGTAAATACAAGATTCTTCCTGTTCCTATGGAATTATTATGTCTATGAATGCGAATGCGAATCCATTTTATTTTCCCGTCTTAAACGATCCTCTCATTCACGATCATTATCTCATGGATATTTCCCTCAACGAAATCATTTTCATCAAAAGAAAACATATTATCATATTTTCTCGTCGAAATTCACTGAAAATTATCTGGTCGTTGAAGGATCCTAAAATTCACTATGTTAGATATGGCGAAAGACCTATTATAGCTATAAAGGGTGCTCATCTCCTAGTTAAAAAATGTAGATATTATCTTCTAATTTTTCGGCAATTTTATTTCCATCTTTGGTCTAAATCGTATAGGCCCTGTTCTCATCAATTATCCAAGAATTGTTCTTCTTCTCCAGGTTATTTTTTGAGGGTTCGGATGAACCCTATTTTGGTCAGAACCAAAATGATAGATGAGTTATTCATCGCCAATCTTATTACCGATGAAATTGATCCAATAGTTCCGATTGTACCAATAATTAGATTATTAGCTACAGAAAAATCATGTGACATTAGGGCGGCCAATTAGCAAATTGTCTTGGACCAGTCTAACAGATGATGATATCCTCGATCGATTCGATCAAATTTGGAGAAATCTTTTTCATTACTACAGTGGATCCTTTGATCGAGATGGTTTATATCATATAAAGTATATACTTTCATTATCATGTGCTAAAACTTTAGCCTGTAAACGTAAAAGTACGATACGTGTAGTTCGGAAGGAATTAGATCCAGAACTCTTTAAAAAATCATTTTCAAAAGAACAAGAATTTGATTCTCTGCGTTTTTCATCAAAAGCGGCGGCCCGTTCGCAGAGAGAACGAATTTGGCATTCAGATATTCCCCAGATAAATCCCCTTGCTAATTCCTGGCAAAAGATACAGGATCTGAAAATAGAAAACCTATTTGACCAATGAAATGCTCTTTGAGTAATTGCCTCGATTCAGAATCATTTTTATTTTTCTATCCGAGAACTAAAATGATTAGGCAATAGATACATTACATGGGGAAAGCCGTGTGCAATGATAATTGCAAGCACGGTTTGGGGATAGATTTCTCGCTCTTACTGATACTGAAGGAGCAGATCATCCACTCCATCCGACGAGCTCCGGGTTCGAGTCCCGGGCAACCCGAATCAAACTTTTGATAGGTACCTCTATGCACTTATTCTGGTTCTGGATCTAATCAAGTTTTTTTCATATCTGTTTCTATTCACAGGGAAAAAACTATCACACTACAAGTTCTCCAGAAAGGTGATAAATAATTGATATTCCACTCATATCAATTTATTAATAATTTGGTTCCAGAATTGCGTTGCACTTCGTTATAGCAAATAAATAAATAAACAAACAAAAACAACAACAACAAAATACTTATTCGATCCTATCTGTTCTCATTCCAATTGATGTTCCATTTCTAGAACCAAGAATAAATAATTTGATGAGTATTTAACCACAGATAGATCTATAGAGTGTGGAATATAGCTAAAAAAAATAGAGTCTATCTAAAATACCTCTATATTCTATCCATATAGTATAGATCAATATCTATCCCGTTGGGATAGATATTGAAATTCCATCCCAGATATTGGTTGAAATTGATACATGGATCATATTATACTGTAAAATAACAAGCCTTATGCTTGGGAGCCTCTGATGATTTATAAACGAAGTTCTGACCATGACCGCAATTATAGAAAGACGCGAAAGCAAAATTTTTGGAGTCGCTTCTACCACTGGATCACTAGCACTGAAAACCGTCTTTACATTGGATGGTTCGGCGTCTTGATGATCCCTACCCTATTGACCGCAACCTCTGTATTCATTATTACTTTCATCGCAGCTCCTCTAGTAGATATTGATGGTATACGTGAACCGGTTTTGGTTCTCTTCTTTATGGAAACAATATTATCTCCAGTGCCATTATTCCTACCTCTGCAGCTATCGGTTTGCACTTGTATCCCATCTGGGAAGCGGCTTTTGTCGATGAATAGCCAACGGGGGTCCTTACGAGCTAATCGTTCTACACTTCCTACTTGGTGTAGCTTGCTATATTGGTCATGAGTGGGAGCTTAGCTTCCGTCTAGGTATGCTTCCTTGGATTGTTGTTGCATACTCAGCTCCTGTTGCAGCTGCTACTGTCGTTTTCTTGATCTACCCTATTGGTCAAGGAAGCTTCTCTGACGGTATGCCTCTAGGAATCTCTGGTACTTTCAATTTCATGATTGTATTCCAGGCTTAGCACAATATCCTTATGCATCCATTCCACATGTTGGGTGTAGCTGGCGTATTCGGCGGCTCTCTATTCAGTGTTATGCATGGTTCTTTGGTGACTTCCAATTTGATCAGGGAAACTACAGAGAATCAGTGCACAAATGCAAGTTACAAATTTGTTCAGGAGGAAGAAACCTACAATATTGTGGCTGCGCATTGTTATTTCGGCCAATTGATCTTCAAATATGCTAGTTTCAACAACTCTCGATCTTTACATTTCTTCTTAGCTGCTTAGCCCATAGCAGGTATCTGGTTTACTGCTCTAGGCATAAGCACTATGGCTTTCAACCTAAATGGATTCAATTTCAACCAATTTGTAGTTGACAGTCAAGGTCGTGTAATTAACACTTGCGCTGATATCATTAATCGTGCTAACCTAGGTATGGAAGTCATGAACGAACGTAATGCTCACAACTTTCCTCTAGATCTAGTCGCTGTTAAACCAGTGTTCTCCTTCTCGTGGGACAACGCAGGCTTGAGCTACCAATTCTTCGGTTAATCTGAACTTCACATTACAAACCTGAACTTGTTCTCCATTCATGTTCAGAGTGAATGACCTGGTCACTTCGGAATTGTGCCCATTGAACTTTAAAAACAACAGCAGCCACCCTGCCTTCTCCAATCATTTCTTGCTCTGAGGGTATGTGTCCAATAACGCCGGACTCTGTGGTTCAAATCAAACAGTCGGTCTCATTTTTTCCATATGTTATGAGTAGGGCAGTGTGGAGTTTCAATTCGGCCCTTTCGATGTTTTCCACAAGCTATAAGGAGAGTTTTGGGATCAAATGGAATGAGGATGGCTCGATTAGGTAAGTGACAGTGAAATAAAGGCAAGTTTGTGTAGAGCAGAACATGATCATGATTAAAATCATGATCTGTTATGCAAGATTTCATTGGAGAGATGAATGTTGCACATTTCAAGGTGTATCGGAAGTGGAACCTTGCATGGGACAATTTCCATTTTGAACAAGGATGACCGTGACTCATAATGATGAAAAAATTTAAAAAAAAGCATACCATTACCTTAATCCTCAAGAAATTGACATTGAAATTTACCTTTTTAAGTTATCGTTCGACCATCAGGTACTTGGAGATGACACATGCCCTTTTCTTGCAATGATGAACCATTTTAAAACCCATATCATGTACGGGATCATGAAATTTCATGGTTTTGATTAACTTTTAAGACTTTGATTAATCAAATTAATGTTTGTCAGATCCTTAAAGAGATGTTCTATTAGAATGATTTAAATAATATCGGGAGTGCAGAAACCAATATTCTGTTGCAGGAAAATTCTTCTGCAGGAAATCTCTCTACAAGAAATCCTTCTGCAAGAAATCCTTCTACAGGAAATTCTTCTGCATGAATTCGTATCTTCTGCAAGAAATAAAAATGCCTATGAAGGAATCCCACTATATTTTTAACAAAATGATAATGCAAATTTGTTGTTATAAGTTGTTGCCTCATTTATTGCTAACTGGTCCCTGATCTGTCGACAGGAAAAAATTTGAACTCCATCTTTACCTAACCAACGTGAGGTCCACCGCCAATAATGAAAGTCGAGACGAAGGTACAGCCAATGCATCCTAGCAGGTGTGAATAGATAAGTTGTTGTCGAAACCCCTGCAAGATCTACAGTCAAAGAGCCTTGACTAATCTCCATCGTTACAGGAAAGATAGTCTGTCATTGATGTATACAAGCTTCAAGGCATCATATATCTGATCTTGAACCCAGATAATGTCATGATGTCAATGGGCCAAGATTGTTGGAAGGAGGGCTGTAGAGAATCCCACATCAGTCCAACGTGAGAAAATCAAAGATTTATTAAGGTATGAAACAGAATTTACTTGGGGATCCCGAGGGATCTATTGTCCTATGATTTTAATGAGCCCAAGGCAGTTCATGCTCGCCAGATTTCAATTTTAGAGAGTCTAAAATACTGAAAAATAAAACTCCAATGGGGTTCCTTTTTCATAAATAGTCTACTGGAGCCGGAAAAGGAATAAACCTATATCCAATAGACACTCCTCTCATGGTTTACTGAGCACAAGAAGGAATAAAGTAAGCTCAATTTATTATGGCAGAAAATCAAGAAGGGGTAGTGAAAGAGATACCCCCCTTTCTATTGGCACGAAAGAGTCATCAGGGGGGAAGACCCTGGGTTTAAGCGCGGAGAGCCAACAATGGTTCGTTGTAGTCTAGGACAACACTGACATTTTCACCTTACCCAAGGGGTAAGGAGTCTCACCCAAGGTGTTTCGCAATCAGAAATAAGAAGGGTTTGTCACGGAGTCAAGGAAGCACCAACCGATAGGAAATATATAGCATTACATACATAGACAAGATAACAGTATACCATCCAATACACAGAAACTACTACATGCATGAATCTTATAAGACATTTCAAAGTTTTAAGTGGGTCACCACATCATATATATTCATACACATTATGCTACGCAACCAGTCTGACCTTTCCTTTATATTAATTCAACAGTAAAACATTACAAGACATCTCGACATTCACCGCAGGTAATTACAAGGAGTACCCGTTTACAGACTCACAGGCTCATTCTCTAGCTCAAAGGTCCTGCTCAGCTAAGCCCCTGCATTCTGGTACCAGTTTGCCACAACCAGCTATCTTCTCCGCAACACCAACCTCAACATGCTAACCAACCAACCCCTCTTCCTTACGGGCCTTCTCCTTTTATATTTCTCCCTGCCACCTGGACTGCTAGTTCTCGCTCGGTTGTTCTTCCCCTTAACTGCCCCTCCTCCTTCCTATCTGCTCGGTTTCATTTGTCTTTCGCTACCACCTTGCCGCAACCTTTCCGCAACTACCTATTTCTGCTTTTTTGTCCAGCTATCCTCCCCGCAAGCTAACCATTTTTGCCGCCCCTTTCCCCCTCATTCTCTGGCCCGTCAAAATACTCGAAACCTTTGCAAAATAAAAATGAAGGCCCCAACAGGCCCTAACCACAGTTATTTGACTCGTCCCCGAGTCATTTCATTTGGATCTCGGTCGGCCCTACTAGTATCTCCATGGGTTCTTCGGTTGGTGGTTGCACTGTCAAGTGTGCTAGTTCTCCTCATTGTTGGGCTAGTGCTTCTTTTGCCTCGGCCAACGCTTGCAGGGTGCTATCTGCTCCTACTGCACTTTTCTCCTTCTGAGGCTCCCCCGTTTCAAAGAAAGGCTCCAACTCCAGAATAGTTCTCGTGGTTTGCTTGTGCTTCTTTTTCCTTTCAGCTAGTATATAGAAGGGAAGTAGTCTTGCCAGCAGAGTTAATAATACCAAGCATGTTCATATCCGAAGAAACGAGAATGACAAACAGTATGGCATTGAGAGAAAGACTTAGTCAGCTAATGGAACTTGACAAATCCCGATTCTTGGCAGAGTTTCATCAATCAATGGAGCAGAGAAGGCAAAAAGCTTGGCATGATAGGCATATCAGGAAGAAGACATTCAGAGTTGGGGATTAGGTACTACTATATGACAAAAAGTTCCAGTTTGTTTATAGTTACAGAAATCAGATATTCTGGAGCAGTAAGATTGGCGCCACTGAATGGAATCATGCTGCACGGATGGGTAAATGGCGCACGCCTAAAACCCTTCCACAATTCATCAACCACAAATTAAAGATAAAGAGGGTCTTGGAAACGAGCCCACAAGTAGGTAGGAAGTAATAAGAGTTAGTCAGTCATTTTAAGCAGCTAGTTAGAGTCATGATTTTTATCATAGATATAAGTGAAGTCCTAGGTCGTATTAGACGTTAACTCCGTTGGTCGTCGGATTTGCAGGTTGTCCCATTGTTTTCCGCTTTTGTCGCACACCTCCTTTAGAGTTAGAACCTGTGTACGAACTGATGGGTGCAGGTATCTAATCACCTTCTTCTTTTTTGCTGAATCTTCCTCAATTTAATCGACTTGGGCCTGGATTGCGTCGATCTGGTCATTGAATCGTTGTAGGCGGGTGGAGTCTGTGCAGTCCTTTGTGCTGGCGAATAATGCCTGTATCCACTCTCTTGTGGGGTATACCAGGGGATTTTTCAATGCCAGGCTACCAGGACAATCATGGACTCTGTTCATCAGGGCGTAGCCGTCCACGAGGGCATCGACTAGTGCTTGCCTCTTTGCTTCCACTTCGGTGATTTTTCCCTCAACAGTCCTCACGTATATCTCAACTAGGTCCGGCAATGCTGATCTTACCATCTCTAGTTTCCTTTTCATGCCAGCATTAGTGGCTACTAAATTCGAGCATGCCGCTTGGATATGGTCACAACAGCTTACCAGTGTGCAAGTTGTGATGTCGGATAGCACCTCCGTGTTTGCATCCACGATCATTGGCCATAACGATCAGAATCTCTGTGTGACCTGGTCAACCTAGGCTTGTAAATATGTGTTTGCGGCTCCTACTTTGACAGCTGCATTATTAGTTACTTATTATGGAAATGACTATTGGTATGGCGGAAAGGATGGGTATAGCGTGTGATCATAAATACTGGAAAAAGCACTTGCCTACGTGTAGCTTGCGGACCGTGACTGCATGTGTGACTACTAATTCTACCTTTTTCCTCCCCCCGACCACAAAGGGGTTGCGGCGTGAGGATATTTTTGCCACAAGCTTATTGAATTTTTTCTTATTTCTATGATAAAAAGCTTGACTCTTACTAGCTGCTTAAAATGACTGACTAACTCTTATTACTTCCTACCTACTTGCGGGCTCATTTCTGAGACCCTATTTATCTTGAGTTTGTGGTTGATGAATTGTGGAATGGTTTTAGGCGTGCGCCATTTACACATTCATGCAACATGATTCCATCCAGTTGCGCCAATCTTACTGCTCCAGAATCTCTGATTTCTGTAACTATAAATGGGCCCAGCCAGTGCATCTGCAGTTTCCCTAGGAATTTCTGGAACTTGATGTTGTGTAGTAGTACATGGTCCCCAACTCTGAATGTATTCTTCCTGATATGTGCCTATCGTGCCAAGCTTTCTTCCTTCTCTACTCCACTGACTGATGAAACTCGGCCAACAATCGGGACTCAGTGTTTCTCTCAATGCCATATTGTTTATCATTCTCATTGCTTCAGATATGAACATGCTTGGTATTATGAACTCTGTTGGCACCACTGCTTCCCTTCCATATACTAGTTGAAACAGAGTTTGTTTATGAAGTCTCTTCATTATTGTTCTGTACGCCCATAGAGTTGTTGGTATTCTTTCATCCCAGTCATCCCTTTTGGCTGATATAATCTTTGTTAGACCTTTCTCCAAGATTTTGTTGAATTCTTCAACAGTGTTGTTGGCCTGTGGATGATATGGACTACTTTTGTTATGTTGAATCATTAAATTCTTCAAAAGAGCCTCAATAGTTTCATTTATAAAATGAGTTCCTCGATCGCTTGTGAGACTCTTCGAGCATCTAAACCTCGAGATTATGTTCTCGAAAATAAACCTTGCGGCCGTGTCCGCTATAGAGTCCTTAGCAAGTGCTGCTTCTACCCACCCGGTGAGGTATTCCGTTGCGGTTACTATGTATCTTGCATGTGAATGCCTCGTTGATGGTGTAATGGGTCCAATGAAATCTATTGCCCATTTCTCAAAGATTTTCACTGTGTGAACATGAATTAAAGGCAGCTCATCTTGTCGGGAAGGCTTTCCAACCCACTGATAGACATCGCAGCTCTTAACATATTCTGTAGAATCTTTACGAATGGTCGGCCACCATAGTCCTGCTTGCAATATCTTCCTTGCAGTGGCTTTACCCCCTACATGACCTCCCACATGACATTCCCATAATACATATTCTCTTTCATGCTAAAGGATGCACCGCCTCAATACTTGATCTAAGCCCATTTTGTAGAGGTGTCCTGCGATCAGTTGGTAGTATGTTTCCCTTACTATTAAGTGTTGCTTTTGTGCTGCTGTATATTCTTCTGGGCAATGACTTGTTATTAATAATGTGGTGATCTGTTCTAGGTGATCCGAGACTGCCTCTATTCTGAATAAGTCGGCATCGGGCAACCGATCATCCAACACTCCCTCATTCTCTCTTGTCTCCAGTCGTGATAAGTGGTCTAGCCCCACATTCAGTCTGTCGGGTTTTATGACCACCTCGAAGGTAAATTCCTAGAACAGCAATGGCCATCGGCATATTCTACCTTATAGTATTGGTTTGTTTACTAAGTATTTCAGTGTGGAATGGTTTGTGAATAATTTGAATGGCGCCCCCAATAAGTAATGCCTTAAATTTTAGAGAGAATAAACCATGGCCAACGCCTCACTCTCGGTTTTTGTATAATTTCTTTCCGCAATTGACAAATTTCTGCTGGCGTAATACATCGGGTGGTCCATATTTCTCTCCCTTGGTTGCACTAAGACCGCTCATAGCGCTATCCTTGACGCATCAATGTGTACATGAAACATTTTGTTCCAATCTGGATAGACAAGGATCGAGGCGCTTACCAGTTTTTCTTTCAGTATATTCAGTGTTGTTTGACAGTCCTCAGTCCAAATGAACTCTTCCGTCCTCTTCAGTAATTTTTCCATCGGGGCTATGATTGACACATAATTCCTTATGAAGCATCAATAATTACCCGTATGGCCTAGTGTTGACCTTAGTTTTTTCATGTTGCGCGGCGCCTCCATGTTGACGATTGTAGCAACCTTCGCTAAGTCTATGCATACTCCATCCTTGCAGACGATATAGCCTAACAGTGTTCCAAATGGGACCGCAAACATACACTTCTTGAGGTTTAAGGAAATTTGCAATTATCGGCACATTTCAAACATAACCCTTAGTAAGCTGGTGTGTTTCTTCAGTAGGCTATATATTATCCAGTCATCTATGTACACCTATAGAAACCTATGAATGTAGTCTCGGAATGCAGCAATGACAACTCTTGAGAAGACCACTAGTGCATTCTTCAATCCGAAGGGCATTACGTTGTATGCATATGAACCCCATTCGGTATTAAATGTTGTTTTCCTTTTATCCTCCTCAACTATTTGAACTTGATGGTAGCCCAAGAATTCATATGTAAATGAATATGCTTCATTACCTGCCCCATTGTCTAGGACCTCATCACTGAAGGGTGTCGAAAATATGTCATGCACACATGCATTGTTGAGACTTCTGTAATCAACGCATACTCTGATTTCGGTCGCATCCTTCTTGTTTTGTATGACTATTGCACTTATCCACTCTGCTTCATCTACCGGAAATATGATCCCTGCTTCCAACATTTTGTCGATTTCCTTCTTAACCTTCTCCTTCACCCTTGGATTCAGTGTAATGATCTGTGCTCTAACGGACGGGCGACATCCGGCCTTAGAACAATCTTCATCTCCCCTATGTCTCCTTTAATCCCCTTCAGCTCTGCTACTAAAGCTGGAAACAAGTCCTAGTACTCCTGTAATAGGTCAAAAATTTCTCTCGTGGTCTGTTCATCCCAGTAATCCCCTACAGACGCCATTTTGGGTTTATCCTCCGTCCCAACATTTTGTTTTCTCAGTTTCATCGGCAGAAGGTGAGCACCTTCTCTTGAGGGACTCTCCTGGATGTCTCTCTCTCCTTCTATTTCCTCGAAGGTCAGGTGTCTCAATCTGTCTAAACCATCCTCTTCTGGCTCTGCATCCACCTTGTCGTAGGTCGCGTATTCTGGAGAATTCATGTCATATAGATACTGTAGAAAAATTTCGTCAGGACAACCTTCAACTAACTGTCCTCGGGTGAACAGAACCCTTTTTATCGCATGGAGTGTCTCAGTCATGCATTCATCATCACCTCTGAATGAAAAGTCGCTGACGAACTGTGCCTCCAAAATATCCCAAACCGTCATTTGTCGACAGAGTTCCTCCTGTATGTACCAAGCTCGAGGAATAGTTCCTAGGGTATGTATAAATATATGTACCCACAAAGCCTTCAATATTCCATCGGTTTTCTAGTCTTTTATGTAGGCCTCAATGTGCCTCTATGGACCTAAATTCCCTATGTACTTCCTATCCAGTAGTCTATCTTCATCTTGGGCAAATCTTTCCCTCGTGGCTTGCTTAATGGTTTCCTAGTTTCGCAATGTGTTGCATTGTGTTCTCCACCTTCTTATCGATGTTGCCATGAGAGAAATATCAAGAAAAGGAATCTTTTAATCTTCTCTCATTTCTCTGTCTACCCTGTTCAAGAAGATGTCCACCAGTTCAACGTCGTAGTACTTGGGATAGTTGCTTATCTCTATCCTATCCAGTTTACACGGCTTATCATTGCACAGCGTCTAGTGTTTAGTTCATATCCTCCTGCTGCATGCCATGCAGGTTCTGAACTGGTCTCTGAGCTTTGAATACTTATCTAACTAACGGATCCTCCTGCTGTAGGATTTATATAATCCTCCATTTTTCTCGTCGTTAAGGTGTATAGCTGGTCTAGCATTCCTGGTTCATCGCTATCATCTATAGGTTCTGTGAACCTGGGCCCTTGATACGGGTCCAAGGGTTGGATCACCCTCATTCCTTCTGCTTCAAAAATCATCAGCTCTTTCTTTAGGTCAATGAAAACATACTTTTCATAGGCCCAGTCAATCCCAAGGAGCGTCGAGTATGGGTCCTTATCTCCCATTATGTCGATTGCCTCAAATTCAGTGTGTGTCTTCACCCCTACCACATCTACTTATACATTTTCTAGCCTTCCAATGGGAAGTATACACTAATGGTTCGCCATTATTAGTTGAATCAGTGAGTATTTCAGTTGCGGCTTCCCCATTTCCCCCCATGTTTTCCTAGGCAGGATGTTTACATTTGACCCCAGGTCTAGCATTGTGTCCCTGGTCTGGAATCCCACAACCTGAGCATTAATTCAGAATTCCTTTCTGCTTCTCTTCTTGTTTCGCCTCACTCTTTTGGAATGCTTTTCTAGTAGGTTGGCAAGTGATTGTTCTGCTTCCCCTTCCTCCATTAATAATGCAACCTTTAAACTTTTCACAACTCCTTTAACATGTATTCATCTTCGACTATCTGCAGGAATAATTTAAACCATTCTTCAATCGACTGGTTATGATCAAGCACATGGCCATTCTGCCTCTGTTCTTCCTTCAACTCGGTCATCCCCTCAAACAACTTAGTTGCTTTGTGATAATACTACTTTCGGCACTCAGGTTGATATGCTTTCTTTGGAGATGTTTCTCTAATAATCAAGGGTGGTCCGCCATACTACGATCCTCCCCTGTTTTCTTTCCTCTTGTAACTATATTAATATTGGTTGTGGGAAGACCTTCGTCAATGCAAGGTTCGGCATTAACCAGGTTATCCCCCATCTGCCTCGTCCTTTCCTCCCATTTTGCAATGAGTGTTGGGCAATCCTCCATGGCATGAGTATTAATCTTGCATTGTGAGCACATGGTCTCCTAGGGAGCGGGCATTCCCCGGCGAAGTGTCCTTCCTATTCACAGTTGTAACACCCTACGGGGCCTCTCCCTCCCATTCTTCCTCCTCTCCCATTTCTTCCTCGTCCTCCCCGGTTTGATTCATTAATTCTGAATGTAGACCTTTCCAACAATTCTGCTAGAGCATCTAGTGCTCGACACTAGTCAGTGTGATGTGTTGTAGATGCACAAAACTCACAGTAGTTGTTATTAGGGATGTTGGAGTACTTCTTCAATACCGGGCACATTTGTGGCAGATGTCTATACATTCTACAAATCTCGCAATAGTATTTGTTATTATGTCCCGGAAAAACTCCTTGCGCTCCTACTACCGCAAGTCCCGCGGTTAGTGGGGTCCCTGACGATCCCGCAACCCCCCCCAGATGGTTAATTCCTCGCAACCTTGGGCATTTTGTCGCGACGTGTCCTTCCACCATGAATTGTGTGCACCATACGTTGGGTTTGGTTGCTCGCACTGGTTGAAGATCCTTCAATTTCTTCGTTAAAGTTGCGATCTGATTCTGAAGGCCCATGATTGACGGATCCTGCAAACTCGTCCCTCCCTGATATTTGTGAGGATATCCATCCATGGCTTCTATGGATGATGCTTGCTCCAAAGCATCTTGGAGAGTTCTGATTTTTTGTTGCGTCAGTGGCGTTCTGGTGAGGGGCATGAGTGCCTTTATGAACTAGTCCCGCTGTTGATTCGAGTCTAAAGTGTAACTCAGCTTAGCAATGGCATCCTTAAACTTTTGCATGAGTTCCCAAGCAGTTTTGCCCTCTTTTTTCTTGATCTCCCATAGTTCTGATAGCCCTTCCTGGTTTGTCTGAGGTACTTTGAATTCCTACATCAATCCTCTCTTGATATCATCTATGTGGGATTCTGATTTTGCTCCGCCCATTTTATAAACCAACGCAGAGCTCTCTCCCTCAACGTGGTCCAGAACTCCACTGTCCTGACATTGTTTGGAGTTTGACATGACCTCCAAATATCTTCACAAATATACCAGTGTTGTTCCATGTCTTCGTTTCCCTTCCCCGCAAGGTCTGGATATCTAGTAAAAGATCCTGCCATGCTTACTTGGATATGAGCTAGTAACACGAACCCCTTGTTCCCTGGCTATTGGGATCCTTACAGTCCCAAGTTACTAATACTACGGGTTCCCTTATTACTTTCAATATTAAAACTGGCCTTATATTTCTCGCACACGCTATGTACTCGTATTTCCTTGGCTAATATCAAATTTCTCTGGATTGTAGTAAGGTACCAGAGGAAGGCCGGGAGGGATGCTCCCTGTATCTTGGCGGTGTTTTCACTGACTCCTAATGGATGCTTCTCCTACAGCAAATAATCTTCTCATGACGTCGCCCATGTCCTCTTCTCTCTCATCTTCCTCTTCATACCCACTCAACATTTTCTCCTGCAATATCCCTCCCGCAACCTGTAACAAATGATATTTTTCATCCTCCTAGCTCATATACCTCTTGTTGCCAGTCTTGCTCTGATCTGCATCTTCTTTCCCTCCCACTTCCTTTTGGGGTTTTCCCAGCACCGCTCCTACTTGGTGGGGTCCCATATTTCTTTTCTTTAGAGTGTGAACTACCATTGCCTTCCCCTTATCAGCTAGCAGCGCTCTCCTCTATGCTCTAACGTCTCTAGATTTCTTCAAACCTTCTACATCCATCCCTTCAGTAGCATCTCTATTCCCCAACCGATAGAATTCTCCCCTCAAGTCCTTCCCCCGATAATTGGATTTTACGCTACCATTTCCGCATTGGGCGAGGGCAGTTGTTCTTATTCTACCATAAACATCTTAATCCACAACGACACTTCCCTCATCAATCTTCCTCTTACTCCGGACACAAACACTGCTTCTGCCTTTGAGAAGGATTGATAACATTTGGCGGTAACTTGACTATATATCTTCCACAGTAGTATTTACCCAAAAATCAACTGCTCTGGTCAGATCATTGTCTAACTGCTGAAGTAATACGATATCTGAGGAAGTCCAACTGTGGCGAACCAACGTCGACCCCCCTGACCTATTATGCCCTTTCAACCTTCTTAACCAATTGTACAAGTCCTCTGGGAACTTGCAGGAGAATATCTCGTATTGGTCATTCATACCATCAGTATATAAAATCCCTTCACTCACCTTGTCGATCGATTGATTCCTGTGGATAGCTTACTCTGCTATAAACTGATCTATTTTGTGATTCCACCAATCCCTAATCTCTTTCTTGAATATCCTCGACACCATGTTCCAAACCAGTCCTTGTAACTTGTTGGCTTGATGGGCCCTGACCTAAGTTCAGCGTTAATTAGCCAAGAAAATCCCTACACTACTGGCCCTTTCGGCATCAATCCGCGGAGCGCAAACTGAAGCCTCACCCAAAGCAGTATGGGGGGATGCAGGAACCAAGTTTCCACACCCTAAGATATTTCTGATGTCGTTTTGTACCCTAACCCTTCCTTCGTGTAGACCGACAAGCCCTTTAGGGCTTATCGATATACTTCTTTTATTTAGCTTCAAGACCTTCGCGAAGGTCTGTGATCATCCTTTGCATACCCTGAATAGGAAATTTAGACACTTCGCGCCTCTGTAATTACCTTACTTTTGTGTCTACCCATATTAGTTTAAGTATTGGATAACTTAAACATGCATTATGATTATCTTCTCATAAACAGATATTCTTACTTGTGTTCATATAACAAAGTAAAACACATAGATTCGCACATTAATACAACGTTAAATCATAAACCTAGTATTCAACATTACATAACCGCATACATTCATAACAAAAGTAAAATAGCTCATACACAGGTATCTCCAGAATAATTCTCTTTATTGATGTTTAAGACCTTCAGTACAGACTCTAACTTCCCTATGCACATAGCTGCAGGGGTCCATGCACTTTGCGCACACCGCTGCAGAGCCTCTTTCCTACACTAACACCCTTCGCTCTTATCTCTCACAGACCCATTACATAAAACATAACCAGACTCACTGAACTACCCTTAGACTCTTCTAAGACTTCCTTTTTATACAATCCCATGGTCCGCGGACCATGGGTGGATCTCTTAGCCTAAAAAAGTTACATAAACTAAGAGCAGAAACCCTTTCTAGCTCTTTACATCTTCGTGCCCCGCGACCACAAAAATGCGGAGACTTTACATTCTTTATACAAAACTTGGTCCTTTAGCCCCAAAACTTGGGCTTTTAACCCCATAATTGACCCTATGGGACCAGTTCCCAACAGACCCCCAACACAAATCTGGTGACTCGCCCCGAGTCACTCGACCAGTGCGGATATCTTATCCCAAAGACCTCCCAGCTCTACTTAGACTACTGCAACCTTGTGAGTACATTGTGTCGCCCCTGCTTCACCTGCTCTACCCGCTGCCCGTCGTTGGTCTTGCGTTGTCCGTCTGTATTTTCTGTTGTTTTTCCTACAGACTAGTCAGCGTTTCTTAAATGGTGGTCGTGAGCACATATGCTTCGTCTAGCCAAGGCCCTAGCTTGGCCTTCAATACTGCCTCCTTACGTTGTGTTGTGTCCACTTGTTCCTTGAGTGCCTTTGCTTCCTGTAGCTTCGCCAACCTATGCGTGATGGTGACAGTGTGCATTCTCTCTTTGACTTCGTCATACCTCTGTTGCAGTTCCCGTGCCTCAGTTTCTAGCCTCTGCATGTTGGGATCTTCCTGCAGCCTAGTAACTTCTTCGAGCACCTGTTCGAAGAGCGCAGTGAAATCCTTCACTGCAGTATCGACAGCTACAATGGCATTGTTGACAGCCTCGCACTGCTCTCTGAATTCTGGTGCAGTCGAAGGTTGGGCCCTCAACTCAAGTTCTGTGATCTTAAGGTTCAGTTCAAATTGAACCTTAGCTAGCTATGTTCGTACGTCGCGCACAACTGTAGCGAGCTTCCAGATTCTTGCGTCGACTGGCACATCTTCTGGGATGTTCAGCTCTAGAACACTCCGGCACGCCTCAGCCACCACAGCTGTTGTGCGCTCATTCTTCTTTGTAATCTTCTTAATAAGATCAATCGCAGACGTCTTTTCTATGAACA
The DNA here is from genome assembly GCA_031772625.1 of Pinus tabuliformis. Taxonomy (NCBI): domain Eukaryota; kingdom Viridiplantae; phylum Streptophyta; class Pinopsida; order Pinales; family Pinaceae; genus Pinus; species Pinus tabuliformis. The sequence goes on along the minus strand of CM062819.1, from coordinate 654,499,248 downwards.
TCTGGGCATTGTTCAGCTTCTGCTTGCTGATAACATTCAATATGCGTTGCTCCCGAGCCCAAATTTCCGCGATCACATCGTCTTTCAAGGTGTGAAAGGCTTCACTTGGAAGCGCGGCCAAGTTTAACTAGACTTTCTTGAGAGCACTGACAGTGGCCCTATCAACTTCTGTTTCCGCGGTCAATGCTCCATCTGGCAGCGCGACAACCCAGGGATCCATTGCGCAGACCATCTCTGCTACATCTGAGGTTCTAGGCACCAAAATACTCGATGTCGCATTGCCCCGCCCTTCACTGGTCTGCACCTGAGTAGCCTAGATTTGCAGCGCGCGTAGACCCATTTGAATGGTGACCAAGGCATGTTTCTGCTGCTGCAATAGTTCCGCGATCGCATCCCTCACTGTATCATCGATGTCATTCAAATCACCCTCTGTCAAGGTGATCGGGTCAAGGGATGAATTACTGGCCTTGGACTTCTTCCACAGCCCTACCTTCTCCTGCTCCCTTCTGCGCTTAACCCGGAATGGAATAGTCTCTCGGTCTGCTCCCCCCTATTCTGATCTCTTCTCTTCCTCCCCTGTCTACGGCAAAGGAGACCTCTGACTTCTGTCAGAGTCGCAGTCTTCCTCTCCTTCCTCCCCTTCTGTCTACTTCTTGGCAGTGCGCTCTTCTTTGGCTTTTTCCTCGGCCTCCTTCTTCATCCTTTCAACCAACAGCTCCATCTTTAACCTAGCCTCTTCCTTCTTTTGCTTCGCGGCAGACTTACTAGACCCAGCTAATAAGTCTGAGGCCGTGTGCCACTCTGCTGGCCAACTCTCCAGGACCATGGCGATTGCATCATCCATCGCCAGGTATGGAAGATCATACCATTTTTGCCCGGGGTCCTTCCGTGCTCTAATGGAAACGCAGTGGAAGTTTGCCTTAAACTCCACATATTTGGACAACTGCTCAAAGACAGTGAGTGAGAATCGTGGCTTGTGGTTGATAGCAACACGGATGCTTGATTCCATGAGGACCCAAAATATCTTATTGTCCTTAACCCTTTGGGGGTCCTTTGTGGCCCAGAGCGAAGCAAACTTCACTGCTTCTGGCATGTCTACTGCAATTGGAGGAAACTAACTGTCCTCCGATAAATCCCATGCAACCAGTACAATTGACAACAACAACCATGCATAATGGAAGGTCTTGCTTTGGTCTTGCACTTCTCTATAGTTCGCAAGGAACTCGCTGCAAAGGTAGCGCACCTAGTTAAATTGTACGCCCTCCACGCACTGGGCCGCTAATGACACAACCGAGGACGACACTTCATCTGCGCAACACTTCCTCATTATCTTCCCCGCCAGGATCTAGGTAGCTACTTTAACCGCGGGGTCGGATATGCTGGAAATGGAGTAGTTGTGCGACTTCTTGGCAAGCTTGAACTTGTCCTTCATTCGTTCAGCAAGGTCGCACTCACCCGTCTTTCCGCCAAATGCCATGGCCGAATTTAAGCCGGAATGCGGGAGCAAAGTGATCCTGTAGATCAGCATGTCAGTGATCGGTATCAGTTCTCCTAACCACAGACACCCATCATGCACCAAGCATAATAGTTGTTTAATCACTATCAAAGTTATGGGCGCGTGGTTGTAATGCGGCACCCATAGCAGGTTCAATAGTCCTGCATTATCCACCCCTTTTATCCATTGTCTCGACTCTAGTGCGGTCACACCAGAGTCTTTATAGAAGACGCGGTGCCAGAACATATTGATTGCCAAGTGGGGAAAGCACTATGTATCTGCTAAATCCCAATCCTCAAGCTTTAAATGGGAGATGCGTGCAAGGCACGGGCCTTCAAATGTGATCTTGTCTGGCAGCAACAGTATGTGAAGTGTGATTTTTCTCTCATCGAGGTCCTTTGGGACCTTCACCTTGCCTCGGCGCGGAGGGACGTAGTCTGGTAACTTGGAGATAGGGTTTTCCCCCTCAACTTCAATGTCTTCTGTGCCCATATCAACGTCTTCCACACCCATATCGATTTCTTCTATGTCCTTGTCGAGTTTTAGGTCTACTACCTTGCCCTTCTCCTGTGCAGTGGGCTTTTCTTTCTGCGGGTGTTTTCTAGGCGACGCGCGCACCAGCTGTGCCACTTTCTGCTTATCCTTCTTTGGTTTTGGACCCTCTCTGGTCAGCGTAGGCCTCGGCCTGGGTGACCTTGGCGATTTGGGTACTTCTGCAGGTACCTCTACACTCGCTACCTCTGGGGCAGCTCCCTCAGCTGCCATCGCTTCTCCAACACTTGTGGTCTCCATGGGTGCCAACATGATGCTAGTTAAGAGCTCCTAAGTTTCCTTCGGCAATTTCTCAAACATTGAACTCGCTACTAAAGCCTCGAAATAGTCAAGGTTCATTGCATGCCTGATAGCTCAACACCTCATTTCTCAAAACACCAAGTGTTTTCCGTTGGGCTGCCATGTGTAATTTATAAGCAATTCTAAATTTGAATCCGACTGTCCCCCCCAAAATCTGTTCATAAATGCTAGATTGGCGGCAGATTTTTAAAGATTTTTCTCTTAAATTCCGATTTAAATGTTGCCCCTCCGCTCCATTTAGTCATTTTCTCACTGTCAAATCATGAACAGTGACAATAATAGTCACTTTCCGGCTGTCCTGAGTGGTCTCTCCTTCAATAGCGCACCTCCCCTCGCGCTTCTGCTGACACTGTGACAATCCTCCATTCTGCGCAGTTCCCCAATCACGCAACTCTACAACCCGAACAGTGTAGTTTATATACTCGCGCCTCCTTTCATCTGCCTGGAGCGCTAAGACTGTGCTTCCACCATACAGTCATGTGGCCGGATCCCTGGTGTATGGCTTCAATCAGCAACCATTCACTATCCCTGGAAATGGCTTTCCATTCAACTTCACCAATTGAACTGCTCCACCATCGGTAATCTCCTTGATGACATAGGGCCCAAGAAAATGCATCTGAAATTTTCTTGGAAATTTATCAAACTTGCCATCATATAATAACACTAAATTGTTTACCTTGAAGGTGTGCAGTTTGATGTGCCGATCGTGCCATGCCTTTTGCGCTCCTTTTGAACTTGTTGATGGAATCCATCCAAAAACCTATCTTCTTCTAGTTCTGTCAGTTGCGCAAGTCTTTCTTCCAAGGCTCCGCGATCCGCCATTCCTGTGAATACCGCTATCTGCAGACTAGGTACAATGTACTCCATCGGCATCACAGCTTCTACGCCATAAACCATCCTGAAAGGCGTTTGTCCAATCAGCTTCTTACAATTTTTTCTGTAAGCCCATAGCACCACGGGCATGCGCACATCCCAGTGATTTCTTTGTGAATTGCAAACCTTCATCAGCACGTTCTCCAATATCTTATTAAACGCTTCTACTGCCCCATTAACCTACGGGTGATATTGCGTACTCTTCTGATGGTAAACCTAAAATTCCTTCGTCGACGCACTTATCGTTACATTAAGAAAATGTGTACTGTGATCACTCATCAAAATTCTCGGACAACCAAACCTCATCAGCACCTACTCAAACATGAATTTTGTTGTTTTTGCGCTTGTACAGTCCTTCACAGGTTGCGCCTCCACCCATCTGGTTAAATACTCAGTCGCAATGATGATGTACCACGTACTCGTCTTTTTTACTGGAGGTTGAATTAGTCCCACAAAGTCAATCACCCACTTCTCGAATGGATGTAACGGCATATGCGGATTCAGAGGCAGCTCATCCCTCCGCAATGGCCTGTCAGTCCTTTGGCATGCATCGGATGCCCTACAATACGCTTTTGAATCCTTATGCAGTGTCGGCCACCACAACCCAGCGCGTAGAATCTTCTGCGTTGTTACTTTTCCCGCATAATGTCCTCCTGCGACTCCTCCATGAGCCTCAGCAAGGATGTTGTTTCATTCAAATTCTGACACATAATGTCACAGTATTTCATCTGATCCCATTTTATACAAGTGTCCTGCAACGACAGAAAACTCTGCAATGCGCACCACCAATTCCTTCTTTTGTTGGCTAGTATATCCTTCTGGAGCCATTCCCGTCATCAGGAAGTGTATAATATCTTCAAAGTGACTATCTGCGATGCGCACCACAAAGAGTTGCGCATCAAGTAGTCCTTCCTCCAAATTAGTAGGCTCCTCTCCTGTTTCAATGCGCGACAAATGATTTGGTCTGTCATTCAGTCGTCCCAATTTCACAATAACTTCAAAATCATATTCCTGAAACAGCAACAACCATCTGCATATTCCCCCCCCACACAACACAGGCTTTTTCACCAAGTACTTCAATGCAAAATGGTTTGTATACATCTTATAGTGTCTACCTGGGAAGTAGTGCCTGAACTTCTGGAGCACATATACCATAACCATACCATCACACTATGTCGTTGAATAATTATTCTCAGCTTTAGATAGCTTCCTCCTTGCAAACACTATAGGATGATCCAATTCTCCCTCATCAGCCTGTGTCAGTACTACTCCCAGCGCAATACTTGACACATCCACATGCACATGAAATTCCTTCTTCCAATCCGGGAAGACTAGGATCAGCGCAGTGACCATTTTCTCTTTTAGCACATCCAAGCTCCTCTAACATTCTTCATTCTAGCAAAATGTGGCATCCTTTTTTAATAGTTTCTCCATTATTGCGGTAATATGGGCATAGCTTTTGATGAACTTTCTATAGTACCTGGTATACCCCGACGTTGCGCGCAGTTGTTTCACACTTCTTGGTACCTCCAAATTGATTATAACCACGATCTTCACAGGGTCTACCATCAACTCTTGTCTGCATACCACGTGACCCAGCAAGATCCCAAAAGGGACACAGCACAAACATTTCTTGAGATTGAGTGTGATCTAGTACCTCTGGCATGTCTCCAGCATCAAGTGCAGACTTGCTACATGGCGCTTTACCAGTCCAAACATTGTACAATCATCAAAGTATACCTCCAAAAATTTCTGAATGAAATCTTTAAACGCTGCGATTACTACGCACGAGAAGATCGCCGATGCATTCTTCAGCCCAAAAGGCATCACAGTATACTGGAATCATCTGCATTCAGTTGCGAAGGTCGTCTTACTTCTATCCTCCGATGCGATCTTGATCTGATGGTACCCCAAGAACCCATCAGTAAACGAATATGCTTCATGGCCACCAACATTATCCAGCACCTCATCAGTGAACGGAGTTGGTAAAGGATCATGCACACAAGCATCATTCAGCTTCCTGAGATCTACGCATATCCATATCTCATCCTTCTATTTCTTTTCCTATACGACTATCAGGCTTACCTAATCAGATTCTTCTACTAGCTCAATGATGCCTGTTGCAAGAATTTTATCCAACTCCAAGCGGACCCTTTCTTTATACTTCAGGTTGAGGCGGTAAGGCCTTTGCTTAACTAGCTTCGCGTCTAGTTTTAGAGTGATATTCATGACACCCAAGTCCCCTATTATCCCTTTTAGATCTGAAAACTTCGTAGGGAACAGATCCTGATATTCGCAAAGCAATTCGGCGACCTTATCTACTGTTGCATCATCCCAGTAGTCCCCAATCTTTGCAAACTTTGGCTCTGCTTCCGTGCCAATGTTCACCTGTCTAGTTTTGAGTGGCGCTGTGATGTCTGGATTCTCTAGTTGCAGTCCTTCAACTTTTTGGTGACCTTCAGTCTCTAGGATATTAATCTTCATCGGGTCTTCATCTTCTTCTTCCGCTGTCACATTGTAGCGCTCTAGTGTGTGGCTTAGTTGGGTATTCCACTAAGGTTGAATCAAATCTAGAGGATCCTATAGTATCCTAAAGATCGTTGCCTTGACCTGCTGCAATGCTTCATCAATACATTCAAATCCATCCTCAAAGTTGAACGTCATCAAAAATTCTTAGCGCAAAACATCCCATTCTTCAATGCCATGGTGGAGCTCTGTCTCCAAGTACCAATTCATCAATATAACAACCAACATATGACAAAGCAAATGTACCCACTCCGGCTAAGGCTCCTCTCCATACACTTCAGTCCATTTGGCCAAATGGTCGCGCGAGTCATTCCTCCCATCATATTTTTCTGTTAGCTGCACTTGTGGGTGACCAAACCGCACTCTCATCATCTTTCTGTACGCGCGCCAATCATCAAAATTGTCCTTGTGCATATCCCACCATCTCGCAGGCGTAGCACGCAATGCCCAATCCAACGCCTGGAAGCGATGCTTCTCTGTCACTTCTCTCTCAAATGCATCCAAAAAGTTATCAACATCAGTTAAACAATCATAGTAATGCAGATTTCTTACCTCTGACAATACAAAGCGCAATGACTTTCTCATCATATTACAACACAACGTAGATACTTCATGCAATCAATTCTGCCAGTGCTCCAACTCTTCATCTAAATCTGATGTGCAAGAACTTTCGCGGTCCCATGCAATACGCTCATCTGCTGTCGGATTCACCCAATCATGATCTCGCGCTGTTATCTTGTAAATCTGGTCCAAATTGTCATCACTTTCATAATCACGGACCAGTTTAGTATAGCATGGTCCTTCTGCAGGGTCCAAGGGCACCACTACGCGGAGCGAATTCTTCTAAAATATCATCTTCCACTTCTTCAAATTGATTACCTAATTCATGTCAGTGGCCCAATCGATTCCAAGGAGCGCAGGGTAGGGATTGTTGTCATCCATAATCTCTATTACTTCAAAATCAACTAATGCATTTGCGCCCTCAATATCAATTGTTACATCTTGCAACCTTCCCATGGGGATGATTTTCCGCTGATTTTCCATTCTTAACTGAATCAGAGACCACTGTAGTGCAGGTCTCCCCATCTTCTCCCATGTCTGTTTAGGAAAAACATTCGCGTCCAACCCCGGATCTAGAATAACTTGATCCATCTCATATTATCCTATCTACACAGTGAGCCTCATATCACGCCCCGTTCTCGCCTTATGCCTGCCAATCTTCGTGACTACGCGTGGTCTATCAGTAGCATTTTACTTCCCATCACACCTATTAATCAGTTCCTATAGTCCCTTCACAGCCTTGCTATCGCGCAGAAGCTTCATACAAGTCTCTAAGATAGTAGTAACCATGGAGGGGTCCATTTCTTCAGCTGGCTGATCCTGACTTCCTAAGGTAGAGGCCTCAACGAAGCTTTTCTTTGCTTCCATAAATGTTTTTATTGCGCGTTCTAGATCAAACCCGATCTATTTTTCTTACACTTTCCGGACCCATTCACTTTCTTCAGGTTGCTTCCCCTTATCTTCGCCAGTCCTCATCCCACTCCGCAGCACAATATTTACCTTGGGGTCCTCTTCGCGAGGCTCAACCCTCATCATCTACAAGTTTTGAGTCAGTTGCAGAGGTTGCGCCCCCTTTTCACGTATCTTAGCTAACAATACCGGGCAATCTTCTATTACATGGTCAAACTGAGTACAATAGCGGCATGACAGACGCATCCGATTTGGGCATTCTTGCACGTAGTGTCATGGGCCTCCACAGTTGTAACAAATGACCTGTCCCCAACCTCAACCAGGTCCTCCTCCACCCAGGCCTCATTCGCGCCACTGAAACTCGCCTCATGCTCCCCCAACGCCTTAGTTTGAAGGCCGGGTTTTTCCCTGCACCCTATATGCAGGCGTTATATCCATCATTAATTCGTAACTACGGAAATTGCACTCATCATGACCCACCGATTCACAGAAGTTGCAAAAGAGTTGTTGCGGTGTCTGTACAAATTTCTGCAGCAAATGGCAATTATTTGTTGCATGTTTTCTAGCTACTTGACAAATAGCACGCCATAGCGCGGGCCCTGTACTTGGCCCCGCTGGAGCTTCCGACCTCAGAGGCATTAGTTCCCCTGCTGCAATATAATTTTCGAAAATTGGACAGTGATTTTTGTCACGCCCCTGACCTTTACACTTCAAGCACCAAACTTCTTTGCGCACGTTGGGCCGAGTTGTTCTATCCTTCTTCACACTCTACATTTCTAGGCAAAGGTTCTACAACTGCGCATGAATCTGTTGAATCCCCACATTATCATCTTGCATCAATGTCTCATGCAATTTCCAGGGCTTCCGCCTGGGTCCCAATCTTTTGTTGTGATAGTGCAACCCTTAGTTGAGGCAGGAGCGAAGCCACAAACCATTCATATTTCTGCCCATCAATCAGATTCATGTTAGCTTCGCGGATTGTACACTTCAATCTCTGATCTAGATCCCAAGGTGTCTCGCCAGGCTTCATCATGATCTATTTGAATCCCATAATTGATTGCACTTCAGACTTAGGTCTACTGAATTCCTTATTCAGCACGATCTAGATATCTGCCAACGCGAACGTCGAGTTATGAGTGCAATACTTAATGTACATTAGTGCGCGATCCTGCAAAGCACTAACCAATGTTTATTTTTTCATTTGATAATCTGTGATACCCTGAGCTTCCCATATAGCCTTCGCGATGAACCAAAACTGGTTCGGATCTTCATTTCCCAAGCCCTTCAACACAGGTAACTTTACTGAGTTCGCCATATTGAACAGTGGCGGAGGTGTCGGTGGTGTAGGCGAATGTGTATGCGCCGAGGTGAAGATGGAGGTGGTGTGGGTGGATGGGGTATTCACGGGAACCCTTGCTTTATCAACTGAACACTGCTCTATGGAGATGCCTGTGCTGCTTCCTCGTCTTCACTCAGAGGAGGTTCAATTAGTGGGCTATATTCAAGCCCTATTTTCCCTTTGTCCCTGAATGTCCTTCCACTTCGCATAGCCCCAAACATCAAGGTAGTTGTGTAACCTGCCTTTCACACGAGCATCTTAATCTAGGTATTTAAGGACTTTAAATACTTACCTCGCGGCCCCTTGAATAAGCGGTGCTCTGCTTTGTTGTAAGTGACCAAGGTATCGACCACGAACTCTGTCACGAACCCTCTTATGATACGATCGAGCCAATGATTGACAGTGTGTGCGATCTTATCTTCAGAAGCTTCTAATCTCCGCACTAATTCCAGGGTCCAGACTATTGGACGGTCAAGCCTCCACCTTCCTTGGTTATCTGCCAATTTCACGATCCACTCATACAACTTGACCAGGAAGGAACAAAAGAAGATCTCGTGTATCTCTATGTACAGGTATCTGTCCAACCAATGTTCTTTCGTCAATCGCGGATTCATGTTCTCTTATGCTGCAAATTCGTGGATTTTTATGTCCAACTAGTCTTCGATCTACTTCTTAGTTGGATTCCAGTGATGCGACATCACACATCTCATTATGCAAATCCCGATCCCAACAACGGAACCATTTGTTGGCTTGATGGGCCCTAACCCAGGTTCAACGTTAATTATCCAAGCACATCCCTACACTACTAGCCCTTTCAGTATCAATGCGCGGAGCACAGACTGAAGTCTCACTTGAAGCAGTATGGGGGGATGCAGGAACCAAGTTTCCGCACCTTGAGATAGTTGTGATGTCGTTTTATACCCTAACCCTTCTTTCGCGCAGACCGATAAGACCTTTAGGGATTATTGATATACTTCTTTTATTCAGCTTCGAGACCTTCGCGAAGATCTGTGATCGTCCTTCGCGTACCCTAAATAGGAAATTCAGACATTTCGTGCCTTTGTAATTACTCTTACTTCTATGTCTACCCAGATTATCTAAAGTATTGGATAACTTCAACATGCATTATGATTATCTTCACGTAAACAGATATTCTTACTTGTGTTCATATGACAAAGTAAAACACACATATTCGCGCATCAATACATCATTAAATCATAAACCCAGTGTTCAACATAACAAAACCGCATACATTCATAACAAAAATAAAATAGCTCATACACAGGTATCTCTAGAATAATTCTCTTTATTGATGTTTCAAATCTTCAGTACAGACTCTAACTTCTCTGCGCACATAGCTGCAGGGGTCTGTGCACTCAGTTGCGGACTTCTACCCTAGGCTTCTATGCACACAACTGCAGAGCCTCTTTCCTATGTTAAGACTCTTCGCCCTTAGTTTTCACAGACCCATTACATAAAACATAACCAAACTCACTGAGCTTCACATAGACTCTTCTAAGACTTCATTTTTATACAATCTCATGGTCCGCTAACCATGGGTGGATCTCTTAAAGCCGACAGAAGTTACAAAAACTAAGGGTGGAAACCCTTTTTGACTCTTTACATCTTCATGCTCTGCGACCACAAGATACGGAGACTTTACATTCTTTATACAAAACTTGGGCTTTTAGCCTCAAAACTTGGGCTTTTAACCCTAGAATTGACCCTAGGGGACCTGTTCCCAACATAACTTCATTTGCCAGCAACGAAACCATTTTTTGGCATGAAAGAGACATCAGGGGGCAAGACCTTGTGTTCAAGCACAGAGAGCCAACAATGGTTCGTTGCAGTCTAGGACAACGTCGACATTTTCACCTTACCCAAGGGGTAAGGAGTCTCACCCGAGGCGTGTCGTGACCAAAAATAAGAAGGGTTCGTCACAGAGTCAAAGAAGCACCAACCAATAGGAAATATATAACATTACATACATAGACAAGATAACAGTATACCATCCAATACACAGAAACTACTACATGCATGAATCTTACAAGACATTTCAAAGTTTTAAGTGGGTCGCCACATCATATACATTAATACACATTATGCTACTCAACCAGTCTGACCTTTCCTTTATATTAATTCAACAATAAAACATTACAAGACATCTCGGCTTTCACCCCAAGTAATTACAAGGAGTACCCGTTTACAGACTCACGGGCTCATTCTCTAGCTCAAAGGTCTTGCTCCGCTAAGCCCCTACATTCTGGTACCAATCTGCCGCAACCAGATATCTTCTCTGCAACACCAACCTCAGCATGCTGACCAACCAACCCCTCTTCCTTATGGGCCTTCTCCTTTTATATTTCTCCCTGCCCCCTGAACTGCTAGTTCCTGAGGGTTCTGAGGAAGTACGATGTGCTCCGCTGCCACCTTGTCGCAACCCTTCCGCAACTGCCTATTTCTGCTTTGCTGCCAAATTGTCCTCCCCCCAAGCTAACCGTTGTTGCCGCCCATTTCCCCCTCGTTCTCTGGCCCACCAAAATACTCAAAACCTTTGCAAAATCAAAATGAAGGCCCCAACACTTTCCTACCATTTCAACGCTTTCTTCTTCACAATCTCCTCCAAAAATTTCTCCTTGGACTCAAGCTTCTGATATAACTTGAGTCTATGCCCATTAACCAAGATGGTGACATTTCCATCATCTAATTTTTTGACCCGAACAGATCCATTATCAAATACTTTCTCGATCTCATAAGGACCAAACCAATATGTGTTAAATTTTCCTTTAAAATTCTTGAATTTTGAATCGAACAACAATGCCCAGTCTCCTTCCTTAAACTACTTCTTCTTAATGTATTTATCATGCCATTTATCCCTTTGTTGTTGGATAAGGTCAGTAGGCTGAAAGTCATCCTGCCTAATATCATCTAATTCGTTGAGATGCAGGATCCTCTGATGTTGTGCATCAGTGAAATCTATGCCCAAATCTGCTGCCATCTTAAAAATCCTGATCTGAAATTCAATTGGCAATAAAACTTGTTTTTCATATACCAATTCATATGGAGAGAAGTGAGTAGCGTTTCTCCAGGTAAATCTATAGGCCCATAAGGCCTCTGGAAGTCGATCTAACCAATCCTTTTTATGTAATTGCATTGTCTTAGTCAGGATTGTCTCCAACACCTTATTTGTTGATTCCACCTGCCCATTGGCCTATGGATGGTAGGGAGTGGACTTTCGATGAGTGATCTGATATTTGCACAATTCCCTACACAAGCTTAGATACAAACTAGGTACCTTGATCTGGTAATAATTTCCCTTGGTACCCCAAATCTTACAAAAATATCATAAAAGAGAAAATCTACCACTACTTTCTTCGTTGCCCTAGGCACTGCTTTTGCTTCCACCCATTTCGTAACATAATTAGTACACACTAAAATATACTTCTTACCTTTGGACATGGGATTAATGGGGCCTACAAAATCAAGAGCCCACCTCTCAAATGGTTCTATGAGAACTTGTGGCTGCAAAGGCATTTCATCTGCTTGAACAGGTCGCCCTATTCTTTGGCAGCTATCACACTTTCGAACGTACTCCTTTGCATCTTTAAAAAGACTTGGCCAATAATAACCTGAGCGGAGGATTTTATAGGTTGTTCGCTTGTTTGCAAAATGTCCTCCATAGGGTTCATCGTGACAAGCTCTCAAGATGTCATATATCTTGTCCTCTCTGACACACCTGCAAATAATCAGATCAGGTCCAGTGAAAAAGAGGTCTCCTTTTATCCAAGAGTAAGCAACACTTTTCCTAATAATTTTCTTTTTCTGATTAGAGGAAAAGTAAGTTGGTAACTTACCTGTAGCAAGATAATTAGTCATATCTACAAACCAAGGTGATTTGATGGAAATGGAAAACAAGTTCTCATCTGAGAAGCTATCGTTAACAGGGACATCCACACCTTCATGGTTGAGCCTAGAAAGGAAATCAACTACCTAATTTTCTTTGCCAACCTATCCAACACTGTGATGTCAAATTCTTACAGCAGCAAAAGCCATCTAGTAATTATGTCATTAGTAATGGGTTTATTCATGAGATATCGAATAGCAGAATGATCATTATGTACAAAAACTTCATAGCCAATGATGTAATGTCTAAACTTATTAATAGCATAAACCACAGCAAGGAATTATTTCTCAGTTATGGTATAATTCAATTCAACAAGAGTTAAATTTTTACTAACAAAATAAATAGCATAGGTTACGAGATTTTCATTTTGACCCAATACTGCCCCTATAGCTAAATCAGAGGCGTCAGCGGAAATATGAAATGGAAATTTCCAATCTGGTCCTCTCAAAACAAGTGTTGAAGAAAGCTTATCCTTGAAAGTGTCAAATGCAGTTTGACATTCATCATTCCAAAGAAATTCAAATTCTTTTGTGAATAATTTAAATAGTGGCGAGGCTACCTTGGTAAAATTTTCAATAAACCTTATGTAGTAGCCTGCATGTCCAAGGAAACTTCTGACTCCCTTTTGGCTGGTTGGTGGAGGCATTTTCACAATCACTTCAATCTTTGCTGGATCAACTTTAATTCCTGCAGCAAAAACATGATGACCCAAAACAATCCCTTCAGTCATGATCATAAAACATTTTTCATTACTTAATGAAAGATTAGTTTCTCTACATCTTTGAAAAACTTTTCTAAGATTAAATAAAGCTTCTTCAAAAGTATCACCCATTACCGTAAAATCATCCATGTAAACTTCTACGCAATCATGTAAAAGATCAGAGAAAATACCAAGTATCGCCCTTTGAAATGTGGCTGGTGTGTTGCATAGACCAAATGGTAATACCTTATATGCGTAAGTACCCCATGGACATGTAATGTTGTTTTATGATGGTCCTCTCGAGCTATCCTAATCTGGTTGTACTCGTTGAACCCACCTAAGAAAGAAAAGTACCTCTTTCCTACTAAGGTGTCCAGCACTTGATCTATAAAGGCAAGCGAAAATGGTCTTTTAATGTAGCTTTATTTAGTTCCATGTAATCTACACACACTCACCATTTCCCATTCTTCTTAGGGACAATAACCAATGGGGATACCCACTCGCTGTCTAAAATAGGATAAATGAATCCTACATTTAATAGTTTCTGAAGTTCACCTTTTACAATTTCTCTCAAAGCAAGATGCATCCTCCTTTGTGGTTGCCTTACAGACTTGGCATCTCATTCTATATAAATATGATGAATGCAAGTGTCCGGGTGAATGCCCCTCATATCTGTATATTCCCAAGAAAATGTATCTGAAAATTCTTTCAATGTCTGACTTAATTGATTTTCTTGTTCATGAGTTAAGGCAGAATTGATATTTAAAGTTTTTTTCCGGGAAAGATCTCGATTACCTTGCTTCCACATTCAGTCATTGAACATGTAGGAAATATAGATAGAAGGGTTGAATTTAATTCAACTGTTGTATTCTGCTCTTGGAAGTTCTTCTCTAGCAGATCAGCAATGACATTTGTCTCATGACTTGACTATCCCTCTGAATGCTGAGAAAAATCAGGATTTGAAATATAGCAATTAATTAAATTTTCCTCAGTGTTCTCTTTAAGGCTCATAGCTTGGGCTATTATCAAAACTGGATGGATAATTTCTTAATTATGTTCTTCATCAATTCAATTAGTATCTTCTGAAATTAAGAAGGCTTTAGCAGGGGGATATAGATTGACGTGTTTAGTCTCAAGCCCATGGGTGATGGTCATGTTTCCTAACCTACACCCTATGAAGGCATCTGTTGTGGCCAACCAAGGCCTCCCCAAGATCAAAGGGTGCCCTCCCAAACTAGTTTTAGGTTGAAGAACATAAAAATATGTAGGATATTCCCAGGAATCTAATGAAATGACAATGTCTTCCAATACACCTTTTGGCTTGACCTTAGATTTGTCCGCTAATTCTAACACAGTAGGGGTAGGAAGTAAGTCAAAGGATCCTATATGGGACAGTGTTTCCATCGTCATTACATTAATGGTTGCACCTAAATCAATTAAAGTATTTCTTATTGGATATCCATTGATGAAGGTGGTAACCACAGGGATTCCAGGGTCTGCATACTTTTCAGTGGCAAATTCGGTAGACATAAGGCTTGCAAGTTTTCCACCTACTTGAATTGTAGAGGGTTCTTTCTTTTGTCTCCCTAGCTTTTCGGTGCATATTTCCCTAACTGTTTTAGCGTAAATTGGGATGTCCCTAATTTCTTGCAGTAAAGGAATCTTGATGCATACATTTTGTAGCTCAGATACTAGATTAAACTGGGTTGTTTCATTATTTCTTTCACCTCCAACCTCTCAAGAAAAGGACGCTGGACAATTTGAGATGAGGAAGGTTTTTCTGAATTTAGAATGTTTTGTTCTGTTGTTTCTTGTATATTTTTTGTTTTAGGTGTATCAGAGGTTTCTTCCTCTATAAACTCTTCAATTTTTCCTGGTTGGGTCACCACTTTTCCTTACCTAAGTTTAATCTCCTGCAGAGATGCAGGAAATTCTTGCAGCGAAGGTACAAAAATTTCCTACAGAGGTTGTGGTGTGATGCAATAGGTAGGATAAGTGGAATAAGTGGTTGCTCCAACATTGTGAGTAGGTTGGACAACTTTATTGTTGGGATTGGAGACTCGTTGGGCAAGAAGTAGTGTGGGATGTGGTTGAGCTAGTGGGGCAAGCAACTGAAATTGTGGTTGTGGTTGAACCACTTTTTGTGGCATGGGTTGTGGTGAAAAGAAATTTTGAGGGGGATAAGTTGGTGTAGCAAGGTAAGGAAAGTTTCCCTGCCAAGGTTGTTGTGGAGGCCAGGGCTGTCAAGGCATTAGAAAATTCCACATCTGATTTTGGGTATAAGGAATTTAAAAATGTTGTTGTGCATACCTATAGGACGAGGTTTCCATGGCTTTTGAGGTGCCATTGCATAAAGTGCATTGACAGCGTCTTGATCTGCTAAGTATGTTGCTTTAATTTTTGGAAGAGGAGGACATTTATCAGTGGAATGATCAGCTTCACGGATTTGACATACCTCTACACTGGATGCGGGACACTCCCTTAAGGGATGTTTCTTCCTACATTTGGAGCAAAACACAACCAAGGCCTTTTCCACTTCCCCTTGTTTCTTCTTACCCTGCTAAGAATCCAACTGTTAAGACAAAGTGATAAGAATGTCAATTTTCAAATAAATTACCCATTTCAGCTCTGGTTAACCCAGCCCCTGCAACTGATTTAGTGAATCTGGAAGAAGCATCTCTTGATCCTCTCCCAACCTTAGAATTTTCCATCAAATATCATCGATGCAACTCGCTCACATCATCATAACTCAATTTTGAAGCATCACCTGCTCCCATCAATTTCAAAACCTCCAGAGATTCCAGTCTTATAGCCCTTAGCAAAATTTCTCTCAAGGTTTCTTTGTTCAACTGGTTCATCTTGGATCTTTGCAGATTGTAGTGGAATCTTTCTAGGAAGTCCTCTAGGCTTTCCTCCTCCTTATGGTTCATGCCAAATATTTCTTCTCTGATGTCCCTGGTTTTATAGTAATCCTGATACTTTCTCAATAATACCTTCTTCATGTCATCTCGTGTTGAAATGGAGTTTGCACTCAATCCCATAAACCACCTGAGGGTTGCATCTTTTAATGTGGCACGAAACAACTTCAACTTTTGAGCATTTGAAGAATAATCGTAGCTCCTACACAATACATCAAACTCGAATAAGAAGGCATCAGGATCTTCACTAGAGGTACCACGAAAATTAGGCAAAGCAGAGGGATGAATGTTTTTCATCTGACTGGCTCCAACAGAATCTTTAATAGGAAATTCAAATGTAATTGCTTCCTCTTCCTTCTCATGATTGTCCCCATCTATGGTACCAATACCCTCTAGATGAGCCATATCGAACCAGAAGGGAGTGGGACTCTCGTGAGCTACAGATCGTTTAGGGTCAGTTGTCTAGAACTTTGGTTCTTGAATAGGATTGAAGAGGAATTCCTCTTCAGGCTGACCACTAAGAAAAGATGATGCCCCCATGTTATCGAGAAATCTAGTGTCTATTCAGAGCTGCTAGTCCCACTAAGACGGGTAGCTATCTTAGAAACAAACAGATTAAAGTTACTTGTTTTTCCTTTACGAGAGAGAGAGATGGGAAAGAAGCAAAGAGTACCAACCTCAATCTTCCACTTGGATCCTTGCTTGTTTTCTTTCCCCTTTGATAGGATCTCGCCATTGCTTCCTTACTTGTCCCGCTTCAAAGAGCACCTGTAGATTCACAACAGCATAATACCATCAAAGCATAGAGATCTTTCACTGTAAACAATATAGGATCAGATATATATTGACCATACAAATGCATATACCAACACAATATTCAGAGATACACAAGAATATGGAGGAAAACTCAAATAGCTTTATTAGTAAAAGTAGTAGAAGAGAGGATTACAACCACTTGGTCTGACCCAGCACCATCCTCCCAGCTTGAAAGCCCTCTTCACCTCACACAAAGCAAGATCACCCAACAATGTCTTCAAAGAGAAACCAGCAGTACCTCTTTGCAAATTACCAAATTCCAACCTCTGGATCTCTGGGATGAGGGATCCATTTATAGATATTTGTAGGGGGGTGAGTCAGCATCTGGGATTTTGATTAGTGTCATCTTTCTGGTAGTTCCTGGTTCCACATGGAGATTTTAGATCTCTTACTCATCCCTAGGCAAACTCAGAGAGGCAAGTGTCAAATGAGCAGTTTCTAGAAGATTCTCTGGGTTTCCACCTAGCAAATTTCTTGTGCCATTTGTCTTCTCTCACTCATCACACCCTATAGAAGGGCTTTCCAGTATGCATCGCACTTTTTGCATGTGGCAGGTGAGATGCAACGCACCTTTAGCACTGGGCAGTCTGTATGGTCCTGCTTTGACCAGCGCTGAGTAGTTTTTCATGGAGAACTTCTGGGAGATGATGTAATCAGCTGACCTTGCTCCTTTAGGGTATGAAACAACACTTTTAGGGACTTAGAAGCCCTTGGTTTATGGACATATGTGATTGGGGTTGCAGTGCCCAAATATGTCTATAACAATTGCCCCCTAAA
The DNA here is from genome assembly GCA_031772625.1 of Pinus tabuliformis. Lineage (NCBI taxonomy): Eukaryota > Viridiplantae > Streptophyta > Pinopsida > Pinales > Pinaceae > Pinus > Pinus tabuliformis. Next base: position 654,481,578 of record CM062819.1, on the reverse strand, counting down.
GTATGAGGTCGTAAATCTTTTGGTGTCGGGTGAAATGCTTTATAATGAGGATCTGAGGATTTTTGCACTGGAAGCTGACCTGTAATAAGATACAATAAAATACATTATCTTCATAATATTTTTCATGATCTAGATGAGGCGGGCATTCCCATGCTCAGCTTTAATAAATTCATTTTCATGTACATAGGACAGACAATCGTCTGTGTGCACACTGATGATTCTGGTAGAGCCATCATCCCTTAGTTTGGATGATTATCTGTGCAGCAATGATGTACATTTGATGTCTTTATTCTCCTGAATATATCGCAGCCCGGATGGATGAAACTAGACCCGGGGTCTTCAAAACTCATCCAATCTTCGCCCAAAAGTACAAGTCGATCCATGTGAAAAGATGTTCTGATGTCGAACATGGAAGGACATCGCCTGATTACCAGCCAATGATGTGAGCTGTTAACAGGTGCAAGAGGAATCACCGATAATGATGATGACCCTCAAGGTACTGTAGTACAATTCACGTGGTGTGAATATATGAGTTGATGTCAAACACCATGAAAAATCTTTCGGTCGAAGGCCATTAGTGTAAACATGTCACCAGAAGTGAGAAACTTGCCATTGAGACATGCAAGCTTCAAAGTACTGGAAGGGTTGTCCCTAGGTCAGCTTCTTGGATAATGAGTTGATGTGACAAGAAGTGACCCATCATAGGAGGGCATTAATGGATCCCACATCTACGACACGGAACGAAGCAAATGATTTTGTATAAGTGAAAACGATCTGATGATACAAGGTTTAGGGTGGCAGTCACGAAAGAATGAAGCGTGAAGGTATTGTAGCGGATGAGACACAAGCTGGGTAGGTGAATTCTCTGAGCGACTTCTCTTGAACATATCGGCGACACTGGAATGGATTGATAGCGTTAACCCCAAAAGTGGATAGTACGGTGGACTAATGGTTATATGACCGGTGAATGGAATAACCCAACCCGACTCAATCATGGTGATGGAGTGAAAGTGTCATGTTCAAGAGCGACATGCTACCAATAAAGTTTCTTCAAGTTTTCTTCCCAATTTTCCCCAGTCATTTCTGACCAATACCTCTTTATTTTTGTTAAGCTTGAGGAGGATAAGATGTGCTTTTTCTATAATTTTCCCTTCGGGCAAACCCATCGCTATGTTTTAACGAGCCTAGCAACAGTGAAACTCGCTCTTGCCTGAATGGACAAGTTTGTCGCTATTGTTTTAACGAGTTTAACGAAAAGGATAACTTGGTCCTTTTCAATTTTAGAGAGTTTGAAAAGAGACAGAAAGAAAACTCCAATATTCATTTTTCGTAATATAATCCCTTAAGTCCGAAAAAGTATAAAACAATGTGAAATGGATGACTTATTCGATAGTTTTAACTAGCCGAACAAGACAAACGCTCGATCTTTTTGTGTAATAATCCCTCAAGTCCAAAAAGATTAAAATCTAGAGGAGGGATAGCACTTCTAATCACTTTAACGAGCTGGAGAGGCCAATTGCTCAGCAATATTTTCATATTTTACGAGTCAGATGAAAAGAGCTTAAAGGAAACTCGTTTTTTGAGGAACAAGTGATGTTTTCAGATAGCAGCTGGTTCTAGGTAAGGTTTGGAACTTTCCAATCACAGCAGTGTAAAAAGGTGGCTAATAGGATCACTCATCGCAGCTGTTCCTCAAAAGGGGTAAACAATCAAATGGAGGCGAATGATCTACAACAACAGAGTGGAGGTGATGGTAAGAACATGACCAAGGCTCAAAAGCTGATGATAATGCACTCACAATGGTAATTTACCAGAGGTGGGTTCCTTTTTTAATGATCTTAAACTATGGTGGAACATATGCTCATTGCTAAGTTTAATTTTTAACGAGCTTTAACTTCGCATAAAAATGCTTGTGCCAGTCGTATAATAAGGATGTCCCATCGATAGGTTCATTTTTAGGGAGCTTGCACCATTCGAAATTATGCTCCGACTCCTTTCATTATGTAAGCTAGGAAGGACCAATCCTACGAGTTTAAAGGGTTAAGAACCTACAAACTAAGAAAATAAATGGTCGCTTTTCACTTTCACGCAAAAAGGTTTGCATGCCCCCAGGTATAGCGAAGTAGAGTTCCCCAGGGTACCCCTCAATTTGCAGACAAAACACTTGCTCTATCGGGAAAGGCCTACCTTCTCCAGGTTACCCTTCAATTTGCAGACAAAACATTTGTTCTATTAGGAAAGGCCTACCCTCTAACAAAGGTATCTTAGTCCGGTCTAATCCCATTTTCCTAAATGGACGGGTGTGTCAGACCAGTCATATATCCTCTGCAGAAACCTACCCTATACCTGAAGTTTTCCTGCCGAAGCAGGCCAGGGTGCATGCCCCCTGGGTTTCAGTCTTGACCACCGAATCACTCGCGCTCATCAGGTGGACGGACTAGAGATTGATGAGACATTCCTTGTGCAAAAAGACTTGTTAAAGATGGCATTTGAGTATTAACTATGTGTGAACCAGGGAATGAACACTGATCTACGAGCTGGACCACTCTGCGTTCATGCGGAAAACACATTACTCAAAAGAGTGAGTAGACGATGGCTCCCATGCTATAAATGTAGTCGCGTCCAAGGAGTAGATTGTAATCTAAAGGTCCTTGGACTACCATTACATTCAGATAAACGGTTTTCCTTCTTAGAGTTATAGGCAAACTTGGAAGGATCTCTAATGGTCGACTGGTTCCTTTATCGAAGCCTGTCAGATTTCACATCTCAGGCAAAAGCGATGGCGAACCAAGCGCTTTCCAAGCAATTGAGGAAAGGACACTCACAGAAGCCCCTTCATCTATGATGGTACCAACCATGACCATTTTGTAAGTTTGCACTATGATTCGAAATGGTACATTAGATGGTAAACGGGGTCTGCCTAGTAGATTCCAATCGAAGGAAACGACTAGGTTGCTTCGAGGTGGGACTGAATAAACGGCCGAATACAACTCTGACAAATTTCCGTCCTGCGGTAAAGGAATGGGCAGATTGCCCCCATGTTCATCGGAGTCTGTGTTTACCAAAAGAATTTGAACGGTGTTGTTTTCATTCTCTTCGGTGACTGTATCATCTGAAGGTAAATCTTCTAAAGTCAAGATGGCGTCGATTGCCGTCTGAACCTGTTGACTTTGGTCCGATGTGGACTAAGAGGGTTTATCTTCAATGATAGGTGTTTCCACTGACTCCAAAGGTGGGTCAGTCGGATTTTCAACTAGCAATGGATTCGGCAAGAGTTTCTTGTACCCAGGAGGGAGTCGCTGTGTTGATACAGGATGATTATCCAAGACTTTTTTAGCTTCGTCCAGGAAGGGACAACGATGGAGGGCATGATCGCCTTCACACAATCTGCAAGGAAATTTAGATTTCCTTTCTGTCCACTGACTTCGCTTTCACTAGTTGACGGTGTACTTTTAACATGATCGTCAGAGGTTGATGACACCGAATTGTGCAAGTGGGAAGACTAGTCCCTTAGGATCAGCAGGATGCAAGGACAATCTCGGTGATAGTGGTCTCCTTTGCAGATGACACATGGAGATTTAGGTTTGGACAGTGCAGTGAGTGGATTTTCGCTAGACGATGCACAGTTGCCCCTTTTTTTCGTTGGCTCCTTCTTCTTCTTCTCCTTCCCCTTCTTCTTCTTCCCAGTTACTTGGTTTTTAGTTTTACTATCTTCACCAAGCGAAGAGGAAGAAGGAGAGGGAGAGACAAACAAAGTAGAAGGTTGGGGGGGAACGCTGGTATCATCTAGTTGCTAATTCGATTGTTCAAGAAGCACAGTGCTTTGAAAGACATAGGTCGAGAAAAGCGATATCGGCAGGCCAATTGTCAGTCCTGGAAGGGACAATGTGGCCATATGAGGTGCACCAACATCTCCCCAAGAGGGGAAAGGACTAGGACTTCCCCCAAGGGGAAATCCTTGGTTTGTGGACTCCATTTTCTCAACCTAAGACCAACGAGGGAACAGTGACGTTATTCCGATTAAAATAAATTTTAGTCGCTTTGACACAACTTGCTTTTTCAATTTTTGAGAGTCGAGAAAAAGCTAAAGATGACTCTAGTTGCCTTCGATTTTTAATGAGCCTGAAGTGACAAGTGCTCAGATGGACCTTTTCCTTTAAGGAGTCTGAAAAGGAACGAAAGAGACTACTCTGGAAATCTAGACAGAGGGATTACCAAACCAATCACAAAACTGCAGAATACTTTTTACGGTACGGCAGTCAATCTTCCTGAACGTTGTGTTCAGTGCATTGCAATCGATAAGGCGGCAGACACGGCTTCCGAAGGATAAAGGATATAGCCTATTGTGGTCTTCCAATATATACTTGACAGTACGTGAGAGCACAAGTCTGTACTGGCACTTGTCGTTTCAAAGAGGAGAAATCAACCAACCTACAATGAAAGTGACAGTTACTAGGTTTTACGACGCCGAAATACGTCTCTAGCCTAGACTTCTAGATGTTGTGCGTTAGGTTCCAAAGCGTTTTTATGTTCATTGAATTTATTTTACAGTTGATCTTTTTTAAGAAATTTGTCTTTCAGGTTCACCGCGTGATGTAGATATACAATTCCTAGAATGCAATCTAAGATGATAAACAATCGTTTAATCTTCTTTCTGCAATGAAAATCCTAGCTACTAAGGAAAGAGAAAAGAAATCCTTTCAACATAGAGCAGAGAGCACACACTAGATGCACTGTCCTAAATCACAATCAACAAGCAGTCTAAATGCAAATGCATATGCATGTATTTGTTTTCTGCTTTCTTAATGTGTGAATGACAAAAAGAATCCTAAGCACAAATCTAAACTATTCCTTCTTTCAAAGCAACAATACTAACGATTTCCTTTTCAAGAAACGAAAAGGAGACAAGACGACACCTTACGATTTTGAATAGAAAACTGCTTTGAAAACTTGAAAGGCTACTAATTCAGATCAAATACAAGAGTAAGAGTATAATCGACTATCAAGAAAAATAGGATTCTTTTCTTTGACTGAAAACGACACTTGCGACACTTCCAAATCAAAAGACCACAGTTCAATTAAGCTACTTCTTCGTAAAAGAGAACTGTAAATGGCACACAATACATAAAAACATTCATAATTGTTTGTACAATGGAGGTTGGATGATGCAAAGAAAGGGGGTTTCAACAGTGGTCTATTGATCACAGACAGCAAAACTCCTGAATAAAGCTTAAGTGAGCGAAGAAAAAACCAAAATCTAGAGGCAGGTTTAGTCTTGTCTGATCATCACACCTGTAACACAGGGAAATAGGATGCATCCCACCTACTGCACACGGGAGGTGCGATGCATCTAGATTTCCAAGAAGACAAGGTGCGATGGTCCAGGGACGAGAATTTAACTTGGTTTTTTGTCACAGTTTGCAGTTTAGTTCAAGGATTTAGGTTGAGCAAATGATAGTCAGTAACTACAAAGTACAAGGGCTAATCTAATGAGGTTACTCAAGCTACCTCTAGGGCACTTAGGATGTTTGCAAGTCAATTGTTCAATTCATAAACAAACCCAGAGATTGACTGAAGCAGCGTTGATCTACTTTACACTTGCATAGCAAACGCAGTTCGAAGGCTAGCTGCCTTGACTTCAGGCTTCGTCTGTGGTTTATGAATCAAACAAATAGAGACAAGCAATCAAACTAATCTCTCCCCAGTGGAGTCGCCATTTTGTTATCAGGAAATCTAGTGTCTATTCAGAGCTGCTAGTCCCACTAAGATGGGTAGCTATCTTAGAAACAAACAGATTAAAGTTACTTGTTTTTCCTTTACGAGAGAGAGATGGGAAAGAAGCAGAGAGTACCAACCTCAGTCTTCCGCTTGGCTCCTTGCTTGTTTCCTTTCCCCTTTGACCGGATCTTGCCACTGCTTCCTTACTTGTCCCACTTCAAAGAGCACTTGTAGCTTCACAGCAGCATAATACCATCAAAGCATAGAGATCTTTCACTGTAAACAATATAGGATCAGATATATATTGACCATACAAATGCATATACCAACACAATATTCAGAGATACACAAGAATATGGAGGAAAACTCAAATAGCTTTATTAGTAAAAGTAGTAGAAGAGAGGATTACAACCACTTGATCTGACCCAGCGCCATCCTCCCAACTTGAAAGCCCTCTTCACCTCAAACAAAGCAAGATCACCCAACAATGTCTTGAAAGAGAAACCAGCAGCACCTCTTTGCAAATTACCAAATTCCAACCTCTGGATCTCTGAGATGAAGGATCCATTTATAGATATTTGCAGGGGGTGAGTCAACTTCTGGGATTTTCATTAGTGTCATCTCTCTGATAGTTCCTAGTTCCACATGGAGATTTTAGATCTCTTACTCATCCCTGGGCGAACTCAAAGAGGCAAGTGTCAAATGAGCAGTTTCTAGAAGATTCTCTGTGTTTCCACCTAGCAAATTGCTTGTGCCATTTGTTTGCTCTCGCTCATCGCACCCTACAGAAGGGCTTTCCAGTATGCATCGCACTTTTTGCATGTGGCAGGTGAGATGCATCGCACCTTTAGCACTGGGCAGTCTGTATGGTCCTGCTTTGACCAGTTTTGAGTAGTTTTGCATGGAGAACTTCTGGGAGATGATGTAATCAGCTGACCTTGCTCCTTTAGGGTATGAAACAACACTTTTAGGGACATAGAAGCCCTTGCTTTATGGACATATGTGATTGGGGTTGCAGTGCCCAAATATTCTTGATGAGAAGAAATAGAAGATTCTCTAACACAAGGATCCTTCTTTGTTGTGGGGGTATTGATCTGCTTAGGATCAGTGGTCTATCCTTGTTCAGAACTATCAGCCCTTGGCTCATTTTCCCCTATTTCCTTTGCTTTTTTCTTTACAGACATATTTTTTCCTGCCAGTTTATTAGTGGATGAAGTGGTGCTCATACCACCACCAGAAATACTTGAAAATCTGGTTCTAGTATATTGACCCCTATTCAAACATTATACAAAAATTCAGAACTTCTGCTCTGTTAAAATTGGCAACTAGTGCCAAACTCCATGTGGGTCATATTATTTATGGCAGCTGATATTTTTATTGGATCCCTCTCATTGAGAGGTGTAGAATTGATCTAAATATATCTGATTCCGATAAGTATTTATTAAGTTTTGAGTTTATTTATGTTATGGACAAATTGTTAAGTCGGCCAGCAACTTATGTAGGCTCAGAAGCCCAATAGTGATGTCTATTCAACCTCTACGTTTTAGTATAAATAGAATAGGACTTCAAGTCATTTCTACACACACTTGGATCTCTTCCTCTCTCTACTTGTCTTCTGCGATTTATATTTATGTTCTATCTGTAGTTTACTTTATGCTAATGTGGAAAAGAAATTGAAATAAATTGCTCTAGCATAGAACATACCTAAAATTAACATGGTATCAGAGCTAAGGTGAAGACAATGCCCAAGCAAGAGTGAAAGAGCAATCACCAAAGACAATAGGGACAATACAAAAGGATCAATGGATTCCACATCTCTCTTCTAAGTTCACAAAGGGTGAAGTCGATGCAGAACATATTATCAGAATGGCATAGTGGAAGCTTCTGATGACCCATCTAAAGGTCACTTTATTGGGAAGTTCGGATCTAAGGGTGGAAGGAAAGGCGGCTGCCTTGGTTGCAATAAGTTCGGCCATTATGCGAAGGTGTGTTCGAAGGTAATGCAGGTCATCAAGGAAATGGTCGACTCTTCAAACAAAGCAAAGAACCCCGAATCACTTTTATGTACTTGATCGCAATAAGAATCTGGTGTCCATCTCGGAAATGGAAGTCAAAGGTTTCAAGGTGGCACTCATCGATGGAAAGGTACGTGTTTGGAAATAGAATTTTCAAAGATGTTTTTGAGTTCAGGGTTGTATCAAATTGCAGGAAGTCCACTGGAGACCATGTCCATTGTCACGTAGCACGGAAGGTCTATGAGTCAGAGGGTGACAGGGATGCCTGAATTCAAAAGGAGCATGAAAGTACATGTCTGAGATGTACCGAAGTAAAATATTACAAGGGAACCATTCCCCTCATGTAGCAGGTCCACAAGTCTGGAACAACCCAAGGGGTCTAAGATTGATAATCAGGAATCTCGCATATGCAAGTAGAAGAAAGCCCTTTATGGCTTGAAGCAAAACACCCCAAGCATAATATGAGAGGATTGATAGTTGTCTGATAAAGTTGAGATTCACTAGGAGTGAAACGGATCCAAACCATCCGAAGGTTGTGGATGATAGACCTCTCATACCAGCACCTTATGAGAATGACCTACTTCTAACAGGTGCAGACCCTCTCCTTTGCAGAAGTAAGAGGGAGTTGGATTCCAGATGTGGAATGGTGAACTGCAAGCCTCTGACTACCATGAGGATCTTAACTTTCAGAAGCTATATGGTAGTAATGTCGGACCAAATTTGGGAAATGCCTTTGAATCTCATAAACTCATTCGCGTTGATGTTCTTGGTGAACTTCCATCCGGACATATGTTTTGCAGTTAGCACGATGAGGTCATATTTGGTTGAACCTCACTGGATTGGTGCCAAGAATCTTCTGAGATGTCTTCAGGGCACAATCTTTCATGGATTGAGATAAACTGCCAGAAATATGAAACTGCATGATTATTCGAATGTTGATTGGGCAGGCAGTGTGGAGGATCATTAGAGCACTTCTTAGTGCTATTTCTCTTTGGATTCTTCTTCGATATCATGGATGAGCAGGAAGTAGAATTCGGTTGTTATAAGCACCGCTGAGACCGGATACATATCTACGACTATGAACTCGTATGAAGCTACCTGGTTGGGGAAGCTCTTCAAGTGAGTTGTTTGTACCACTGTGATTCTATGTGAAAACCAAAGGTGCGATTCGATTATTGAGGAATCCCGTATTTGACGATTGCTCCAGCAGATATACATCAGATACTACCTTATCTGGGATATGGTAAGTCTATGAGAAAAGAAGCTCCATTGCTATGAGATGATGTATAGGTCTCTACACTTTGTCTAAGCCTCGGGGGAAAGATCAAATCTGTGATTTTCCCAAATGACTTGGAGCCGTCAAGAGACCCTTGTACAAGGGCCCTGCATGTTGTATACATTGAGCTCTGGGAGCTCCGGGCTTGTGGTTCTTAATGGAGCAACATACAACCATAAGGTGACTCACCCTACCCTGGTGGTGTGCACTGGGACAGGATGATTCGCTTTCCCGTGGACAGGATGATTCGCTCTCCTGTGGACAAGATGATTCGCTCTCTTTTGGACAAGATGATTCGCTTTCTTGTGGGATAGGATGATTCGCTCTCCTATGGACAGGATGATTTTCTCTCCTATGAACAAGATTGTTCGCTCTCTTGTGGGACAAGATGATTCGCTCTCTTGTGGGACAGGATAATTCGCTCTCCTCTGTAGCAAGATGATTAATTCTCCTGTGAGGTCTGGATGATGTGTTCTCCATGACGATTGTGTAGCAGGATGATTAATTCTCCTGTGAGGTTTGGATGATGTGTTCTCCATGATGATTGTGTAGCAGGATGATTAGTTGTCCTGTGAGGTCTGGATGATCTGTTCTCCATGACGATAGTGTAGCAGGATGATTAGTTCTCCTGTGAGGCCTAGATGATGTGTTCTCCATGGCGATTGTGTAGCAGGATGATTAGTTCTCCTGTGAGGACAGGATTGATTAAGTTCCCCTGTAGAGGAATCCTACCCATGCAGTGTGGGACTCATGGGAAGTACCTCTCATCTGATCAAAGAGCAGGGAAATGAAGATAGGGACCATAGTAGTACCAATGGACGCATCGTTGTATCTACCGTACTCCCTATGCTAGGATAACCTTCATTGATCTGGGATCAATGATACTGGTCTGGGGCTAATGGTAGGAGTTGTACCCACTATGACACTGACTTCGGGTCAGTTGAGGACTAGTCGAGGACCAGAGGTACATACTCTGAGACTGACTTCGAGGCAGTAGAGTACTGGTCTGGGACTAGTGGTAGGAGTTGTACCTACTAGTAGTACAACACTCTGAGACTGACTTCGGGTCGGTTGAGGACTGGTCTAGGACTAGTGGTACACACTCTGACACTGACTTCAGGTCAGTGGAGAATGGTATGACACATCCTCGATCAATTCTTCTTCTTCATGGTTCAGCAGAGCTAAGTTAAGCAGAGCTGAGCAAAGCAAAGCAAATCCAGCACAGCCAGCAAAGCTGAGCAGAGCTAGCAGAGCTGAGAAGAGCTAAGCGGAGCAATGCAGGGCACTGATAACAAAGATAGTACAGATGGACATATGGATCAGCGAATGGAGTTCTCCCTAGTTGACAGGGAGTGTTAAAATTGGCAACTAGGGCCAAACTCCATGTCGGTCATATTATTTATGGCAACTGATATTTTTATTGGATCCCTCTCATTGAGAGGTGTAGGATTGATTTAAAGATCATCTGATTCCGATAAGTGTTTATGAAGTTATGAATTTATTTATGTTATGGACAAATTGTTAAGTCGGCCAGCAACTTGTGTAGGCTCAGAAGCCCAACAGTGATGTCTATTCAACCTCTATGTTTTAGTATAAATAGAAGAGGACTTCAAGTCATTTCTACACACACTTGGATCTCTTCCTTTCTACTTGTCTTCTGCGATTTATATTTATGTTCTATCTGCAATTTACTTTACGCTGATGTGATTGCTAATGTGGAAAAGAAATTGAAATAAATTGCTCTAGCATAGAACATATCTAAAATTAACATACTTACCAAAAAATCAAGACATGGCTTTGGCGAATACTAATCTCTGCAGATGCATAGGCCTTACCCCACGTCTTATCACTTCGACTTCCCCTGTCCTGAAAAAGTTAGACAAAAAGAAATCATACAAGAACACTTTCAATATCATCCCTTGGCACCTCCCCAACAACGGCGCCAAAATGTTGAGGCAAATTATAGACTTATAATTTGACAAACATAAATTATCAACCAGGGGTAATCGTAACCTTATGAGGTGCAATGAAAAATATATGCAGGTTGACACTTTCAGTGTATAAAAGCCCCACACAGTCCTAAATCCTTCTCTCTCTCAGCACTTAGCAGTAGAGGCTATGGAGTAGATAATTCATCTCTATACAGCACTTAAAATTGCTGATGCAAATCGAGAAAAAATTGAATATAAAATAGCATCAATTAAATCACACCCATTCCCAACCATTCAATCTCAATTTCATAATGTAAATCTAAGAACAAGATGCATACCTAGATCTATCCTTTAATCAAATTAAAATCATTCATGCAATAAACTCAACCTTTAACCATTATTGTTGTAAAAACAAGGAATAGGAATAGAACTTTGTACAAATCTAATTCTAATACAGAAAGCAAAGAAATTAACAAACGCTAGCTACTGGAGTTGTAAGTAAAGAGGGCCCTCCTTCACTCATAACCCTTTGATGAATAAATAACTTTACAACAAGATCAGCACAACATTACTTGTATTAATATGAAAATAAAGATGATTACACAGCAATACAGAAGTCTGATATATGTCTCCCCTGTAAATCGAGTACATTGTTTTTATACAAGTCGCAGGCCAATGCCTTTGCCCAACTAAGTAAACATTACAAATGTTGCTAAAAATAAGGAAATATAGTGTATTGAGATAGTTGGTTTGATCCATGACTGGAAGCATGGATCAAAACCAACTCTGTTGATTGTGAACTGCTTTCCCCAATTCGGCCAAAATGATTGAAACAAAACCTGGGCAGTTAGGAAAATCAAAACTGGAACAGTGGGTAGGATAGAATCCCTGTGGATGGGTTTTCACACAAAACCCATGTTCCCATTTCTCTCGAGGATGATCGGAACATCTCTAACCTTCATTGGTTCTACAGGAAAACCCCCTGTTATAAGGAAGTTGCTGCAAGAAATCGGCGTTCTCCAGGAAATCGGTGTTGCTGCAAGAAATCCTTGGTATTTTGTAGGAAATCACGGATCTGCCCAAAGATAGTTGATCTACAGGAAATTCGATTAGTACCTTTCAAAGTCGTAGATTAGTTAATTAGCTAGCATTCAACAACAAATTGCTCAAGTTTAAAGGAAAATGACACGTTTAAGTTATTTGCATACCTTACAGTCCAAATCACCCTTTTGGTCAAAATGAGGCACTCGATAACAAAAGGATGGTGACTAGAAAGGAAAAAAGAGTCAAAAATGGGAACAAATCCTTAGAAACGCTGTCAAAAAGTAGTCAAAATATAGGCCTAATAGTTTCTAGACAATTTCTAGGAGGTTGAATTTCAACCTAGGGCAGATTAGATTAGGTCGAGTTGCAAGGAAGATTGGAGGCTTGACTTGAGGGTTGTTGACTAGGTTCAACCATAAGCATTGTTGTTTAGTTTTGACCTCATAGTTGACTAGCTGCATTAGATGTATCTCTTGTTGAACTAAAGAATTTCTCTAAGAAATAGGTTGTTGGGTTTTTCCCCCAAGTGGATTTTCCCATGCTAAATCTTGTGTTATCTTTGTGCATTGTGATCTCTATTGTCCTTATGGTTTTATGGTTGAATTTCTAAAGTGTAATTGCTCAATGATAAACTATAATTGTTAAAAAAATATCTATATCATTTGAAGCAATTATTAGTGTTTCATAAATTAGTGTTAGTATCTGTTGCACTTGAAAACTCAACAAGATTGTTGCAAAATATGTTGAATGAATTCCTCCCGAGTGATAGGATGCCAATATAATATTATTGTATGCTTACTAAAAAAGAAATAAATTATTTCCCTATCAATAGTCTTGATTCGCATGGAACCGCTATCAAACACATTCTCAATTTCATGTGGCCCTAACCAATGTGTGGTGAACTTTCCTTTAAAATTCTTAAACTTACAATAAAAATTGAGAGCCTAATCACCTTGTTGAATTGATTCTTATGGATAAATTTGTAATCTAATTTGCTCCTCTATTGTTGAATAAGGGTGCTTTGTTGAATGGCATCATGTCGCATCCCATCCAAATCATTTATCTAGGCTATTTTTTATTATTTTTCATATGCAAGATTTATGCCCAACTTAACTACAGTTTTGAAAGTCTTAAAGAAGAACCTATTTTTTATATACCAGTTCATATGGTGTAAACTCAGTTGTATTCTTCCATGTAGTTCTGTAGGCCCAAAGTGCTTTAGGGCATCGATCTGTCCAATCCTTTTGGTGTAGCTATATTATTTCAATCAAAATTTCTTCAAGGGATTTGTTAGTGGACTCCACTTTCCCATTTTCCTGCAGATGGTAGGGGAGGATTGATTTGATACTGAGTGATGCCTTGCACAAACTTTGATGTGAATTGTGCTCATGAATCTATTACAATTTCTCTAGGCACACCAAAATGAGTAAATATATTCTCAAATTAAAAATCTACAACTACTTGTCCAATGGCACGAAAAATAGCTTTACCCTCAACCTATTTAGTAATGTAATCTATATAAACCAAAACATGCATTTTCTTCTTTGATTAGCCCCACTAAATCTACAGGTCATTTCTCAAAAGATTGGTCATTTCTCAAAAGATTGAATGAGTACATGTGGTTGTAAAGGCATCTCGTTGGATTGCACTGGGAGACCCATCTGTTAACATCTATCATAGCTTTGAATATGCATTTTGGCATTTCTGAAGAGAGAGCCAAAAATGCCTCGAATGAACAACTTTGCAGGTTGTTCTCTTGTGAAGAGTTACCTTTGCATGGCTCATAATGGCAATATTTCATTATGTCAAACATCTCATATCCATGTACACACCTTCTAATCATGAATTCAAGTCCTATCTAGAAGAGGTCCCCTCCAATCCAAGAATAGGATGCAATAAGTATTACAATATTACTTTTTTCTCTAGGTGAGAGATGATGTGGCAATTTTTCTATAGCCAAATAGTTAGCCACATATGTAAACCAAGGAAAGTTAGTAGATACAACAAAAAAAATGTTCGTCAATAAAATCATCATCTACAAGAGTTTGTTGACCTTCATTATGAATCATTTAAAGAATATATGTCACTATACTTTCCCTTCCAGGTCTATCTACAACAGTAATATTAGACTCACATAACAACAAAATCCACCTAGTTATTCTACCAGTAGCTTTAGATTTGTTCATTAGGTATCTTATGGAAGAATGATTAGCATGGATAGAAACCTCATACCTAATGATGTAAACTCTGAATTTGTTAATTGCATGCATAACTACTCAAAATTCCTTTAATGTTATTGTATAGTTTAATTCAGCATGTGTTAAGTTTTTTATAATAAGTAAATGGCATAGGATCCTAGATTTTCTTGCTATCCCAATATTACTCCAATGGTTGTGTTAGATGCATCTGTTGAGATGTGGAGTGGAAGAAACCAATTTGGTCCCCTCAAAATAGGTTCCCTAGTAATTTTTTCTTTTGGTGTCTCCAAATTATTTTTGATAATAATTATCCCAAGGAAAACTATTACCCTTGGTAGGAAATGTGAATAAAGGAGTCATTATTCTTGTAAAGTTTTCTATGAATCATCTATGAAAACCAGTGTGGCCTAAAAGGCTCCTTACATCTTTTGCGGATATTGGAACTAAAAGCTTTCATATAACTTCAATTTTTGTTGGATCAACTTGAGTTCCTATATAAGATATGAGAGGACCAAGAACAATACCTATAGTTTGCAACATACAAGATTTAACATCACTTAATGCAAGGTCAGCCTCTTGGAATCTTATCAAAACCTTCTCTAGATTCTCTAATGCTTCCCAAAAAGTCCCCACACAGAGAAATGATTCATATAAACTTCCACATAATCATGGATTAGATTGGAAAAAATGGCTACTACTACTCTTTGAAAGGTAGCGAGAGAATTCCATAGCCCAAAAGGAAATACTCTATAGGTGAATGTTACCCATCGACATGTAAAAGTTGCCTTGTCTTGATCTTCAAGTGCAACCAATATTTGGTTGTAATCACTAAAACTATCAAGAAAAGAAAAGTATTTTATACCTAATGTGTCCAAAACCTTATCAATAAATGGAAGAGGAAAGTAATTTTTTTAAGTACATTTATTAATTTCTCTATAATCAACACAAATCTGCCACTTGCCATTATTCTAAGCATTGTTACAGGGGGTGAAAAGCATTGACCATCTAAAATTAGACAAATGAAATTGGAATCAAGTACTTTTTGCAACTCATCTTTAACAATCTCTTTTAGTTGGGTTCAAGTGCCTCTATGTCTGTCTAATGGGACGGGAATCCCCATGAATGTAAATATGATGTGTGTGAGTATCAGGATAAGTGCCTTTCCTATCATGATAAATTCAAGAAAACACATTAGTATGTCTTTGCAACATCTTGACTAATTTTTCCTATTGAGTTTGGTTAAGTTGAGAGTTCATTTGTAAAAAAAATTAGGACTAATTTCAACAAGGATAGTACAAAATTATGTTAGGGCACAATAATATAGAGGGACAGGTAAATCAATATTATGACCAATTTTAACAATTATTAACCATATTTAATATTTCAATTCATTTAGAAATCAACCATGTAACCAAAACATACAAACAGATAGAAACATAAGATGTATGTGGAAACCCATAAAGAGAGAAAACAACAAAACTTATGTCTAAATAGTGTTGTAGGTTGCAACCTACTATTACATCATATTTTTTTGCTCTAACCAGAAGGAGACACTCATCCCCTGAATTTACAAGCACCCACTTGAAAAAAGCACCAACTCCCTCATTTTTGTAGGCTCCAACCTACGGAAGCACCAACTCCATAATATTTGTAGGCGCCAACCTAGAGAAAACACCAACTCCCTGATATGCATGCACCAACCTGCTTGTGGCTCTAATGTATTAAATATGTTTGCAGACACCAACCCCCACTAGTTACACCTTGGGTCTACCTTTCATATCATTTTCAACTTGAATTGTTGTAGGTTGCAGCCTACTATTAAATTATATTTTCTAGCACCAACCAGAAGGAGACACTCATCCCATGAATTTACAAGCATCCACTTGAAGGAAGCTCCAACTCCCTGATCTCTACAGGCTCGAATCTCTTAAATCTATTTGCAGGAACCAACCTACTAGAGGCACTAAACCCCACAAATTACACCTTGGATCTACCTTTCATATCATTTTCAAACTAGATTTTTGTACGCTACAACCTATTGTTACATCTTTTCTAGCACCAACCAAAAGGAGACACCCATCCCCTGAATTTACAAGCACACATTGGAAGGAAGCTCCAACTCTTTGATCTTTATAAGCTCCAACCTCTTAAATTTGTTTGTAGGCACTAACCTACTAGAGGCGAAAATCCCGACTAGTTACACCTTGGTTCTATCGTACATTTTCAAACTAGAACCATAGGCATGTTACCAAATTAAATATTTTGAATTCTCTTCACTTGCTTAGATCGTGCGATGTTCATACTCTACTCATGTTATTTTTTGTTGCATCACAAATATCAGATCTTCATTATATTTGTTTTGAGTTTTTAGCTCAACGTAGCACTTTCTACCCTCTTCAAGCCCTCCTTAGCCCTTTTGGACTTCCATTGACTCTTCTGTACACTCTATAGGCCCTCTCATCTCTCTCATCAACTCGTCTTGATCCTGTCAATTCTCTCAACAGCACTCTACATATTCATCACACAGTGACATCTTCAGCATGCTCTCATAATATAGTATTATGCTTGTTCTTCCTCATATTTGCATTTTCCATTAACTTCCTATGCTTGTGTATGTTGGAAAAAATAGCAACCAATCATTCTACCTCAGAAGACCCATCTCTTACATCCTTTGCACTTTTGTTACACATGTGTTAATCTCTTCACGATGTCTAGTTGTCTTGTGTCATGCTCTACTCCTTTTATCGACTTGCCCTTCAATTACCATGTGTATCAGTCCATGGTAGTTACCCATGGGAATTCCTCCTTTGATTGTATCAACTAAATTCTTCATTTCATTGTATCAACCATTTCTCCTTCTCAAGTTTTCTTGTTGTTTGATTCTCAATTAAGACTATGGATTGGTTTCTTGGTCAATAGCGCAACATTATTAACGCCTTCTATAAACTACTCATGGGAGTCACAATAGCATGCCCATGTTATGCACGAAACTCAAATTTTGTGGCCCAAACCTCTTTACAACACTTACCTCATCCAATATAACTGAGGGCTATGACCATGAACTCTAACCACAAGGTGCTAAGCCCTTTCACCCATAGTTCTATCATGTCTTTCTTTATGCATTGCCATAGTTCAATTGTTGATATCTAATAGGATGTTGGGCACTAACCAACCAACTCCTATGACCAGAATTTGTGACCATCGAATCCCAAAATCTTGGTGTCATCCTTAGCGTTACCACAACTTTATAACAAGATGGACAATAGGCCCCTGAGTGCTTTCTCCTTAGCCCAATATAACAAAGGTTCGTGACTAAGAACTACTTCTCCATCAGTTCACTGCTTCATCACTTGTCGGCCTTTGTTTACACCATTGTTTCTCAAATTCCTTGATAGTTGATAGGCCTTTGGCTACTTGTCGGTCTAGCACCTATAATCGAGGGTTGTGACCATCGCCCTACTAGTCATCGCTCACCATTCGTGGTTGGGCTTATTTTATTTGATGCTCCAAGGCATCGATATCCCGAGAGGCCAAGATTCACGTCACCTACCAACCAATGTCCACATTGACCAATTTGTGACAGCCATGTGGCACATTTTCCACCTCATCATGCTTACCACATCAAGTCGAATACTAGATTTAGAATTTTACAAAGCAAATTGCACTTTGAGTGCTCAATACCTTGGTATCTCGATATCAGACCCACCATAGCCACATCACATGCCATTGTGATTGCCACATTAACAATTGCAGCAAATCAAGACTTGCCAATTTTCCTTCTTCCACGTGTCTCGCCAGGTCACCTACAAAATGTTCACTTCGCTGACCAAAAGTGCCATTTCCAGCTGCCATGTGTCATCCTCACATGTTTCCATGTCATGTTGACATCATGATATCGTCATAGTGACATCATGTGGTGAAGTAAAATTATAAGTTCAGACACGAACGAATTCCTCTAGCTCGATGATGGGTCTAGCCACAACAAATACATTCTATGGAAGATTTCCTTAGGTTAGAATCAATCAAGAGGGCCTACCTCTTGGTCCGCTTACCCTGCTTGATGATGTCCTCACTTACTTGTTCCAGTTATCTCTCGCTTCCTTCTTCAAGCACCTAAAACAAGTAAACAACAATAGACAACAAATATGATAATAGACAAACTGCAATTCAACCTACTTAACAATTCAAGAAACATTAAGCCATAAATATGTAATATTACAAAACATGTAGGAAATCAATCGATAGTTGCATATATTAATGTCAAAGAGAGATTACAACCATTCATCTTGACGTTACAGTCCTCCTCCAACAAGACCAGGTTCCCACACACTTCTGCTAGCATTCCACGATGGCCTCAATCAACAATAGTTTTAAAGCTCTTCCCTTTAGGCTTCACTTCAAACCAAATCACACTTCTCCCTCACACAACTAGATAGCTACAACTAGTAATAGTTTGTTTGTCCACTCCGAACCAAAATAGCATAAGCACATTAACATCAACACTCTAACTGGCTTATTCTTGGGAAGAAGGGAGGTTTATATAGGAAAAATGGATGGGAAATGGATCCTCTTCTCATGGGAGAAGGTCTTATCCCTTGAGGTAGTTCCATCATTATAAGGGAAAGGAGCCCAAATTGTCATGCTCGACCCCATCCGGCCAAACCATTTACCAGACTTTTGTTACGAAGCTTCTAGAGCTGGAAGCTTCGGCTCTGATTTAAAAAACTTTCCATAACAAGACCGACGCAACTGGAACACAACTGAGTCACTCCGGTCGGCGCGAGGAGTAGTGCTAATCTTTGCACATCGGCATGGGGGAGACAAGGGTCATTAGCGCCGGTCTTGTAAACTGGGCAAAACAGAAGCTTCAGGAGAAATGGTGCAAAAGGGAATTTATCTGCTCATGAAGAGGGACACAATGGGAGTTTCTTCATGAAGGCAAACCATGTGGGTTTCACTGTAGAGGTCCTCCAGGATCAAGGAACGGGGAGTAAAAGGACAGTGACAAAATGTTGTGTAGCACATCATCATGCCACATGTCATTCTCTGGGTGGTTCCATGTGTCACTCAAAACGGACCCACTTGGCCACCCAAAAACACCAAATATGAGTGACATGTGTCACCCTTCGTATGGTCACATGTATGTTTCCACCTCATCTTTTTTAGTCACCTTCCATGTCAGTGTTGACTAGGCTACTGCCTGTCATGCCACCTAGCACCTCGAAAACCATGCCAATACTCACCACACTCGCCACTCATTGTTGTTATGTGAACCCAATTAGACTTGGCGGTCTCACAAACACTTTGGCATCTATCCCAGGCACCTTGTGACTAGATCCTGGGACAGGGGCTTGCCACTCTACTGCTTCTCACTCACCATTAAACAGTGTAGGCCTTCAAAAAAGTGTGCCAACTAATTTAATGAAATCCCACCCGAAAATTAACGAAAGGGGGAGGGTCCGGGATTTGTTGCATATGCGACTTATTGCACCCCTACATCTCTCAAGTGGGCCATGCAATTTTTGTTAGCATGTCATATTGGATGGCAATGGTTTCACTTCGAAGCCTGCTAGCTTTTCTGAAATTTAACAAGGAGGGGGGTCTAATATTTGTCATATGTTCCCACTTGGAACCACGATTACGTGGAACAATGCTTGAACTACAATGCTTCAACCTTGGTTTTCTCTCCATCCCTTTAGAGTTAGATCAAGTTCCATATATTGTTGGAAAGGTATGGGAGAGGGATTTATAGCTAAACACTTACTTTCCTTATTTGAGCAAAGGGATTGAGTAAGAAATTCCTTCAAATATATTACCTTGATCCTTGATCTCAAGCTAGAAAGCCAGACAAATTAGCAAAACAATGATAACATACTTACCAAGCTCCCCTTGAAATTGGCACAAAATTCATTGACATCAATGACTTAGCAAAGTCGACATCAACTACTAAAAAATATCCCCATTTAGCGTTGATGGCAACACCACCAAACATTGTTTGTTAGTCATTGATGGAAACACCCCCATAGGAAACACTCTTCGTTATAAGGCTAAAGAATCTATTATTGTATACTTATTCTCCTCCTTTATTTTTTTATCAATGATCACTTTCCATCTTCACTGAATATCTTTAATATCTCCAATGTTTACTCACACCCCCACTTTGCGATCATGGAAAAGGGTTTAGGTACTCCTCTTTCTCTAACCATTCTCCCCCTAAAAGAATATAACAGTTTGTAGATTATAAGATCTATTGAACATAATGATTGTGGTTGAACAGGCTCGGTGCTTACAGTTAAATCAAGTGATACCAACTTTCCATTTCATATTGCATTGAAACACACTTGTTCTCCCTTAACTTGGGCCTCTTTTGTTGATTTACGTCGTCTGTTGTGGTACTGTTTAATATGAATTATACTATTGTTCCAATCCATGCTTAAATCTACTTCAAAATTCAAATATATTATTGCACCAATGGTTGAACCCAAAAACCAAACGCTCTCTCGTCATAACAATTTCTCCAAGCTATATTTCAATTTTTTGTACACTTGAGCTAATGCATGCACGTGGTTGATCCAAGGACCAAATTCTTCCCCTGCCTTAACATGATAGGTTTCTTATGGTCGTGAATATTAAACCTAATATAAATGTAACAAAATGAAACATACAATGTTTTCCAGCCTTCCATTCATGTTTTGCTCGAGTAATTGACTCCCCCTGATAACATGCTACTAGCAATCGTGCAGCTCCCCCTAAGCTTATCCGTTATTCTTATCTCTAACCTCCTGACATACAGTTATCCTTGACAAACCTGAAATTCGCCTTCATTGCCTTTTCTTGTCAAATGTTCTTGTGGACATGTCTAATATGTTATCTTGATTTGTCTTTGTTGCATCTAATTTCACCTGTCAAGGTCGTGACCAATTGTTTTGGCATGCACCATAACAATTTATGTTGCTTTGTTTTGAGAACTACTCCCCCTATGCTTGGACTTCCTTTTGTGTTGGCTCTAAATCTGGTTGCTTCGCTTCACGTTGACCACACATGCTGGTTGGAATACTACATAGGTCACATGTCTCACTCTCCGCAACTCCTCTTTCCTCCACGATTACATGCTCCAGCGTTGATCGTTCCTTTACCCATACGTTCGTGTGGATTTATTCTTTCTCCTTCTTCCTCTGCAAATATGTATTATTGCGCTGATCAATAGCTTGTTGTGATTCTTCTTGATTCTTCGGGCTCAATTTTTCAAAATCTTCCCATCACATGCATCATTGATGTCCCTGCATCTACTACTTCATTTTCTCTATTGGGCATGTATACTAATGTGGACAACTTTCTTGTCTTTTGCAACACATTTTGTGAATATGACATGGTATGACGAACTGCAGTTGGGTATAGATCCTTTATTGACAATGTGAAGAAGATATTGCCTTCAAGCTCTTATTGTTGTATTTTCTTCCTTTTAGTACATATACATTATCTAGATTCCTGCTTCCTTTTGTTATTAATTTTCTTGAGTCTTTCTCCATAATTCTACATCCTCTAGAGTTGAATGTGACTTCATGTCCTCTATCAACCATTTGACTTACACTCAGGATGTTGTGCTTTAAACCTTCAAAAAACAAGACCTTTTTAGCCTTATATTTTTCATTGTCAAGGCTAACCCATCCTTTTCCCATTACTTTAGTTTGTATATTATTTCCAAGAATAACATTCTCACCCTTGACCCTTTTTAGGGAGAGGAATCTGTTTTTATCTTTTGTCGTATGATGAGAGCATCCACTCACTATATACCATTGGTCATATTTATCTTGAACACAGAGATAAACTGCATTTATCTTTCATTTCTTCCTTCTTTCTCCATATCCTTGGACTTTCTTCTTGCCTGCTTTTCTTTTGAGGACTAATAGAGCACTTCTAAAAAGTTTAATTTAAATATATCTTTGTTGGTACTTAGCCTGATCTATTCCTCTATTTGAATTGTTCTTATCTCATTCCCTATGCATCAAATGCCCATTCTCAATATGTCATGAATTTCCTTGACTTCGAGCATAGAGTGCAAATCCACTCTCTTCTTATTTATGCCTCTTTTCCTTTAATGTTTGAGTTCCTTCTTTTGTTTGGTGATTCTCAAAGGGAGGTTTGATCTTGCTATAACTACACTCATTTTCTTTGCGTCCATAACTGTTACATATATAGCATTCACTAATATCTAATAAGGGGGAAAACAATTGTGATTTCTAAAAGCATTCTTACCATAACCTCTAATGTTTCTTACATATTCGTTCTTGAAATATCATATGCTCTCTTGTTGCCATTACTCAACATATTATAATTTCTTGCATAATATCTACAATCTATTTCCTTGTTTCCAAAAATGTTGCAAGAAAAACAATAGCCATAGAAAAAGTTTTGATATCTGGGAGTACTTTGTCTTTGAGAATGGAAGCTTTTGAATCTTTCATGGCATTGTCTTTGAGGGGAATAAAATCTTTGTTGATTTTTCACTTGTCCTTTGTTGTTGTTCAAATTATTGTTACAAATTTTCCTTTGTTGCTACTAAGTTTTATTGTTGTCCTTTTCCTTTCCTTGGTGGTGTTATTTTACATGGTTGTTATTTTATTTTCCTCGTTGTTTCTAAATGTTTACCTACTTTTTGAGGTTGTTGTTATCCACTTTTCCCTGCTACTACTGATTTTTATGTTCCTTTCCTTGTTGTTGTTGATGCCCACCATTTCCTTTAGCTAAATTGTTGTTAGATTCTTTTACTATTTCAGATTCCTTAGATCTTGATTCTTCTTCATAGCCAAGAACAGTGTTCATGAGAGGCTATCTTTGATTAGTGATAATTCCATCTAGAATTCGAGTACTCTTATGATATTGATTTACATGATTATTAGCATTTTCTATATCATTTCTTAGTGAAACAATCTTGGCGTCTAGTTTTTCACAACGCCCTTCTCTTTCATCCATCTGGCTAGTCATCACTTCATTTACACTTTTGGATTCCTCTTGTTGAGTCTTCAGGATAACAATTGTTTTCTTAATTTGTTAAAATATCAATCCTTGTCCTCATATTCTTGCAACAATTCCCTTAGTCTTTGATTTATTGTTGTAAGCCTCTTAATCTCTTCTAGAGCAAAGATAAGTTTCTTCTGAAAGATATTTCTTCATCAAGATGTTTTTCTTTTTCTAAATCTAATGCCTCTTCCATAGTCACAAGTAGAATCCCTTCTTTATCACTACTAGAAGTGCATCTATTATGTTCTTCAAGTGGACAATCATGAGAACTTTTCTTATTTTTCTCATGGGGTTTTCTCTCAACTTCTAATTCTAATTTATGACTACCATAATTTGAACTTGCACATGAACAATTTAGAGCAAGATGACCTATTTTTTTACAATTACAACTTACATGAGGATTGTACTTCTTCTCCATCTTCTTCAACTTCATCCTCTGAATATGAATTGTTCTTTTGATAATCAGCAGCTTGCGCATTCGTGACAAGGGGATCCTCTTAATGATCTGATACATTACTTAAGGAACCATGATCTTCAATCTTCACTAGTTCTTTTTTATTTCCTTCTTCATATATACATCGTAGGTTATCTAGTATTTCTTTTGCAGTCTCACAAATTCTCACTTTATCAAATTGTGAAATTGATAGTCCACTCAAGATAGCCTTCTTGGATTTTGTATTATGTTTATTTTATATTTTCATCTACTACAGCCAACCAATCTCCAAACCAAGAGCCATTAAATAAACCTTCATTCTAATATTCCACATTTCATAACCTGATCCATTCAATAATGGTACTCCATAAGGTGAAAGCCGATCCTAATTAGCCATGGTCCCTGGAAATCTATCTTCCAATGGTTAAATTATTCCTGAAGGAACCTGGTCCAATACCAATTGTTGAAAACCAGGATAACACTTGAGGGGTGAATTAGTGTTATGACCAATTTTAACAATTATTAACCATATTCAATATTTCAATAATTTAGCAATCAACCATGTAAACAACATATAGAAACACCAGATGTATGTGGAAACGCATAAAGGGAGAAAACCACAAAATTTATTTCTAAATATTGTTGTAGGTTGCAACCTACTATTACATCAGTTGTTTTGGCTCTAACCAAAAGGAGATACCCATCCCAAAATTTACAAGCACCCACTTGGAGGAAACACCAACTCCCTAATCTTTACATGCTCCAACCTAAAGGAAGCACCAACGGGCCTAATCTTTACAGGCTCCAACCTAAAGGAAGCACCAACTCCCTTATGTGCACGCACCAACCTACTCAAGGCTCCAGCTTATTAAATATGCTTTCAAGTACCAACCCTCACTAGTTACACCTTGGATCTACCTTTCATATCATTTTTAAACTAGATTGTTGTAGGTTGCAACTTATTGTTACATCAATTTTTCTTGCACCAACTAGAATGAGACACCCATCCCTTGAGTTTACAAGCACCCACTTGAAGGAAGTTCCAACTCCTTGATATTTATAGGCTCCTTCCTCTTAAATATGTTTGCAAGCACCAACCTGCTAGAAGCACCAACCCCCATTAGCTACACCTTGGATCTACCTTTCATAGCATTTTCAAACTATATTGTTGTATGATACAACATATTGTTACATCAGCTTTTCTAGCACCAACCAAAAAGAGGGACCCATCCCTTGAATTTACAAGCACCCACTTGAAGGAAGCTTCAACTCTCTAATCTTTACAGGGTTCAACTCTCTAATCTTTACAGGCTCCAACCTCTAAAATCTGTTTGCAGACACCAACCCACTGGAGGCACCACCCCCCACTAGTTACACCTTCTATCTACCATTCCATAACATTTTTAGACTGGACCCATGAGCATATTACCAAATCAAATATTATGAATTCTCTTTACTCGCTCAAATATTGCATTGTTCATACTCTGCTCAAACATTTTTCTACTGTAACACCGCCTCCCACATTTACCCACTTTTACAAACTCTCCAAGGTAAACATGAGTTGAATGTCACTATGATATGATCTGACCTCGAAGTTCCATTTATGGAAGTGGGGTTGACTAACCGACAACTTGCGGCCATCCCTCGGGGACTACAGACCACTCAGGAGCCTGAAAACCACCCCAGATGATCGATCCCTAAGTTGGAACTCTTTTTCACAAGAGAAACTCCCCAACCGCACCCTTGGCACTCTGTGCATGCAGTTGGAAGGCTATAACCACACCCATAGGCATGCCTGCATGCGATTATGACCCAAATTCCTCAGTTCAGAGCATGCGATCGCGAGATCTATGCCACTTTTTTCGGGCAAGCCTCTAGACCACTGCCTAAAACTACCTGTAACTTTCCAGAAACATAAATAACATGATAACAAGGCTAACCATACAAAACTTGAACAAGATCTTGACTAGAACATGCCTAGTACATGATAATATTTCATCAAACACATGATAAACATATAAGCTACAAGACATGAATGCATATCTAATCATAAACTTTTGAACTTCCTCTGAGAATCACCAAGGTGGTTCAATGCCCTCTCAAGCTAGCTGCAATAACACTTGTTAGCCCATACATACATCAACCAAACAGTAACTTATCAAATCATGAGAGATCCATAGGCAACACCACCTCAACCCTCAACCGCAGTAATTTCATCTAATTAGTATAGAAATCACTAATACCAAACCAGATTGGTCTTTATCCAAGTTGTCCAGGGCTCCAAGAACTAGTAACTCAATGCACAACCTCCAGGGAAACCAAGTTGCTTCAAGGCTCCAGAGTGTTTGTCCCAACCCGCGAGATCTAGGGACTGGTAACTCAACCTACGGCCTCCACAGTGTTGACACGGAAAATGTTTGCTATGCCAACAAGGGGAACTAACCCAATCGCAAACCCCAATTAGATCTGCTTTCGTTTGGAGTGGCTAGTTCCAACGGGTTGTAAAGGATCCCGTAAACTGTTATAGGTGTTGAAAGATTGTTTCTTGGAGGAAGACTTCAATTGAATCAACAAAAGGAACAGTTAACCTATATGTATCAAATCCTATCTACACTAATTCTACCTACTTATGCTAATCCTAACTATTCTAATCTATCCTGCAGGAGCATAACAAAAGAGATTAAACATCATATATAGATTCCAAGTCCAAATGAATCAATTACTAGCTCATAGATGAACAAGGCTATATTAAATCTTAATTGCAATCTAATCACTCACACATGAATACACATTCCTTTCCATACAAATAAAACTTGCCACTGATGTTTAACAAGGTTTCAAATCAGCAACCGCTCATGAATTAACCATGGTAACAAATTATATTTGAGTAACCAAGACTAGTCATGAACTGTCTGTTATCAATATGCACAAAAACAAAACATATTTATATTTATACCAGCGACAACATCCTGATTCTAAACACATGAAAGAAAAGGAAAATAAATCTGAAAAAAGGCTCTTTCTCGAGCAAACAGTCTTCTTTATTAACACAATAAATCAAAATTTGTTCTGCCCCAAAAAAAGGTCCTCCCTCCATCCTCTGGGGTAATACTTATGTAGGAAGAAACTGACCCTCTATATTCCCTTGACCCTCCATCTTCTTAGCTTATTCAATATACAAATTAAAATATACAGATGTAGAAGGGTCCGTCAAACTACCGACACCTTGAGGCTACATTTGCTAGGGCATTTTTATTTTCTGGGGGAAATGAAAGGATGTCGATTAAAAGAGCGTGACTGCGTGTCATCTCTTTGCACCTGTATGGAGCGGATATTATTCCCTATTATTTCCTGAAGGAAACTAAAGACACTGCACTCATCATCCCACATCTAGCATGATTTAAGGTGTATCTGGAGGTAATAACATCTTGATGGATCAGCGTTGTCATGAGTGCTTCCACTGAACATAGAGCGTGCCTCCATTATGCACTATGGTGGTTCGTATCCCTTTCTTGCAGAGTATGTCTTTGCAATATCAACATCAGTGGTGCAGAGGTGTCGTCTTGATATAAATCGCATTTATCCGTTATCGGGTCCACTCGAACTCGCCTTTCTTCTCTTGGTCCTCACCTGCAGAAATAGTTCATATTAGCTATGATTATGAGAAATATGACAGACATGCCCACAAACAAACTTTGCCTTCAGTCACAGTTTCCATTTAATCTCACAATGCAGAGCAACCATAATTACTAAGCCGTTGAACCTGGACCATTCATTTTATCAGATTTTCCTTTAAAAAACCCGGACCACAATACTATATCAGGACACATGAGAATACATAGGAAAACCCGCAGCCGAATCATAAGGCCGGACTTCCAATACTATGCACCTGGGTCTATAGTTATCGTCGGGTCCGCTCATCACCCCTTCGCGTATTGCATGTCGCTTTACTGTCGCCGGCTGCCGATTGCGATTTGCGATTGGGGGAAGCGGACCCGAAAAATATATATGTTGTGCTTAATAGTCCTGGCGGGTCCACCATATCACATCGCGCCTTACATATAAACCTTGGGTTCTGCCAATTGCGATTTGCGATAGGCCGAAACCGAAAAGTATATGTGTTATGGTTAATAATTCTGGTGGGTCTGCCAATGTCACAAAGCATCTTATGTACAAACCTTGGGTTCCGCCGATTGTGATATGCAATACGCCGGACCCGAAAATATATATGTTGTGGTTAATGATCCCGGCGGGTCCGCCATATTGCGAAATGTTTGAAGGTTGGGCCTATATACTAGTTGAGAGCACCGATTGCGAGATGTGATGCGATTGAAGACTTGATCGCATCGCAATTATTCATGGGAGATGGACCTTTAGCCTTTGCCAATGCGAAAAGCGATATGCGATGGAGGCATGGACAAGCAATTGCGATAAGCGATGAAGGCATGCATTGAGAGATGTATAAAGACCGAGGAAGTGCGAAAAGGGTAAGTTATGCATATTCGTATAGTATTTCTATTATCAAAGCATTTATATAGAAATAAGGACGCGATAGAAGGTTTTGAGGGTTGAGTCCATATACACCCATAGTAAAGAGTAGGGATTGGTTATATGTGCGGGCATAGAGTACCATGAATGTTTATGAGGATTCAGAAAAGTCCCAATGAAAGCACATGAATGAAGGGCTAGACTGGGTTATAAACAAGTCATTCCACAAAGACTTATAAAGGGGGCGTGATCATTCATCTTAGAAGACATAATTCCATGTAACAGCTCCAGTTAGAAACGAAAGGTTAAACGTCTAGGGGACCCATTCAAATTTTCCAATAGAGCAGGTTTTAACAGGGTGGTGGTTGTGGCCACAACACACGGAACATAAGTTGTTTCAAGACTCCAGAGAATTTGTCCCAACCACAGCCATAAGAAACCTGAGAACCAATCAGAAAACGAAATGGGGAACCCACTGCACCATGGTTATCCAGGTAATGGCAAGGCAAGGTTGAAACCACTGTCAATCCAAGGATATATATATGCCAGTGACAACACATGAACAAGGAATCACATGCATATACCATGCATCAAAAAACCAGCAAGGAGATCACACATGCAACTTGTTACCTACGAAGTAAGCCTGTTGTAGTTGTTGATCTAATTGTCTCCTTGTGCTTCCTTGCATTCCTTGCTTTCTTTCTCCAAATCCAAGTGAATGCTAGAATGCTTTAAGGATGCTCTAAGTGTGCAAGAGTATGAGAGAATGAACAAGAGCTCAACTCAAAACTATCAAAATGCTAATAATTGATTCTCTGATGACTTTTTATCATTGATGTCTCCTTTTTACTCATTTTCCTTCATTTTTCCTCTAATTTCCCTTGCATGCAATTTTGTGTCTCTTCACCTTCCTTTTCTCCTATTTTCCTTTATTTTCATAATTAAATGTCATTTATTTCTTACTTGTCTTTGTTAATTTCCATAGTAATTAATAAAACACAAGTGATGCCCACTATAATGTTGACCCACCATTCATCACGGAATACGTGTCCCATGAACTTGGTCTTATTTTATTTACATGGAAATCAACCAAGGGTTGTTACATTTGTTGCATCACAAATCTCAGATCTTCTTTCAGATGTGTTACGAGGTTTTAGCTCAACTTGGCCCTTTATGCCCTCCTTGAACCCTCTCAGCCCTTTTGGCTTTCTAGACTCTTCTCTACAATCTATAGGTCCTATCAACTCTCTCATCATTTCCTCTTAATCCTCTTGGTTCTCTCATCATCACTTTTGCATATTCATCACGCGATGACATCTTCAACATACTCTCACAATACAATATTATGCTTATTCTTCCTTAAATTTGCATTTTACATTCAACGCCTATGCTTTTGTATGTTGGTGGCAGCAGTGACCAATCCTTTTACCTCAGAAGACCCATCTCTTACATCCTCTTCACTTTTATTACGTGTGCATTAATCTCATCGAGACGTCTAAATGCCTTGTGTCGTTCTCTTCTCCATTTATTGACTTGCCTTTCAATTACCATGGATATCAATCCATGGTATTTACCCATAGAAATTCCTCCTTTGACGGTATCAACCATTTTACCTTCTCAAGTTCTCTCATTGTTTGATTCTCAATCAAAACTATGGATCAGTTCCTTGGTCAATAACACAACACTATTAGCGCCTTTTATCAACTCCTCATAAGATTCACAACAGCTCACACATCCTATGCACAAACCTAAAATTGTGTAGCCCAAACCTCTTTACAGCACTTACCTCATCCAATATAACTAAGGGCTATGGTCGTGTTAAGGACTTTCGCCTGTCGATCTGTTGAGCCTTTCTTTCTGCATTGCCACAACTTGCTAGCTGAAACCCAATAGGTTATTGGGCGCTAACCAACTCACTCCTTCAACCGAGAGCTACAACCAAATACATAAGATCTTGGATCTCATAATATCAATGTTATCCTTGGTGTTACTACAACTTTCTAACCCGATGGATAATAGGCCCCTAAGGTATTTCTCCTTAGCCCAATATAACCAATGGTTTTGACTGAGAGCTACTTCTCCATCAATCCATTGCTTTGTCGCTTGTAGGCCTTTGTTTACATCGTTTTTGTTCCAATACCCTGATGGATGATAGGCCTTTGGGCACTTACCCATCTATCACCTCTAACTAAGGGATTTGATTGTTTCCCTACTGGTCATTGCTCAGTACTTTCCACTGGGCTCAATCAATCTAATGCTCTGAGGCCTCGATGGCTCGAGAGGCCAAGAATCACGTCACCTCCCAACCATCAACCACATCAACCAATATCTGACTTCCATGTGGCACTTTTTTCCACCTCGTCACTACAATGACACCTACCACATCAAGTCGGACACTGACTTCGAACTTTTACAAAGGACACTGCACTTCGAGTCCCTGGTACCCTGGGATCCCAATATGGGACCCACCATGTCCACATCACCTACCACTATGCTTGCCACATCAACTACTGCAGCCAATGAGGACTTGCCACATGTCTCGCCAAGTCACCTACCATGTATCACCTACAAAACGTTCACTTGGCCAACCAAAATTTCCATTTCCACCTACCATGTGTCATCCTCACGTGCTTCCACATCACACTAACATCATGTTATCGTCATAGTGATGTCATCATGCCACATGTAATTATCTAGGTGGTGTCATGTGCCACTAAGAACCAACCCACTTAGCCACTCAAAAACACCAAATGCGAGTGACACGTGTCACCCTTCCCTATCTCCACATGTTCGTTGCCATGTCATCTTGATAAGTAACCTGCCATGTTAATGTTGACTAGGTTGCCACCTGGCACTTCAAAATCATGCCAATATCCATCTTATGTCACTCGCCACTCGTCGTTGTTGTGTGAACCCAATTGAACTTGGCGGTCCAACAAACCCTTTGGCATCTAGCCTAGGCACCTTGTGACCAAAGCCTGGGACTGGGGGCTTGTCTCCCTACCTCCTCCCACTCATCGTTTAATAGTGGAGACCTTACAAAAAGTGTGCCAAGTGTTTTAATGAAATCAATGGTGACACCCATCCTGGGGACCCCTTGCCTACCCAACAATTAACGAAAAGGGGGGGAGGGGGGGAGGGATTTGTCACATATGAAACTTATCACACCCCTACATCTCCCAAGCACGTCACACAGTTTTTGTTGGCCTATCAGAGCGAATGAAAATTGTTGTACTTCGAGGCCTACCAGTGTTTTTGAAGTTTAACAAGGAGGTGGGGGTTCGATATTTTTTTATGTGCCCACTTGGAACCACGTTCAGGTGGAACTGCTCTTGAACTGCAACACTTCAATCTTAGTTTTATCTTCATCCATTTAGAGTTAGATCAAGTGCCATATACCAATGAGAAGGTCTTAGAGAGGGCTTTCCAATTAAACACTTAGTTTCCTTAATTGATCTAAGGAATTGAAGAAGATGTACCTTCAAAGATATTACCTTCATCCTTGATCTCAAGCTAGGCATCCACACAAATTAGTGTGCCAAGTGTTTTAATGAAATCAATGGTTGACACCCATCCTGGGGACCCCCTGCCTACCCAACAATTAACGAAAAGGGGGGGAGGGGGTTCAGGATTTGTCACATATGCACCTTATCGCACCCCTACATCTCTCAACCACGTCACGCAATTTCGGTGGGCCTATAAGATCGAATAAAATTTGTTGTACTTCGAGCCCTGCCATCTTTTTCGGAGTTTAACAAGGAGGTGGGGATTCAATATTTTTCATATGTGCCCACTTGGAACCACGTTCAGGTGGAACTACTCTTGAACTGCAACACTTCAATCTTAGTTTTCTCTTCATCCATTTAGAGTTAGATCAATTGCCATATACCAATGAGAAGGTCTTAGAGAGGGCTTTCCAACTAAAGACTTAGTTTCTTTATTTGATCCAAGGAACTGAAGAAGAAGTTCCTTCAAAGATATTACCTTCATCCTTGATCTCAAGCTAGGAATCCACACAAATTAACACAACAATGATAACATACTTACCAAGCGTCCCTTGAACTTGACACAAATAATTCCTTAACATTAATGACTTAGCAGATTTAACATCAATGACAACAACTACTCAATAGATTCTATTATTCCTATGGCTAATGCAGAAATTTTCAATGATGATGAATCATTTAGATCACAATTCTCTTAAAAATATGAACCAAAATTATGATTGATTGGATCGGAATTTTGCAAATAATCTACATTAACAAGAAAATTATGAATATGATTTTCTTCAGTGTGTTACTCAAATTGCATCATTTAATCAATTGAAAAAATGGGCTAAACATTTTCTTAGTCATTGTCAGTGTTATCAAGCCATATATTGTTTTCATGATCATAATAGGATTTAACAAGAGGATACAAATTTACATTTTTCATTGAATCAACATGTGAAATAAGCATATTGCTAGACCGACAACCAATAAATACATTTGTGGTGGTAAGCCATGGTCTTCCTAGAATCAAGGGGTGCCCTCTTTGAAGAAGTTTTGGACTATAGGACCATGAAGGAAACATATTATTCCCAAGATCAGGGAGACAATCATATCATCTAACATGTCTTCAACCTTAATCTTGGATCAGTCTATTAATTCTAGGACTATAGGTTTAGGATGGAGATTGATTACCTATAATTGTTTCATAGTTTGTTCAGTGATTATGTTAATTTCTACCCCTAAATCAATTAAAACATTTGGAACAAATACCATTAATATGAATTGAAACAATTGGGTTGCTAGGATCCGCATATTTTTCTCTAAAAATTTGTCATGTCATAAGATTTGTTGATTTCCCAATGAATTGGATAGGTTTTGGCTCTATTTTCTTTCTTCTTAGTTTCCTTAAGTAAAGCTTCTTAATAGTCTCAGCGTATATTGGGATATCTTCGATGGCATGTAAGAGGGAGCTTTGATACTTGCATTTTTTTATTTGTAATTAAAATTCAAAGAAAACAATTGGTTTTTCCAAATGCAGCATTTCTAGAGAGGGAGGTAAGCTAGATACCTAGGGAAGCTCTAAATTTGGAGAAATTTGTTTTATTATAACATCATTGTTTATTTGATCAAGAGTTTCCTCCTTTGATTCTTCCTCAATGACTATCAAAGAGTTTTTATTTTTATTAATCACATTTCCCAATCGTATTTGGACATCTTGCAGTCCTACTCAGGTGGTCAAATATGTGGGAAAGGGTTTTAACTTAGTGTTGAAAAAATAGGTTAAGCTACCTTGTCATTTTGGTTAGGAATTCGTTGAGCAGGTAATTGTGTTGGTCTTGCAAGTTGAGTGGGTGGAAGTTGTAATTGTTGAGGCTATGGAAGTTGGTATTGAATCTCATTGCATCACGGGTGGTCATGGGTTCAAGTCCTATTGGGCTCGTCAAATTTTTTCTAGATTGGAAGTGCATTTTTTTTTAACCTTTTGTCAAATCAACAAGGTGCATTATGTTGAGGGAAAGCTGAGAAAGTGAATTCTATAGACTACAAATCAAAAAAGTGTATTTAATTGAATTGTTAATATTTATAATGTCTTGTGGGTCATTTTGAGGCCCAAATTAATTTTTGAAAAGGGGAAAATGGAAAGAATGTTTTTGTAATCTGAACAGGGGACATGAAAAATCATGAAGACAAGTTTTTGAGGGAAAGAGGCTATATTTATTTTGTTTGGATTACGAACAAGTTTAGTCTTGGAAAAAGAAACGAAGAAGATGCTACTATTTATGATTGAAGAACATATTGAGATTACATTGATACGATCATGTTTTTTAGGAGCATTCATTGTGTTTTGAGCTTGTAGATCCAGTTTGTAAGATTGTGAAAAGTGGTCCACTATGTTGTGGTGAAGGTGGGTGTCTCTCTCATAGGTTTGTTCCTCCATCACGTTGGAGCCTACAGCAAGTTGGTGCTTGCAGATTTATGAGGTCGGTGCATCAATCAAGTTGGAGCCTATAGCAAGTTGGTGCTTGAATATTTTGGGGGTTGGTGCCTCCAGCAAGATGGTTCCTGCAAATTGATTTTGGAGGATGGTGTCTTTAGTAGGTTGGTTTCTACAAATTGATGTAGTCAAAGATTGAAGAAGATAAAATATTTATGGTTTTCTCTTGCAAGGTTTTACACGTATATCAGGTGTTCTCGTGTGTTGATGTGATGATTATCTTTATTGATGCACTATTATGATCAATTATGAATTGTTTAAATTGTTAAATTGGCCATTATATTGATTCACCCCCCCTCTCAATGTAACCATAATTCTAAAAATTGGGATCAAAGTAGGTTCCTTCAGGAATAGTTAATCATTGGAAGGTTGATCATAAGGAACATGACCAATTTCATATCTTCAGGGAAGGCTCCTCAATTTTATGGAACAAACTATGCTTTCAAGAAAATAAGAATGAAAACCTACATCATGTCTTTAGGCACTGATGTATGGATGGTTGGTGAGAATGGCTTTCAAGTTCCTCCAACTCCTCCGACTAACGCAATGGGTAAAACTCTCTATACATTAAATACAATGGAAAAAAAAATACTATCTTAAGCGGTATATCAAACACTGAATTTGTCAAAGTGATGCACTGTAAGCCAACCAAATTAAGCAATGTTATTAAGGGGATGAAAAAATGAAGGAGGCCAAGTTGCAAAATTATAGAGGTCAGTTTCAAAGTTTGAAAAAGGAAAAAGACGAAAATATTTCCCCTTATTTCCTTTGAGTATATAGAGTTGTCAACACAATCAGATATCTCAGTGAAACAATCAAGGAAGTTGATATTGTCCACAGAATATTGATATCACCTCCGTCAAGGTTTAATCCTAAAGTTTCAACCATTAAGGAGTTATCTGACATTCAAAAGTTAAACATGGATACCCTTCATGGAAAACTTATTACATATGAACTAAGAACTGAAAAGGAGAATACAAGATCCATAGAAGCCGCATTCAAAGTAGCCAAGGATGGAATTAAGCACTTGATTCAAGAAGACTCCAGTCATGAATCAGACGAAGAGGAAGCCAAATTCATAAGAACGCTAAAAAGGGGAACTGGAAATTCAAATGTAAGTGTCCATTTAAGCATTTTGAATGTGGAATAATATGACACTATGCTTCTAAATGTCCTTATGCAAAAGTAAATAATAGTGATGATAAATTAAAATTCAAATCTAATTATCATAAAAGAAGACAAATGTCATCAAGATAATCTTGTACTCCAAAGAAAATAATGATTATGAAAGAAATGAAAACATGTCTAATGATGAAAGAGGAGAGATATTGTTCATATCCATGAGTGATCAAAATGTTGAAAAGGACATTGAAGCAGAAGTAGACTTTGAAGTACAACTCACAAGTTCCTTGGAAGAACCACAAATGCTAATAAAAATGGTAGATCAACTACAACAACAACTACAGGAATATAAGGATAAATATTGTGATGAAGACTTTGTCGTCTTTCTGAAAATTGAACTAGAAGAAACCAAGAAGATAAAAGGATATATTGTCAAAGCGATTAAAATAAATATAAGAACGCTCTGAAAAATTGGAAGAAGAAATTGTTCTTTTAAGAAAAGAATTAGAAAATACCTCATATTATCTTAATTGAAACTTGACACTCGTTAAAGGTTTTGAGTCACTAGATTGCATCCTCAGCCTTCAGAGAGCACCATCATTGAACATAGGTTTAGGTTATGGTGGTGAATCAAACTCAAGGACATCAAATGAAGAAAAACTCAAGAGAATTGTTTAACCAGTTCAAGAATCCAATAGCAAGGGTACCAATCAAGTAGAGTACTAGCTTAATCACGTATGCATGAACATATCAGGTGACATTCAAGAAGGAACCAAGGATCAACAAGATACAACTACCCAAAGCAAGGGGGGAAACCAGGATGAGGGTATGAGAGCCACTACATCAAGTTCTCTCAAGAGATCCACTAGTAGTAGTGGAGTTGTAGACAAGGATCAACAAAGATATGAATCTTTTCCAATGAGTAACAAATTTAGGAGAAATTTTTCATGAAAACCCTACTCAGTTAGGTATCAAAATACAATTTTTTGGTCATTGTTTTTCATGTACAATATTTGGACATAAAACAAGGGATTGCAAGAACTATACCAAAGATGATTATGTCAAAGATAGAGGTTACAATCAGATTTCCGGTAACAAATATGTGGGCAATAAAATCAGAAGACCAAACAAAAATCTTATGGGCCATTTCTACCAATATTCAAGCTCAATACATAAAGCTATAAATGCCACAATGAAGGGAATATAGCTTATGATTGCACGACTAAATTGAGATGGCTCAAGGAAGAAGGTTTCTCTGTTAACCCAAGAAAGTTCACCAAAGCATGAAGAAGGAAATAGAAAGAGTCAAGGATAGATTTGACCACTCAAATCTAATCCATTGGTGAAAGATTCTTCAATTATATGTATGTTTGAGATGAAACTTGAAGAAGCAAGAGTATGCAATATAGATGCAGATTGAAGAAGGAAGCCCAGGCATAGGGGGAGAATTCCTTAGAAAGATCAGTTGAGCATTCCATGGAATTTGTTTAGTGATCCAATAGATTGGATACTGAGATACTTGTATTAGATCAGGGATTTTTTCAGGGGATTTTATTATTACTTGAAGGTCATACCTCATATGTAAAAGGTGTATAGGAACGACTTCCAACCTACTCACAGAGAGAGTATGATTATAGCCACATGATAGGAAGAAATTACAAGAGGAAAGTTTGCCCATAGGGGGAGAAAGTCCACAGGCAGTTACAAGAATAGTTATGCAATATTGTCTTGATAGCAAGCAGCTACTAGATGAGTAGCCATTTTTTTTGGGTCCCTTTTCCATTGATTTCAAATGGGGAGAGAAAGAAGATGTTGACTAATGACAGAGAAAGTAGACTTTGGACAGTTTAATAGGGAAAGTTCAGTTCATTACCATCAATGACCATCAATGTCTAGTGGTGTTTCCAACAATCACAAAAGGGGAGATTGTTGAGC
The DNA here is from genome assembly GCA_031772625.1 of Pinus tabuliformis. Classification (NCBI taxonomy): domain Eukaryota; kingdom Viridiplantae; phylum Streptophyta; class Pinopsida; order Pinales; family Pinaceae; genus Pinus; species Pinus tabuliformis. The sequence continues at coordinate 654,444,412 of CM062819.1, read as the reverse complement.
ATAATGTTTCCATTGATGACAACCAATGTAATGTAAATGATGTCAAAGGAGATATGATGTTTGGACATCAAAGGAAGGATATTGTTGGGCATAGTGTTGTCATTGATGACAACTAATGTCATTTCATTGATGTTAAAGGAGGTACAATGTCTTGGATGCCAAAGGAGGTGCAGTGTCTTGATGAAAAAGGAGGTATGATGACCTGAAGATCACTAACATTTGTTGAAGTTATGACGATTGAGTTTGCAGATGGTTTGGTTGAATAGTCCTCTCTCAGTGCTTTCCAATGGTATACTACACTTGGTCAAACTCCTCTGTGAATATTATTGGGCATCTGTTGAATATATGATAATCAAATGAGTTTACAAATGGTTTGGTTGGATATTCCTCTCTGAAACCTTTCCAACGGTATACTACACTTGGTCTAACTCCTCCAGAATGAGAAGATATCCCAGTTTGAAAGTGCAAATTGGTGAAAAAGGATCAAAGCACCAAATTTGTTAAAACTTGTGCATCGTTTGGGTGGATCTATGCACTCATGAGAAATCAGCAGTTGTTGGCACATGAACATGTGCATTGTTTAACAAGTTTAACCACCACACAACTCTAGTCAGGTTCAGCGGTTATGGATGTTATGTCGTTGATACACAGTGGATGGAACGCAAACTTGTGTAATAGTTAATGGAGGTTGCACCACCCCCCCACCCATACTTTCCAACCTCTGCCATGTGGAACCTCTCCAACCAATGAAAACATGACACGTCACTGTGAGGTTGATGATGTGGAAAATTTGGCGACAAGTTAACTCATCACATGGATTGATGATGTAGTAAGGGGAATGAATGACAGATTTACATGCCAACAAGATGACATGTGTGATGTGGATGATGTAGCAAGTTCACCCAATGGAAAGTTGATAGGTGGTAGCAAGAGATGACTTGGAGGATGACACAACAATATAGCCAATGATGTGGCAGTATGGCAGGATGCCACGTGGCATCATCAGCATACAATTGACCATGGATCCATAAGGACCAAATTACATGGCATGATCATATGGAGGAAAAAGGGGAAGCCCAATAGGCTACCCCAGTCACTGTCTAAGCACCAAATCTTTTCATATGGAGGTTTAATTTTCAGCCCCAATATTGAATTTACATCGGCCCTAGTTTCTATTAACATCATTTTGTGGGCCATAAATTGAATGTATTCTTTTTTCCAAACAATGTAAGTTCTAAATAGCACCTTTCATTGGAGAGAATCAGGCCACTGATTCCACAAGTTCATTCACCCTGTTGTCGCAAAGTCTAGTAGGTTTAACAAGGGGACACTCCGTTAGGCTAACACTAGACAAAGGGAGAACAATAGGGTAGTAGCCCACTGTTACCACAGTCAAAACCCCCTGCTCTTTACGGACTTTCCCCAATGGGATGAGTCCCGATATGAAAGAGGCCACTTAAAATAGGTATTTAAATGTTTATGATCAAGGTGACCTAAATAGGGTCTCAATAGAAAGGCATAATTTTGGTTCAAGGCTCCACTAGGAGGCAATTTGCTTTCTATAGAGAGACTTGTAGTACAAGGCATAACACATAGGGTTTGATAGATTTGATGAGTGTTGGAGTAACCGAAGATCGAGGCTATGGTTAAGGTTTATTACAATGTTTATATGCAAGACCAAGGCTCGTGACACCCTTAAAAAGCCCCCAAGTTGAAGCAAGACTAACCTAGGGTTCCCTCTTACCGAAAACAATTAAACCAAAGAAATTTATGGACAAGATTGAAGTGTATGCCCATTAAAAGGATAGATTTTGTGGCAAATACAATCCTCTTAATATTTAGTCTCTCCAATCCCCGAAAATTGTCTTGTCTAGGGATTCGCACCAAGCCCTAGTTAGCAAGCTTAGCCTTGAAGTGTCCAAATTCAAATGGATATTTTATCAATAAAAATGAGGTATTATCACCAACTATATGGACCAATCCCTTCTTCCTTGAGTAATTGGAGTCTATGATGTGATATATTTTCCAAAAGGTTACTAAGGAGGCCAAAATCTTGATGCCCTAGCACCAAAACCTTGAACAATTACCTATGCAATGGAAACCAATTTTTCATGGGAGAGATAATGAAATATCACCACTAGGAAATTCAATTCACATGTTATGTATGAGTAATGCATGCAATAGTTCATCTAGATAGCATTAAATTTATTATCAATCATTACGGCACCATAGCGTAAACTAAAATCAACAACATTCCATGCATTAGACATAGAAAAATAGGCCTTCAATAATAATGTCACTTGCAAGATAACATGCAAAAATATTCCATCATTGATTCAAAGGAATAGATCCAAAGCAAGATGTTTTAGCTCCAAATGTTAAATTGCATCAACATATTTGAATTTATCCCAAGAAAAGAAGGTCAAAAACAGCTAAAGATGTTGAAATCCAAGTGATATGATGATGTGTAACAAGAATGAAAGGTTCCTCTACTTATATGAGAAATATGAACCCTATTTTAGCCTATTAGCCCCTAAAAATAATAAAGTAATGGGAAAGTAATAATCTAGGTCACCAGCCGACCAAATAGCCAATGCAAAAACATAATATTTTTGTAACAACCCTGGTTAAAAATTCATGTAAAAAAAATATAAGACCGAGGTCATGGGACACATATTCCAAGTTGAATGTTGGGAAAAACATCCTAATGTTGGTGTTCATTTGGTTTGTTATGACTAAGAAAATTGGCAAAGGCAATGGAAAAGGATTTGGAAAGGCAAAGTGGCATTAATTAGCATTTTATTTATGAAATAATGGAAATTAGGAGAAAATGAAGGTGAAAGGTCACAGGTTGCATGTGAGGAGGAAAATGAAGGAAAAATAAAAAAAAATATAGGTCTCAATGATTAAAAGGATTATGAGGATCAATTCACAAGACTTTTGTCAGTTTTAGCTTGGATTTCTCTCTCTATTCTCTCTCTCACACATACTCTTGGACACTTGGAGTTACTTGGAGCACTCTTGGAAGAGTGTGACATATTTTGGATTTGGATCAAAAACGCAAAGTGTCGCACGGAATAAGTCGATCTTGCGGACAAGATAGACCTTCCTAGAATCTAAAGAAGACCTAATGACAAGCAAACCAACCAGACACTATCTTTCTCTAAATATGCTTTGATTAACAATAGCAAACAAGTGTTTTTAGGGCCTACCTTAGGTCCAACGCAAGCTTATGGATGCCCTCGCTCCTTCGATCCAAATGAGCTCCTTTTCACGAATCTGCAAACACAAACAAGGCAAAAAAATTAAATAGCACCTGAAAAGCCAATTGCATAAAACATATTTAACATGAAAGTCAAGGAGTCCATGAAACAAATAACATAAGATACTTGTTGAGAAAGATGAGTTTGATTGTATTAATTCAAACGAAGAAGAACTTTACAACCTTTGCCTTGACGCTGTACAAGCTCCTCCCAGGGTCCAGCAAGAAGTCTCCTCTACTTTGACAAGTTTCACTCACTCCCCAATGAAGCCAAAAGGATGTGTGATCTCTCCTCTTAAGCTCAACTAGGAAGTCTTGATTTCACCAGCATTTACCCTCAAAAATGTTCAGCTTCTAACCTCTCTAGCAACCAGCCCAATGCCTGTATTTATAGTGCAATGGAGGGAGGTTACTAGGTCCTCCTTCAAAGGGATAGCTCTTCTCATCAAGGGATTAGCTCCTTCTCTTTTGGATGCATGAACCACCTCAGAGCGAACAATCCACGTCAAAATTCCTTCTAGAAACCTCTAGAATTAACCCAAAGTGAGTTTTTTAAGATAAAACTTGCGCCTTTTGACTTTCACAGGGGTCCGCACCTACACCGTTAGGGACAGAGCGGGCAGGTCCGCAGTTTTTGTACACAGAAGGTGCGGGACCGCAGGTGACCATGAGAGAAAGTGTGGAACCAGAGTTATATTGATTTTTAATGTCTTTCTCTCATTTCCAAAGCTTGATTTGAAGAGCTGAGGTTTGAGACTTACTTAGGAGGACAGTACAAGTGATGATAGACCTATACTGACTGCAAATAATCATGGTGACGATATTTTTGTGTAACACAAAGGAAGAGTAGGAAAGCGCAAGAGCACATTGGGATCAACGACTACAACAGAATTGCTTTGCAGGTATTGAGTTGCATGTATGATTTACATACTAGTTTTGGCATGCATGGCACATGCATGTGGTTTCTTAGTTATGAGATGTCATTGGCATGGAGGATTGCCTGGATTGACAGTGGTTTTACTTAGCCTTGCCATTTCCTGGATAGCCATGGTGTTGTGGGTTTTATCTTTTGTTTTCTAGTTGGTGCGCATGTTCCTTTCGCTGTGGATTGAGTTACTAGTTCCTGGAGCCTTGGTTGGACAAACACTTTGGAATCCTTGTAATAGCTTGGGTTGAATTACTAGTCCTGGAAGCCTTGGTTGGACAAATTCTCTGGTGCCCTTGGCGGGTTGAGTTACTAGTCCTGGAAGCCCTGGTTAGACAAACGCTCTGGAGCTCGATAGCAACATTTATTTGAGTTACTAGTCTTGGAATCCTTGGTTGCAACAAACACTATGGAGCCCTAAATAGCCTAGGTACATATCGATCTGGTGATGATTAGTGATGTTCGACCGTGAGGTAGAATCACTGGTTGAGGGTTGAGGTGGTTTGGCCTGTGGAAACCCTGGTTTGGTTTTTCTTGGTTTATTCCTTAAAATCCCACATTTGTGCTTGGAACATGACATGGAGGTGACTAGTTGAAAGAAAGATTTGATTCAACCTAGTCTATAGTCAAGTGGTACGTGGAAGTCCCTGACTTGGTTGGCATTTTAATATATTAATAAGAGGTCTTTTCTATTGTGATCTATAAACATATGTATTGATTATGATGGTGACATTATGGTTGAGTTGCCATCGTTTATATGTTGGTTATATGATATATATTGTTTATGGTTCTTGACATGTTTGATGAATATGTGATTGGTTATTGAATGTATGACCTAATAGATGTTATTGCAACTAATATGAGAGGGCATTAGACCTTCTTGATGATTCTCAGATAAGTATGAGACCCCTATGTTCATATGTGTATCTACGATCTGTAGATTTCATGTTCATGATATGTTTAACAAAATGATTGTAATGGTTAGGTCCTGTTAGGTCAAGTTATTGTCTAAGATTTGTGTGGAAGGCTTTGTCCTTGTGTCATTCATGGTTATGGAAAGTTTCATTAAGTTCTAGGCAAAGGTCTGGATCCTAGCCTGAAAAGGTGGCTTAAATATTGTAGTCGCATGCATAGAACTGAGTGAAAAAGACTACAGTCGCTCCCTTGTAGGCATCATTCATGTGCCTCGAGGGTTTCAGTCAAAATTAGATAGTGTTGTGCCAGCATCTGGGAGATCAGGGCACTCAAAAAAAGAGGTTTGACTCGAGTTTTTGGCACCTGGAAGAGTGGTTTAGCCCTTGGGGGTCCTGTAGCACCTGATAGAGAAGTCATTAAGGTGTTTGGCTTGTCAATTCCACTTCCTTAAGGTGATCTACGAGGTTGAATCATATCATAGTAACTCTTCATCACATGTTTACCCTGGTAGGATGGTAACTTAGGTAAATGTGGGAGGAGGGTGTTACAGAGTGGTATCAGAGCGGGTTTCATTCTCTTTGGGTGAGGTTTGGTTTCTGTTCTCTTTGGGTGACATTTTATACTACGAAGTGGTATCAGAACATGGTTCAACCCTTGGATTGGATGGGCAGAATATGGTTGTCATTCATGCATGAAGTTTGTATATGTGTTTGTTATGTATGCATGGTGGTAGTCATTGTTACAGTTGTGTTGTCATGTAGGAGTTGATGATGTTGTTGTTGGGATGTGTTTTTCATGAATGCATGTCGGTTGTATATGCATTTGTTACGCATGTCAATGCATATATGTTGTTGTGCATGCATTGTCATGGTTATATTTATGCATGTATAATAGGCCAAACATGTATTGTGAGGTCATTGTATGTAGTTTATGCAATCATGATGTTGTTGGTTGTTATGATGCTAATGTGTTGGTTGAGATAGAGCAGGAGATGAAGAACATCAAAGCGAAGTTGCAGCACTAGACCTCGGGGTAAGAGAAAATCGCCATGCAAATTTGTATGGTGAGTATGTTGGTTAATGGTTGTTATAAGCATTAAGGTCATGTAAATCTCTATTAGTCTATGGTTGTTGCAGTTACATGTATGATAGATGTTAGTTAATCAGTGTGATCATATGTCCATATGTTGGTTAGTCATGCAGGATAGTAACTTCTTGTTATATGTATTGTGGCCATATGCACGATGGTTATGATCATTATACTTAAGATCTTGATGTTATATATATCTTGCTAATCTGGATTGGTCTATATAGATGATTGTGTTTATGATACTCAAGTATGAGTCGATATAATTGTGATATTGTGTTGTACTAATCTAGACTGACTATGCATATGTGATTGTTATGCATGAATGACAATTGTTTGTGAGTTTATGATGTGAACATGTTAGCTAGTTACTGTATGGATATCATAACCTCATATATGTTTGAGTTGATGTGTTGTGAAGTTATATCGTGCTAATCTAGATTGATTGTGCAAACAAGATAGTCTCCCCTGATATACATTAAGGTATGAGTTTGTTTATGTCGTTTATCTGGTGTTTGAATGTGTGATTATGTCGTTTATTTGGTGTTTGGGTGTTTTGTGTCTATTATGTCGTCTATCTGTTTTTTGAATGTTTGATTAGTTGCATGATATGAGTTTGTATATATAAGATTGCATGAAGAGATTATCATGTTTTAAGATGATCATGCTAACACATATGTGCTGAAACTACTGATATGCGCTTGAGTGTAAGTAGGTACTATTTGTAGTAGTATGAATAATAATTGTTAGTTGATTATGACATAGTTTTTATTCTTGGTAAAGGTTGATTCAGATTAATAGACATGATGTCTTGATTTGGAACATGTGACTAACATGTGTGAATAGTTGCAAGGCAACATGCTTTCCATTAGCATGACAAGTTAACAGTGGATTTGTTTATATAACTAACAATTGGGTGATGTGATAACATATAATAAGACTCAATTGTAGCAAGGTAAAAGGTAAAAGAAAGGATTTGGGTGAGAATTCCTCTAGCTACATTTGGAAAATGCAGTTCCAAATGAATGAGCACTTGCATCAGTATAGGAAATCTTCTTAACCTTAATTTTGTCTGACATTATGTGGATATATGCTAGACTTATGAACATGTATTTGACAGGTATAACAGTTGGTTTCTAGTTATAGCTAGATTTGTTAAGGGAATTGATTTCCCTTGAGAGATGATATATGTGCGGGTTCAGTTACAAGGAAGCGTGCTTGGAACAATAAGGTAAGGTAACCAGTATATTTTTATGTTTATTTATGCACTGGCAGTTGTGTGTCTATCGCGGTAGGATGCAGGGTATTTGATGGCAAAAAGACACTGTTATGAAATCTTGAAGAAGGCTCCAGTTAAGTTTTCACTTGGAAGCTTGGGAACCATGGGGATTGAGTCATGGTGTTGTTGTTTGTTTGTGCTTTTGGTGTTTTGTGATTTGTTTTTATTGATTTTCAGTTTTGTTTGTTTAGTGTATATCCATACCACTTTGTTTGTTGTGTCGTATTTCTATTGTTTTTTCATGGGTTTCTTCTTGCTTGTTTTTGTTCTTTCCTTTTATGTTTGATAGTCTTGGGAATTGGTTGGAGAAAAGGGAACTTAATGGAGCTTGGGGAAGTTAAATGAAGCCCAACAGGTAATGTAAGACCTGAATGAAGCTTGGTGCATGAGTAAAGGGCAACTGAAGGCAAGAGTATGACAATCGATTGGATTGGTTGGGTCCATTGGGGTAAATGGACAATGGAAAGATAGTCATGAGGAAAGTAAAAAGAAAGGTAAAGTAAATAGATTTGAAGCATCAAATGCTTTGGCTATGTTGGGAACTGTTGTTCTCCATGTTGTGTATGTTGTGCCCGAATAAAGGGAGTTCTCTTAACCTAGACCTTATGATATCTAGCAATTATGTTGTGATCATGATATGTTGATGCTTATATATGTACACATATATGTATGTATGTCGTTGTTTGACATAGTCATCAAATATCATGATTGTTTTATGCTAATGTTTATATGTATATATGTAAGTATGTATTTCATTGTCTGACAGGGTCGTCAGGAATCATTCTTGTGGAGAAATGATTGCTTATGCAGGTGAATGGCATGAAAGAGGTTCCTAGTCTTATAGGGAATCAAGTGAGAAGAGTAGCCTCAACAAATTTATGAGATCAGTGTCATGTGGATAAAAATTGATATTATGTATTTATGTTATGCTTATGTTTACATTATGGACAAATAATGTTAAGGGATACATCAGCGGAATGAAAATAGCGTGATCAACGGCATGCTAGGATAAGCATGGATGGCAGAGAGATAGTGGATGCAAGGTTGCTTGGTAGAGACAGTGTGGTTTTCGATGTGCAGTGTTATTATTGTGTATATGTTGTGCATATTGTATATTCAGTGATTATACCTATGGTGTTGTGTGTATGTTGTATATATGGTGTTGTACGCATATTGCATATGATATGCTAGGTATAAAGGGTGCTATGTATATGTTGGATATGTAGTGTTGTGTACATATTGTACTTTGCGCATGATGAATATGCGGTGTTGTTTGCATATGGTGTTGTGTGCATGTTGGATATGTGGTGTTGTGTACATATGGTGTTATGTACATGTTGTATATGCAGTGCTATGTATCCATGGTGTTGTGTGTATGTTGTACAAGTGGTGCTATGTACATATGGTTTTGTGTGCATGCGGTGTTGTGTGCATGTTGTACATGGGGTGTTGTGTACATGTGGTGTTTTGTACATGTTGTACATGTAGTGTTGTGTATATGTGGTGTTGTGTACACGTTGTGTAGGTGGTGTTGTGTACATGTGGTGCAGGGGGTGCTCTGTACAGGTGGGGTACTGTGTACATGTCATACATGTTATTTTGTGTACGTGTGGTATTGTGTAGGCGCATTGCTTAGTCATGGTATCATGACATGTTTATTCATTGAGTTGTATTTTGTGTATGTATATGTATTGTGTTGTACATCGAATGCAGGTGTATGTGTTGTGTTGTACGCCAGGTGTAGGTGTATGTGTTGTATACCAAGTGTAAGTGCATGTATTGTATGGTATTGTATGTCGTGTGTGGTTGTATGTGTGTGATGCGCACTATGTGTATGTGTACGTGGTTGAAGAGAAGGCATTGGATGTTTGTCGAGTGTGGCAACCGATTCGGTGTGCATATGGAAAGGACAAAGGATAACGGTAGAAGAAAATGACCGATTGAATGATAACTATTGGTATTTATTTCAATCTTAATTATGCATGTGATATATGATTTTGGTTTATGATGATCACATGTGATATGTGACTCTAATATATGATAGTCATATGTGATCTATGATTTTGATTATGATGGTTGTGTTTTGAACTAATCGGATGTGATATGTTTATATATGATGATTTGATCAAACAACTAGTTTTACTTGTTGTGAGAGGAAGTAAACAAAATCGCAGGTGTACCTTATTAACGAGATACCAATGAAGTATGACGTGAATTTACTTCAATTTGTTTTGAATATAATGGAAATTTTGTGCTTGGTACATAAAAGTATGGGAATGCTCGGCTTGGGTGATTGGAATTTTCTATCAAAGAATGTTAGCAGCATCACTGAAAGGAATTGGAACAGGAAACAGTATGTTGGTAAAACACTTCAAAAGTAGGGCTATTGTGGGACACTACTACCCATAGTATGCATTGATTTCCATGAGCATGTTACGACCAGTATGATGGTTTTGACGTAGGTATATGCCTTAGTTGTTTGACCTTCTCATGCAAGGAAACCTTTCCAACGGAGGTGTCACCTGAGGGACTATTGAACAGAGAAGGGGATGCTCGCGGAACTTGGAAGGTGTGTGACTGCATAGAAGGGGGTGACCGAATTTCCCAAGGGACTTTGTAGCAGAGAAGGGAAGGTCGGGGATGGATTTGTTTTGGTCATTAGCATTTCTAGATGGAATCAGATGCACATTAGGAGTGTGCCATAGAACAATGTGTCGATAATTGTTCACTAAGAGGACCGCAACGCAGCGTTGTAGCGATGGATATTGGATGCAAACTTTGTCTCTAGTAGTGGATTTTAGACTTCTTGGGAAGAAGGTGAATCCTGATACTACTTTTGAGGGTGGAAGTGTGAGCCTTTGGATTCCCTTCTTTTTGATGCAGGCATCATATCCTTTTATTTGTTGGTTGAGAAAATGTGCATGTGTATATGTGTATATTATTGTAAACACAGTATTGAACTGGATTTATAAAGCTCCATAATGAATATGAGTATTTGTTGGTTGAGGTAAATGTGCATGGGTATATATGTGGTTGTTATTGTAAATACCGTAATGTGTTGTGATAAGCTCTAGTAAATGGTATGTTTGTCATGTTTCAACAGTGGTCAATGTAAATGCGGCAATGAGTTGTGTTATAAAGCTCCATGGGTAGTATGTTTTGGTTGTCAACTTCTTATTAGTTATATGTGTCATTAAACATCGAGGACAGTGTTCCCCCAAGGGGGAGGCTTCTGTAACAAGCCCGGTTAAAAATTCCTGTAAAAAAAATATAAGACCAAGATCATGGGACACGTATTCCAAGCCGAATGTTGGGTAAAACATCCTAGTGTGGGTGTTCATTTGGTTTATTATGGCTACGGAAATGGCAAAGGATTTGGAAAGGAAATGTGGAATTAATTAACATTTTATTTATGAAATAATGGAAATTAGGAGAAAATAAAAGTTAAAGTTCACACGATGCATGTGAGGACAAAAATGAAAGAAACATAATGGAAAATGAAGAAAATAGAGGTCTCATTAATAAAAAGGCTTCTGAGGATTAGTTCACAAAACTTTCGTCAGGTTTAGCTTGGAGCTCTCTCTCATACTCGTCAACACATAGTTTCTTGGAGGAGTGCTGCATAATTTGGATTTGGAGCAAGAAGGCAAAGGAAGAGTAGGAAAGCACAAGAGGACACCAGGATCAGCGACTACAATGGAATTGCTTTGCAGGTATCGAGTTGCATGTATGATTTACTTGCTAGTTTTGGCATGCATGGCACATGCATGTGGTTTCTTTGTTATGAGTTGTCATTAGCATGGAGGATTGCTTGGATTAACAGTGGTTTTTCTTAGCCTTGTCATTTCTTGAATAGCCATGGTGTTGTGGGTTTTATCTTTTCTTTTCTGGTTGGTGCTCATGTTCCTTTGGTTTTGGATTGAGTTACTAGTTCCTAGAGCCTTCATTGGACAAACGCTTTGGAATCTCTTTAATAGCTTGGTTGAATCACTAGCACTGGAAGCCTTGGTTGACAAATGCTATGGAGCCCTTAGTGGGTTGAGTTACTAGTCCTGAAATCTCTATTTCGACAAACACTCAAGATCCCTGCAGCAGTTGTGGGTTGAGTGACTAGTCTTCGAAGCCTTGGTTGGAACAAACGCTCTAGAGCCCTAGACAACCTGGGTGGAGACCGATCTGGTGATGGTTAGTGATGTATGACCGTGACGTGGAATCATTGGTTGAGGATTGAGGTGGTTTGGCCTCTTAAATCCATGGTTTGGTTTTGATTGGTTTATTCCATGAGATCTCACATTCATGCTTGGAATATGGCACGAGGGTGACTGGCTGAAAGAAATATTTGGTTCAGCCTAGTCTATGGTCAGGTGGTACGTGGAAGTCCCTAACTTGGTTGGAATTTCCATAAATTAATAAGAGATATTTTCTATTGTGATCTATGACCATATGTATTGATTATAATGGTGAAATTATGGTTGAGTTTCCATGGTTTATATGTTGGTTATTGTTGATTTATATGTTGGTTATATGATGTATATTGTTTATGGCTCTGACATGTTTGATAAATATGTGATAGGTTATCGAATGCATGACCTAATAGATATTATTAATATGGGAGAGCATTAGACCTTCTTCATGATCCTAAGATAAGTATAAGACCCTTATGTTCATGTTTATTTACAACCTACATATTTCATGTTCATGATATTTTTGACGGAATGATTGTCATGGTTAGGCCTTGTTAGGTCAAGTTATTGTCTAAGATTTGTAAGGAAGGCTTTGTCCTTGTGTCATTCATGGTTCTGGAAAGTTTCATTAAGTTCTAGGCTTAGGTCTGGATCCTAGCCTAAAAAAGTGACTTAAATCTCATAGTCGCAAGCATAGAACTAGGTGAAAAATATTGAGGTCACTCCTTTGTAGGCATAATGCGTGACTAGAGGTTTCAGTTGAAATCAGGAAGTGTTATCTCAACGTCTGGGAGATCATGGCACTAAAAAAATAGGTTTAACTCACAGTCTGGCACCTGGAAGGGTGATTTAGCCCTTGGGGGTCATTAAGGTGTTTGGCTTTTCGATTCCACTTCCTTATTGTGATATAGGAGGTTGAATCATATCATAATAACCCTTCTTCACATGTTTACCCAGTAGGTTGGTAACTTGGGTATATGTGGGAGGAGGGTATTACAATTTCTCCCACAAGTGGGAGCCATAGGAGAGATAGTGTTGACATCGTGTATGTGTAGTCTCTTATAGAGTAAGCGTTGAGGGTCAAGAGTGTCGTGAAGTGTGTAGATGCCCTCTAAAATCATCCTCTAAGGGTTGGCTCATATATCTTTGTCAATTTCCCTCTATGGACCCTAGTTTTAATTTGGGGCACAAAAGGGGTCTCATGGGTATAATGAGGGCCTACATAATAATAATAATGTAAGGGCTATGTGGGAGGAGGGTATTACAATTTCTCCCACAAGTGTGAACCATAGGAGAGATAGCGTTGACATCGTGTATGTGTAGTCACTTATAGAGTAAGCGTTGTGGGTCAAGAGTGTCGTGAAGTGTGTAGATGCCCTCTAAAATCATCCTCTAAGGGTTGGCTCATATATCTTTGTCAATCTCCCTCTATGGACCCTAGTTTTAATTTGGGGCACAAAAGAGGTCTCATGGGTATAATGAGGGCCTACTTAAAAATAATAATGTAAGGGCACAACAATAACAATAGTGGACTTCTATAGGGCACAAAAAGAACAATATGGAGACTATACTAGTATTATTGGGATCTAACATGCCCCTCTCCTTCAAAAAAATGTTGTTCTCAACGCTTAAATAGATCTAAATGATTCTATATAAAATACACATCCTCCCATGTGGAATCTTCAATAGGTATGTTCTTCCACTTAATGAGATACTTTGACATTGATCAGTTTCATAGTTGTCAGGTTCTTGTTCCAGTGACTAGTTAAGGCTCCAATATGATTTTTCCTTCCTTGTCAAGTTCTAGCAATATTGTTTGAACTGGAAGCTTGTCACCTATAATCTTCTTTAAGCATGAAACTTGAAAAACTAGGTGTACTCAATGTTAATTTTTCTTAGGGCTATATTGTTCTTTTCTTTAGATAATTGCATTAACAAACTTTTCAATATTTATATATTGCATTCACCTCGTAACATCATCATCGATTATGTAGAAAGAACAATAACATGAACAGTGAAGTGGAACATAAAGGAACAACAACAAAACAAAAGACACAAAGGCGACACTTGGATTTTGGTCAAAGACTAGGGAAAATCCCCACATGGGAGAAAACGCATTCAAATTCTTCTTCTATTATAAATTCATCAATTGTTCAGCTGAGATACAAAGTACATCCATAGAGAGATACACCATTACATCAGACCTCCTAAGGCCCATCTAAGTCAGTTCACAACTTCAATTGTGAACTAACTTCTGATAACCAAAAGAGTTCAAGAAAACTTATGTTATATCACAATCGCAAGAAACAATATCATCATCAAGCATTATCACAATTATTGGGTTATATCAAGTATAGCATGTTGTCAAAGAGATGAGCCATCCATCATTGTTGTGTAAAATTCATTTTCAAGGTACTGCCACATCAGCGCACAGTAATACCAAGCAATTTCCATATCATAACTGCCGTAGACCAAGCCATATCCTATAATGTCACTAACATGCACACATTAAGGGAGTCTACTATATCTGTTATACGAACCACAGGCATATACATACCATGACTACCATGTCATACACATCATAAGAGTATCTTCCATACCATACATACCGTGTTTGCCATGGCATACATACTATTAGAGTCCTATAGTGATAGGATTCATAATTTTGAATTGGCTAAGATTAAACCTTGTAATATTGTACATACCTTTGCTCTCTGCAAATGTTTTCCATATTAAAAATTAAAAAATGTAAAGACGATGTGTCCTAAAAGAAATATCAAAGGACAAAAAGAATAAGAAAATATCAAAAAATAAAAATATATGAACCCCAAACACAAAAATAGATCATGAAAGTGTGCAAGTCTAAATGCCACTACTATTTTACTTCTTTTGCAAATAATGGTTGTATGCAACTTGTCATACATGCCACAACCCATGGTAGTCAAACTGCTTAACCTTAACTATTTCATGCTTTGGATTTTATGTTTATAGTTAGGGAATAAAATCTGACCAAACAGCGTAATCTTGGCAGATCATTAGATAGGTAGAGAATGTTGGAAATAACATTGAGAGGGGAGGGTGAATCAGTATTATTAAATCAATATAACTTTTTCATTTCCATATTAAGATTCATGTACGCTACTTCAGTTAAGGAAAACCGTGTGTATACGCAACTGTGTGTAATGCAACAAGCGTATATCCAGTAAACTTATGATTCAGTTAGTTGATCTTTAATGAGTGCATCAGAACATTATTAACCATATGAACAGTAAACAGGAGCAGTAAATTAGAACAGATCATCACACACAAGAAGCACACATGAACACCATGATGTAAGGTGGAAACCAATGTGGGTGAAAACCACCTGCTGCAAGTCGTCTCAAACTTCCTTTTAATAAGAAACTTCTTTTACAATGGTTCTGTACTGGTGCAGTCTTATACCAGTACGCAGGCTTCTACCTGCAGAAGGCTACAACCTTCTCTCTTTCTCCAGACTCTCCTGGAAGGGAGCTACAACCCCCTTAGCTCTTGTACTATTCGATCCATTTACTAGTATGTAGGTGTCGGCCTACTGAAATGCTCCAACCTTTACTCGTTTTCCAGCTACTACTGGAAGGGAGCTATCACCCCCTTAGCTCTTGTACTAGTTGATGTACTAGTATGTAGGTGCCGACCTACAGAAGGCTACAACCTTCTCTTTCTTCCTCCAGGTACCACGTTTCATAAATTTTCAGACTGGATACTCATGGAAAAATCATCATAATCTGAAGGCCACGTTTCATCCAATTTTCATACTGAACCCATCAACAACATTGAAGCACAAAATTAATCATCACAGCAATACACCCATCAACTACACCTGCATCATCAATCTCTGAATCACCGAATACTGAAACACTGAAACCCTGTCAACAACACAGTCACTAGAACACAGAACTTTGCAACAATAACTAGATCCAACTGCAACTTCAATTATCATATCTCATAATGTATACGCTACTATGAAGAACCAAACCCGCGTACATACGCGCTTTCACCAAAGCCAACCCGCGTACAGATCTGCAAATATTTACTCAACTTTGTGACTGTTTCAGCGATCTGTCATACCCAAATCATAACATTCATACAATAAAACATGCGTCAATAATTTAGATCTAGTCTATCCTTAATCAAGCCATATAATGATAAACATTCCAAGCCTTAAGATCCCGATCCATCCTTAGATCTTGTTCTCCATCAACCGTTGAGATTCCTCCTTAGCTTAGATCAAGCAATGCATCATGAACCCATAACCTGCATACTGGATCTCATACTTCATCAGATATTCAAGACTTTCTCAATGCCTTTGCCTAATGATCTTCTTCTCCTTTTATAGTCTTAGGCCTTACTCAATACCATGGTCCAAAACCATTGAGAACCAATACTAGGGACCCAATACCTGGGTTCAACACTTCGGACACAATACCAAGGACCAAAACCATAGGTCTAAATACCACAGACCCAAAAATAAGCTTTCCCACATGTACGCGCTTTTCCGTGCATGAAAGTACATGCATACGCATACGCGACTTTTGATCAACAATCCCGCGTGTATACGCGCCTTTGTATATAGTGAACCTGCGTGTATACCCTACTTGGTATATAGCGAACCTGCATATATGCGCGACTTGATACATAGTGAACCTGTGTATAACATGCATATGCACGCGACTTGGTATATAGTGAACCTGCATATATACTCTTCTTTCTTTATTTTTGTAGTCTGATCATCAATTCTTTGCTACTGACCTGCTGCACTATAATCTGTCATCTTCCCATCAATGACAACACTTGTATCATAATGCCAACAAAGTAAATAAAAGGAGATCTGATCCCTTGGAAGATATAAAATTAGAAGTAGATAGTTTGTTTTATAAAAGAAAAGGGTTTTCTAGCCTAAATGCACCTAAATAGTGAAACAAAAAATATTAGGGTAAATAATGGGTAATTAGAAAAAAGGTTGTTGAAGTATAAAGTTTATTGGACAAAAGCACATTTATCATACTTAATCATATGTTTCAATGTGCATGAACAATTAATAAATCAAAAACAAAGGTTTACAAGTTGATTTAACTGACTCCCCCTCATCCATTTCATCCCTATACTTACTAATTTCCCCATCCACAAGTATGTTCTAGTACTAAAAATCATTCAAGTCAGAAAGGTTCAGAGCATTTCTCTGACTTTTGGTGGGACCGGACCCTCGGCTTAATGACTTGTGGACATCAAGTGTTAGAATTCCCTTCATAAAATTCATTTCCCTTCATTACCCTAATAAAACCCCTTTTCTTAAGATTAGACTCCATTTTCCTATGAAGAGTAAAAAAGCCTCATGTTAAATTCCATTTCACTCAAAATACCAACAAAAAGATTTTATCCTAAGTATAAGTGTATGTAAAGGAAAATGCACAAATATTACATTATGCTTAAGCATTATTTTCACTCCACTCATTTCAGTTCATATTAATTTCTAACTTAATAATATAGCTCCTGATATACCTTTTCCCATATATAAATAAATCCCGTATATAATACACCAACCCTTAGTTTAACTATAAACTATATTTTTATCGCATGCCCCCGACAAAACCCTCTTAACTCACCAATTCTTTGTAAAGATCAGATAATCCCTTCACTAATCTCGTCCGATCATTTAATCCCATGTTTAACTCTTAAATAATCACAAACCACCATGGATTAAAGCCCCAAGCCCCCCAAAACCTTTTCCCATTTCAACCGTGCTAATCTGTCACCCGACTGTCGTCTGATCGTCAGCACCCGAATCCAACGGTTCACAGCCATATCGAGTTCACCCGATATCCGACCTTTACCCGCCCGATAAAGTGGTATTGCCCGAGCCCCCATCTGCTACGTCTCAAGCGTTAAGGTAGATCGGGTGACCTCGCCAAAATACTGCCTCCTCGATAAAGTGGTGTGATGGCCTTCGATACTGCCTCCTTGCTAAAGTCGAAACCACTCATTGTTCATAATATAAAATTCCACACCAATTTACCCATTACCCATTAAAACCCTAAAAAGCCTCATTTTCATGCCTTTTACTCAGTTACACAGCGAAACCTATCAAATTCGGTGCCACCCTGAGCCTCTGAGACATGATTTCACCATGGATTCCCTCTCGAACACCTTCCGGACTCTGTCCACAGTTCTTCCTAGTTTCAGTATGGCCCCCAGTCACCTCCTCGTAAACCTGTGTCTTATTAACAAATTGTTGTATTTTGCAGGTAATTAGCAGAAGACCAAAGCTTGGATAAACAGTTTTAATACTAGTTACAAAATTTGTTTACTCCAAGACTCGAAAAGAAATCTATTTAAAAACCTTCATTCAGAAGAAGAAAACAGTTATACATAGAACAAAGAAAGAAATCATTGACACAGAAACATTGACTGTTAAAACAAAGGAACCAGACAGAGCATGTAGTCAAAAGACAAACAGATCAAACATACAAAAAGTTGATCAATATCCATTACCATATGTTGATACATATAAAAACTAAATAATCTACTATTGAAATACACAGTAAAAAGTTAAAATGTACAGTAAAAGTAAAAACACAATAAAGGATATTGATAAGTCATCAAAGTAAAAATGTATCAGATGAAACAGTATCAGTAAAAGTGTATCAGATTGAAAAATCAAAGTGAAGATAGATGAAAAAACAGAACAGTCAAGGTAAACAGTAAAAGTAAACATGGACGCAGTAAGGGTTAAACAGAGATGAAAACACTTTCGCCAGCAACAATAAAATTTATCCAAAGTAAAGGTAAAAACAGCGAAAAGAAAATTAAGGTTAAAAGATGAAATCAGAACGGAAATGGTACGTTTTCCAAAAATTTCTTGTTTAAGCCCTAATTGTGTAAAAACTATTGTGGCCAATCCAAGATGCATTTTGAGAAACTGGAGGAAGTTTGTGTTCCTAAAAGGCCAATATAAAAAAACCTATCTCACTTTTTACACAGGTATTACAAAAAGGGAGATAAATGTATATCTTCACAGCCTATTTTTCGAATTGTGCAAAGTGTTGTTTTTGACATCTTTTTGCAGAAAATATTGTGAACCGCTGGAGCTGAATTTTGGGAAATTGAACGAGGTTTATCTCAATAACATACTTATCTACAATAACCTCTTTCCCTTTTTACATATCTATCTCATATTGAGATATACAAAAATATTAATAGACCCTGATTTTGCAAAAATTCTGGGGCAGAATGCACAAAGGAAGGAGGTAATAAGTGACTTAGAAGCCTCATCATCATTTAAGAGTTGCTATCAAATTCGAATTTCTCTTCTTTGTCACCATCAATCCATAAATATAGTTCCAAATAGATTCATTAGTTTTGAGTGTCCTTTATCTAAGTTTTATTAATATAAAACAGTTTGAGATATTTGTAAAACCAATCTTGATATTTTTTCAAGATATTTCAGTTTAGAATTTGTATAAACACTTTTTCATTTGAAGTATTTTGAGGGGGATTCTACTAGACATTTCTATAGACTTTTTGATCAGAAGACCCAGAGGGTTATTATATCATTTGTTGAGCCAGCAAGCTAGATTGATAAATAATGATCAGATATTTCCAAGGATTCATGTGTTGAGAAAACTTCAGAGAAGTATTCTCTTGTGTTATTGTTATTTTTCTCAAGTTATTCATAATCTTTAATGTGCTTCTGAATCTAAATGTTATAACTGAAATAATACTTCAGAATTTGTTTAATTTCACTCTATCTTAACAGTTATACATTTAAATGTTTTTTGTTGATATCTAAGTTAAAGAATTCTTAATTGCTCCTTGCTTTAGATTGATCTCATGAATATCCAAGTTGAAGGATTCTTAATTGCCCTTTGATCTTGATTATCCTTTCATTCCTCATTCATTATTCGGGTCTAAGAACCCTTAACTGCTCTCTCACCCCGAGTGAAACCATTTCACCCCTCTGTCTTAAAGATCTGAAAAAAACTTTGCTTTCTTGCCTTTGGAACATTCCCTTTAGTGAGTTAATCCAGTTTTGCCTTCTTATTGTTTGACTCCATAGCCCAAGGGTCTAAAAGACATCATTATATCCATCTGTCTAAGTGATCCCACCACCTAATCTCAAATACAAATCAAAAACCCCTTGAACAATCATAACTAGCCTAAAAGCATCTTAACTAAAACAAAGTTAAATTTTAAAGAGAGAGCCTTCTCTGAGCATCAGGAAGGCTAGGTCTTGATCTCCAAAAGCGGTTTGTGGTTACCTCTATTATTTCCTTCTTTTGCTAATTTTTCAAAGGAAATTTTGGAGTGATAACACATACCATGTTTTCCATGTCATATAAACCATGTCTTCCATAAGATTGTCTGCCATGTGATATAAACCATGTCCGCAATGTCATATAAACCATGTATGAAGTGTCTTCCATGTCATATAAACCATGTCTTCCATGCGAAACTGTCATCCAAACCATGCTTATGTTGTCATAAATACATTGTAGCTTGTATCTCCATATATCATGATCGCATTCCTATTATCATAATCAAAGGTAACACTGACATATATCTTATGCAATACGAATCATAGTGAATAATGTGTGTCACAGCTAAAACGAGCCTCACGTGATGCAATTCAAACCATGATGCATAATGTGGCCATATATAACACGATCCACGATGTACGCAATTACAAACCTTAAAACCATAATTAAAAACCATAAAGCAAGTCACAAATATTAATGAAAACCTCAGAGAGATGTGTGCAAGTTATATTAATTTCTCTGAGCATAGCGATGCCACATGGAGAATGCAAACCACAGATTGTATTGCGAGTCACTGTGATAAATAGAATGTGTCGTTGTACACAGAGAATGTGAGCTACAAGGAGTGGATAGTGTGCCGCTCTAACATACAGTATGTGATCCATATTGAAGTGAGCAAAATCTAGCGATGCTACAATTGATAAGAACAAGCCTTTGGAATCATCATTATGCAAGCCATAGATAGATCGTAAGTCACATCATTGTAATGTGAGAGGTATATCAATGTAATTCATCATTGTAATGTGAGACATGTATATGCAATATGCTTACTGTTGGGCAGCGGATCCCCCGCATAATGGTTTTGGGGCTTAAAGCCCACAATTTTCTGTAATGGTATTGTAAAGGCTCCACGAAGTGCGCGGAGCATGAGTTGTAATGATTCAAGTCAAAGGGTTGTCCACCCAAAAATAATGTAAGGTAATGTAAAGAGAGTCGGCCTGCCCATGACCCGCGGACCATGGGAATATATAAATAGAGCAAGGCTCTAGGTGTAGAAGGCAATTTTTTGGTTAGTCTTGATCTTAAGAGTTATGGATTGTTGAATGCGATATTCGCTTTGAGTTTGTAAGTCTGAGTCGTGGGTCGTAGTAGTAGAAGAGGCTCTGTAGCTGTGTGCGCAGAACCCTGGTAGAGTCTGTCGTTGTGTGCGCAGACCCCTGCAGTTCAGTGCGCAGGGTGGAATTGGATTATACTAGAATAGAAGATTAATACGAGATAAGTTGATTCTGAAATATTGTGCATCTATTCGCAGATCTGTATGTTTATGCTTCTGTTATAAGTTTATGCATCTCTTTATGGTTTATGGTTGCACGCACTGGTTATAAATGTTGAATGATTGATAAAGATTACTAGGCCCACAGAATTAAGTCAAATCTATAATAATAACACTGTAAGGTAAGAGGATCTAAATAGCACCCCGTCGCATTTTGTACCGAGCTACGCGAAGGTCAAAAAACTACGTGGAGCTTCCCTAGTGCGCAGAATCAATTCGCGACCTTTCCAGATCCCATCAAGACATCCTTAGGGTGCGGAAACCTAGTTCCAGCACCCTCCCATACTACCTCGGGTGAGACCTCAATCCGCACTCCGCGCACTGTTCCCGAAAGGGTCGGTAGTTTCAAGATTTGTTTGACTAAAACACTTATGAACATGGGTCAGGCCCCAACAAGCCAACAAATGGTTCCGTTGCCGGGACCGAGATCTGCCTGAGGGATGTCTGATGTCGGAACACTGGAACCCTACGAAGAAGGAAATTGAAGATTGGTTGGATCAGAAGCTTCACAATTTCGTGATACAGGAAAACAAAACCCGACAAATATCCGAGAAGAGGTGGCTGGATCACTACATATATACGGAAATCCACAAGATATTCTTCACGACCTTCTCTTCAGAGTTGTATGATTGGATCATGAGGCTCGCTGATAGCCAGGGAAGGTACAATCTCGATCAACCACTAGTGTGGACTCCGGAGTTAGTACACAGACTAGAGGCATCAGAAAATAAGATCACGCAGGCCGTGGACCATTGCCTCGACCGGATAATAGAAGGGTTTATCACTGAGTTCACGATAGACACAACCGTGAGCTATAGCGAAGCAGAACGACATTTTCTCAAGGGACCGCGAGGTAGGTACATCAAATCCCTGAATACCTGGATTAAGATGTTGTTATGTGAAAAGTGGGTTATGTGAATACATTAACGAGTGGAACGACATGGAGCAGAAAAATCTACAAAGGGATCGAAGGGTTAGGGAACAGTCCTTTAATTTCACCGCCGCGAGCAAACGAGGAAGAGCACATTCGGGTTTCGCCGAGGAGTGCGGTTAGTTTTGACAAGGCAGCGCATTCCGCAGTTATCACCGCCCCTTATGCCATCACCAAACCCACAGTTCATCATGGCAAGCATGATCAAGCTACCTGTATTCAGAGGAGTAGGAATGAAGATCCAGATCAGTTTTTGTTCATAGTAAGAGCAGTGTGGGAAGCACACGGGGTTATGGATGACAACATTAAGAAGGCCACATTCGTAAGCGCGTTGCAGGATAGCACGCTGACATGGTATATCAAGCACTCGAACGATCACCTAAAACCAGGAATAGCGAAGATTCAGAATATGTTGAACGAATAGTTTAGTCGGCCGAAGTCAGAGACACAGTCAATCATTGGGTTTAAAGAGATCGCAATGCTTCCAGGCGAAACCCCTGGGATTTGGATCAGACGGTGAAAAGTACGATCCGCAAGGCTAATATGACACTGACGGATGCGCAGCACCATGCGTGGTTTGTGGCGTCTTTAACACCACACCTGAGGACGGCGCTATCAGAGCAGAAGCTCTCAACCCAGGCAGAAGCGTTGGAAATGGCGATGAGGTTGCATGAAACACCGATACAAGATCCAAGGTTGGGAGTCCAACAAATCCACACGCAACTACAGAACCTATGCTTGGAGACGCAGAGTTTGAAGCAGGATAGGGCACCCCGGTTAGAAGCGCACGAAGAAGCGTGGTGCATAAAATGTAAGGGCCAAGGCCACGATAAGAATCATTGTCCGGTATTCGCGAACTACTTGGCAGGAGGGGGACCAATGTCATTGAAACCAGAGGCACAGGTGGGCCAAGTGCGACCCTTGTGCTCTGGTACGTGATCTGTCAAGTGGGAGGAAAGCACACGACGGACAACTGTCCCATGTTGCAGAAGTATACACAGATGTCGCAACAATCATTTTGTAATTTCTGTAGATCAGTGGGCCACGATGAGCAAAACTGTCGAAGTTATGAATTGTTGATGGATCGAACACCTGCCTATAGGATGCAGATCAAGGCACGAGGTTAGGATCCAGCCGCAGCAATAGCGCGCGGTGGATTCCAAGGACACGGACAAGGATGAGGTGGAATGGGACCCGAACAAGGGTGCGAACAGTTAATCTGCTATAATTGCGGCGGACCTGGGCACTACGCACGTCACTGTACGAATTCGACCAGAACATGTTGTCCGTATTGTTATCAGTTTGATCATGAAGTGGTAGATTGTTCAATGTTGATTGCACAGATGCGCGAGAAAGGGGTACTACAGCCTCCTCCGACTCAGAAGATCCAAATGATGAGGTCTGAACCGCACGAAGAAGACCGCAACGTGAACATGGTGCTCAGAAGCGGCGTGACCACAGGGGAAGATAAGGGAAAGCAACCCAAGGACGATACATGGATTCGCAAGGCTCCTACGAAGGACTCTGAGTTTGACTTGGAACGCGCAAGGGAAACGTTTATGGAAAGCTAAAAAGAGCTTCACGAAGGCCTCTACTTCGGGTAGTAAGGATCAACCAGAGTCGGGAATGGATCCTTCTATGCTTACTACCTTTTTAGAGACATGCATGACATTGTTGCGCGATAATAAGGCGATTAAAGGATTATAGGAGTTGATAACTAGGTGCGCATGGTCAGGGGAACCATGCGTAGTCCGGAAGCTAAGAAAGCATGCAATGCGCACTACGAGGGAAATGCGATTGACGGCGCAAATTGGCGAATATGAGATGGATCAAATAATCCTAGACCTGGGTTCGGACACGAATGTGTTACCAAAGCAAACATGGGAACGCATGCGCAAGCCCGCGTTACAGTGGTCTCCTATTCAATTATGGATGGCGAACCAACAAAATATCTTGCCCATGGGAATATTGCAAGGGGTAAGAGTGGATATCGAAGTTGCAAGCACGCAGGCGAACTTTGAGGTAATAGAGATTGTGGATGACAGTAACTCTTACCCCGCATTGCTAGGAATAAACTGGGCCACGGATATGAACGGAGTCATCAACCTAAAGAAGCGAAAGATGATTTTCGAGAAAAAGTCCCTACGCGTAGTAGTTCCGCTAGATCCAGCCGAAGGAGCATGATACGCTAAAACTGTGCGCGATGATGACACCGACCATTAAGACAGAAATTAAGAGCTAGATTCAGGATGATCTGTAGCCAAGAAGGTACTGATGACTCAGAAATGGAGGGAATGGCCGAATTCAAATTCAAACGTTACTATAAAATTCAGCGGGGTAGATTCGAAGCAACACTTGGTTGTTTGGGATTTGAGCCAATACAGAGTAGCAAGCACCAAGCTACCTTGCCACCCATGAGTACGACACTGAGCGAATCCAGTGTAGACACAATGTCGGCTGCGAGAACCAGAGTGAGATTCACGAAAGTTACCCCAGAGCCCCGTGTGACCCAGGAGGAGCCTGGAGAGGCAGCAGGTGCACCAGAAGTACCAAAGTCCCCGCGCACGCCGCGGCCACAGAAAAACAAGCAACCAATGGGGCCAGTCTGGGTATCACCACAAAACCCACGAGTTAATAAATTGTCAATGAAAGAGAAGGGCAAAGTTGTCACCGTTGAAACAGAGGAGGTGGAGGAAGATTTGCAAGCTCTGATCACCCAAATTGAGGCACAAGACAATGAGACAGAGAATGTTTCCCAAGTACCTTCAGCGATAGAGTTACCCCCTTATATTCCTCCGTGGAAAGGGACATCTAAGATACCGAAGGCCCTAGAGGCCACGAAGAGTGCACTCCAGACCCCACTTCTTTCGGACGAAATAAGGTTTGACGGTCTGCTGCTGGGACAGGTACTGAATATAAAGTTTGAAGACTGGGACCTCGCGAATAGCGAGAAGTTCCCACAGTTGGCCGCGGAGAAATTACTGCAGCATAAATGGTTGTGCAGTGTGGAGAAGGCTGGGTTACTCCATCTGCGATGGATATTCCTCTACCACCGTGCACCCATCACAATTTTTGTCATCCGGAAGCTACTTTGTCTGGTATATGATGTGTATCTTTGGTTGGAGGAGTCTATTCCCATCACGACAGACTTAATTCACCGAATTTCATGGCTGCCCATTAAAGGAAACAATCCCGCAGACATCGCAGGAAAGAGCTGCGACTTGGGCCTCGTACAAGCTATGAAGGCCAAATATAAGCTGGAGAAAAGGAAGTGAGGGTATGTAATAGCAAGCATCAAGGACCGAGGAGTGCGCGTCGCCACCCAGCTGTTGGCCAGCAAGCTCATGAGGAAATGTCGTGCAGACAAAGTGCCAGCATCTGTAATTGCATTGGAAGAGCAGTGTGCAGGGGGGGGGGGGGGGTCCAATTCCACTGGGCGCAATTTCTTTGCGATGAATTTTTTACGAATTGTAGGGAAGCCCAGGAGCAGGGTAAGACCTTCCACTACGCGTGGTTGCTCTTATCCATCCTGTTGGTTGTCAGGGAGTTGTCGGCGGATAGCCAGTTTCCCACCATTGAGAGGAACCTACCCGAGGCCGTGAGGTACACCTCGCTCTGGGCAACAAAAGATGCAACGAGGATTCGGGAGATAAAAGTGTTTTGGGTATTCATAGAGGCGAGCTTACGAACATGGATCAACTGTAGGCCACGCTTGTCCCTGACAGTATATAACAGTTTACAAAGCGTGGCAGAATTCAAGGCGGATATGCATAACCTGTATATCCAGGCGTGCAAGGATCCAGCCCGAGCATGGGAAACGTTGCCGTTCATTGCCACAAATGATACAATCTTCGAAGTAATGGAGTCATGGTCTCCGGAGTGGCGCGCCCCGAACTTGGTGGAACTGGAAAATATCGCGGCGTAGCAGAGGAAGAGGGAGACCAAGCTTCACATCGCAAAGCTGGCAGAAAGATAGCGTCAGGAACAGGAAGCAGCCACGCAGCAAAAGGCGGCTGAGGCAGCAGCAATAGAGCAGATCATACAAACCACAACTGCGCCCACCGAGGAGACCGAGGAAGGTCAAGAAATGTCCACGGAGCAGGACATATAGGGGGAGGTGGAGACACAGGAATGCACGGACCTTACAACAAAATTGACCCAACTCAAGAGGCCGTGCATCTAGGAGCAACCACCCGCATGCAAAAAAACAAAGACAACGAAGACCGTGGAGGGAGACCTTATTGACAGTAGCGAACCAGTTCGCGATGTCACTAAGGATGCTCTGGAAGAGTTGATGACGGCGCAGACAACTGTGTTGGAGGCACTCAGAGTGCAGTTACGGGCATTACAGGAGCAACAATAGAGCAGATGATACAAACCACAACCGACCGAGGAGACCGAGGAAGGTTAGGAAATGTCCACGGAGCATGACATACAAGGGGAGGTGGAGACACAGGAATGCACGGACCTTACAACAAAATTGACCCAACTCAAGAGGCCGTGCGTCCAGAAGCAGCCACCCGCATGCAAAAAAAAAAAGACAACAAAGACCGTGGAGGGAGACCTTATTGACAGTAGCGAACCAGTTCGCGATGTCACTAAGGATGCTCTGGAAGAGTTGATGACGGAGCAAACAAATGTGTTGGGGGCGCTCAGAGTGCAGTTACAGGCATTACAGATACAACCCCCAGGAGTGATGACACCGCACCATGTGGAAGGTATAGCCGAAGTTGAGAAGATGGTGCGTGCACGCACAACGAACACTTTCGTGTTACCAGAAGGCGTCGTCTTAGCAGAAGCCGAAGGTGACATGAGGGGCTAGGGATTGAATTTTGCCGCCCTTCCGAGAGAAACCCTATACCAACTGCAAGATGGGATAACTTCTGAGCTTCACGCTAGGGAGAGCCGCGCTCTCCAAGTCTTGAGTGAGTAGAAGGTAAATTTAGAATAGCTCAGCCTACAACGCGACAGCCTGGTCGCCCAAAACAAAGGATTAGAACAGGCAGTGGAGGAGGCCTATAGCAGCATTCCAGATTTGGTCGTGCCGGCGGCACTCCCCACCACGGAAAAGATTTATCAACTAGTAGCTGGAGTCCGCAGGACCTAGGAGGAGGCCACAAAGGTTTAGTTGGAGCTGAACCTGCAGATCGCGAAGCTATGACTGAAGGCGCAGTGCTCTACACCCGCGGAAGTCAAAGAGTAGCGCCACCGCACCATTCAATCAGGGTTGAAAGAGATAGAGCACGATGTACAGGACTGCACGGGATTGTTGGACCAGTCCCTCTTCACGCTCACTTCACTACAGGAGGACCCAATGCTATAGCAGTTAGAGACAGAAGCGCGAGAATTGCAGCAGGCCTATGACAATGTCTGGGCGACCGCGCAAATGGTCGCCCTCACTCAGCGCTTGGCCAAGATGAGGGAGGCCCAGGATCCGAAGGAACAGGTGGACGCCGCACGCCGGAAAGAAGCAGGGCTTAAAGCACGCATCCAGCCTTGGCTCGAGGAAGCGTTCACGATCACCACCACAATTGAGGGGAAGTTGGCCCAGATGCAGGACATATATGTGCAAAGGCAAGAGGGTGCTTCTAATAACGATGCATCAGAGAGTCGCGCATAATTGATTCAGCAGACAACGGAGGAATGTGTGGAAAACATCCGCGAAACGCACAAGTTGCTAGACGGACTCCGAGCAAAGATCGCCACACTGGCCAAGTGACTCGGGATGAGTCACAATGTTTGTTTTGGGGGGCTATTGGGCAGTGGATCCCCGCATAATGGTTTTGGGGCTTAAATCCCACAATTTTGGGTAATGGTATTGTAAAGGCTCTGCGAAGTGTGCGGAGCATGAGTTGTAATGAGTAAAGTCAAAGTGTTGTCCGCCCAAAAATAATGTAAGGTAACGTAAAGTGAGTCGGCTTGCCCATGGCCCGCGGACCATGGGCATGTATAAATAGAGTGAGGCTCTAAGTGTAGAAAGTAGTTTTTCAGTTAGTCTTGATTTTAAGGGTTACGGGTTGTTGAATGCGATATTCGCTCTGAGTTTGTAAGTCCAAGTCGTGGGTCGTAGTAGTAGAAGAGGCTCTGCATCTGTGTGCGCAGAGGTCTGGTAGAGTCCGTCGTTGTGTGCGCGGACCCCTGCAGTTGAGTGCGCAGGGGGGAATTGGATTGTACTGGAAAAGAAGACTAATACGAGATAAGTTAATTCTGAAATATTGTGCATCTATTCGTAGATCTGTATGTTTACGCTTATGTTATAAGTTTATGCATCTCTTTATGGTTTATGGTTGCGCGCACTGGTTATAAATGTTGACTCGTTGATAAATATTATTAGGCCCACATAATTAAGTCAGATCTATAACAATAACATTGTATGGTTAGAGGATCTAGATAGCACCCCGTCGCATTCTGTATCGAGCTACGCGAAGGTCAGACAACTGCATGGAGCTACATTGGTGTGCAAGATCGGATCACGACCTTTCCAGACCCCATCAAGACATCCTTAGGGTGCGGAAACCTGGTCCCAACACCCTCCCATACTACTTCGGATGAGACCTCAATCCGCACTCCACGGACTATTGCCGAAAAGTCCGGTATTTTTGGGATTTGTTTGGCTAAAACACTTCTGAACCTGGGTCAAGCCCCAACAAGCCAACACTCACTATGATCAAAGATTTGTATATGCGAGTGTTGGCTTCTGGGAGCCTAACCCATGTTCATAATTAGTTAGCCAAATAAATCCCTACACTACTGGCCCTTTCAGCATCAGCCAGCAGCGCGCGGACTGAAGTCTCACCCGAAACAGTATGGGGGGATGCTGGACCCAAATTTCCACACCCTTGAGATGGTTGTGATGTCGGTATATGCCGTCTATACATGCCTGCGCACAATTTGCTTAGCCCTTTGTTCCACCCTTTAGTACCTTCGCGAAAGGATACAATCGGCTTTCACGCAGCCCTAACCTAGGGTTGAAGTCCTTTGCATTGCTAGGGCAGCGAACTGCAATATCTTCCTAACTAGGCTAAGCGTCTTTATTATTAGATCTTAGTTAGCTTTGCGTAAATAGATGTTCCTACTTGCGGTTACTTGTCCAACACAATTACATACATTCGTGCATTATATAAGCATTATAAGTGAAATTTATACCCAATATAATAAATGCATAAATAGCAAAAAAAACGTAGAAATTGTAGAATACTTCTCTATATTGATACTTTCGGACAATTACAAACTCGACCCGCCCTGCGCACTCAGCGGCAAGGTTCCGCGCACTCAACCGCAGACTTTTAGGGCTTTGTGCACTCAGCTGCAGAGCCTCTACCTACGCTACGACCCAAAACTCTGCCTTCTACTTCAAAACTATCTCTCATACATCATATCTTCATTGATTTATTCTTCAATTAATTAATGCCTCTAACTACTTAAAGCTTAGATATATTTATACAATCCCATGGTTCGCAAACCATGGGTAGATCTTCTATCGCCGACATTACATTTCCAAAATAAGGGCGGACAACCCTATGACTCTTTAACATCTACGCACTCCGCGACCACAAAATGCAGTCTTTACATTTGGATTACAAAATTGGACCATGGGATGTTAGCCCCAAAACTGTCCTTGGGGGATCCCGCGCCCAATAGCAAGATCCTCCAAGACATGTAGATAAAGGCTTATGTGTGTCATCAAGGAAAAATGAATTGTTGTTACGATCCTCAAAAGATGATCCATTTGGAACAATGAGAATGATGATTTCCAATGCCCCTCCATGAGATTTGAGGGTCTCTTTTTATATAATTGGATAGGGGGAATTTGATATCAACAAAACCCTTGTTGAGGCTAACTTAGGTGTCTTCTAGAAGGAAACATTCTAATTCAAATTTGCCCTTTTTATTCTTAATTATATTTTATTTTCTTAATGAGAATTTAACCCCAAATTTATTTTCCAAAAAATAATAACATTAGGAGCCATATTAACAATGATTTACATTAATCATTGAATTTGACTTTGGGGTGAGATGGGCTTCTATGGGTCTCAGGGTTTTCCTATAGGGAAATTCATCCCGAAGCTACCCAATTTTCAACACTTAAGAAGATGCAAGTAGCTCCAATTTGTATGCCATAGTACCAATCTTCCGCAACACCTTGTAAGGATCATAGTACTTGGGTGATAAATTATTATCTTTCTTAGCTTGCTTGAGGGATATTTTTTTGTATGCTTGAAGCCGTAAAAATATCTAATCGCCTACGTAAAAACTTATTTCACTACAATGTTGATTTGCATGTTGTTTCATTCAATTATGTGCCAAAGTCAAGTTATCCTTTAGGAGTTGGAGAACTTCTTGTTGATGTCCAATGTGATCTTCCACTGCTTAAACCTTAGAATTTTCTCTTAACGAAGATGTGATGGACGGTTGATGATATCCATAAAGTGCCATAAATGGGGTCATTTTTTCTATTGTATGGAAGGAAGTGTTATACCACCATTCTACCAGAGGTAACCACTTGACCCATTATGTTGCTTATCAAATACAAAGCAACAAATATATTCTTCCAAACATTTGTTCACTATCAGAGTTTTCCCATAAGATTGAGGATGATAAGATGAGCCACGAGCTAATTGAGTACCAAGACAAGAAAATAACTTTGTCCAAAAATTTTAAGTGAAAATGGGATCTCTACCACTTACAATAATCTTTAATTTTCCATGTAGCTTTTAAACAGTTTCCATAAATGCAATAACCACTGTATTTGTTTTGATAGGATGAGATAGTGAACAAAATTGTGCATACTTGGTAAGTCTTTCAACTACCACCATGATGACACTTTTTCCTTCGAACTTGGGCAAACCATTGATAAAATACATTGAGATATCCTCCCAACGTTGACTTGGAATGACTAAAGGTTGTAACAAAACTGGTCTTTTAATTGTCTAAACTTTATTTTGTTGGCAAACCAAACTTTTTGTCACAAACTTCTGAATATCAGATTTAAGGCCATTCCAAAAAAAATCTTCTTGACCATGTGCTAAGTTTTTAAAAATCCTGAATGCACTCCTAAAAGAGAGGTGAAATTCCAAAAGAATCTTTTGTTTGAGTTGGGATTTATTATATAGATGTAAATAAGATTTGTACCATAATCAATCATTTTCCCAGATAAATGTATCATATGTACCGGGATCTTGTTATAACTTTTGAATGAGTGTTCACACTTCTTCGTCATTCTTCCATTCATCCCTTGCTTTAGTTATCCAATCAGGTTGGATAATAGAAATGGCAAAGAGAAATTCTTCCACGTCTTCATCCCTTCCTGAGAGTGAATCTACAACAACATTTTTCTTCGGGCTTGAGCAAAGCATTGTAATCTTCTCATATTTTTTGAATAATGCAAAATACATATAGTTGTTGAATTTCCACGATCTTGGCTCTAGGATAGAATCTCATAATCACTTATACTACCAAACCAAGAATCTCAACAAGAACTACTTTGCACAGTGACAAATATAAAGCAGTAAATCACATATGCACAAGTATACACAATTTTTAACAAATATTGTACAATAATGTACAATCCAATTTTCGTTATATTAAACAAATTTGAATAATACAATAGTATATGGTATACAAGATACAATGAAAATCTTCGTTGCAACTTCTATGTCGTATCTTGTCTTGCCAGTCTTGCGTTCCCATACTTATCACTAGCGGCCACTTAGTCCTTCAAAGGACAACACATAGAAACTCCAGGAGGGCTACCACCTAACACTGTTGCAAGTCACTTCCGCTACATGTACATGGGTTGATCCAATTTGCTCTCTAGGCTGGCCAATACCTGAGCTCCAATCTGCTTTCTAGTAGCCTCTTTCGTCTATGAAAGAGTTACTCATAATATTACAAAAATTCACCCAATCTTCAGCTATCTTCGTCACTTCAAGACTGCTAGTTTAGGGCTTACTTGCAGTAGCCAACACGTTTCCCTCCACTAAACCAATGGCACCCAATCCAATCACTACAATATATGATCTTATGAAAGCTCCCGCTCACCAAATCAAGCCTTCAACTCGGCTCCCACAGGCTGCCAGAAACACTAATCCAAAACTTGTATCCAACAACTATAAGAATGTCTTCAAAAACATACCCCAACTCACTATTTTGAGGTCTAATTTGGTTGCAGCAACCTAGGCTTGGTTAGGACACACCACAGTCCCTTAACCATCCTTCCTTTATGCCTCAATCTATTTCCAAGAAATGCAGTTTCCCTTCCTCGAGTGGCCAAGGAGTGATGTTCCAATTTTGGGTTGTCCCAGCCCTCAACTAACCCTCAACCTGCCCTCAAATCCGTGCAGCATGCTACAATTGGCATCCTCTAGGCTTGTGGCAAGCCTTACAAGGGTCTTCCCACCCTCAAATGGCCCTCAAAATAGTCTTTAAGGTTGCGACCCTCTAGCAAGACAACTCAGCCCTCCTTCCAACACTCGGTCACCATGAAATAGGCCTCAAACAACCCTCTTTCTCCCACGTTGGTCTGCCTCCTTGTTGCGGACCTGGAACAAAAATGGTTTCTCCTCCAATGAGATTTTCTCGTGTTGTGTTGCACAAAATGGATGAGAAATAATGACTCCACTCACCTCCTATATATACACATAAGAATGGCTCCCTTGGACATCATTCTAGGGCTTCACAAGGTTAAGTATCATTAAGTCGACATTAACACTTCTTGTGCAACCCCACACATAACCTTCAAAAATTCATAACTTCATTTCTAGGGCTCTGATTTGAGTGATCTTCGAAGCATTCGAATTGCCACGCCAAGCTCTATCACCTCAAATTTTCTCATGCTCAAAGTCTTCATGGCTTTGGCCCAAATCCCGATGGGGTGCAAAACTCCAAGCTTGGGTTCCAAGCCCACAAGTGACCTTTCTGGCACTTTTCCCTCCAAACCTCTATCCCTAGGGCTTGGAGTACCTCCCAAGATACTCAAAAATAAACACTCCCTCTTAGCGAGGGAGGTACTTCCAAGACTAGGAAGTAACTCATCATCATCATCACTACTCGCAACACTCACCCAACTCTTGGTGCTCATAATTACAACAATCCCTGTTCTATGAATTACGCCTCTCTCGGAAGTGTCACTGTCATTGTTGGAAGCATCCTGCTTCTTATTCTTCTCATCTATCACTTTCAAATCCCTCCATGATTCCTACTTGCTAGGTGTGGAAGCACCCTTGCTTCCCACTGACCACGCGCTCTTCTTGGGCTGCAAAGTCTCCCTCTAAATCTGTAAGCTCCGACTAGAACTCGACTCAGTCTGAGCCTATGGAACCTGGACCTTCTTCTCGAGAACCTGTACCCGCTCCTTTGAAGCCTGCACCTGCACTTGCTTCTCTGGAACCTACACCTTCTCCACATGCTTCTTCCCATGATTCATAGGCTTGCCCATCAACCTATATGGACCATGCACTCTAACTCCCAGTACAATCCCATCGAATCTAGATCCTCTAGTTCTGAGTCTTGCCTTCCCATCCTGGAACAAGACCTCAAACCCCTTCTTTTCGATAATTAAGACAAATATCATGCTATATCTGAGTCCTGGTACAAATAGTACATTGTGGACCTGCATCACTTGTCTTGTCTCCGTTTTGAATGGCACAATTCCCGATCCTTGGATCTCCTTCTGACTCTTGTCACCCAACAACATGTGCAACTTTGAGTCCCATTCAGCTAGAGTCTCAAAAACCTCCTGTGACCCTGTCATATGTTTCGTCGCACCACTGTCCATGTACCATCCATCCTCATCAATAGTACCCTGCGAGAAATGAGAGATCATGGCAAAGTCCTCCTCCTCCAATCTCCTGGTGAGAGCATCTATCTCAGCAGAAGTGGCAACACCAGCGACTTGCTTTCCTTTCTTCTTCTCATCATCTCCCTTCTTCTTCATCGGACATCTCGACGAAAAATGACCCATCTCGCCATAGTTGAAACACTTTACCTTACTCAAGTCCTTCTTCTGCTTACCCTTCATTCATGTTGCAAGTGCCACATCATCATCAGAAGTCTTATTCTTTGGATGAAGGTCCTTGTCTCGCAATTCTTCCTGAATGAAGTCGTCCCATAGCCCATTCCAGTCTGGCAACTTCTCTCTAGCAACAATCCCTTTGATGAAGGGGTTCCATTCCTCGGTGAACCTTTTCAAAGCAATCCTCACCATATCAAAATCTGAAATAATCACACCGATGGCAGCAAGCTCATCTTTGACCTGAGACAATCTCGTCAGATACGAAGTCACTCCTTCACCATTTATCATCTTCGTGGACTTCAACTTATCCTCCAATACCAACACCCAATTCTCGTTCTTACTCTGAAACAGATTCTGAAACTTCCAGCGCCTTTGGGTCGGTTGGCTTCTTTATGGCATTCTCGGCGAACTCCCAAATCTTGTTGACCTGCAAGACCAACTTGATCCTTTCCTTCCAAGGAATATAGTTGGATAACCCCTCCAACTTGTCCTCATACCGAATACCAGCCTACAACTTCAACATTGTCACCAACAATGTGACCAACTCCCTCTTAAGTTGTACTTCGTTGTGCATAACTATGATTCACTGACTTCCAAAGTAGCTAAGACATGCTTTGATACCATGTTGAATTTCCATGATCTTGGGTCTAGGATAGAATCTTAGAATCTCTGACGCTACCAAACCAAGAATCTCAACAATAACTACTTTGCACATTGGAAAATATAAAGCAATAAAGCACATATGCACAAGTATACACAATTTTTAACAAATATTGTACAATAATGTACAACCCAATCTTTGTTATATTAAACAAATTTGAATAATATAACAGTCTATGGTATACAAGATATAATAGCAATCTTCGTTGCAGCGTTTATGTCATATCTTGTCATGTCAGTCCTTTGCTCCTGTACTACTCACTAGCTACCCGTTATTCTTTTAAAGGACAACACATAGAGACTCCAGGAGGGTTGCCACCTAACATTATTGCAAGTCACTTTTGTTGCATGTACATGGGCTGATCCAATTTTCTATTTAGGCTGGCCAATACTTGAGCTCCAATCTGCCTTCTAGTAGCCTCTTTCATCCATCAAAGAGCTACTCATAAGGCTAGAAAACTTCACTCAATTTTCAGCTATCTTTGTCACTTCAAGACTGCTAGTCTAGGGCAACTTTGAGTAGCCAACACACTGCCCTCCACCAAACCAATGGCACCCAATACAATCACTACAAGATCTTCTCCTATGAAGGCTCTCGATCACCAAATCAAGCCTTCAACTTGGCTCCCATGGGCTGCTAGAAACACCAATCCAAAACTGATCCAAAACTTAGATCCAACACCTACAAGAATGTCTTCAAAAACATACTCCAACTCATTGTTTTTATGTCTGATTTCGTTGCAGCAACCTAGGCCTGGTTAGGGAACACCACAGTGCCTTAACCAGCCTTCTTTTGCACCCAAAACTGCTCCTAAGAAATGCAGAAATGCAATTGCCCTTCCTTGAGGGGCCAAGGAGTGCTGCTCCAATTCTGGCTTGTCCCAACCCTCAACTAACCCTAGACTTGCCCTCGAATCCCCGCGGCATGCTACAGATGGCCTCCTCCAGGCTTGCGATCACCTTACAAGGGTCTAGCCACCCTTAAATGGCCCTCATAAACAGTCCTCAAAGTTGTGGCCCTCCATCAAGACAACTCGGCCCTCCTGCCAGTACTTGGTCACGCTAAAATAGGCCTCCTACAACCCTCTTTCTCCCACGTTGGTCTGCTTCCTTGCTGCAACCCTAGAACAAAAATGTTCTCTCCTCCAACAAGCTTCTCTCTTGTGTTGTATTGCACAAAATGGACAAGAAATAATTACTCCACTCACCTCCTATATATACACATAAGAAAGGCTCCCTTGGATGTCATTCTAGGGCTTAACAAGTTGTCACAAGGTTAAATATCATGAAGTCGACCTTGACACTTCTTGTGCAAACCCACACATAACCTTCAAAAATGCATAACTTCATTTCTAGAGCTCTGATTTGAGTGATCTTTGAAGCGTTGGAATCAACATGCCAAGCTCTATCACCTCAAATTTTCTCATGCTCAAATTCTTCATGGTTTTGGCCCAAACCCTGATGGGTACAAAACCCCAAGCTTGGGCTCCAAGCCCACAAGTGACTCTTGTGGCGCTTTACCCTCACAACCCCAAACCCTAGGACTTGGAGTACCTCCCAATCTACTCAAAAATCAACACTAGCAGGGGTTTTTAGCTATGGTTTTCCCCAGAAAATTAACGTGTTGTGTGATTGAATTCTTTCTCTTGTATGTTTCGTGATTTCGTCAATCGTTTATTGTTTCCGCTAATGAGTAGAGTAGATTCAAGTTTATTGTTTTAGCATATTACAATTTGCATTTTGAATCTACAAGGAATTTCTACAAATGAAATATACCTATCTATTCTAACTATTGAGTCTAATTGCAATGAGCTAGGTTGAGGGGCCCTCCCAATTAGGTCATGTTGCAAAGAATTACAACATTATAAACAAATTACACACAGAGAATCGGCTAGGAACATCAATGAGATAGAATTCTAGTAATAAATTCATAAATTCAAAACTACAAGCATGTTGCATGAAGTCCCATTCTCCCCTCTTCTAGATATCATTTTTTTATAAAGTTTACAATACATAAGGGAGGTACATCCTATAATTTCTCAATCCTAAACTTATGGATCTCAAAATGTTTACACTCAAAATAGGAGATGTGTGACTCTTAGAATGAATAATTTGATCTTTTGAAGAGAGTACTAATATCAAAAGCAGTTTATGGATTTTATCATTAACAAAGTACATGATTGGGAGCATGAAATCTCATTGTTGTGCTCAAAATCTTGTGTGTTGCCAATAATTGATCAAATCTTTGAATGCAATCCTGAGAACTTGATAATAAGATCGAATGTTCGTTGGATAACAAGAAACCTTCTTGATGCCATTCAAAACATAATCGATATGATTAGTTGTGTCCTGGGATGGGGCGAATGTCCAAACCGTTGAGGTATTACTATAATTCTAGAAGATTGGCAGCTACAAAAAATTTGGTAGCAAATGGCCTTTTGATAATAACTAGACCACTACCAAAATTCGAAATTGTCACAAAAGTCTATCCATTCCACTAGTCGTGAGATAAAAACAAGTTCCAATCTAAACAACCATTAAAACGTTAGGAAAGGCTTGAAAGCATCAATCAATTACCTGATAGAGCTTCTTATAACATGCACCTTAAAGAGGGTATAAATGTAGTGGTGAGAGTTGCAAAATGGGGGAAATAAGGGAGAGTGGTAGGTGAAAGTGGGGCTTCTAGCATTGAAAAATGTAACACAGTCCAAGCTCAACAACTCCCCCATGCCTAAGTAATTCATGTCCTCATGCAATGAACTTCTACCAAAAAGGATAGTGTCCCAGGAGCTTAAAAATTTTGACAAAACTGTGCCCTATAACTAAGTCATGCACGCTCTGCCACCTTGATTAGAATATTGATATTAGATGTATATATTGCTCTAGATTTTTGGCCCCTATTATGTTGTTGCATGAGCTTTGTATTTAACCTTTTGTTATGTCCTCTTAGCAACACTACTCACTTGTGCTACCTCTTGCATTTCTGAAATAGGGTTTTGTACTTGGAGGATAGATGATCATTTTTCTTATTCAATCAAGCATTCCACTTGTTTAAGAACTCGTTGTCACACTTGATATGTATATCTAAGAGCTTGTATTCTAATTTAATTTCCTCTTTGAGTTTCTTAATCATTTTACTATTCTTCCTCAATTTTGATGATCCAAGAGAATGTGTAGGACTAAGATGGAATATTTTCTAAAGCGCACCAAATTTTTCAAACTCTTCAAATTCAAAATAAGGGGGGTCTAACATAATGTCTTCTATTACCTGATAGGGACTTGCTACCCTAGGTTCACTAACCTCTGTTACTGGATTCATACTTTCTACCAATATTAGCAAAGAAGGAATATTCTTTGTGGAAGAACAAGTGCAAGGTCTTCTTGGTACACTCCTAATGATAACTAATTTTTCCTCTTCGTTGCTTTGAAATTTTTCATATGATTGAAGTGTTTTCTTGGCTTGACTTCTTGTAATCATGGGTTTAGTTGCATGAACTACAAATGAGTCACCTACTTTTTTATCTTATTGCTCGTTTGTAGTTTTAACCTTTTGTGTCCTTCTCTTAGTAACCATAGAGTTGATTTTTTCTAGTGTATTAGCCAAAATTGCTATATAAGACCCCTCTATTCCTTTTGTGGGTGTCTCAATTGTGACCCTCCTCTTTCTCTTATTTGGAAGGTTGAATTGTTTTTCTAAAGGAGCCTTCATTCACTTGAGAATCAGAATTTTCAACTGCCGCAAAGTGTTCTTAGAACCCATTGCAAAACAATAAGTGATTCTATGTTTGATTTTTCTTCTTTAAATCTTCCACAATAAGTAGATTAACCAATCCATGATGAAATAGGAAACATTCTATATTAGTAGGATGTGTTTAGACATGTGTTTCCATCTTGGTCAAACTCTTCCACAAGAAAAAGGGAAGGTTGTTTCTTCTTCCCTATAAGTGTTAAATTAAATGCATATGATATAGGAATGCACTGCATACCTTCCCTCACAAGTAATAAAAATTTGTACAACAACTAAAATGTCCCTTCATTCCTCCTTTAACCATGAACACAAAATCCCTGTTCTCCAATAGGGTTTTTTCTAAGATCGCAGCAAATATTGATTCCATATATGCCCTTTAACCCTCATTCATTTAAACCAATGTTCACCCTCCTATGGTAACTCAATAACAATTTCTATGGAATCCTTCGAGACTAGGAGAACAAGATTTTCTATTTTGGTTGTGTTCCCATAAATCGATTGGAAAATTCCCTAGTAGTTTTATCATTATAACACTACAAGTTTTCACCAAATGAAAGCCATCCCGCTTCATGAAATAAATGCATGCTTTTAGGATTTTCCTTGAAGTATTTGGCTCCATTCAACTCTTGCCTCATCACTGTGTCACTCATCATGCTGCGTTGCTATGAAGGCTTGTCTCATCTTAATTTACACATTATTCGCAATGTCCGAGGGAAAGTGAAATGGTTGAGAATTTGCAGGATTTATGGATGAAAGGAAATGGGTGGTCTCAAAGTGTCGTGAATCATAAGTAATCATGTTTGCATATGGCACAAATGATAAGGAATTAAAACTTTGGTGATAGTTAGGGTTTTACTACCGAAAATAGGTGGTTGAGGGCAACGATCAATTTCCAATTTGAATCCTTATGTCATTCAAATCATACCAAATTGTGCGGATAGATTACGATTATATTGAATCAATATTTTTAATCAAAGTATAGAATGGTAGGGGGTTCAACCAAAATATAGCATGTCAAGTGTTATGAAACCAGCTCAAGAAAAGATAGAAAAGATAGATCAACCCCTTAGAATTCAGCCTCTTCGAGGGGGCAACCTCCTTTACATTACATAATTGAACAATTCTTGGATGATACAAATGAAAAGACCTCCTTTCTATATATAGGAGTCTAAGGGGTTATAACATAATCAGAGCCGACATAACAATAATAATGTAAGGGCATAATAATAATAATAGTGGGCTTCTATGGGGCACAATAGTAACAATATGGGCACTACATGGGTACATCAATATAATAAGTGGGTTATACTAATAACAATAAGGGGTTACACTAGTAGTATAGGGGCCTAACATGCCCGTCTCCTTCAAAAAGCGTTGTCCTCAACGCTTGAGTAGTTCTTGATGCTTCTATATAAAATTCTTGTCCTCCCATGTGGAATATTCAGCGGGTAAGTTCTTCCACTTGATGAGATACTCTGAAATTGATCGATTTCGTAGCTGTCGGGTTCTTGTTTCTGTGACTGCTCCAAGTTCCAATATGATTTTTCCTTGCTCTTCAATTTCTGGAAATATTGCTTGAATTGGGATCTTTTGCAACTTTTGAATAAGTGGCCATACTTCTTCGTTCTTCTTCCATTCATCTGTTGCTTCGTTTATCCAATTTGGTTGGATAATATAAATAGCACAAAACAATGCTTCCACATCCTCATCCTTGAAGCGTCTTCCCATTCGGTAAGGTCGCCATTTTTTAAGTGCATGTAGTATTGCCAACATTTCCTTCTCATAAATAGCTTGCTTGAGATGTAGCAGTAAAAATACCCAATCACTTACATCAAAACATTTTTCACTACGATGTCGATCTACCTGTTGTTTCATTTGATTTTGCACCGAAGTGGCGTTATCCTTTAAAAGTTGGAGAACTTGCTGTTGATGCTCGATATGATCTTTCTCTGCTTGAACCTTTTTCTTCTTGATATGTTCTTCTATCTTTTGAGGAGTGGTAATTTCTTCCAGTCCTTTACAAGATATGGTCGGATTCATTTCTTGATGCTCGATGTGATCTTTCACTTCTTGAACATTTTTCTTCTTGATGTGTCCTTCCATCTTGATAGTTTGAGGAGTGGTAGTTTCATCCATCGAATTACAAGATATGGTTGGATTCATTTCTTCTTTCTCGATGTGATCTTTCACTTCTTGCACCTTTTTCTTCTTGATATGTCCTTCTATCTTGAGAGTTTGAGGAGTGGTAATTCTTCCCAATGCTTTACAAGATATGGTCTCATTCATTTCTTCTTTCTCTAGGGTGGTGTCCTGACGTATATCCTCTTCTTTTGATGTTTCTTGATCCTTTTCTTCCTCCTCTTCATATTCTATGTAAAATAATTTCTTCTCAGCACACCTATGACCTTTAGTGCATTTGCTATCACAATTGTAACAAAGCCCTTTTTCTCTTTTTTCTTCCAATTGTTGTGGTGTAACCCTTGTAGGTTGTGGAAGGCTGGGAGAAACAACACTTCCATCTTTATAGTTGTGAGGGGTATGCTTCCTGGTTTCCATAATTTTGCTTTCCATTATGTCACAAAGCCCTTTTACTCTTTCCAATTGTTGTGGTGTTGCTCTAAAGAAGGTGTTGCTCTTTGTATCCTCATAATGTGCTATCATTTCCTCCGTGAAAATTGACCACGTAACAAGTTTTTTATGAGAACAAAGCCCTTTGTACCATAAAAATTGATCTGGTTCTAAATATGAAGATGCAATACATACCTTTTGTAACAGTTGTACACCATGTATATCAAAATATTGCTCCATCTGAAGTATCCAATTTACCGGATCCTTGCAATCAAACTTCCTCATCTTGTTTTTTCTTGATTTTAGGAGCTCTACCTTGCAACGACTGTAACTCTGTACTTTCGGATCTTTAAGTTCTGAAATTGTGACCTGTAGTAGCCCTCTATGTCCTCTTTCCAATGCCACAAGTCTGATCCAAATTGGATTCTCCAAGAAAGAGTTATGCACAATCTCCCGCAGTGACCTGATTATAGACTAGTTCAGTAGAGCGAACTTGTATGAAGTTCCACGTGTCACTGTTTCAACCTTTAATTCTGAAAAATATATAAACAGAAACTACAGTCCGTCCTCTTTTTGTACCTTCTTACGAAATTTCAATCTGATGCTCAGAAAGAAAGTTATGACGATTTTCCCCAGGTCACCTGTTTTGAGTGTAATTCAGGAGTCTGCAAAAAGACCAACTTCCTCAGATCATATCTCCGAAAATATTGCATA
Organism: Pinus tabuliformis; assembly: GCA_031772625.1. Classification (NCBI taxonomy): domain Eukaryota; kingdom Viridiplantae; phylum Streptophyta; class Pinopsida; order Pinales; family Pinaceae; genus Pinus; species Pinus tabuliformis. Next base: position 654,402,503 of record CM062819.1, on the reverse strand, counting down.
ACAATCTCTGGAATTCGAACCCAAGGTTCAGCGTCAATTCGTCACAAATGGGTTTTTTTTGCGACTTCTGAAACATCACAGAAAAAAAGTTATAGCGAAAATGCCACGATGACTTGTTTGGAGCAGCAAAACCCTAGAATCCAAAGCTCTGATACCAAATGTTATGAAACCAGCTCAAGAAAAGATAGAAAAGATAGATCAACCCCTTAGAATTCAGCCTCTTCGAGGGGGCAACCTCCTTTACATTACATAATTGAACAATTCTTGGATGATACAAATGAAAAGACCTCCTTTCTATATATAGGAGTCTAAGGGGTTATAACATAATCAGAGCCGACATAACAATAATAATGTAAGGGCATAATAATAATAATAGTGGGCTTCTATGGGGCACAATAGTAACAATATGGGCACTACATGGGTACATCAATATAATAAGTGGGTTATACTAATAACAATAAGGGGTTACACTAGTAGTATAGGGGCCTAACATCAAGTGTAATCAAAGCATGAAATGACACATAAATAAAATGATGATAGGGCAAGGCAAGTGGAAATACTAAAGGTGTATTCTATTTGAAGAGTGACTTAAATTTCATTTACATATAGCTCCCAAGTTTTAATGAAAAAAATAGATATAGAAAAATGCCATAACTCTATTGTAGTTTCCCCTTATCTTTTGCCTCTACTCAGGCTTACATGTGCCCAAAAATTAGCCATTGGAACATGAAGTATTTGTAGTGTTAGAACAAGAAATTTTAAGCCACACTTTGAATCTTGAAACCTACACTATTTTTCTGAACTTTTGAAGTTCTGAAACACAATTTGAAGTATCTGGACCATCCATATGTTGTACAAACTCAGTGACATATGCCAGTTATGGCCAAACAATTTCTGACTTGATTAGTATAGTACTTGTACATCACACTAGCAATGGTCTTTCCATTTGGACTAGTCCCACTTGTTGTTACCCAAAGCAAGTCCAGTGAATTACTAGTACCACCAAACATTAGTCCTAGAGCTATCCCCTAACCTTGAATTCCAAATTTCTTGTGAAACACCCTCTATGATAAGAAGATGATATTGACATGTGTGTTGGCTTCATCATTTACACTCTTTGAATACAAAGAGGTTGATGAGAATGAGAAATTGAAACCCAAGGTGATGATGTCATAAGCAAGAGATGTAGAAATTATGGTGTAGATTTGTACTTGTTCATGAAGTTTTAATCAAAATCACAAGACACAAACCTACTCTAGTGCTCTCCGAAATTCAATTCACAATTTAAAACATCAATCACAAGCATGCAATGATAAATAACACGCATGCACATAGTATTTTTCCAGGGGAAAACAATCTCCTAAAAACCCCTATGTTTGCTTGCATTAATCTGATGAATAGAGATGTATTATAATTGCTTTGCTCAACTGAGCACAACCTACAATAGAATAACTTGTCTCTCTGCTCACTAAGAAGCTCTGACTTAAACTTAATCAATTTCTACCTCTGCTTGAGCCCTTATTTCCTTGCGCAATTCCTTAAGAAATTAGGCCCCTATTATTTAGGAAATTCCTCAAATTGATTACGCAATTTCCAAGGTTGATCATCTGATTGCATGACTGATGTTACACTGCCTTGGAATCTCCACCACAGTTGGGGAACTCGAATTCTCTGCATGCACTAGATATTTTGGGTTGATTGATCAGTTAATTGGACGATCATTGAGTTACACTGAAGTCTCATCGCACCATTGACCTTCCACTAGTTCCTCCAATAGTTGGAACTAGTTTAACTGAAAACAACTTGAAATAACTGACCTTGATTGCTACAAATTAGCAATCACACATGCTTAACTAATCTCTAACTCCTCCAACTCAAATTTACCGAGTAAACTAGGTGACACAAACCATGTCACACAAGTAAACTGCATCCAAGTTGTCTGCTAATGTGGAAAATTCAAATTTTCTCAATTTAATCAAGGCAAAATCAAATTGAGAATTTCTTGTTGCATTTTTCAACACTCCCTCTCAGCAAGAAAGGGATTATCAACCACCCCTATCCTGCACCTGCGGAACTCAAACTTCCCTCTTCACAAATCCTTTGTCAAAATGTCAACATCTTGTTCCTTTATCGGAACGTATTATAGCAACATTATCCGCCTCTACACACAATCCCACAAATGGTGATTTCGCATATCTATATGCTTGGATCAATCGTGAAATACAATATTCTTAGAGAGCTTGATGCAATTTTAATTATCATAATAGATCACAGTTGGATCCATCATCTGACCAAACAATCCTACAAGCATCTTTCTCATTCAAATCGCCTCACATGTTGCTTGACTTGCAGTCATGTATTCTTAATCTACCAAGTTGAGCGCCACATAGCTTTGCTTCTTGTTATACCAAGAAACCATTGCAGAACCAACATTGAAAATTCCACCTAATGTACTCTTTCAATCGGATAAACTCCCTGCCCAATCTTCATTTGTGAAGCCACACAACTTCACTCCCTCTGTCTGTCTATATCATAGTCCAAACTAGGTAGTGCCTCTGAGGTATTGTAAAACATGATTAGTTGTCTTCCAAAATAAATTGGTTGGTGTTGGCTTAGGGGGTCCTGACCTAGGTTCAAAGTTAGTTGCACCAAACAAATCCCTACACTACTGGCCCTTTTGGCATCAATCCGTGGAGCACCGACTAAAGTCTCACCCGAAGCAATATGGGGGGGACGCTGGAACCAAGTTTCCGCACCCAGAGATCAGCCTGATGTTGTTTTATGCCCTAAATATTCCTTTGCGCAAATCGATAAGCCTTTATGGCTTATCGATATAACTCTCTTTAATCAGCCTCTAGACTTTCGTGAAGGTCTGCGATTGCCTTTCGCAGACCTTGCACAGAATAATCAGCTACTTGCGCGCATCAAAGATTACTCTTAACCCAGTAATAAATCAGATCGGCTTAAGTGTTTGATAACTTCAACATACAACAAGATAATCTTCGCATAAACAGTTAACATCAATTGTGTTCATATAATAGTATAAATCGTGTAAAGTCACGCATCAATACAACATTATTTCATAAACCCATCATAACATAAAGTGCATTCATATAAACAAAAGTAAGAGATAAACACGGATATTTCTGCAACAATCTTCTTTATTAATATTCAGTTCAGCTTACAGACTCCAAACTTCCCTGCGCACTTAGCTGCAGGGGTTCACGCACTCAACTGCGGACTCTACTCTAGGCCTCTGCGCACACAGTTGCAGAGCCTTTCTTCCTACTCTTCTATGCTAATTCTCTAGACTTCTCCCTTAGACAAACTTCATTACTTGCCTTAGACATCCTAAGACACACCTATTTATACAATCCTCAAAAAGCCAACTGAACTTACATAAAGAAGGATAAAACCCTTTATGATTCTTTAACTAACTACGCACTCTGTGACCACAATTTGTGGAGACTTTACATCTTTATACAACAAAACTCGGACCTTTTGCCCCAAAACTTGGACTTTTGCCCCAAAATTGACCCTAAGTGACCCCATCAACAGGCCCCCAACACAAAGATCGTGACTTGCCCTCAAGTCAGTCCGCTGGCGCGAAGATCTTACTACGAAGATCCCCCAGCTCCACTTGTGCAACTGCTACCTCAACCGGACTCTGTATCGCTGCCTACTTGATTTGTTCCACCAGCTGCTCTGTGGCTAGTCCTGCACTATCCTGTTGGATTTTCAGTTGCGTACTCTGGGTTCGCCAATTTCTCCAATATTGGCGGAGACGATGTAGACTTCATCCAACCAGGGCCCCAATCTGGACTTGAGAACGACCTCTTTCCTCTGTGTTGCTTCCACCTGTGTAAGCAGCTGCTTTGCCTCCTGCAGCTTGGCAAGGCGTTGCGTTGTAGCAATGATGTGCGTCGTTGCCCTCACTTCATCATATTGCTGCTGGAGCTCGTGGACTTCTGTATTCAAAACCTACAGGGTGGGATCTTCTTGCAAATTCGTGACTACCTCCATAGTTTGCTCAAAAGCATGGTGCAGTCCACAATCGCGGCATCCACTGTTGCGACTCCATCTTTCACATCGACTTCGCGTTGTTCCCTTACCTCTAGCGGGGTTGAAGGTTGTGACTTCAACTCCAGTTCAGTTATCTTCAAGTTAAACTCAAACTGAACCTTGGCTACTTCTGCCTTGCTGTCGCAAGGATCTGGCAATCTTCACCGCGGGGTCGGTGATAGAGGTGATCGAGTACTCGTGCGGCTTCTTCATGAGTCTGAACTTATCCTTCATATTTTCAGCGAGGTCACGCTCGCTCATCTTTCCGCCAAACTCCTTGGCCGGATTTAACCCTGAGTGCAACAGCAGCGTGATCTGATGGATCAGCATATCAGTAATGGGGATCAACACGCTCAGCTACAAGCATCCCTCATGCACTAGGGTCAGCAGGTGTTTGATAACTATCAAGTTGATGTTGGAGCAGTGGTAGTGGGGTACCCACCATAGGTTCAACAACCCCAACTGATTCACTCCGCAAATCCACTCCACAGGCTCCAGTGTGGTGACACTTGACTCCTTGTAAGAGACCTTCTTCATATAGTTCTTTGTTGTCATGCGGGGGAACCTCTCGTGGTCCACCAGATCCTAGTGTTCTAGCTTGAGATGGGGAATCCGCGCCAAGCGCGGACCTTCAAAAGTGAGTTTCTTCTGTAATAGGGGTGTATTGAGGAGGAATTGTCCTGCATATGGTTCCTTAGGGACCTTCACTTTTCCCTTGCGCGAAGGGATATAATCTGGCAGCTTGGATATAGGATCCACCCGCTCGGTGTCTATGTCCTCCGCGCCCTTTTCGACCTCTAGGTCCACCACTTCCCATTATCCTTGTTGTTCGGTTTTTCTTTCTTTTGGGCCTGTGTAGAAGCATGCTTCCGTGGTGACTCGCGCACTGGCATGGGATTCTTCTACTTGTTCTTCTTAGGTTTGGGGACTTCTCTCACCGGTGTGGGTTTCGGCCTAGGCGACCTCGGCACCGTAGGCACAGCAGCTGGAGCCTCCCTACTCATTACCTCTGGAGCAGCTCCCTCAAAGGCGACATCTCCCCTAGTACTAATAGTCTCTCCTAGTCGAGACATCGTGCTGAGAATAAACCGTTGGGTATCCTCAGGTAACTTATCAAATACAGAAGTAGCGACTAAATCAGCGAAAAACTGAGGATTCATAAATAGTCGACAGCTCAACACAGAAATTCTAAGGATGTAAAGTGTTCTTCGTTGGACGTCCACGCATAATTTAAAGGAAAATTCGACTGTTCCCCGCAAAATCCATTCATAAATGCTGAATTGGGGACAAATTTCCAAAGATTTCATTCTTAAATTCAGCCTTAAATGCCTTAAATGCCTTAAATGTCGCTCCCCCGCTCCTCTTAACCGTCTCTTGGCAGTCAAATCATGAACAATCACTGTAACAGTTACTTTCATGTTGTGTTGCGTGGTCTCTTCCTCTATAGCACAGCTCCCTTCGCGCTTCTTCTGGTATAGTGACATCATTCCATTTCACGTAGCCCCCCTGTCGCGTAGCTCTATAACCAAGGCAGTGTAGTTTATAGTCCCGCGCCTCCTTGCAATTGCCTGGAGCACTAAGACTGTGCTACCGTCATGTAGTCATTAGGCCAGATCCCCCAGTCTATGGCTTCAATCGACTTCCATTTACCCTTCCCGGAAATGGATCTCTATTCAACTTCGCGCATTGAACTGCTCCATTATCTGTAATCTCTTTGATAACATATGGCCCCAGCCAGTGCATCTGAAATTTTCCTGGAAACTTATCAAACTTACTATCATATAATAAAACCAATTCATTTACCTTGAAGGTGCACAGTTTGATGTGTCGATCATGCCAAGCTTTTTCACGTTTTTTTTGAACCTGCTGATGGAATCCAGTCAAAAATCTATCTTCCTCGAGCTCTATTAGTTGTGTGAGCCTTTCTTCTAAGGCTACGCGGTCTGCCATTCCTGTGAAAGTCACGATGCGTAGACTAGGCACGATATACTCCATAGGCATGACAGCATCCACGCCATAGACCAACCTAAAACGTGTCTGACTAGTAATATTTTTACGAGTAGTTCTGCAAGCCCATAACATTGCTAGTACGCACACGTCCCAATCATTCCGTTGCGCATTGCAAACCTTCGTCAGTGCATTTTCTAAATCTTATTAAAAGCCTCAACCGTTCCATTGGCCTAAGGATGATATGGCATACTGCTCTGATGGTAAATCTAGAACTCATCTATCATCGCGTTGATCGTTTCATTGAGAAAATGTGTACCACAATCACTCATCAGTACCTTTGGGCAACCAAATCTGGTCAACACATATTCGAATAGAAATTTTTCTATTGTTGCCCCTGTATAGTCCCTCACAGGTTGTGCCTCTGCCCATCTGGTCAAATATTCGGTCGTAGTAATGATGTACCGCGCACTTGTCTTCTTACATGGAGGCTGAATTGGTCCGACAAAATCAATTTCCCATTTTTCAAATGGCTGCAATGACACCTGCAGATTCAAAGGCATCTCATCCCTTCGCGATGGCCTACCCTTTCTCTGACATCGCATGCCTTACAATAGGCTTTAGAATCCTTATGCAGCGTCGGCCACCGCAACCCAACGCACAAAATCTTTTGCGTTGTTGCTTTTCCTGCATAATGCCCGCCCGCAACTCCTCCATGAGCTTCAGTGAGGATACTGGTTTGTTCAAAATCAAGCACATAACGTCGAAGTATCTCATGCGATCCCCTCTTATACAAATGTCTTTCAATTACAGAGAAATCTGTTGTGTGCACCACCAATTCTTTCTTTTGTTGACTAGTATACCCTTCTAGAGTTGTTCCTGTGGTCAAGAAATGGATAATATCCGCGAAGTGATTATCCGCTATGCGCACTGCGAAGAGCTACTCGTCAGGCAATCCTTCCTCCAAATTAGTAGGCTCCTCTCCTGTTTCAATGCGCGACAGATGGTCTGGCCCTGCATTCAATCTTCCTGGCTTCACAATTACTTCAAAATGATATTCTTGAAATAACAGCAGTCATTTGCATATTTTCCCCCCTAACACAAGCTTATTTAACGCAAAATGGTCTGTATACATCTTGAAATGTCTGCCTAGCAGGTAATGTCTGAACTTCTGGAGCGCATACACCATAGCCAAGCCTTTGCGCTTTGTTGTTGAATAATTTTTTTCAGCCTTTGACAACTTCTTGCGCGCAAACGCTATAGGATGATCTAGTTCTCCTTCGTTAGCCTGTGCCAGCACTGCTCCTAGCAGAATACACGAGGCTTCCACATGCACATGAAATTCCTTCTTCCAATCCGGGAAGACTAGGATCGGCGCAGTGCCCATTTTTTCCTTCAGTACATCCCAGTTGCACTAACATTCTTCATCCCAACAGAATGTAGCGTCCTTCTTCAATAGCTTTTCCATAAGCACAGTAATCTGAGCATAGATTTTGATGAACTTCCGATAATACCCAGTGTGGCCCATTGTTGCGCGCAGCGGTTTAACACTTCTTGGTGCCTCCAAATTAATTATTACCGCTATCTTAGAAGGATCTACCACAAGTCCTTGCCTGCATATGACATGACCCAGCAAGATTCCGAAAAGGACGCAGAACAAGCATTGCTTCAAGTTTAGCACAATCTGATACCTTCGACATGTATCCAACATCAGGGGCAAACTCGCTACATGGTACTTTACTAGCCCAAACACTGTCCAATCATCAAAATATACCTCCAAGAACTTGTGAATGAATTCTTTGAACGTCGCAATAACTCCGTGCGAGAAGATCGTCGACGCATTCTTAAGTCCAAAAGGCATCACTGTATACTGGAAACATTCCCACTCCGTCGTGAAGGTGGTCTTACTCATGTTTTCTGGCGCAATCTTAATCTGATGGTATCCAGAGAACCCATCATTGAATAGGCCTCCTTCCCGCCAACATTATCCAGTACTTAATCTATGAACGGAGTTGGAAAAGGATCATGAACACAAGAATCGTTAAGCTTCTTGAGATCTACACAAAACCTTATTTCATACTTCTACTTCTTTTCTTGAATGACCATTGGACTCACCCAATCAAAGTCCTCCTGTTGGGTCCCTATAATACTAGTGATTACCCCATTACTATTGTAGTTATACCCCTTATTTATATTGATGTACCCATGTAGTGCCCATATTGTTACTATTGTGCCACATAGAAGCCCACTATTGTTATTGTTGTGTCCTACAATATTATTGTTATGCAGGCTTTGATTGTATTGGGACCACTTAGACTCCTATATATAGAAAGGAGGTATTTTCATTTGTATCATCCAAGAATTGTTCATTTATGTAATGTAAAGGAGGTTGCCCCCTCGAAGAGGCTGAATTCTAAGGCGTGGATCTCTCTTTTCTATCTTTTTGTGAGCTGGTTTCATAACATTTGGTATCAGAGCTTTGGATTCTAGGGTTTCGCTGCTCCAAACAGGTCATCGTGGAATTTTCGCTATAACTTTTTTTCTGTGACGTTTCCGAAGTCGCAAAAAAAACCCATTTGAAAAGAATTGGCGCTGAACCTTGGTTCCGAATTTCAGAACTTTTCTCGCGATATTTTCGGAGATATGATCTGAGGAAGTTGGTCTTTTTGCAGACTCCTGAATTACATTCAAAACAGGTGACCTGGGGAAATTCGTCATAACTCTCTCTCTGAGGATCGGATTGAAATTTCGTAAAAAGGTACATAAATCGGATGGATGGTAGTTTCTTGTGGGTGATTTTCAGATTCAAAGGTTGAAACAGTGACTCGTGGCACGTCGTACAAGTTCGCTCTACTGAACCAGTCTAAAAGCAAGTCACTGTGGGATATTTCACATAACTCTTCCTTGGAGAATCCAATTTGGCTCAGACTTGTGGCATTGGAAAGAGGACGCAGAAGGCTACTACAGATAGCAATTTCAGAACTGGATGATCCGAAATCACAGAGATACATCAGATTCAATATCAGGCCTCTATAAAGTGAAAAAAGGTGTGTAGTTTTTTTTTAAATTTTTGTGTAAGCTTGGTTTAACGGAATTCAAAGGGCATAGTAAAGCATTATTATCGGTAACTGATGCCCCGAGGAAAGAAAATGCGAACACCTAGTAAGGAACCTGAAAGCTCTAGCATGACTCATGAAGAAGAGGAAGAAATGCTACATGATATATCAAAATTACAAGAACAAGTGCAACAAATGTCACGCTCACAAAAGCTAACAGAAGCTAAGATAAGTGGCGTGGAATCTAAGGTAAATGGCGTGGAAGCTAAGATGGATGGCATGGAAGCTAAGATTGACGCTAAATTTGATGGCATGGATGATAAGATGGATGAATTGAAGAAGTTGCTACAAGAAAGGGTCACTAATGGTGAAAAGGTAGTAAAGGAAACTCATGATGAGAATAAAAGAAATGTTAATCATGATTCCATAGACTCTAATGTTGGATCGAAGACTCACCATGTTCCAAAAATCGATGTGAAGAAGTTTGATGGCAAGGATCCCGCCACATGGATATTACAGATGGAGCAATTCTTCGATCTCAATAATGTGCAAAACACACAAAAGGTACGTATGGCAACTTTATATTTGGAACCAAATCAGTTTGTATGGTATCAATGGCTTTGTTCTCGTAAACAATTTATCACTTGGGCAATTTTTACGGAAGAATTGATAGCACATTATGAGGATACAAAAAGCAACACTTTTTTTAGCCAATTGATGAATCTCAAACAAAAGGGTTCAATAATGGAGCACATTGAGGAGTTCCAAAAATTGAACATAAGGATAAAAGATATTCCAGAGGAGCATAGGATTGATGTGTTCATAGGGTCTTTAAAGGATAATATCCAACATGATGTGCGCCTTTGGGAACCTGATTCATTAGAGAAGGCATTCAGGTTAGCAAGAAAAATGGAAAGCAAAATTATGGCAACTAGGAAGCATACCATTCACAACTATAAAGATGGAAGTGTTGTTGCCCATAGTCTTCCACAACCTACAAGGTTGACACCGCAACAATTGGAAGAAAAAAGAGCAAAAGGGCTTTGTTACAATTGTGATAGCAAATACACAAAAGGTCATAAGTGTGCTGAGAAGAAATTATTCTACATAGATTGTGAAGAGGAAGAAGAAAAGGAGCAAGAAAGGTCAAAAGAAGAGGATATATTCCAGGAACAAAGCCTATATGAAGAACAAATAAATCCGACCATATCTTGTAATGCATTGGCAGGAATTACCACTCCTCAAACCATCAAGATAGAAGGACAAATCAAGAAGAAAAAGGTGATAGTGTTGATTGATTCAGGAAGCACCCACAATTTTATTCATTGTAGGGTAGCAAAAGAATTGAATTGCTTCCTATATCCAGCACCAGAGTGTCAAGTGATGATTGCAAATGGAGGAACAATAAATTGCTCTGGAAAGTGCCATAATATCAAGCTATCCATGGGAGAATATGTATTGACTAGCCCAATGCTTTCCATTCCAATGGGAGGTGCTGATGTTGTACTAGGAGTCCAATGGCTACAATCCTTGGGTACAATAGCTTTTAATTTTCAAGAACTTTTCATGAAATTTTCTGTGGAAGGAAAGGAAGTTGAATTAAGGGGTATTGCAGGGAAACCAGGAAAGATAATCAGCTCTAATGGTATGACAAAGCTTCTAAAAAAGGAGCAAAGGGGTGTAATTGCACAATTATGTTCACTAGATGTTTCCACATTAGAATCATCTATTTCTCCAGATCTCCAAAAAGTCCTGGACAATCATTCCAAGGTATTTGAGACTCCCAAAGGTCTCCCACCTATGCGTGATCATGATCATGCTATTCATCTGATTCCAGGAAGTGTTCCTCCAAACATCAGGCCGTACAGATATCCCTATGTCCAAAAAAGTGAAATTGAACGTATGGTTGCAGAAATGCTAGAGGCTGGTATAATTCAACCGAGTCAAAGTTCTTTCTCTGCTCCAGTAGTATTGGTGCACAAGAAGGATGGATCATGGCGCATGTGTCCGGATTATAGGGAGCTCAACAAGCTCACTATTAAAGATAAGTTCCCCATTCCTGTCATTGATGAATTACTGGATGAATTGCATGGATCAATTTACTTCACCAAGTTGGATCTTCGTTCAGGATATCATCAAATCAGAATGAAGATTGAAGACATTCCGAAAACGGCATTTAGAACTCATGAGGGTCATTATGAATTTTTGGTCATGCCTTTTGGCCTTACCAATGCACCTTCAACATTTCAAGGTTTGATGAATTCAATTTTCAAACCATTCCTTAGAAAATTTGTGTTAGTATTTTTTGATGATATACTTATCTACAGCAAGTCTTGGAAGGATCATGTTGAACATGTCGACAGGGTGCTACAACTATTGGAAGAGAAACAATTATATGCCAAAAGATCCAAATGTTTCCTTGGAGTCCAGGAGGTGGAATATTTGGGTCATATTGTATCTCATGAAGGAGTTAAGGCAGACCCTACCAAAATTAAATCCATTAAGGAATGGAAAATCCCCACATCCATAAAGCATTTGCGCGGATTTCTTGGGTTGACAGGGTATTATCGCAAGTTTGTTAAGAATTATGGGAGAATAGCAGCACCTCTAACGACATTATTGAAGAAAGATGCATTTTCATGGACTCCGGAAGCAACAAAGGCCTTTGAACATCTTAAAGAGGCAATGTGCCAAGCACCGGTCTTAGCTACACCGGACTTCACAAAAACCTTTACTATGGAATGTGATGCTTCAGGAAATGGAATTGGTGCTGTTCTAATGCAAGATGAAAGACCCATTGCCTTTGAAAGTCGTCCAATCAAGGGAAAGTTTCTAAGAAAAGCTATTTATGAGAAGGAAATGTTGGCAATACTCCATGCACTTAAGAAATGGCGACCCTACCTAATGGGAAGACACTTCAAGGTAAAAACAGATCATGATAGCCTTAAATACTTTTTAGAACAAAGATTATCCTCTGAAGAGCAACAAAAGTGGGTCACAAAGATGTTGGGTTATGACTTTGAAATCATCTACAAAAAGGGGAAGCAAAATGTGGTGGCAGATGCACTCTCAAGAAGGATGAGGATGTGGAAGCATTGTTGTGCGCTATTTCTATCATCCAACCAGATTGGATAAATGAAGCAAGGGAGGAATGGAAGAATGACGAAGAAGTATGGGCACTTATTCGAAAACTACAACAAGATTCCAGTACGTCTGATACATTTAGCTGGAAAAATGATTCGTTATGGTACAAAGATCGCTTATACCTCTGTAAGAATTCCCAGCTAAAACAAAAGATTCTTATGGAATTGCACACTTCTCCCTTAGGAGGGCACTCAGGATTTTTAAAAACTTACCACAGGGTGAAGAAGGAATTTTTTTGGGATGGCCTTAAATCAGATATTCATAAGTTTGTGGCAGAATGTTTGGTTTTCCAGCAAAATAAAGTTGAAACAATTAAGACACCGGGTCTATTACAACCTTTACCCATTCCAAGCCAACTTTGGAAGGAGGTATCAATGGATTTTATCACAGGTTTACCCAAGTCTGAGGGAAAGAGTGTCATCATGGTGGTAGTTGACAGACTTACCAAGTATGCACACTTTTGTGCATTATCACATCCATTTAAAGCCAGTACAGTTTCTACTGCATTTATGGAAACAATTCAAAAGCTACATGGAAACCCAAAGATTATTGTAAGTGACAGAGATCCCATTTTCACTGGAAATTTTTGGACAGAATTATTTTCTTGTCTTGGTACTCAGTTAGCTCATAGCTCATCTTATCATCCTCAATCTGATGGGCAAACTGAGATAGTAAACAAATGTTTGGAAGGATACCTTCGTTGCTTTGTATCTGATAAACAGACACAATGGGTCAAATGGTTGCCTCTGGCTGAATGGTGGTATAACACTTCCTTTCATACAGCAACAAAAATGACCCCATTTATGGCACTTTATGGGTATCAACCACCATCCATCACATCATATTTAAGAGAAAATTCTAAGGTTCAAGCAGTGGAACATCACATCGAACATCAACAACAAGTCCTCCAACTCTTAAAGGATAACCTTGTGTTGGCACAGAATAGAATGAAACAACAGGCAGATCAGCATCGCAGTGAAAGAAGTTTTGATGTAGGTGATTGGGTATTCCTACGGCTACAACCATATAAGCAAATGTCCCTCAAGCAAGCTAAGAAGGATAATAAATTATCACCAAAGTATTATGGTCCGTACAAGGTGTTACAAAAGATTGGTACTATGGCATACAAATTGGAGCTTCCTGCAGCTTCTCGATTGCACCCAGTTTTCCATGTTTCATGCTTAAAGAAGGTTATAGGTGACAAGCTCCCGGTTCAAACAATATTGCCAGAACTTGACGAAGAAGGAAAAATTATATTGGAACCGGAAGCAGTTATAGAAACAAGAACTCGACAGCTACGAAATCGATCAATTTCAGAGTACCTTATCAAGTGGAAGAACTTATCCGCTGAAGATTCCACATGGGAGGACGAGAATTTTATGCAGAAGTATCCTGAACTACTCAAGCGTTGAGGACAACACTTTTTTGAAGGAGAGGGGCATGTTGGGTCCCTATAATACCTGCTGCAAGCATCTTGTCCAACTCCAAGCGAACATTTTCCTTATATTTGGGATTAAGGCGATATGGCCTTTGCTTAACAGGCTTTGTGTCCAGTTTCAAAGTTATTTTCATCGCTCCCAAATCACATATGATGCCTTCTAAGTCCGAAAAATTGGTAGGAAATAAGTCCTAATATTTGCAGAGCAACTCAGCAATTTTATCTACTGTAGCATCATCCCAGTAATCTCCAACCTTTGCAAATTTCGGCTCCGCCTCTGTGCCAATGTTCACTTGTCTAGTCTTAAATGGTGCAGTGATCTTTGGATTCTCTATCTGTGGTCCCTCAACTTCGCAGTGGCCTTCAGCCTCTGGGATGTTAATATTCCTTGGATCCTCATCATCTTCTTCTGCAGTCACGTTATAGCACTCCAACGCATGGCGCAGCTAGGTGCTCCAATCCGATTGAATCAATTCTAAAGGATCCTGCGGTATTTTGAAGATTGCTGCCTTAACCTCCTGCAATGCTTCGTTGATGATTTCGAGCCCATCCTCAAAGTTGAAGGTCATCAAAAATCCTTCTCTCAAGATATACCACTCTACGGTACCGTGTCAAAGCTCTATTTCTAGCTACCAATTCATACGAATGATGTCCAAAGTGTGACAGAAAATATGCACCCACTCTGGTTGCAACGTCATTCCATAAACCTTAGTCCATTTCGATAAATGATCGTAGAAATCATTTCTTCCATCATATTTTCCAGTTAGCCGAACTTTCGGGCGACCAAACCGCAATCTCATCATTCCTCTGTAATCATGCCATTCATCAAAACTGTCTTTATGTGTACCCCACCACCGTGCAGGCGTAGCACGCAGTGCTAAATCCAACTCTTGGAAGCGATGCTTCTCAAGCACTTCCCTTTCAAATGCATCCAGAAATTTATCTACATCAGTTAGACCATCATAATAAGGTAAACTTCTTACCTCAAATGATACACAACGCAGCGATTTAGTCATCATATTACAGAGCAGCGTAAATACTTCATGCAACCTGTTTTGTCAGTGCTCCAACTCTTCGTTTGAATCTGAGGTACAGGAGATTTCGCGATCCCATGCAATTCGTCCAGCAACTATCAGAGTAAACCAGTCTTGGTCCCGTGCTGTTATTTTATAGATCTGGTCCAAATCATCATCACTTTCCTCATAGTCGCGGACTGGTTCAATATAGCGCAGTCCTTCTGCAGGGTCCAATGGTACTACTATGCGGAGCAATTTCCTTTCAAATGACATCGTCCACTTCTTCAAATTGATTACCCCGTTCATGTCGATAGCCCAATCAATTCCCAAGAGCGCGGGGTATGGATTGTTGTCATCAACAATCTCTATCACTTCAAAATCGGCCAACGCGCTCGCACCTTCTATATCTATGGTCACTCCATGTAATCTCCCCATAGGGATAATCTTCTGTTGATTTTCCATTCTCAATTGAATCAAAGACCACTACAGCGCAGGTCTCCCCATTCTTTCCCATGTCTTCTTATGCAAAACATTCGCATCTTATGCAAAACATTCGCATCCGACCCCAGATCCAAAATAACTTGATCCATCATGTACTCTCTTATTTGTGCTGTAAGCCTCATCTCGCGCCCTGTTCTTGTCTTGTGTTTGCCTATCTTTCTGAGTGTGCAGTGCCCTTCAGGAGCACCTTCCTTACCGGCACACTTATTTATCAGTTCTTGTAGCCCTTTCACGACCTTACTGTCGCGCAGCAACTTCATACAAGTCTCCAAGAAAGTAGTAAGCATGGAGGGGTCAACTTCTTTAGATAGCTTGTCCTGACTTCATGAGGTAGAGGCCTCAGCGAATATTTTCTTTGCTTCCATGAAGGTTTCCTTCGCGCACTCCAGATCAAACCCAACCTCTTTTTCTGGAGACTTGCAAACCCACTCACTTTCTTTAGATTTCTTTCCTTTATCATCACTAGTCATCATTCTGCTTCGCAGCACAATATTCACATTGGGATCCTCTTCGCGAGGCTTGGCCCTCATCATCCATAGATTCTGGGTAGGCTGCTGAGGCTACGCCTTTTTCTCTTGCATATTAGCTATTAGTATAGGGCATTCTTCTATCGCGTGCTCAAATTGAGTGCAGTGTCGACATGATGGGCGTCTCTGACTTGTAAACTCTCGCGCGTAGTGTCCTAGCACTCCGCACTTGTAGCAAATAACTTATCCTCGACCTCTACCAAGTCCTCCTCCTCCTCGGCCTCGCCTGCGCCCCTGATATCCTTTGCGCGCTCCCCCAGCGCCTTCATCCGGAGGCTGAGTTTCTGTTTGCATTCGATATGCAAGCATTCTTTCTATCATCAATTCATAGCTACGACAGTTACGCTCATCGTAGTCCACTGATTTACAGAAATTGCATAATAACTATTGCGATGTCTTTACAAATTTTTGCAGCAAGTGACAATTGTTCGTTAAATGTTTTCCAGCTACCTGACAGATAGTGCACCACGGCACGAGCCCTGCACTTGGTCCCACAATAACCTCCTGTCTCAGGGGCATTGGCCCTCCGCCTGTAATATAATTTGCAAAAACAGGGCAATGGTCTTTATCATGCCCCTAGCTCTTACATTTTAGGCACCAAACTTCTTTGCGCACCTTCGGACGAGCAACTTTTTCCTTCTTCGGGCTCTGCAACTCCATGCAGAGGTTTTGCAACTCCGCATGAATCTGTTGGACTCCCAAAGCAACGTCCTGGATAGGTGTCTCATGTAATCTCATCGCGATCTCCAGTGCTTCCGCCTGAGTCCCTATCTTTTGTTCCGATAACGCAACCCTTAGGTGGGGCAGGAGCAAGGCTACAAACCATTTGCGACGCTGACTATCCGTGAGGTTCATGTTAGTTTCGTGGATCTAGTACTTCAGAGTTTGATAAACTCCGAGGGTGTTTCACCAAGCCTCATCATGATTTCCTTGAATCCAACGATCGATTGCAATTCAGACTTGGGCCTACCGAATTCCTTATTCAGAGCAGTCTGAGTGTCCACTAATAGTGCCAATGGGTTATCAGTGCAGTACTTAATGTACCATGTCAACACGGGATCTTGTAGAGCAGTAACCAACTGCACCTTCTTTATATGATCCTTTTCAATATTTTGTTTCATCCACACAACCTTCGCAAAGAACCAAAACTGGTTCGGGTCCTCACTTCCCAAGCCCTTGAAAACAAGAAAATTCATGGTACTCGACATATTGAATGGCGGTGGAGATGGTAGTGGTGTGGATGAAGGTGTATGTTGTGGAGGTGAAGGTGGAGGTGGTGTGGGCAGATGAGGTATTCACAGAAAACCCTGAATTTTAAACGGTATAGCGTTTCACAGTGAGAACTGTACCGCTCCCCGATCATCACTAGAAGGAGACTCTATTAATGGACTATATTCAGGACCCGCTCTTTCCTGATTTCTAAAGATTCGTCCACTTCGCGTAGAGCCAAACATCAAGGTAGTGGCATAAACCTCTTTTTGCACAAGAGAATTTTAATCCAAGTATTCAAAGATTTCAAATACTTACCTCGTGGGCCCTTAAAAAAACATCATTCTGCTTCACTGTAGCTGACTGAGGTATCGACCGCGAATTTTGTCACAAATCCTCCTATGACTCTATTAAGCCAGTGATCGACAACGCGTGCGATCTTATCTTCAGAAGCTTCCAACCTTCGCATTAGCTCTGGGGTCCACACTATTGGACATCAGGCCTCCACCTTCCTTGGTCATCTGCCAATTTAGCAATCCACTCGTACAGTTCGATCAAAAAGGTGCAGAAGAAGATTTCGTGTATCTCTGTGTACAGAAACCTATCCAACCACAGTTCTTTTTTCAGGCACGGATTTATGTTCTCTTGTGTCGCGAATTCGTGGATCTTTCTATCCAATCACTTCTAAATTTCTTTCTTTATCGGATTCCAGTGATGCGACATCACACATCTCTTTATGCAAATCTTGGTCCCGGCAATGGAACCATTTGTTGGATTAGGCGGTCTTGACCTAGGTTCAGAGTTAGTTGTGCCAAACAAATCCCTACACTATCAGCCCTTTCGGCATCAATCCGCGAAACGCGCACTGAAGTCTCACCCGAAGCAGTATGCGCAGATGCTGGAACCAAGTTTCCACACCCACAGATCAACGTGATGTCGTTTTATGCCCTAAATCTGCCTTCGTGCAGATTGATAAGCCTTTATGGCTTATCGATATAACTCCCTTTAATTAGCCTCTAGGCCTCCGCAAAGATCTACGATTGCCTTTCGTGGACCTTGCACAGAATAATTAGCAACTTACGCGCATCAAAGATTACTCTTAACCTACTAATCACTCAGATCGGCTTAAGTGTTTGATAACTTCAACATACAACAAGATAATCTTCGTGTAAACAGTTAACATCAATTGCATTCATATAACAGTATAAATCGTGTAAAGTCGCGCATCAATACAACATTATTTCATAAACCCATCATAACATAAAGTGCATTCATATAAACAGAAGTAAGAGATAAACACGGATATTTCTGCAACAATCTTCTTTATTAATATTCAGTTCAGCTTAGATACTCCAAACTTCCCTGCGCACTCAGTTGCAAGGGTCTGCGCACTCAGTTGCGGACTCTACTCTAGGCCTCTACGCACACAGCTACAGACCCTTTCTTCCTACTCTTCTCCGCTAACTCTCTAGACTTCTCCCTTAGAGAAACTTTATTACTTGCCTTAGAAATCGTAAAACACACATATTTATACAATCCCATGGTCCGTAGACCATGGGTAGATCCTCAAAAAGCCGACTCAACTTACATAAAGGAGGGTAAAACCCTTTATGATTCTTTAACTAACTATGCGCTCCACGACCACAATTTGAAGAGACTTTACATCTTTATACAACAAAACTCGGGATTTTTGCCCCAAAACTTGGGCTTTTGCCCCAAAATTCACCCTAGGGGACCCCATCCCAACAATTGTCCTAACCATAGCTTGGCTCAGCCGGTTGACTACATAGCACATATATGTTTGTGTGTTCACAAGATATATTCGTGAACCCACTAGCTACTGATAAATGGTAGCATCCACTTCTTCACCTGAAGTGGCATCCTCCTTCCTCCAGTTGGTCGTTAGAGATGTCTACATGGGTTTACAACTCTCCATCTAGAATCTCTATAGTATATCATTTGCATACTTGCCTTGAGACACAAATAGTTCCCCATCGCCTTGCCATACTTCCAACCCAAGGTGTTGAAAATGCAACAAGAAAATCCTAATTTAATTTTTGTCCTTGAATTAAATTAGGAATAAAATTGTAATTCCACATCACAAGACAGCTTGTACGAGTTAACTAAGTTAATTTGACTTAGTTGGCTCAGTTAATTCGAGTTGAGGGTCTAACTTGAGTCATGTCAAGTGTTTCCTATTTTATCGAAGCCCTGGTTGAGTTTATTTTGAGTTGTGATTAATTAATTCAGTTTAAAAGAGTTAAAGCCAGTGAAACTAGTCCCAACTGATGGAGGAACTAGTAGGAGGTCAGACAACGGGGTGTTGCTTCATGTGTTCAACCAGCTAACTGGTGATTCACTCATAAATAATTCATGCATGTTAGATCTAAGAGTTACCCAGTTGAGATTGGAGTTCAAGGGCAGTGTACTATTAATTATATAATCATCTGAATTGTACAAGTGGGGCATGCAATCAGAGGAAGGCCTATGAGGATTGCGCAATTCATATTGAGGAATTTCCCTAATTAATAGGGAGCTAATTCCCAAGGAAACAACGCAAGGAAATAGGGACTTGGGAAAGCCAAAATTTGGTTAAGTATTGGCCTAGACTTGTCTAGGAAGCAGTGAGACAGATAGAGATAGTGCAGAGGTTTCTCAAGCTCAAGCAAAGCATTGTAAACTTCCCATATTTTCTGACTAATGCAATATACATATAGCAGGGGTTTTTAGTTGTGGCTTTCCCTATAGATTTTTACTTGTGGATTCAAATTGCTTATGTAATATGCTAAAATAAAAGACTTGAATCTATTCTACTCATCAGCAGAAACAAAAATTGATCGATGAAAACACTAAGCATAAAAGGAAGAATTTCAATCGCACATAACACACTATTTTTCTGGGGAAAGAAACTGCTCAAACCCCTGACTATCTATATCGCATTAACCAGAAGATCTGAGAATAAAATACAATGTTTGTTCAACCCGAACAATCTCTGCACAAGTGCAATCTATTTCATTGCTTCACAACCCAACTCAAGCCAATACTTAGCCAAATTTGATGCCTGTCAAGCCCCTACTTCCTTGCGCAGTTCCTGAGAGAATTAGCCCATATTTAATTGGGAAATTCCCCACTCATAACTGCGCAATCCGTCATAGGCCTTCCACTGATTGCATAAACCATCTATACAACTCGAAAAATTATACAATCGATAGTACATTGTCCCTGAACTTTAATATCAATTGGGTTTTCCTCTGAATTGACATGCATGAATTATTTATGAGTGAATCTTCAGTTAACTAGTGGAGCAATGAAGTTGCACTGAAGTTGATCCCCACTACTAGACCTCCTACTAGTTCCTCCAACTGTTTGAACTAGTTTAATTGACTTTAACTCAGTTAGACTGAGTTAATTAATTACAACTCAAAAGAACTCAACCTGGACCCCTAAAATTTAGGAATCACTCTACATGACTCTAGATAGACTTCCAACTTGAATTTACTGAGCCAACTAAGTCAAATTAACTTAGTTAACTATTACAAGTTGCTATGAGAATAGAATTTCGATTTAATTCCTAATTTAATTCAATGACAAATTAAATTAGGATTTTCTTGATGTTATTTTTAACATTTCTTGTTTCTATTTTCAACATTCCCTCTCAACAAGAAATGAATTCAACTATATCCCGATCTAGTACCTTTGGAATGTTCTGCATGCAACACTTCTCTAGTGTTGGTGTTGTTGCAACTTCTGAAACTAAAAAAAGCATCCAAGCTGAATCAATATGGTGCATTTGTCACTAGAGTCTCTAATTGCTACTAACTATTGCACTGTCAACTGAAAATTCTGCGTTGTTGTTGACTTTGCACTGTTGTTGACTCTGCACTGTGCCATCTGCATTGCTGCCAACTCTGCTCTGCGCTCCCCATTATCTTATTGTTTCTAGTCTCTACCTCTGTCATTCTAACATCTAACTGCATCAACCCTAAATGATCCATCCTGCTACTATGTAATGTGGGCTCCCATAGCAAGGTAATGATCCATGAGACAAAAAACACCTCAATGGATCCTGGCCAAATTTATGCAACTCTTGGGACTATTACTTTACATCACCCCACCACACACCTGAAGGTATGGCTGCATGAGCTCCTTCTACCCACTTGGCTTGAAATTTCCCTCTACTAGAGGTTTTTGCTTGAGTGGATGTCTCCACTCGGTCTCCTCTCTGCTTCTCCAATTGTGGTTTCTCCACAACTTGTTGAGGCTGCTTCTAAGGCTGCTTCTGAGGATGCATTTGAGGCTGCATGTTGAGAGGTAATTCATGTTCCTCAAAGCTTTGCATGCATCTTTGACCTCGAAAGCATACAGGTTCTTGACTCACACACCGATCTGTTTCACTTGTCTAAGGCGATGTATCTAAGGAAAACCTTTCCTTTGCTAAAAATCACATCCTAGCCATGGCATTCCAATACCGCGATGGAAAAAAATATTCTTCTTTAATCCTGGAGCATACATCACATCTGTGATTCTGAGAGGGGAGCCAGACTCCCTCTGAAAGAAAACTGTACCGATGTCAGTGACGCTATACCTCCCATCATCTCCAAACTCTATGTTCTGCTTGAGGTCTTTCTCCTCCAAGTCATTGAAGAGATCTTTATTCCCTATCATATGGAACGAAGCACCGTTATCAAGATACCACATGCTTCCATTACAGTGTTGATCATGCATGCAATGAGAGTGAAATCAAGTTCAAATTGTGAAGTTAAAGCTTCACTTATTGCTGCTACTGCAAGCTCCTTATTGCTTTCTTTCTTATGTGGGAATTTCGTGGCATAGTGCCCAAACTCGTGACAGTGAAAACACTTGATGTTCAACAAGTCCTTCTTCTTGTCGCCCTCCTCGCCTTGGGACTTCTTTCCCTTGGCTTTCTTTTCTTTGTTGATTAATGCAAAGTCCTCTTCCACTTCTTTGGATGAGGTCCCATCTCTGGTGTTCTGTCGAATCTCTTCTTGTGCCAAGTCGGACCACACCCGCTCCCACTCTGGTAGCTTCTCCCTTCCATTAACTAAGTCTTGGTAACTATGCCAGCTCTTGGGAAGTCCTAAAAGTGTTAAGCTCACCAGATCGTCTTCGGCAACAATAATCCTGACACTTCCAAGCTCATCCCGACATTAGGTGAACTTGGTCAAGTACTTCGAAATTGAGTCGCCCTTCTCCATCTTGATATTTCTGAGTTTGTCCTTCAGTGCCAGCTTCCTGTGGTCACTGTTATTTTGAAACAGGTTCGTCAATGCCTTCCACATTGCAAATGGAGTTTCTTTACCATGGAGATTCAAGACAATATGATCTTGAACTCCTTCTAGGATAATCCTTCTCGCCTTTGCCACACACTTTCTCCATTCAGCCAGATCTTTAGCATCAGATGTTGGAGGCTTCGAAATATCATGATCTATGAATTCCTTCAACTCGTTGTCTTCCAACACTGCCTCCATCCTGTCCTTCCAAGCTATGCAATTCGATTTTCCCTCCACGACATACTCAAGTCTCAAACCGTAGAATGGCATACTACTGACTCTGAAGTATGACACCACAAATTCGATTTCACCTACACAACAAACTCGTATTCTCCTCTTCTATAATGTCTTCAGCTCCAATAACATGTAGATTTTTACTTGTAGATTCAAACTGCTTATTTAATATGCTAAAACAAAATATCTAAATCTACTCTACTCATCAGCAGAAACAAAAATTAATCAAAAAACACTAAGCAGAAAAGGAAGAATTTCAATCACATAACACAATATTTTTCTGAGGAAAACAACTACTCAAAACCCTAACTATCTATATTGCATTAACCATAAGATCTGAGAAGAAAATACAATGCTTGTTCAACCCGAACAATCTTTTCACAACTACAATCTCTCACAGCATCACAACCTAGCTCAAGCCAATACTTAGCCAAATTTGTTGCTTGTCAAGAATTTCAATCGCACATAACACAATATTTTTCTGGGGAAAGCAACTGTTCAAAACCCTGATTATCTATATTGCATTAACTTTAAGATCTGAGAAGAAAATGCAATGCTTGTTCAACCTGAAAAATCTTTGCACAAGTACAATCTATCTCACTGCTTCACAACCCAGCTCAAGCCAATACTTAGCCAAATTTGTTGCTTCTCAAGCCCCTACTTCTTTGCGCAATTCCTGAGAGAATTAGCCCATATTCAATTGGGAAATTCCCCACTCATAACTACGCAATCCATCATAGGCTTTATATTGATTGCATGTACCATTTATACAACTCAGAAAATTATACAACTGATAGTACACTGCCCCTAAACTCTAATCTCTATTGGGTCTTCCTCTACACTGACATGCATGAGTTATTTATGAGTGAATCTTTAGTTAACTGGTGGAGCAGTGACGCTGCACTAAAACTGATCCCCGCTACTAGGCCTCCTACTAGTTCCTCCAACTGTTTGAACTAGTTTAACTCCATTTAACTCAGTTAGACTGAATTAATTAATTACAACTCAAAAGAACTCAACCTGGACCCCTAAAATTTAGGAATCACTCTACATGACTCTAGATAGACTTCCAACTCGATTTTACTGAGCCAACTAAGTCAAATTAACTTAGTTAACTATTACAAGTTGCTATGAGAATAGAAGTTCTATTTAATTCCTAATTTAATTCATGGACAAATTAAATTGTGGCTTTCTTTATGTTATTTTCAACATTCCCCAGGATATCATTGTGTAACGTGTTGATTGAATTCTTTCTCTTTTATGCTTCATGATTTCTAAATTGATTAATTGTTTTCGCTGATGAGTAGAGTAGACTCAAGTCTTTTGTTTTAGAAAATTACATAAGAAATTCGAATCTACAAGGAATTTCTACATGGTATCATAGCAAAAATCACTCTAAAATAGGAGAATACGAGTTTGTCTTTTGCAGGTGAAATTGAATTTACAGTATCATTCTTCAAAGCCAGCAGGATGTCGTTCTACAGATTGAAACTTGAATATGCCCTTGATGGTAGTTTGAACTATATTGTTTGGAAGGACATGATGGAGGCAGTGTTGGAAGACAATGGGCTGAAGGAATTCATAGACAAAGATATTCCTAAGCCCCCAACAACAAATTCTCAAGATCTAGCAAAGTGTAGGAAATGTGTTGCAAAGGCGAGACAGATCATCCTAGGGGTTTGAGATCATATTGTCTCGAACCCTCACGAGACCATATGCAATGTGGCAAGCCTTGATCAACTTGTTTCAGAACAACAGTGACCACAAGAAGTTGGCACTAAAGGACAAGCTTCAGAAGATCAAAATGGAGAAGGGCGACACAATACCACAATACTTGAGAAAATTCACCCAATGTCGAGATGAGCTTGGGATTGTCGGTATTACCATTGTTGAAGATGATCTAATTAGCCTAACACTTCTAGGGCTTCCCAAGAGCAGGCATAGCTACCAAGATTCAATAAATGGGTGGGAGCATCTTACCAAAGTGGGAGCGTTTGTGGTCCGACTTGGTGCAAGAAGAGATAAGGCGGAGCACCAGAGATGGAACCTCATCTAAGCATGATGATGAGGAGAATTGTGCCTTAGCTAGAAAGGCAAAGAAAGGGAAAGGAAAGAAATTCCAATCCAAATGAGATTCTAGTCAGGGTGGCAAGAAGGACTTGTCGAAGATTAAATGTTTTCACTGTTATGAGCTGGGACACTGTGCCACAAAGTGTACACACAAGAAGGCTGGAAAGAAGCCTTCAAGAGGAGCGGCAGGTGAAGCTCTTGCTTCACAATTCGAGTTGCATTTCACCCTCGTTGCTTGCATGGTGACATCGGTGATGGGTAGTGTGTGGTATCTGGATAGTGGAGCCTCATTCCATATGACCGGAAACAAAGAATTTTCAGTGACTTGGAGGAGAAGGACCTCCATACACACATCGAGACGGGAGATGATGGAAGGTATAGCGCGACCGACATTGGTACTGTTACTTTTCAGAGGGAATCTGGTTCTCCTCTCACATTAAAATATGTCATGTATGTTCCGGGTTTGAAGAAGAATTTAGTTTCAGGTGCTATGTTAGAGGACCATGGCTACAATGTGATATTTAGCAAAGGAAAGGCTTTCCTTCATCACATAGCCTCAGGAAAAGTAAAGCGTATAGGGGTTCGGGTGAAGAACCTCTACAAATTGGATGTAGAATATTATGCAACATTGAGCACAAAAGCAGAGAAGGTGCAGATCTAAGACATCGACGAATTATGGCATAGAAGACTGGGCCATATTCATCATGGAGCTTTGAAGATCATGCAGAAGATTTCTACAGGACTTCCCAAGGGTGCACTAGAGCAGAGAGATACATGCAAAGGGTGTACAATGGAGAAGTACACCAAAGCCACCTTTCATGATAAGGACAGTTGAGCGCAAGCAATCCTTGAAAGAGTTCACTCAGGTGTGTGTGGACCGTTCTCGACAGCCTCCATGGCCAAGCACAATTATTATGTAACATTTTTAGATGATTTATCAATAAGTGTTGGATTTTCTTCATGCAAAATAAAGATCAGACATTCTCTAAATTTTGTGAATTTAAAGCACTTGTTGAGAAAGACACTGGTAAGAAAGTGAAAGCTCTTAGGAGCAATAACGGTGGAGAATGTGTCAAATGAATTCAAAAAAATTTGTGCATCAGAAGGCATTCGACGGGACATAGCACCCCATAACCCATAGCAGAATGGGATGGCTGAAAGGAAGAACAAAAGTATTGTGGGAGTTGCACGAGCGATGTTACATGATCAGGGCCTATCATTGCGCTTGTGGGCTGAAACATGCAACACAGTTGTATATGTGCAGAACAGAAGTCTTCATCGGATTCTTGGGATGAGTACACCAGAAGAAGCTTTTTAAAGTAAGATACCAGATGTGGCATACTTCCAGATCTTTTGTTCATCAATTCACTGTTATGTTACCAAGGATGCAAGGAAAAAGCTAGAACTGACAGCTGAACTGGGCATATTTGTGGGGTACACTGATACACCTCATAACTATTGGGTGTACCTTCCATCTCACAAGATGACAGTGGTTGGTAGAGATGTGAAGTTCAATGAAGAAAAGGCCATGAGATGTTCCCTTGAGTGGGAGCTTAATTTGCATGTAGATGAGGAGCTTTTAGCTCTAAAGGAAGAAACCCAAGATGATGTGGAGCAACCACATGCAAAGGAGCAGAGAGTGGAAGCACCCACTCATGTAGAGACTTCCAGAAATGAAAGGAAGCACACCAGAGAAGCTGACAGATTGATGCATGATGCTAGAGAGAATGTGGGAGCACCCACATCACAACGCAGGCAAAGGAAGTCACCAGATCGGTACACTGGCTAAATGGCTCTAATGAGCGAGAGTGTAGAGATTGAGCCATCCTCATTAGAGGAACAATGCAACAACCAATATGGGTTGATGCCATGGTAAAGGAGTATGACTCCATTATCAGAAACAGTGTTTGGTAAGTGGTCCCAAGACCAGCAGACAAATCAGTGGTGAGTTCAAGATGGCTTTACAAGGTAAATTAAGCAACAGATGGAAGTGTCGAGAAACACAAGGCCAGATTTGTGGCCAAAGGGTTCTCTTCGGTGGAGGGAATTGATTATGAGGATACCTTTGCTCCAGTAGTGTAGAAATTCACACTGTAGATTAACCTGATTATGCAATATAACTAAAGCAAAATACTTTATCTACTTCTACAATCAAACTTGCGGAAACCAAATCGATTTGAGCAAGATCAAGCAAAACACATATAACAAAGAAGAAGAATCAATGCACAAGAAACACAGAAAATACTCGGGGGAAATCCTTAGCTAAAAACCCCACTATCTATATTATCATACAAGTGGAAATATTTCAGGATAACACACAACTTTAGCTCTCACAACGATCTAGCTCTTAGTACAATCCCTCTCACTTCTCATAGACAGAATAAACACCTCATATACCTTCTCCTCTGCCCTGCAAGCCTCATATTTCCTTGAGTTGTTTTCCCTGGGTGTTCCAACTGTAACCTTGTGTGACACTGATCTCACACTGCTCCACCACACTATAAAACTGCGCAAATCTCAAGGAATGAATTCCTTCTCTGTGTAAGATATTTTCTTATCAGAAAATTACTGCAACTGATAGTACATTGTTTCTGCCTTTAATCTCAACTGGGTCTTTGTTTGAACTGACATGCATGAGTTATTTATGAGAGAATATTCAGTTATCTGGAGTACACTAGTTTCATGCACGCATGCATTAACTGACTGAACTCACAATTAGTTCCTCAAACTGTTTGGAACTAATTTAACTGGACTTAACTCAGTTAACTGAGCTAACTAATTACAACTCAAATACAACTCATACTTATCTCCTTAATTAAGGGATTACTTCCTTAATCAAAGGGATAATTGCGGCATGACTTCACAAAAACTTCTAGCTTGAATTACTCCAACTAATTAACTCAAGATGAATTAATTAATTATTTTCCAAGCAACTGGTGAGACTAAATTCGAATTTTAATTCAAAGACAAATTAAAATTGGAATATTCTTGTTGCCACATTTCAACACTCCCTCTCAACAAGAAAGGGGTTATTTTCCACCCTGATCCTATCTCTATGGAACTCGAATTTACACTTTGACAATGCCTTGGTCAAAATATCAGCATCTTGCTCTTCGATCGAAATATACTGCAACAACATGATCCTCCTTGCCACACAGTCTCTGAGATGATGATACTGAATGTCGATGTGCTTGGACCTGTCATGAAATACTGGATTCTCGGAGAGTTTGATACAACTCTGATTATCACAATAGATCACAGTTGGATCCATCCTCTAATCAAACAAACCAACTAGAATTTTCCACATCCAAATGGCCTCACATGCTGCCTGACTTGCAGTCATGTATTCAGCCTCTGTTGAGCTAAGTGCAACCGACCTCTGTTCCCTGTTGTACCAAGAAACTGTAGCTGACCCAAGGTTGAAAATTCCTCTTGATATGCTTTTCCGATCTGATGGACTCCCTGCCCAATCTGCATCTGTGAAGCCCTGTAGCTTCACTCCCTCTGTCCGTCTGTACCATAATCCATACTGAGATGTGCCTCCGATGTATCTCAAAACATGCTTAGCTGCCTTCCAAAACATCTTGGTAGGCTGAACCTTAGCTTGAATCAGCTGGTTCACCGCATAGCACAAATATGGTCGTGTGTTCACTAAGTACATCAATGAACCCACAAGCTGCTGATAAACAGTAGCCTCTACTACTTCTCCTGAAGTAGCATCCTCCTTCCTCCAGTTACCTGCTAGAAGAGTCTGCATGGGTTTGCACTTCTCCATGTGGAATCTCCCGAGTATCTCATTGGCATACTTGCCTTGAGACACAAACAACTCCCCATCCTTCTGCCACACTTCCATGCCAAGGAAGTAGTGCATGAGACCCATGTCTTTCATCGCGAATTCTCTTGCAAGGTCCTCCTTACAAGACATGACCAACTGATCATCACCTGTCAATATGAGATCATCAACATAAAGAACAATGATCAAATTCTTACCTTCTACCATGATGTGGTACAAGTTCGTATCCGCTTCACTCTTTATGAAGCCCAACCCGGTGAAGTAGTTGTCGATCCTGATGTACCAAGCACGAGGTGCTTGTTTTAGCATGTACAAATATCTCTCGAGTCGGCACACATGCAACTCACGATCGAAAGTATCAAAACCTTCCGACTGCTCTATGTACACCTCTTCCTCAATCTTGCCATTGAGGAATGCAGTCTTCACATCCATCTGATGGATCTTCCAACCCATCTATGCTGATAGTGTCATCATCGATTTGATAGATGAGTACCTTGCTATAGGAGCAAAAGTCTCATCATAGTCGATCCCCTCGACCTATGAGAAACCATGGGCAACAAATCTTGCATTATGTTTCTCCACACTACCATCAACAACTTGCTTTACCTTGTAAAGCCAACGGGAACTCACAACTGACTTGTTCTCCGATCTTGGAACCACATCCCAAACACTGTTCCGAAATATGGGGTCATACTCCTCCACCATAGCATCAACCCAAATCAGTTGTTGCACTGCTTCCTCAATGGAAGATGGCTCGGTCTCAACAGATTCCCCAACAGCGGCCATGTATCCAGTGTACCTATTAGGTGACCTCCTTTGTCTACGCTAAGAAGATGGTTCTCCCACATTCTCTCTCACATTCGACAACAATTTTTCAGCTTCTCTTGTGCACTTCCGTCCCTCTCTGGAAGACTATGCTTGAGTGGATGTCTCCACTCCTGGAACCTCTACATGCGGCTACTCCGCATCAATCTGAGGCTCCTCCTCCTTAGGAACCAAAAGTTCCTCCACAGCTTGTAGTTGGAGCTCCCTCTCAAGGGAAACTCGCATGGCCTTCTGCTAATCGAACTTGAGATCTCTGTGAACCACTGTCCTCCGACTGGTAGGCAAGTACACCCGATAGTTGTGGGGTGTATCAATGTACCCCATAAGTATTCCCAACTCAGCTGTCGGCTCAAGTTTCTTCCGGGCATCCTTGGTCACATGGCAATATCGATGAGCCAAAGATCGTGAAGTGACCCACATCTGGTCTCTTCCCGGAGAAAGCTTCCTCTAGTGTCTTCATCCCAAGTATGTGATGCGGGCTTCTATTCTGCAAACAAACCATTGTGTTGCATGCCTCATCCCACAAATGAAGTGGTAGCCCTTGGTCATGTAGCATCGCCCAAGCTGCCCCCACAATTGTTCTGTTCTTCCTCTCGGCCACCCCATTTTGCTGTGGGTTATGAGGTGTTCTCAACTCCTGTTTAATTCCTTCTGCTGCACAGAAGTCCTTAAACTCTTGAGAGACATACTCTCCACCATTGTCATTTCTCAAGGCCTTAATCTTCTTCCCTGATTCTTTCTCAACCAAAGCTTTGAACTCACAAAACTTTGAGAAGGTTTGATCCTTCTTCTGCATGAAATAGATCCAGCATTTATGAGAAAAATCATCAATGAAAATCACATAATACCTTTGCTTCGCAGTGGATGCTGTCAAGAATGGTCCACACACATCAGTATGAACTCGCTCCATGATTGCTTCAGCTCGACTGTCTCGATCATGAAAGGAAGACTTGGCGTACTTTCCCAAGGTGCAACCTTTGCATGTGTCCACTTGCTCAAGTTTACCTTTGGGCAGTCCGGTAGAGATATGTTGCATTACAGGGCCCCGTGATGCAAGTGGCCCAACCGTCTATGCCATAACTCGCCAATGTCTTGGATTTGCACCAATTCTACTTTCAAACTCAATGCAGCACAATCATCTACCTCTAGTTTGTAAAGATTCTTCACTCAAATCCCAATCCTCTTGGTCTGACCCATGGCTATGTGTCTCAGGAACACCTTTCCTTTACTAAAGACAACATCGTAGCCTTTGTCTTCCAACGTCGCAACCGATACCAAGTTCTTCATCAGTCCAGGCACATACTTCACATCTGTCAAGGTGAGAGGAGCTCCATGCTCCCTCTGAAAAGTAACCGTGCCAAAGCCTGAAACACTGTACTTCCCATCGTCACCCATCTCTATGCGCATATTGAGGTCTTTCTCCTCCAAGGTACTGAACAAACTTTTATCGTCGATCATGTGGAATGAGGCTCCACTGTCAAGATACCAAACACAACCCACCATCGATGAAACCATACATGCGATGAGGGTAAAATCCAATTCGAACTGAGAGGCCAGTGCCTCACCTTTTGATCCTTTTGAGGATCCCTTCTTGGATTTCTTCAATGGACAATTAGTTGCATAATGGCCCACCTCATGACAATTAAAACATCTCACTTTAGATTTGTCAATATTCTTCCCACCATGAAAAAAAATTCGATTTGGAATGGGAAGCCTTCCCTTTCTCTTTCCTTGCCTTACTTGTTAACGTTAGATTTTCTTCATCATCATGCTTAAATGAAGAACCATCTCTAATGCTCCCCCTGATCTCCTCCTGCATCAGATCCGACCACAGCCATTCCTAATCCGGCAGTTTCTCTCTTCCATTCATCGAGTCCTGTAGCTATTCCAGCTCTTTAGAAGACCGAGAAGAGCAAGGTTCACCATATCATCATCGGCTGTGGTTATTCCCACACTACCAAGCTCATCTCTGCAGGTGGTGAGCTTGTTCAGATATGTAGAAATAGTGTCGCCCTTTTCACACTTGATTTTCTGAAGCTTATCCTTGAGCGCCAGTTTCCTCTGGTCGCTACTATTCTGATATAGGTCCTTCAATGTCTTCCACATTGAAAACGGAGTCTCCTTCCCATGGAGACTCGAGACAATATGGTCTCGAACTCCCTCCAAAAGAATCCTCCTCGCCTTCGCCACACACTTCTTCCATTCAGCCAATTCTTGTGCATTAGCTGCAGCTGGCTTGGGGATTTCTTGATCAATGAAATCCTTCAAACCATTGTCTTCTAATACCGCTTCCATGCGATCCTTCCATGCTATGTAATTCGAGCTGCCATCCAGTGCATACTCGAGTCTCAAGCCATTGAACGCCATTGGTGAACTTAGAAGTATGATAAGAATTCGATTTTACTCCTCCAACCAAGAACTTCAAACTTTGAATTTCCCTTCTTCAGTAGTTCACGGCTCTGATCACCTTTGCTACAATACCATGTAGAAATTCCCACTGTAGATAAACCTGGTTATGCAATATAACTAAAGCAAAATACTTAATCTACTTCTACAATCAAACTTGCGGAAGCTGAATCGATTTGAGAAAGATCAAGCAGAACACATATAACAGAGAAGAAGAATCAATGCACATGAAGCATAGAAAATACTCAGGAGAAAGCCTCAGCGAAAAACCCCACTATCTGTATTATCATAAAGTGGAAATATCTTAGGATTACACACAGCTTTAGCTCTCACAATTATCCAGCGCTCAGTACAATCCCTCTCACTTCTCATAGACAGAATA
Organism: Pinus tabuliformis; assembly: GCA_031772625.1. NCBI lineage: Eukaryota > Viridiplantae > Streptophyta > Pinopsida > Pinales > Pinaceae > Pinus > Pinus tabuliformis. The sequence continues at coordinate 654,370,602 of CM062819.1, read as the reverse complement.
GACAACTCATATGCCTTCTCCTCTACCCTCCAAGCCTCATATTTCCTTGCGTTGTTTTCCTTGGGTGTTCCAGCTGTAACCTTGTGTGACACTGATCTCACACACTGCTCCAACACACTGTAAAAATGCGCAAATCTCAAGGAATGAATTCCTTCTGCATGCAAGAGCTTTTCTTATAGGAAAATTCTTGCAACTGATAATACATTGTCCCTACCTTTAATCTCGACTCGGTCTTTGTCTGAACTCACATGCATGAGTTATTTATGAAAGAATATTCAATTATCTAGGGTACACTAGTTTCATGCATGCATGCATTAACTGACTGAACTCACAATTAGTTCCTCAAACTGTTTGGAACTAATTTAACTGTACTTAACTAAGTTAACCACACTTACTAATTACAACTCAAATACAACTCATTCTTATCTCCTTAATTAAGGGATAACTTCCTCAATCAAAGGGATAATTGTTGCATGACTTCACAAAAACTTCTAGCTTGAATTACTCCAACTAATTAACTCAAGATGAATTAATTAATTATTTTCCAAATAGCTGGTGAGACTAAATTTGAATTTTAATTCTCAATTTTAATTCAATGACAAATTAAAATTGGAATATTTGTATTGCCACATTTCAACAAGTAGTGCATGAGACCCATGTCCTTCATTTCAAATTCTTTTACAAGGTCCTCCTTGCAAAATCCGATCAATTGCTCATCACCAGTTAAAATAAAATCAACACATAAGACAATAATAATCAATTTACCTTCTACTAGAACGTGATAGCGGTTTGCATCTGCTTCACTTTTGGTGAAGCCCAAACCAGTGAGATAATTGTTGATCATGGTGTATCAAGCGCAGGGTGATTGTTTGAGATCGCACAACGCTTGCTTGAGTTTGCACACATGAGACTCTCAATAAAATGTCTCAAAACCTTATGGTTTCTTGATGTACACTTCTTCCTAAATAACCCCATTGAGAAATGTTGTTTTTACATCCATCTAGTGGATCTTCCACCCCATCTGCGCAATCAAAGCAATAATTTCTCTAATGGATGAATACGTTGCTACAGGAGAAAAGGTCCCCTCATATTCAATTCCCTCAACTTGAGAGAATCCTTTGGCCACAAATATGGCCTTATACTTCTCTGTGCTTTCTTTTGTTGCATGCTTCACCTTGAAGATCCATCTTGAACCCACAACTGATTTATTTGTTGGTCTTGGGACCACTTCCCAAAAATTGTTCTTTACAATGGATTCATATTCCTCCACCATTGAATCAACCCATACAGGTTGCTCTATTGCTTCCTCGAAAGAGGATGGCTCAGTGATTAGAGCCATGTAGCCAGTGTACCTCTCGAGTGACCTTTGTCTGCACAAGTTTGAAGCAGCCCCCACTTTCTCCCTTGCATCTTGCACAAGTCTATCAGCTTCCCTGGTTCTTTTTCTGCCTTCTCTGGATGGCTCTGCTTGAGTGGATGTCTCCACTCTTTGCTCCTCAATTTGTGGTTGCTCCATAACTTCCCGAGGCTCCTCCTTTGGAGCTAAAAGCTCCTCTTCTGGTGGGATATGAAGCTCCCTCTCAAGAGAGCATTTTATCGCTTTCTCCTCACCAAACTTTACATCCCTTCGCACAATTTTCATTTTGAGGGAAGAAAAGTACACACAGTAGTTGTGAGGAGTTTCTATGTAACCCACAAATACCCCCAACTCTGTTGTCGGCTCTAGCTTCTTCCTTGATTCTTTGGAGATATGACAGTAAACAAAGGCTCCAAAAATCTTGAAATGTGACACATCCAGTGTCCTACCCGAGAAAGCCTCCTCTGGTGTAATCATACCAAAAATCCGATGAGGACTCCAGTTTTGCAAGTAGAATGTTGTGTTGCATGCCTTAGCCCACACATACAAAGGTAGGCCATGGTCATGTAATATAACTCTTGAAGCTCCCACAATGCTACAGTTCTTTCTCTCAGATACCTCATTATGTTGTGGGTTGTGGGGTGAATGCCTTCTTTCGCACAGAAAGTTTTGAATTCATTTGAAGCATACTCACCTCAATTATCGCTTCTGAGAGCCTTCACCTTCTTGTCAGTTTCTTTCTCAACTAGTGCCACGAATTCTACGAACTTGTAGAATGTCTCATTTTGCTTCTGTATGAAAAGATCCAACACTTCCTTGAGAAGTCATCAATAAAAATGACAAAAAATTTGTGTTAGGTAGTGGAGGCTGTGAAAAAAGGTCCACAGACATAAGAGTGGATCCTTTCCAAGACTGCATGCGCTTTATTGTCCTGATCATGGAATGTGGATTTTGTGTACTTCCCCAAAGTACATCCTTTGCATACATCTTGTTGTTCAAGTGCTCCTTTGGAAAGGTTGGTGGTTATTTGTTGCATAATCTTCAAGGTGCCATGATGCCAATGGCCAAGTGTTTTGTGCCAAAGTTCACTGACACTGCAGCTCTGCACTTTCTCCACTTTAGGGTTTAATGCAACACAATCTTCCACATCTAGCTTATACAGGTTCTTCACACGAACCCCGATCTGCTTCACCTATCCCATGGCTATGTGTCTCAGGAATGATTTCCCTTTGTTGAAGATCACATCATAACCACAGTCTTCCAAAACTGCAACAAAAATGAGATTCTTCTCTAGGCCTGGAACACACATGACATCTTTGAGTCTGAGAGGGGAGCCTGACTCCCTCTGAAAGGTGATTGTACCAATATCGGTCGCGTTGTACCTTTTGTCATCCCCCTGTTCGATGTGTATCTGGAGATATTTATCCTCCAGGTCACTGAAAAAGTCTCTACACCCTATCATGTGGAACTATGCACCTGAGTCCAAGTACCACACACTCCCCATCATTGTGTTGGTCATGCATGCGATAAGGGTGAAGTCAAGCTCGAACTGTGAATCACCCGCTACTCCTCATATGTTCTTCTTGCTCGACTTTTTGTGTGGGCACTTCATGGCATAGTGCCCGAATTCATGGCAATTGAAGCATTTAATTTTGGACAAATCTTTCTTTTTCCCCCTTGGCTGGATTTTGGTTTCGTTTGAGATTTCTTTTCTTTTCCCTTCTTTCCCTTTCCAATAAATGCAATTTTTCTTCATCCTCGCACCCTTGGATGAAGTTCCATCTTTGGTATTCCGCATTATTTCCTCCTGTACCAAATCGAACCATAAGCATTCCCAATTCAGTAGTTTTTCCCTCCCATTCACTGAATCTTGGTAGCTATGCCAGCGCTTGGGAAGGCTTAGAAGGGCTAGGCTTAACAAGTCATCATCTGAAACAGTACCACCAACTCCTACAAGCTCATCACAAACTTGTGTGAACCTGCTCACATACTGTTGAATGTCATTCTTCTGCATCTTAATATTTCGAAGTTTATCCTTGAGTACCAATTTCTTATGGTCGTTATTCTGGAACAGAATTTTCAGTGCCTGCCACATTGCATAAAGATTTTATTTCCCATGGAGATTTGTGACAATGTGGTCTTGCACTCCCTCCAAGATTATTCTCCTCGCCTTGGGTACATCTTTGTTCCATTGGTCTAGGTTCTGGACATCAGATTATGTTGTTTTTGCAACATCTCTCTTGATGTATTCTAGTAATTCTTTGTTGTCATCCAACACCACCTCCATGTGATCCTTCCATGCAATGAAATTAGAGTTGCCTTCCAAGACATACTCTAGTCTCAGCCCGTTGAAAGTCATTTTCCTAACTCTGAAGAGATTCTGCTACACTAAACTGCAAATTCAAACCTCCTGAGAAACAACTTCGAAATTCTTGCTCTAATGCGAATCCTATTTTGATACCATGTAGAAATTAGGATGTAGATTTGCAACTGCTCATGAAGGTTTAATCAAAACCACAAGAAACAAACCTACTCTACTGCTCTGTGGAATTAAATTCACAATTTAGAACATCAATCACAAACATGCAATGAGAAATAACACACATGCACACAGTATTTTTCGAGGGGAAAGCAATCTGCTAAAAACCTCTATGTTTGTTTGCATTAATCTGATGAATAGAGATGTATTACAATTGCTTTCCTCAATTAAGCACAACCTGCAAGTGAATAACCTATCTCTCTGCTCACTAAGAAGCTCTAACCCAGACTTAGTCAATTTTTGCCTCTGCTTGAGCCCTTATTTCCTTGTGTAATTCCTTGAGAAATTAGTCCCCTATTATTTGCAAAAAACCTCAAATTGATTGTGCAATTCCCAAGGTTGATCATCTGACTGCATGCAACACCTGTACACTCAAGACTAGTCTACAACTGATGTTACACTGCCTTGGAATCTCCACCACAGTTTGGGAACTCAAATTCTCTACATGCACTAGTTATTTTGGGATGATTTATCAATTAACGAGATGATCACTGAGTTAGATTGAAGTCTCACTGCACAACTGACCTTCCACTAGTTCCTCCAATAGCTGGAACTAGTTTAACTGAAAATAACTTGAAATCATTGACCTTGATTGCTACAAATTAGCAATCACACATGCTTAACTGAACTCTAACTCCTCCAACTCGAATTCTCTGAGTAAACTGCGTGACACAAGTCATGTCACACAAATTCACTGCATCCAAGTTGTTTGTTGATGTAGAAATTCGAATTTTCTTAATTTAATCATGACAAAATCAAATTGAGAATTTATTGCGGCATTTTTCAACAAGAGGTAGTTGAAAGCTACTAGAGTTCATAAGAAAAACAACAGACCAATTTTCTCTATTAACAATTTTGGATATAAATTGCATAACCTAAATGGAATAAGTATAAGGTAGATGCCCCATAAGAACAGCTTGAAAAGAGTATAGTAGTGTTTGCTTATCATGCTAGCTATATTCATAAACAGTGTGTTGCTATGCTCTCAAAGTCCTTTACGATAGGAGACACCATCCTTACCCTATGGTTTGCTAATAGAATCCCACAAAATGGGCTTAAGATCAACTCAAGCCCTCTTTTACCTGGTCTAACATAAGATTCTACCTATGCTCTCTATTTCCTCTTGGTACTCCAAGTGTTTCACAAATTCCTTATTTTATAGTTTTGCATATTCAATGGGAGAAACCTTTTGCAAAGAATGTTGTTTAAATAAAAACCACTACAAGAAAAGTTAACTGCAACAGGAATAATGGAATGAAACAAGGATGTAACATGACAAGATTTATTGCCTCAAGTTCTATAACGAGGAAGTGTGTTGAATAATTTGAGACAAAACTCACTAAATTTTGCTACAAGAATATAGGACTTCCTCTTTTGGAATAAATTCCCCTTTTTATTTTAACAATCCAAAGAACAGAGCTACTATTAGTACCTTAAAACCATACAATCTTCATACAAAACCCATCATATACAATTATGTCCATATGATAGATGTTCTTGGCATAGTTTTAATCCCAAATAAAGTGTTGAGGTCAATGGGACAACATTAGCTCGAAGGAGGGTCCTAGGGAATCCCACATCATCCAACATGAGTATTGAACCAAAAACATTTGAAGAACTATTTATGAAAGACTGGATCAACATTAATATGCAAAATTTATTATGAACTTTACCAGCCATAAGCCTGGTTTTCAAGCAAAGTTCTTGTCTAACTGTGATAGAGTCCTAGTTTTCACAATTTAGACTCATTTTTTTTCTCTTTACTATTTTATTTATTCTTTTTATTCCTCTACACTAGCCTATGCTATCTGGAAAATAAAATCTCCTTCAAGTGTAGGACTATTTCCAATGCATTCCCTTCTGAAACAGGATCTCAGTTAACATCATATCCAAATCTGAAAAATGTACCTTAATGAATACTGAGATATGAGAGGCCAGTTGCTCATATATATTTGGTGTCAAAAATGTTGAAAAATGGAGGGGAATTGTGGCCTGATGACTGCTTGGAAACAAGTTTCAATGTGGCTTTTGTCTCCCTCGCTCTCTTTGATTCTAATGCCTTAAGGGATCTGCTGATAAGCATGCAATAAATTCTTCAACCTGTGACTCTAGTGTCTTCTCTTCATCAAATGTGGTCCACAACTCCTTGATTTGCTCCATATGCTGACAAAGATAAAAATAAACTTCTAGATCGTATTGTGGACTCTCTTCATGGATACCTTGCTCTTCTACCATCCCTTGAAAGGTAGACTCATTCCTAGTGATAATTTTGGATTGTCAAGAAGGATTTGAGAAGATCCTCGTGGGAGAAGGTGCAATATTTCAAGTTTTAATTATTTGATATGAAAATTTACTTTATAATTGAGATATTGACATTTGATAATAATAAGTATTTTCATCTTGATAAAATTATCTTTCTATAGGAAACTCACCGATTATTGATTAAATATCCTTAAGCATTTTTGCAGATGAGATGGCTTAAGTTCACGTGCACTTTTAGATAGTTGGAGGTATAATCTGCAGCTAAATCCAAAAAGACAGATGATCCTCAGTCTGAATGGTAAGTGCTGCAACACTGTTTTCTTCCAAGGGAAACCTTAGATATGGAAGATAAATTCCGTGATTCATTAGTAAGAGGCTAAAACTGATTTCAAAGTGTTAAAGATAGAACACAAAGTATTATCAATACATAAAGGTGGAAGACTCTTACCTCACGTAGGCAATGGTATGTTTTAGTTGTTCAAACTTCATTTAGAAGTTGATTGCCTTACCTTTCATTTGGAAAAGAAATTGTGGAGCCACCTTGAATAATGACTCCACACACCTCCAAGTCTATATCCACGGGAAAGTCCCTCTTTTATTGCTGAGTTGGCTGCCCATAAAGTACTAGATTATCTTTACAAAAAATCTGGACTCATTAAAACTCAGGGTTCAGGTTGATATTATGGTGTTTCTTTCCATTGTTGTGAGAGGATGTTCGTTTGCAGGCTTGTAACTCTCCTATAGATTTTGAAACTTCATAGAATGCGAATGTAGTAGAAGATGCATTCTCTTCTTTGAAAAAAAGGAAAGAGAAGTTTCTCAAGCTAGAAAAGTTAGAGGAAAACCCCTGGCTGTGGAAGCCTCCAAGCTGACTTGCATAGTAACCTACAGATGATCTAATATCTCTGATATAAAGTAGTGATTATAGAAAAACAAATAGGGCCTGGAGATTCTTCTTCCCTACTCTCCAAATCAAGAGACAACAAAAAGGGAGAAATCCAAGACAAACAAAAAGTAGTAGTAGCGCACACAAGTGCCTAAAAACTAACTTCTTATTCCATACATGTAATCTAGAACCTACCACATCAGTTCAGAAGTACAAGTACAAAAAAACCTATTTCAAAGTCTTTGTATCTATAAAAGATTCAAGATTACTTTAGAAGACCTTGGTAGGGAGACATTGACTAAAGCAAACCTTCCATTTGGATTCTACAAGAAACATGGGATACAACCTGCATGATCGCTGAAAACAGCACATTAAAGTCTTTGGAAAAGGGTTATTGAGAGAAAAAGCACGCAGGACAAATCAAGCTTATTCCCAACTGGTCAACATAGCAACAAACATAAGATAAAGGTGCAGAAATGAATCCTATTTCTCAAAATTTCCAACAAGATTAGTGACAAAGCTCTATCTATAAAGGCATCCCCACTAAGACATCCTCAATAGTTGCCATGATAGTAAGGCTAGGAAAAACTGGATTTTCTAAGGATTGATTATCGATATATCACAAACAATATGTTTATGAGGATTAATATATCCCAAACAACATATTTCTATCTCGGGGGACCTAAGGTAGAGTGTAGACTCCCAAGGTAGATAGTCTTGTTCTTCAAGGTGGATTTTCATGATGCTTGCATTATAATTGGGTAGCAATCATTAGACACATACTAATATGGCTGGATTGGCAACAAATTCGAAAGATGATAAGTTTATTCTTTACCGATGCTCCAATAAGAATTCTAATAAATAGGCAAACCTCTATAGTTATAGAACTTTTGAAAATATGTAAGGCAAGGTTGCCCAATTTCTCCTTGTCATTATGCTACTGCTGTAAATGCTCTTAGCTACTATTTGGATGTTGTTGGAATAGCAGGATATGTGCATGGATTGTCTTGCCTGAAAGCCAGGTTTTTAATAGCCACTTTGCACACAACTCCAATTTGCTCCCTGCATTAACACTATAGCATATATATAAAGCAACAAGAAGGATCAATTCCTCAAGGTGAAAACTTTTTAGATCCAGGATTAATATGAATCTAACTTCTTCTTTTTCTTGTTATTATTATTATTATTATTATTAAATATTTTCTTATATGTGAAAAGAAAATGTTAACTAGTAATTTAAATATTTATAGCATATATATAAAGCAACAAGAAGGATCAATTCCTCAAGGTGAAAACTTTTTAGATCCAGGATTAATATGAATCTAACTTGTTATTTTTCTTGTTATTATTATTATTATTATGAAATATTTTCTTATATGTAAAATGGAAATGTTAACTAGTAATTTAAATATTTTTCTATATGTAAAAGGGCAATGTTAACTAGTAATTTATCTCCCCAAGCTAATTGTAGAATGTGCCTCTCAGCACAAAAAGAATATATAAAGGCAGCTTTGAGCTGCCTAAAGGTCTGTTACATCATCTCTGTTGTAGTGGTAAGTGGTTTGGAAATGCAATTCTTGTTGGCAGGTGAAGTAGATCCCCCAGCAACGACCAAATCAATTTTTGCTGAGAAACTCCAGGGACAGATAACTAGGTTTCTACATATTCCCTTTTTGAGATGGAACTTATAAAAGATATCTGCAAAAGGTTCAAACAAAGTAAAGAAGTAATGTTATTCGTCCTGCTAGGATCTCTTTATTGCTGGCACGTATCAAATAGTTTATTGTTGATGACCTCACACGTTAACAAGTAAACAAATTTGCATAGTTACTTGGGTCAAAATAGAAAGCAGCCACATGTTGCAAGCAATATCGTTCATGTCAGTTGTGATACGTAAACGTAGGTTGTCATTAGAGTTGGTTTCTTCCAGACCATCCCAATTCTATTATGTTTGGCCTCACTACATGCAAAGCTGTTATATTTTATTTTCTTGAAGATGAGAGAAGCACAACATTGATGTTCTTTGTGGGAGATCCTGCCAAAGACTAGCTTTAAACAATCTTTGCTCAAACTTTCTCGTGTGCTATCTACAAAGATGGACATTACAACCTATTTCAAATACAAATTTAATGGCAAAAAAATAATACAACGTACAAAGAAGAAATGCAACAAACAGAAAAAAATAAGTCATTTCCAAGTTCAAATTCTAGTGCGGCCATTTGTTTGCTCATAGATAAAACAAACAAACAAAAAACAAGAAAAAAAAAATAAAATATATATATATATATATATATATATAGGACAATAAATGAAAAAAATCGCCGACAGTTCACTAATATCCTGACAAGTGAGTTGTAGTAGAATATCATTTTCTGTCCATTGTTCCCTCTAGGGAAGAGGATTGTATTTGAAGATAACTGGATTATTAGACAGGCAAGAAGAGCCAAACTGGATACCATAAGATTAACAGGCATTTCATTTTACAGGGAAGGTGTTGCTGAACACATTCAATTGAGAAAGAAAATCGTTGTTTCATCTGGGGAAATCACTATGTTCAAATCTAAGTGCAGTTTGTAGTTGGATGGGTATGTTCAGAAAAATATTGACTCTCTTGAAGTTGGAGCCAAAGCAGACAAGTTCATTCTCCTTACTTGTTTAGGGAATAGGAATGAACATGGTCTTATAATTTGGCCGGATGCTCTGACAAGTAGGTCGTAGAAGAATATCATTCTGTCCATTGCTCCACTCAGGTGTAAGGGATTTTTTTGAAAAGATTTCTCTTATCAGGATTGAGGTTAACACACCTAGATCTAGTATTACGGGGATCCATTAGCACAATTCAATTTGGGATTTTTTTGACAAGATTTCTCTTATCATGATTGAGGTTAACACACCTAGATTTAGTATTACGGGGATCCATTAGCACAATTCAATTTGGTCACTCTTAGACTAAGCGGCTTGGGAGTAGGGCTATCTTTTCCACCAAAGTCATTAGGACTTGCCACTGCCCCCAACCACTGTTGCATCTGTAGAAGCACATTTAGAAATGGGCTATCTTTCCACCAAAGTCATTAGGACATGCCACTGCCCCCAACCACTGTTGCATCTGCAGAAGCACATTTAGGAATTGGGTATCTTTCCACCAAAGTCATTAGGACTTGCCACTGCCCCCAACCATTGTTGCATCTGCAGAAGCACATTTAGGAATGGGGTATCTTTCTACCAAAGTCATTAGGACTTGCCACTGCCCCCAACCACTGTTGCATCTGCAGAAGCACATTTAGGAATGAGGTATCTTTCCACCAAAGTCATTAGGACTTGCCACTGCCCCCAACCATTGTTGCATCTGCACATCTAGGAATGGGGTATCTTTCCACCAAAGTCATTAGGACTTGCCACTGCCCTCAACCATTGTTGCATCTGCAGAAGCACATTTAGGAATTGGGTATCTTTTCCACCAAAGTCATTAGGACTTGTCAGTGCCCCCTGCATGTCCACAAACATGAGCATAAGTACTAGCATGTCACAGGCAATATTTGAACCCTGTTGGGGGCTATAATCACTACTTGCTTTGACCAACATGCCAAGCTGCAGGAGGTTATGTTTGAGGATAGTTAGATTATTAGAGAACAGAAAGAGTCATACTGGATACTATGAGATTAACAAGCATTTCCATTTTATGGGGAAGGTGTTACCAATCGAAGTTCGATGTAGAAAATACATTGCTTCATGTGGGGAATTCACTATGTTCAGACCTGATTTAGCAATGCAGTCTGTAGTCAAGTTTAGAAAAAATATTAACTTTCTTAAGTTGAAACCAAAGAAGACAAGCTACCTCTCATTCCTTCCACAGGAAAGGGAGTGAGCATGACCTTATAATTTGCAAAATGCGTGATTATATGATGCATCCTATATTGTTTGCTTTGTTGAAATGGGATAGGAATGTTTAGAAAAGATAATGACTCTCATGAAGTTGAAACCATAGCAGACAAGCTCTCTCCCCTCCCTTCCACAGGGAAGGAGAGTGAGCAAGGTCTTATAATTTGCCCAAAAAAAATGCATGATTGAGTGAAGCATTCTAGTTTATGCATCATTGAAATATAAATTACGTTTGTTCCAAATTCAAAAAGATAAATTTCAAAAAAAAAAACTGACAAGCATTTCACTATTCCATAAAGAAAGGTATGATATGATTTCAAACGATATGGTAGTTAGTTGTGCTTTAAAGCAATATTTTGTTAGAAAATCCAACACTGCAGTAAACTCACAACACCCATCACTTGTTTGAACAGAAATTGCACATGAAAGAAATGTATACTTGCAGCGAAAAAAGTAAAACATAGAATATCTTAGATGCGTGGAACTAATACTAACCCTGTGAGAATCATTGTTCTCTCCATCCAAAATCCTTTCAATAACGACTTTGTAGGAGTCTTCTTGGATAAATTTCCAACCCAGCTCGTCCCCATATACCTGTTCATTACATCCAAGCACAAATTCATTAGTCTTTTCCTACAAACCCACGCCTCAAACACCCAAAGTCCAAGAAATTACTTCAAGAAGATGTTTAATGGTCCTCGTGATGAACTCCTTGTCAAAGCCCATAGGAAGAAGAATCTTCAGTGCCTCCTCAAAACGTCTCTCATTATTCTGTTCTCTCGTCTGCACTGTCATTTCTATGATAAGTATACTAAAAATTAAACCACTCCCCAAAATTCATGCATTCAAATTCTTTTTTCAAATGCATATAATCACCTGCTTCTGAAGCCTAGTAAGTACAGGCATGGTTTTGGATTCAATTTCTCTACTGCTTTAAGAATACTCTCACTTCAATTTCTGCTCTGCGTTAAGAATACTATAGCTCTCACTCACCTGGTGTGTATCTTTTCGTAAGTGCTTGCCGAAATTGACGGGAATAGAGCCTTTGAGCCACCACATAGGCCATGCTTCTGGCTCGTTTCACATTGAATTCTCGCACGCTCGACCATCATCCCAAGAACAAAAGAGTGCACGATCATTTGAAATATAAAGAGCATTTAAATCAACTTTTACTTACCGAGGAGCATTGGAATTTGTCCATACGGTCTCAAGACAGTTCAGGAATTAGAATGGATTGAACCATCAACGCAAAAGGTCGGCTGTAAATATAATTGATTAATATGGGTTTAACGAGGAAAAATTAGAAATATAAAATTAAATGTATAATTATTTATTAATATTTTAGATTTATATTTTAAAATTATTTTTAATATTTATTAATAATATTATATAATAATCTAATGTATATATGAATGATAAATTTAAGGACCTGGAGTATGTCTTAAAATTGTTTTTGGTTAGATAAGAGTTTGTCTTTATGTGACAAATCAGCCCAAGACCCATAGGGATCTTGCACGAGTGAAAGTCTGCCCCTTATGGATCACTAGCGGTTTATTCCAAGGGCGTGGTTTTCCTTGATTAAGGATAATGAGTCTATCTACATTCGTGGTTAGCAGCGAGAAAGTGAAAGTCTGTCCCTTATGGATCACCAACGGGTTATTCCCAGGGCATGGTTTTCCTTGATTAAGAATAATGAGTCTATCTACATTCGCGGTTAGCAGCGAGAGATGGTCCTCACTGTTGGTTTAACCACTGAGTTATAATAGGTTTTCCCACCTGTGAAAAAAAAATTTGAATGATAAATTTAGAATGTATAATTTATTTTTAATTAAAATTTATATCTAAACATATAGATTATTTAAAATATATTCAATTAAAATGAATGAAAATGAATAATGTAGGGATAGGAATCATATTAATTATACATATACATATATTAAATAAACAATAATGTATAAATATAGGTTAGTTTAAAGGTTAGTTAAATTGTAGAGTCTCCATTTTTAAAGCATCTTTGTTATTGAGAGATCATGAATTCAATTCTCTTAACATTTTGAGTTGGCAAGATATCATTCCTTCAGGTGGATTTGCTCAATACAAATATTTTGTGGATGTAGCAATCACCAATCTCTCCAGTTCATGAACCATATATATATATATATATATATATATATATATAATTTTTTAAATAATAAAATGAAAAATTCTATTAAACTGTATAATTATTTATCAATACTTTAAATATGTCTATTAGATTAGACATTAATAAAAGATGACTTATGAAAAGTGAGCTATAGATTAACATGTCTCAATATCTATATACTATTAAAGTGGGAATTAATTTCATGAGAGAATGAGTATAAATGAGATTTCATAATTAATAAATTATTGTGGATATTTCACTATATAATGAATACAAAAAAAATGATAAAAATATATATATTGAAATTTGAAATATGTCTGATGTGGGTTATTTTTTTCTTATATTTTTTTGAATCTATTAAGTTATTATTTTCTACTTATGCATGTAATATATACTAGCATTTGCACCAAATGTTGCAAAGAAAACGTCGTAAGGCATAAAGTGCGGAAATCCATTACCCATGTAGTGTGTGCATTATTCAACAAGGTGGATCTCTCTAAATTCATTGCAAACATTTATGTTGTTGCATTTCTAATTTATTTAGAATCTACTACTACCTCCTCTTGTTGGAATATTAAATTTCTTATCACCCCATGACGACAATCCCTCTAATTATTGGCATCACAGTTTTTTCCACTTTAGTGGGTTTACCTTCAACCTAAAGAAACATGAACTTGAGTCACTCAATTAAAAAAAAATTGCTAAATTGCTATTTATCAGGTTTTGAGTAAAAACAATTAATAACTCATATTTACAACCCTTTAAATATTTACAACCTTTTAAGTCTTGTATTTATAACTCATATTTATAGCCCTTTAAAATGAAACTGACTATCTATCTTTTTATTAATAATAAAAAGAATCTTCTTTATAAAATTGACACTCACATGCTACTCCTATTATTTATGTTATATTTAATATTCAGTGTCCATCAATTGAATGACAAGATGAAAGCTCAACTTAATTGCACCTTTAAAATGTGACTTAAAAGTTTAATTGGTAATTATTTATTCAGTAATTTGTACATTGTTAATTGCAATTTCTCTTGAAAACCAATGTTTATATCAAAATTTTAAAAATTAACACTCACTTCTCCCGTAGTCTGGTGTTTCTTTATTTGAACATGGTACTCAATATTGCCTTTCTCCAAAGTATCCAATGTGAAGATGATATCTTATGTGTTTCCATGTTTCTTTATTTGATCATGGTACTCAAGATTGCCTTTCTCCAAAGTATCCAATGTGAAGATGATATCTTATGTGTTTCCGCTTTCTCAGTAGGTTCATGTGATTATTATTATTATTGGTGTTAATGTTTATATTTTTTTATGCCCATCCATTATTTATTATCTAAACATTGATGTTTGAAAATTCGTAAGTGGCTAGTGTGGAAATTGCAAGGTATGCTGAGAATTTGGTTATTTAGTAAGCTTAGAGTCATTCTTGAGTCATTATCTTTACCATCTTAGGAAGAAGAAGAAGAAGAAGAAAATCCTATTGAATTGAAAAAGAACCCTAAAAAGTATTAAGATCCATGGGTCATTTTTTTTGCATCATGTAGCAAGATCACATGGTTAATTGATTATGCCACATGAAGAATTAGCCTTTGCCAATATTTAGGCTTATGACTAGGTGATTTTTTCTACTAATATTCTTATACCAATTTACCATGATAATTCTCTTTTAAATTAAAAGGCAAGCACCATTTTTTAGTGTTTCAACTTCATTTATAAAGAGTTTAGTGCTGATAATTAGTAGATTATATGAAATTTTGAAAATTGCACTAATATATTATTGTTGTAAGGCTCTACATTCCCAATGGAACTCATATAGTGAGTGGATAAAGAAATGATAAATTTTTCAAATGGTGAAATAATTTTCATATGCGCGATATTGTGATCTAGATAAATAAAACCAAACTCTTCATTTATCATGTGTCTTAACTCTTTTATATCTCCATTGTATTTTTCGTATAAATAAGAAGCATTTGTTAATCATGCATCATGTAATATGATCTCCAATCAGTAGAAAAAAACTTAATATCAAAGAAAGAAAGACAGAGGAAAATGCTTTTAATGTCCACAAATGACTCAATGTTACAAAAGAGATGCTTGCTAACGAACAGGATAAGGTAGCTTGGGAAAAGTGTAGTAACAACTTTATAAATAATCCTATATAGATTTCCTGTTAACAACATATTAAGATATTTTAGAGAGTAGTTAAGTATGTTTAGAGATGTGCTAAAGAAGATAAGGTCACTAAATTAAAAAAGAAGATAAACATCAATTCTTATTCGAAAATAATACAAAAAAGAATTTGTGGGAACTTACAACTCTTGAGAGAAGCTTCCTAAAATTTCCTAATGGTGCTTCTCCTTAAATAAATAGGTTTAAGACTACATCTAATTACATCAACATGGATAAGACAAGCTCTCAAGGATATGGATGTAATTTAATTACTAGATTTGATATTCATGAAGTGAGAGTGCACACATTAATATCTCCCAAGATTGAGGGAAGTGGAGGTTAGATTAACACATACATGACCTTTGTTGTAAAAGGGATCAAAACAAACAAATAGATTTGCAGGAGTGCATCATAAAAACCTACTAGATGATGAAAAGTAGGCATGTAGGCATATTTTCCCTAGTGTGGAAAATGAGTAAATTATATTTTAGTAGAAAATATTTTCCTATTATTTATAAGGTCTAATATTTTAACAAAAGATTGGCCAATATTTCACAATTTTTTATAATTTAAAGCAAGATTGGCTGAAAATCCAAGAGATTTTATAATTGAGAGAAAGATACGTCTAAATAATATATACATATTTGGTTATCAATAAGACATATATATATATATATATATATATATATATATAGAGAGAGAGAGAGAGAGAGAGAGAGAGAGAGAGATTTTGTAACTTAAGGTTTTATATTAATCAAAGACCATATTTACATGGGTTTATAAGGATTTCTAGACTGACCATGGAGGATACAACCTCTCATCATTTGCTCCCTGAAAATATACCTTCAAGGTTCCTTAAGTGGATAGCAGAGCTACTATACTTGACATTGGCAGTGTCTAGTAGCTTTTCTAGCCCAAAATCTGCTATGTATGGCTCCATGTCAAAGCCTAGAAGGATGTTGCTTAGCTTAATATTTCCATGAACAAACTTCCTTTCATGTAAATAAGCCAGGCCTTTGGCTACTCCCTTTGCAATTTTAAATGATAAGTCTGTGTTTACAAAACATAATCTATTACAAGGATGCTAAGCTGGAAATTGCTATCTACCTTTCAGCGAGCATTGCTGACCCCTCCTCAAAGATTTCCTGGACAATGTCTATATTTTGTTGCTTTTCAACTGACTTAGACGATGAATCAGTGGCTTTCCTTCTGAAAAAATTCTTAAATTTTCCTTCCTTCTTAACTAGAGCTGGTGGTGCGGATTTCTTAGGTGGGATCAAATCCACTACAATGCATGTAGTGTCGTCCCTAAGTCCTCTTATCCTCAAAGCCTCCTACAACTAAAATGGTTAGGCTATTATAGAAAATAAACTTAAAGATGGTGACATTGATCGCTTATCCTTGTCAACAATATTTGTACCTTAAAAATTTGTTTTGCAGCAAGTTCTACTGGCAAGCCTCGGCAGCAATTTGCAGCCTTCTAAGAGCTCAATGCATCCCAGACACCATCAGTTGCAATGATAAGCCTTCCTCCAGCATTCGATAGCTATTGAAACAAAAAATTACCAGTCTAAATCAAACAGACACATGTGACCAGGTATTTTTTTCCTCCAATAAATGGATAAAATCCATCCCCTGCCACTACAACAATAATACACCATATATCACCTTCCCATTAAAACTGAGAATGAGCTGCAAGTAAACTGTGAGAATGTGGATGCCTCATAAGCATGGAGTTAAGTTTGATCCCTGAGCTTTGCTACAATCCTCAACTGTAGAAATATTGAAATTTTTAAGAAGACTCTGGCCATTTCATAAGCAGCTAAGTTGACAACAGAGTTTGTCTGTTGCTGAGTCCCAATCATAGAGATGTCTATATGAGTTATGTCAATGTCTAAGTAGAGCTGTTGAATATGGAATGTGGGTGTAAGTCCTCATCTCTGTCCAACTTATGTCAAAGCAAGGATGCTACATAAGAAGAAAGAATTGGTTAATTGGTTGTGGATGATGGCATTTTTTCTAGAAAATGCAATACCTCCATCATTGATGGTCTCTTTTGAGGGGAAGTAGAAGCACAATTCAATGCAATCCCCACAGACACTGAGATTTCTTCCCTTCCTTCAACCTTTGGTCGAAGAGTAGGATCTATGATGTGCAAAAGGTGATGCTTGTCATCTACAAAGTTTTGACCCCATGCTGCAAAATCCTTATCTGAAGGCCAGCATGCATAGAAATGCCCTCAATAGGTGTGATGTCAGTTTGACAGACAGCACAAGCGAACAATCCTCATACTGTTTGCACCATATATTCTGAGCCCAACCTGCAACGTGAAATACTCAATTATTAGCATGACAGACTTGCAACAAGATGCATTCTACAATATTCTCTACAGCTAGTTTTTATTTCAGTACATCACATGGAAAAGCAAGGATTTATGTCTATATATCCCACAAAAGATTGTGCAGATTCCTACCTCGGCTCCACCAACAGTATTCAATCTACCAATCTCACCACCACTGGCCATTATGCACTCTCTCCTACAGTATCATATATCAATACAAATCAAGAGCTTGAAACAATAAACTGGCTAAACAAAGACTGGTTTCCACAATCAACCGACCAAAGGAATACAGACACTCGTATAGCACAAAGGGTCATGGTTTGTTCTGCATCATGGCAAGAATCTTACTCTTCAAGATTGGCCTCAAGCCTATGATCAGCAGTTAAAAGAGAAACCAACCCTCCAGGCGATTCAAGAATGCAGCGAGAATCACCTACAGATGCTACCGTGACTGTCCAGCCATCTATTATCACAAAAGTAACGGTGGTTCCCGATGTTTGTTCTGGTAAAACCAACAGATATCAGAATGAGAAGGATAGGAAGCGCCACTAGTAAAGATATACAAGACATGCAGCTAACAAAATATTAATGGCACATCCACAGGCATATATCAAGGAGGTCTCGGGATCAAATGTCATTGAATATCTAGTGGTTACCGGCAATAGCTAAACAGGGGAAAAGTGTGGAATCCATAAGGAACTCATAATATGCAGGCTTGTGATTACCAATAGTAGCTAAACAGGGGAGATTGTGGAATCCATAAGAAACTCATAATATGCAAGCGATTGAAGGGCTATCTTTGTAAAAAAAATAAAAAACAACCATGCAGAAACGAATTGAACGAGATTTCCTACATATATACATGAAATGGAAAAAAGAGAACAAGAGAACCCATCATAATAGGCATTTGCCAAGCTTCCATGTGGAATGTAGTCATAAACCAGCAGTTTTTCCTCTATACCCCAATAGAAAGCTCGGAGGTGAACAATGTTGGGATGTTTAACCCTACCGATTGCTTTAGCTTCTGCTTCAAAATCCTTGTACCTTTCCAAACCACCATCACAAAGTCGCCTTTCTGCAAAAGTCAACCCATCTTCCGAACTGCCTTATACAATATAGTATAACCACTGGCACCCAATATATATGTAGAGGCTCTGAGTAGCTTATCTAATTCCATGTCAAGATCTCCATTTAATGTCACAAAATCTCCTTGGTGTTGATCTCCATTGATCTTATAACTGTTATGGATCACAGAAGTCTCAATTCAATAATTGATCTCCATTGTCCGAGACACTTCCATCTGAGCTCTCATCAACTTTTTAAAGGCAGAGCCATCCAACTCTACCCAAACTGGAAGAACAGTCTCCATTGTCGTCCAATTGAATATTCCTAGTATTAGGACCATCCTCTGACTCCTTCTTTCTTCTTGTTCCCCAGTAACGGTACATAAAAACTATGCAAAGGAGGCTTATCCCTGCAAAATCGCCAACTACAATGGCAGCTATGGTGCCTTTACTTAGACCTTTTCCCTTGTTGATAACAGGCATGGCTGCAATTGCTGAAGGTGAGCTGATTTTTGGAGGATCCGAGAGTGTTGAAGGAATTGAACATAAATTTGTTAGTGGGTGACCACAAAGACCTGGATTACCAACAAAAGCATCATTTTTCTGATGCAAAAGAGCTCCAAACTGTGGAATGGGTCCAGTCAAAGGCACAAGGTTACCCCAGCGTAAAAATTGCAGACGAAAATTCGCAGGCGTCTTCAACAACACCCAACACGAATCTGAAGAAAAATTTCGACAATGGCAATGGATTTCTCAACGGCTTTTCTTCCTCTGGGGCGGATTCGCCCTCGACTCCTGCAGATTCAATCACAAAAACCATTTGGACACAACAGCCATCGTCAGACGATTCATCTCTAAGCTTATTTGATCCAGATCTCATTTCTACATTCAGGAAAGCCATGGATGAAATTTGCCCCGGAGATTCGATGGATGGAGCCCGTTTTAGAGGTTTGTCAAGGCAGCACGGGAAACAAGAGCGGAGAAGACGAAAAGGGTACCCCAGGCAAATCTTTCAGGCTCTGTTCTAACAGCATTCAGGCGAGGGTTTGCAACTGTTTCAAAAATCGTGAACAGTTGCAACCACTCAACTACATTCCCTTGATCGAACGATTAACAATCTTCTAATCATCTAACACATAATCTAACGGCACACAGGGATGACACGTGGATTTTAGGGAAGTTCATTTCAAAGGGAAACGCCTTACGGCGTAATGAATGTTATAAATAATAATGAGGAACTTATTAGAATTGGAATAATCTCAAATCCCTAGGAAATTGGTGGTCGGGGAAGCGTGACACAAATATATTTTTTTAAATTTATTAAAAGTCAATGCAACCTAACAAACTTATGCTGAGCATATTCTCTCAATCTATGCCCTCAATTAAAAAAAAATAAATATATATATATATATATATAGATATAGATATAGATATAGATATAGATATAGATATAGATATAGATATAGATATATATATATATATATATATATATATATATATATATATATATATATATATATATATATATATCAACAGATCCTCATCCACCTTAAGTTGAAATAAGAAGCCTTCGCAAAAATGAAACATTACAATGTAATAAAACTCATATCATTCAAATTTAATCTAAACAAACAAAAAAATCACCCCATTAGAATTACACCAAAATTATAAATAAGTAAAATTATTTTCAAATATCATAAAATTTTGGATATTAAGCTTTAAATAAATAAATAAAATTATAAAATTATATTTTACCATTTTTCAACCAAAAAGTCTAAATAAGTAAACTAGCAGTTGTCCCAAAAGGTACAAAGAGAGGCCGATAGGATTATTAAATTGGAATTGTTGAATTTTTATAGAAGAGTTAATTGGTTTGTCAAAAACCTTGTTTTCTTGCACTGGATCATTGTGCAATTACTTTTCTTTAGATATTTTGTTTATATCTATATTACAAAGAACACATTGAATGTCTTATTTCATTTTAGAGTAAGTTAATTACCCAAAATCAAGAGGTTAAATTAATTACCTAAAATCAAGAAACCTCTATAGATGGCCAAGCATATACAAAGCTTGCTAGTGACCAAGGCAATAACCACCATGACTATCCAGTGCCAATATATTTCATTGAAAAATATAATTGTATATTGCATTTAGAAAGTAAAAACATAATATTAGAAAACATGTTGATATATTGCTATTAAAAAGCTAATTCCATTACAAACCATGATATTATTATTATATTTTATAAAGAATAATATACATATATAGAATGATACTACATTGAAAGCCATAACTGTATAGTGTGATTAGAAAGTCAAAATATAATATTCTTAAACCAATACTTATTGTATTCATATGTGATGTTTAATAAAATACAATTAAATTTGTAATGTATAATTAATTTTTTAACTATTTTTATTTAAAAATTAATAATAATAATATAATTAAAAAATAATTAATAATAAAATAATTGAAATGATAAAATATAAAGATTCATAGGAATGACCAAAACAAACCAATCTGCAAATTGACAATTGGAGATCTTAATAGTAAATGCATTTTAAAAATAAGCATGACTTTGAAAGAAAGTTGAAATTGATTTGATCATGTCAAACCTTTTTTGTTTAATAAAATACAATTAAATTTGTGATGTATAATTAATTTTTTTAACTATTTTTATTTAAAAATTAATAATAATAATTAATAATAATATAATTGAAATGATAAAATATAAAGATTCATAGGAATGACCAAAACAACCCAATCTGCAAATTGACAATTGGACATCTTAATAGTAAAGGCATTTTAAAAATAAGCATAACTTTGAAAGAAAGTTGAAATTGATTTGATCATCTCAAACCTTTTTTGACCTATGCAAAAAGTTGATGAACAGTTTTGGACATATGCAAAAAGTTGCTAAGGAGAGGTTGAGATTGAAAATATATAATCATTTTGGACGTATGTGGTGGGTGAGAAAGTAAAGGTTGAAATTGAATTAATTTTTCATAATTATAATTATGATATTATGTGATAAAGGATTAAAAAATATAAAATCCCAAAGTAAAAGTTGTTCCAATTAAATTTACTTTATCATAAAAGAACGTTGTATCTCCGTGCATATTGTTCTGTATCTACATACCTATTTGAAAATGGAAAAACACCCACTTTAAATTCAAATTATACTCGTCTATTAACTGGAAATACTTTATCAATATGAAATCATATACCATATACTTGTCTTAACTATATCCACTTTATTAATGTGGATCCATGAGCTGGATGACACTTGTGGCCATATAAAAGTTTAAAGTCAAGAAGCTTGGTGATAATCGAGCATTTAAATAATATTTTTGAATTTTAAATATTTAAAAATGGTATATTTATTCTGCATCAAAAGATACCTTTAATGACAGAAAAGGGAAGTTGCCTTGCTTTTATAATTTCTAACTTCAAAAAACAGGAAGCTGCCTTTACTTTTATAATTTCGAAAAACAATGTGATAGAATTGAATAAAATATCATAGATTGAAATGAACAAAATTATAATAAAATATAATATAATAGACTGAAATGAATAAAATTAAAATAAAATATTGAACAAAGAAAGTAGTAATCTTTCCATACAAGTAAAATTTAGTAGCTAATATTGCAGAGGGAAATCCCATCATATTACAGAATGAAATCCCATCCTATTACAAGTAAAACTGAGAAATTTCATATACGACAATACAAGTAAAACTGAAACCAATCTTGTAGAGTGAAATCCCATCATATTACAGAATGAAATCTCATTCTATAGGATTTACTAGGGTCATTACAGAGAAAATAAACATAAGTGGAGAGCTGATTCACAAGGCATGACATGGACTCTGTAGAGTGAATGCCCTAATCTTGTAGAGTGAATCCCATCATATTACAAAATGAAATAGCATTCTAAAGGATTTACCAGAAACATTACAAAGATCGCTATCACAGTGGAGAGCTGCTTCACAAGGTAGGACATGGATTCTACTTACAGGATGTAAGCCCTTCATTCACCACAGAAACTCTTGTTGTTGAAGATGAGAAGCAGCACAAAAGTTAGTCATTCTGCATCTACTACAAACTTACAACAATATTAACATCCTGCAAATATTCTCATCTATGAGGAGCTTTGGGGGCCTATAGATTACAAGAGAATAGCAAAAATTATTCACTAAACATGTTAGTAGCATACTAATCATCTTGGCTGTTGGAGACAGAACTGGTGTTGAAGCTCTCTTTCCTCACAAACCCAGCAGGGGCTTTCTTATCATAATTCTGAGTAGAGAAAGGTTGGGTAACTGAGCTGTATGGCACGTATGGCCACAGTTCTGCACACTTCCCAGTGCGTTTCACTTTCTTCAGTACCTTGTTCGCCTTCACATATCCTGTGACTGTCACTTTCTGCATCTTTCTATTTATATACACCGTTTGAACTCCTACACAAAATGTCCCATAGAAGAGAAACAAAAGTTATTACAATCATCAAAAACCTAGCTTATATTAACGTAGAAAAGAAAATGATGGGCCACTTTGGCCTGTGGCTTAGAGGTAGATCTCGGTTGTAACAGGTGACAAAAGTTAGCATCTCCTTACAGAAATCAGTAACAAAGCTAATGTATTGGTAATGAGCAAACATAGATCCTGAGGTGCAACTTTTCAAAAGCCCAAAGCTAAAAAAATTGGTTAAACAGAGCAAACATGAACTCTGAGCTGAAAAACTGAAGAAACTTTAAAGAATTAATCAGCACACAAGTATTTGATGCTAAAAGCATTTGCAAGGCAGTGTATCATTCTTCCACTTTGATCCGCATTTCCACCATATGTGTCAGTTCTCCTTGTGGTTTAAATAACCAAGCAATGCCTCTTAGTTTTCCAATATTGAACAACAAATTTCAATGACAGTTTCACCAGAGGCGAGGGAAAGATTTTAGTTAAGTAGTTTTTAAATACTAGGTTTCCCTAAGCTAGTTACATTTGAAGAAACATCTTTGTTAAGCCATGGAGAATTAGTATGTAGATTTGCTTTTCAACTTAAAATACTTAGGCATCCATATGCACACAGTAAAGATATCATAACCTACAACTATGATTTACTGTAGGTGCTTTTGTGAAGATGGACATTGCAGTTCATAAGATACTTTTGTTTGGAATTAAATAATCAAATAGCCATTTGGAAGATCGAAACAAGTATAAGAGTTTGACACAAGCTACACCATAGTTATTATGATTAATGCGTGTGTAAACTAAAATGGTTCAACGTAAAAGTAGGGTATTGTTTGTAGTAGGTTCTTGATCTAGTCTAAAAACTATGTATGCATATTCGTTCCACAGACAAGATTTCCAGAGCACATTGAGATGAATTGCCATCTGCTAAAAATTCTTGGGGATGATAAAGCAACCAGTCATGACATGGGAAGGCAACATAAAACTGGATCATCCTTTGTGATTGCAAACTGGAATTATTTATCTGCTCTTATGAAGGTGGACACTGCAGTGCATAAGATACTTTTGTTTGGAAAAATAATCAAACAGCCATTCGGAAGATGGAACTTTGCAATGCTTGCACATCATTTGTACCAATTGAATATCTTGGTTTAGGATCTGTAATTTGTAATTTGTTATGGATCATTGGAAACAAGTATAACGGTTTGACACAAGCTACGCCAGAGGTATTATGATTAATACAAATATAAACTAAAATGGCTCAACATAAAAGTAGGGTATAGTTCTCGAGTAAGTTTATTCTAAAAACTATGTATACATATTCTTTTCACAGACAAGAATTCAACATCACATTGTGATGCATTTCTATCTCCTAAAAATTTTGGGGCCCAACTATAGACTATACCTAACTACTCAATACTAAATAGTGCTTGCTTTTCTCTGAGAATGGTCAATTAACTTGCAGGAGATATTGGGAGCACGAAGAAGTATTTACAGATGATGATGAAGCAGTTGGATATGATCCTGCTGAGAGAGAAGATTTAGCTCCTGAACTTCCTGCCCCACCCGAGATCAAGCAAGTATGATTGTATTCAGATGATTTGCTTATGATATACTAGGTTTTACTTGATAGCTGCAAATGTTGTTTGGTTATATCAGGTAACTAAGTAAGTTGTTTACTGTTTAACTTGCTATGAAGCTGGTTAGACACCCTTATAAGTTATGATAAAAAAAACTTAGTTTGTTTTGTTACTTATACATGAGATCATGCAAATCAAAGGAAATTTTCTTTAATTTTGATCTGTCACACTCTAACACCCTGACACATTATTGGCAAAATACCTTCTCAAGTTCTCTTCCATGTGAGGTTGCCTTGCTGCTATGCTTGTAGTTCTCATTTTTGCACTGGAGTTCATGGCCCTAACCTAGATACATTTGAAGAAACATCTTTGTTAAGCCATGGACAATTAGTATGTAGCTTTGCTTTTCAACTGAAAATACTTAGGCATCCATATGCACACAGTAAAGATATCATAACCTACAACTATCATTAGAAAATCTAATTTTCAGATTAGAACCAGTTATATTTATCAAAGATGAATAGGGTATTATCAAAAAAAAAAAATCAACAAAATGCATTTTACCAGTTTACTGACCTGCAAATCATGTGACAGCATCCAGATGTTTTTTCAACAATTGTCCACATTTTCCACACAGTCGCCAATCTTTTTTTTTGGCGAGCTTTAAGAGCAACAAATCATCTTTGTCTCTCTCGGGAATAGACAATTTCTCCAGGTCAGAGCAATCCAAACCCACATGCCATGGCACACCACATTGAGCACAAAACAACCTTCTGCATTCAGGGCATTCTGACTCTTTAATAACAACAACAAAGGGCAATCGATGAATTCCATGATTTGGAGTTTAGATAATGTACTTTCATTCCACCCATCAGATCCAGCTATATTCTCTAATTTGTTTAGTTCATCCAATGTTAAAGACTCTAACATTGGATAACTGCCACTGCCAATGTCCAGCTCCATCAACTGATTGCACATAGTAATTTGTAGTTCTTTTAATTTAGGCAGCTTCATTCCCTTTGGAAACCTTTGCAATGATGGACAATTGATAATTACCAATAATTGAAGTCGGGACATTGTTCCTTCATTCCACTCACCAGATGACCCTGCAACTAGGGATTTTAACTTGAGCAAGTTTCTTAAAACTAATTTTTCTAACATGGGAAAAGACTTACCTGCAGTTTCACTTTTGGTCTCCTCCAAGGCAGACTCACCTGTAGTTTCACTTTTGGTCTCCTCCAAGGTAGGAAGAGCCTCCAATTGGTAACATGAGCGCAAAAGTAACACTTTGATATTTTGTAACTTACAAATACTGTTGGGTAGAGTTGCCTGCTGATAATTAATGAGATGAAAATCCTACAATTTCTTCATATTCCCTATGTTTTGGAGAATACCACGCTTAGGGGCTGCACCATCTCTATTTGCACCTGCATCAGCATCGTCGTCACATTCTAATGTAAGCTTCTCATCTCATCCATTATACCCAGTGCAGTTTCTGATTTCACCACCGTTGTCAGCTCCATGAGACTGGAGAGCTTTGAGAGATCTTCCACACTCATTGCACAAGTAGAGTCCATTAATGGAAAAATGAGAGGAAGTGAGATGAGAAAGATTTTCCGGAATCTTCTTGAGACTAAAGCATGCATCCAGCTTGAGATGCTTTAGATTCTGAAGACCTCCTATTTTATTCGACAGTGCATCCAATTCTATACAAGAATTAAGATTCAAAACTTGAAGACTAGATAGATTACAAAAGTTCTCAGGCAATGATTTTATTGGAGTGTATGACAAATCCAAACCTTTAAGTGACAGGATACTACAGAGGCTGTCAGGAAAATCAGCAAGCTTGGAGCAGTTAGACAAGTTGAGAAACTGAAGCTATTGAAGTTGCTTCAAGGTTGGAAATCCTTTTATTGGAGTGGATGACAAATCCAAAACCTGAAGAGACGGGGTATTGTTGAACAATTCTTCTGGAATCTTTTCCAAACGAATATTGGAGGCTAAAACCAAACTCCTCAGTTCTGAACATCTCAAATCATTTGGCAGATCACGAATAGCATTATAGCCCACCAATATTCGTCTGCAATCCCTGGAAACTTTGTCAGTCGGAAAGCTCTGCAACTGTTGACCTGCTGCAAATAAGCATGTTCCCTCCTTTTGGCCTATGTCAATTGCCATGTCATGAAAAGCTTCATGAATCTTTAAATACTCGACATTGTGATAGTCATCATCAACAATATACTCCACACGCTCCACCAAGCACCTTCTTACCAGTTCATCAATGCATTGCCGCCCAGCATCCATAAAATAAGATGTCCCTAGCTTGTTGAGGAAGCCTTCCGTGTCCCACATCTGCACTAGCGTCTCCACAACAATTTCTTTATCTTCCAGAAATGCTGCACAATTTAGAAAAAAAAATCTTTAGATGGAATTCTGACAATTCATTGCAAGTCCATCTTAACACCTGATAAAGCTCTGCATCAATGGCCCTGAGATTTGTTGGGACGGAAGCATCTCTCTTTCTCATCGAATTTAAATCATGGCTCCACTCATACTCATTCTTTTTAAACCTCATCGCTCCAACAACTGTATTTATGGCCAACGGCAAACCTCTACAATCCGAGGCAATTTCTCTCGCTCTAGTCTCTACAATATCATTCTCAGGTCCATTTTCAAAAACTCCTTTCCTAAATAAGTCTCAGCCTTCATCTGAGGACAAGGGTTCTATCTCCAGGGAGTAATCCTTTGCTCCCATCTTTTCAATCACTTGTGTGCTGCGGCTGGAGACTAAGATTTTTCTACCAGTATTATCCCCAATTCTGACGCCCACTTCACTAAGACCTATTTCCTTCCCAATGTTGTCCAATATAAGAAGCAATTTCTTTTTTTCTAGAGATGCACTCAATTTCATCTTTTTCGTCTCAGGATTATCATTTTCCTCCATACTTATATTCAGAGCCTCCGTAATGGAAGCCTGCAACTGTTCAATTTCAAAGTTCCCACAAACTGTAAACCAAATGACAAGATCAAAGAAACGACTGACCTCTTTCTTGTAGGTATTGTAGATGATTTTGAGCAAGGATGTCTTACCCACACCCCTTTACCATATACACCGATTACACGATCTTCGCGACGAGCTCCCTCCAACCAACCTTGCAGCTTCTCCCGGGCAGATTTAATGCCCGCCCCTACGAATCTGAAGTCAGGTACAGGTTGAAGAAGGCGTTGTGCTTTAGGAGCGGCTGAGGACACAATCTGCTCTGCATTGGAGGACATCGAAAAAACCATTTCAAGCTCTTGCGACAGGGAAGCAAGAGCGGAGAAGACGAAAAGGGTACCCCAGGCAAATCTTTCAGGCTCCGATCTAGCCGCATTCAGGCGAGGGTTTGCAATCTTCTACCTTCCCTTGATCGAACAATTAACAATCTTCTAATCGTCTAACACATAATCTAACGGCACACCAGGATGACAGGTGGATTTTAGGGAAGTTCATTTCATAGGGAAATGCCTTACGATGTAAAAATGTGAAGAATAGAGAAGACATAAAAAGCAATCACTTACAAACCACAATAACACCAAGATATGATCTGGGAAACTCTTTTAGGATAAAACCTAGTTGGAAGGTGAAGCTACTATGTTCTTCCTTTCTCTACATGGAAATGGTACAAATACAAAGGAGTGAGATGTGTGACTCGTGCGCTGCTACAGAACATAATCCCTCTTTGTTTTTCCCTTTTTTTAACAGATCTCAGTTGTTTTATGTAGAGGCTTCACTCTTATCATCACATTGTCATCATCTTCCCATCGATGGCTCTTCTCGTCCATAATTGCTTAACCTCAAGTCGACTTGACCTTTCTTGTTGTCCATATGTCCCCACTCTCTCGAGTTATCATGGTGCTTATGCCCTTGCCCCCACACCCTTGAGCTACTGCATCACTCATGCCCTCATGCCTTTGTATTATCATCCTTGTATTATCTATGGCCACTCAACCTAGAGCCAACTCAACCCCAACCATTACCTTTGCTCTGACTTATTTTTGTGCCATAATCTGCTTGTTGTAGTCTCCTCTTGTTTGAAGTCGATCAACCTCAAGCCAACTCTACCCCAACTTCTACCCTCGTGCACTAGCGCTCTTGACTAGAGCAAAGACTATTTCAGAGTCGATTGTGTGGCAAGAAATTGTGCCCTTGTATTCTCAAGCCACTACAACGTAAATCCCGTTCATGTGAAGCCATACCCTCGTGTTGTCAACTAGATAGAATCATTGCCCTTGTGCCCTTACACTCTTGAGTTGCCACAACATTCTCTACTTGCAATAAACTTTTATGCTTGTGACCTGGTCCATCCAACCCTGGCCCAACTTGAACCCAACCCATCTTTGTTTATTGTGACTTGCACCCGGCTCAAATATTGTGTTTCCTATGACCCTCCCATCTTCCACACCCACCTTTCCATCTTCTTGTTAGGTCCTTATAATACTAGTGATTCCCCCATTGCTATTTTCATTATAGCCCTTATTGTTATTGTTGTGCCCCTATTGTCCCCATATTGTTATTATTGTGCCCCATAGAAGCCCACTATTGTTATTGTTGTGCCCTTATATTATTATTGTTATGTCGGCTTTGATTATATTGTGACCCCTTAGACACCTATATATAGAAAGAGGTTTTGTCATTTGAATCATCCAAGAATTGTTCATTTATGTAATGTAAAGGAGTATTCCCCCTCGAAGAGGCTGATTTTGAAGCTTTTGATCTATATTTTCTTCTATTTTGTGAGTTGGTTGCATAACATTTGGTATCAAAGCTTTGGATTCTAGGATTTTGCCGCGAGAAATAGGTCATCGTGGAATTTTCTCTATAACTTTTTTCTACGATTTTTCAGAAGCTGAAATTAAAACCCATTTGATACGAAATCTTAGTGAACCTCAAGTCCAAATTTTAGATCGTTTTGCGTTATATTTTCGGAGATATGATCCAAGGAATGTAGGGTTTTTGCATGCTCCCAAATTACATCCCAAACAGGTGACCTTAGGAAAATCGTCATAACTTTCTCTCTAGGCATCAGATTGAAATTTCGTAAGAAGTTACAAAAATAGGACAGATTGTAGTCTTCTGTTTATCATTTTCAGGTCCGAATATTGAAACAATGACATGTGGAAGGTCGTACAAGTCCGCTCTACTAAACTAGTCTATAATCAGGTCATTGTGGGAGAGGTGGCATAACTCTTCCTTGAATAATCCAATATTGATCAGACTGGTGGGGTTAGAAAGAGGACTATGAGGGCTACCACATGACACAATTTTAGACCTTGGAGATCTGAAATTATAGTGATACAACACATTCAATATCGATCTCCTACAAAGCGAAAAAAGGTGTGTAGTTTTTTTTTTTTTTTTGTAATTTGCATAAGTTTGGTTTGAAAAAATAGTTTGAAGTGTTTCAAAGGGCATAGTGAGGCATAATTATCATTAATTGATGCCCTAAAGAAACAAAATAGAAACACCTAGTAAGCAACTTGAAATCTCTACCATGACTCATGAAGAAGAGGAAAAAATGCAACATGATATATCAAAATTACGAGACCAAGTGCAACAATTTTCACTCTCACAAAAAGTAACTGAAGTTAAGATTGATACTGTGGAATACAAATTGGAGCTTCCTGCAGTTTCCCAAGTGCACCCAGTTTTCCATGTTTCATGCTTAAATAAGGTTATAGGTGACAAGCTCCCATTTCAAACAATATTGCCAGAACTTGATGAGGAAGGAAAAATCATATTGGAACCTGAAGCAGTCATAGAAAAAAGAACTCGACAGCTACGAAATCGATAAATTTCAAAGTATCTCATCAAGTGGAATAAGTTACCCGTTGAAGATTCCACATGGGAGGATGAGAATTTTATATAAAAGCATATAGAACTACTCAATCATTGAGGACAACACCTTTTTGAAGGAGAGGGGCATGTTAATTCCCTATAATACTAGTGATTTCCCCATTACTATTGTCATTGTAGCCCTTATTGTTATTGTTGTGGCCCTATTGTCCCCATATTTTTATTATTGTGCCCCATAGAATCCCACTATTGTTATTGTTGTGCCCTTATATTATTATTTTTATGTCGACTTTTATTATATTGTGACCCCTTAGACTCCTATATATAGAAAGGAGGTTTTGTCATTTGAATCATCCAAGAATTCTTCATTTGCATAATGTAAAGGAGGTTGCCCCCTTGAAGAGGCTGATTTTGAAGTCGTTGATCTATATTTTCTTCTATTTTGTAAGTTGGTTGCATAACACTTCTACTCCTCCTTCCTCTCTTTTTTTGTCTCCACGCCCCCTCTGCATCACCCCTATATTCATAATTTTCCCTCCCCCCTCCTCTTGAAATGCCCCTCTTCTCTATGTCATTCCATTCCTTTGACACCTTCAAACCCCTCTCCCCCCCCCCCCTCCATATTACCTTTACAACACTCTAGAAGTAGCATGCACACTAGTACAAAGTATAGCTCGCAAAGTAATAGCAAGACAAGTCATGTGTTATCTACCTTGATGGTTAACACCCTCTCAACTGATCCTTATATACTCATTGCTTGCTTTTACCAATTTGTTACGATGTTTGAGTACTTATAAGAAGAAATAAAGTTCATGTCCTCTAGGGTTGTGTAGACGATGTTGGATGCCACCAACAAACAGGGATTCTCCCCAATATGAAGCCCCAATTAGACCTCACATTGTTTGGAGTAGGAGCCCCATCTGGGATATAGGACCAACTACCATATTCTTAATGATTTTTGTTGGTTGCAATAATGACACAATAGAAATGTCTGTACTTTTGAGATAAACTATTAAGTTAGCCTTGTGATGTATTCAATTACAAAGTGTATGATCGTTCTTTCATGAAAAGGGAAGAGGAAGTAAATCTTTAAAAGAAAAGTAATAGTATTATCCTAATAAAGACACGCATAACTATGAAAGAGTCATTAGTTATCTTGTGAAATAGTTCACAAAGAAACTATGATCATGAAAATAGCATAAGGCACACGATTCAAAGATGCATACTAAAGTAAATGAAATAGTTCATTTCATTAGCATGTAGAAACATAAACATACACCACAAATAATGAAAGAATAGTCTTACAATTATTCACGACATATGCATGAAAGTGTGTCGTCTGAAAGAGCTTCAAATTAAGTGAAAGTCCCAAGATACACCACTACAATGATACGACACGTTTTCCAATAGTGGAACATTAAGCCACTACTTGCTTCTCAAAATACTAATCTTTTCTCCTATGCTTAGCTTGAGAAGTTGTTGAAGCCCCGAAAATCGGGTCTACAACAAGGGGGATACCCGCCCGGTCCGGACCTTGGTTGGCAGCTCCTTATCCGTTTGGTGTAGCGAGTCAAATTGGGGATATGGGACCAGTCTCCCAATCTATGAGTGTGTGTGTGTAGAATTTGATGTTCTTGATCTAACAGTTCCTAATTGAGATATTCTAATTCTAACTTTAATCTAATGCTATGCTATTGTAATCTAATAAGCAGCAACATCTAAGTCTATACTAACCCGGGATGTAATTTTTCTATTATGCGATCTAAAAAGATTTCAAATAACAACTGGTAATAAAGATCAATCAGCTATTATGAGAAAAGAAATCAATAAGGATGAACCACTTCGCATAAAAGTTAGACGAAACAGTTGTGAAAAACATATCGCATAATGAGCTATTCATACATTAAGCATAAATAAATAGCTATCACCGTACAAAAGTGCCAAATGATAACTCAGGCATTCACGCAATAACACATAAACAACTAAAAATTGTATATCACTTTAACACATAAGCAGAAATTGTTAAGAGATAAAAGTACCATTTATAACTAGTCCTACTCATGAGCTTCAAGCGACAATGATTTATCTCTCTTTGCTCTAACATCCACTAAGAGTACAGAAGTGAAACATCAATAGCAGATATCAAATGCAAACATCAACAAATCTTGTTCCATTCATTCATCAAAACCTCCTCTGAGGGTGCAAAAGTGCATGTTCTGAGGACAAGTTTTTGATAAATTTCTAGACCCTTCTCTAAATGCATGAGAAGGGTTTAAATACTACTAACTAAATAACTTAATTACAAAGATTCAAGATGCGGTTTAAATGACCGCCCTTTTTCTAAGAAAAAATAAATCAAAACTATTTCTAAAAATTAAATCTAATATCTAACTATTTCTGCATTTGCTCCTTAACGTTGCAAGCATTCAGTATTTGCTTGAGTAGAGTCGGTTGATTGTCTTCCGCTTTTGGTTGAGCTAAGCAAATAGAATTGGCAAGAGCTAGCACCATCTTCTCAGCAAAATCGATGATATACTCGAGATTCATCCACTGACTATGTGGCTTTACCGCGTATGCCCAGTAATAATCCCAGTTCAACTTGTTTAACCCTTTGGATTGCTTCTGCCTTTTCTTTAGCTTTCTGTTTCCAGTTTGTTTTTTATCATTGTTTTCTTGCAATTTTCGAGCTTACAGGTGACAGAGTAGTTAGAGGCTTTCCTTCTCGAGCAATTTTCTCAGCGATGTGCGATTAGCACTAATCGCACATCGAAAACTGCCTCCGTTCTTTGATCCGGGCTTCTCTTATGCGTTTTTCGCCTTTTGCGCCTCTTTCTCTTATCGGGTATAAAGCTCAAAATTTATAAAAATAATGATCTTGTGAGCTCTTGACCCTGAGCATTAAACTGTCTGTCTCTGATATCAACATCGCTCAGTACCCATTTAACCATGGTTGTATATGAAAGATCTGTAATGGATGGCTCAGCAGTATTTTGTGATTCTGCGGCTCTGTTGCATGCGGTATCTGTTTATAGGGGCGCCTTTTCTCTGTCTTTGAACATTGGAGCTCTACCCTTTTTCCCCATAGCTTCCTGCACATTGCTTTGTGTAACTTTTGTTCTTCGTTCCTGCAGTTCACAAGTGAGGAGAGAGTAATGATAATAAATAATGACAAGAAAGCTTTAAACGCCATGGATATGCAAAAACATGCCATCTGACGGGAACTGGCTCTTCAAAAAACATAAAACCATACTTTATTAACAACTGGCGTGTAATTCATTAATTATCATTAAAGCGCGTAACCAGTTCTTGGTTTATGAAAAACTTTTTCTTGAATGTTGAGCTAGGAAAATCTGTGATGGAATGTTTCTGCGATTTGCATCGCAGTATCGCATTACCGCAATTTCATTGTGTTGTTCTATCGCAAATTTTTTTGATCGCAGATCGCAATATCGCAAGATCGCTTAATTGTTTAATCGTTATGTGTATTTTATGCAACTTTGCGATATGCGATCCGCGATATCGCATATCGGCGATTTTAAGGTTTTCCAGCGTGAGTGTTTATTAATGCATGCGATGCGATGGAGTTCGCGTCACAATATCGCATTTTATCATTTTGACTCATAAGAAAATGCCCTATCATTCTTGGCGCAATGCGATATTTTTTAAGGAGTGACATATAAGCACTAATTGATTTTTTTTTTTTTTTTTGACTAAGGGTCCCCACTTACATAGTGTTATTGTTAATACTAAATAAGGAGGGGGGTTGTTGGTGGCCACAACAATTGGCGTTTTACTTGGAAGAACCAGTTATCTCTGTTTTTCTATTGAATTTTCTAGACTTCCAAAACAGAAAATTTTTCAGAAAGTTAAACTTTATTATGGAAAGATAAAGTACATTATGCTCTAACTTGTCAATGACATTTTGTTTCAAATATTTTGAACTTTGATTATTTGCTTCCTCAATCTAGCCCTTGTATTTACATCAGTCATTACTTGGTCTTGTAAAGATAAAACAAAGTCTTCTTTGTAAACCAGTTTTAAATATGATCATTTGTCGTAGGTAGAGCCTCTGCTGCCAGCAGGCGTTTATAGCCTCGACGGGGTTACCTATTACCCAGCAATGATCCTGTATCCTACTTAAAGCAACCTACAACTCTCAAAGAAGAATCCACATGCACACTTATTGCTTTGATTTTCTTTTTTTTCTCAAAGAACAATGTCTTGGTTTGGTAGCCAATTTATGACACAGTCATTCACTTGATTTATAACTTTGTTGAACAAGCTGGCTCGTGATGAGACCGCTTGTCTTTTGATTGCAACAATCTTGAGTCATTGCCCTGTTGTGGTGTACAATATTTGGCAAAGTCAACAAGTTTATAATATCTGTGATTATGATAAGCCGGCTCATGATGAGACCTCTTATTCTTCAAGATGAAGTGTATCCTTGGATTGTTCCTCTGAAAGTTGTGATCTCCTTAGCAGGGAGGAAGTCATTGTTTCCTTAAGATAGCTCTGGACGACAATAATAGAGTTTTTGGAAACAGTTGTTCTACAAAGAATCTTTATTTTGTTATTGATACCTTTTATTGTACTGACATAAAACAATTTCTTCACTAAAGGTTTTTTTCATCAAACTTTATGAAGTTGAAACTAGTATCATATCTAGGCTAGAGTCTTTAACTGTATCTATCAATAATAAAGATCAAATTTCCAAAAGATTTGTTATTTATACAAGCGAAAAATCAAAATATGAAAGAGAATTGGTGTCTTGTTCATAAATGCCTAATGTAACCACTCACAACTGGTTTTATTATGAAAAGAAAAACAACTACTCTACAAAAATAGAAGAATAATCTTCTATGGAAAATATTTCTTGAGAATTTGTCCGTTAACAGGCAAAGAGTCTCTCTTACCTGCTAAATCCTGTAACACAAACGTTGATGGACCTATGACTTCTACAATTTGAAAAGGACCAAGCCACATTCTTTGAAATTTTGTATGTTTGCCTTTTTCTTCATGAGCCTTGTCCCATTTTAAAACTAAGTCTCCCATCTGAAAATCTTTTCTGGTCATTATGTTTGAATCAAAAGAGGATTTTACTAGTGCTTGATGATGAGCATGAGTTTTCTTAGCCTGTTCTCGTTGTTCTTCTAATTTGATTATTTCCATTTGTCTTAGCTGTAAGGAGGAAATGGGTACTTCATCAATGTATTGAACTAGAGACAAGGAGGGAATTGCCAAATGAGTCGAAAGAACCACTTCTTTCCCATAAACTAAATTAAAGGGAGAAGTGCCGATAGAAGCTTTTTGCGTTATTCGGTCTGCCTATAAAGCATATATCAAAGCCTTATGCCAATTTTTATGATTTTGGTCAACTGTTCTTTTGATAATCCTGATTAGGTTTTTATTTCTAGACTCAGCTAACCCATTGCCTTGCGGGTAATAATTGGCCGAGTATTTAAGTTTGAATCCTCTTTTAAGTACAAATTCAGTCATTGCATTTCCAGAAAAGTATGATGCATTATCAAACATTAAAGCGGAAGGCAATCCAAACCTGGTGATTATAAATTGATCTATGAACTCAATGATATTTTCAGCATTAGCCGTCTTGAGTGGAACTGCTTCTACCCATTTAGTAAAATAATCTGTTGCTGTAAGGATATATCTATGCTTCTTAGAAGAGTGAGGAATGATCTCACCTATTATGTCCAATCCCCATTGACTGAAAGGTTGCTCAATGTTAACCGGCTGTAGTGGAAAGGATGGCTTCTTTTGTCTTCCAGTAGTAGTTTGGCAGACTTGACATTTCCTCATGTAACTGTGCGAGTCTTTAAATAACGTGGGCCAGTAATACCCTGTGTGTAAGATTTTATATGCAGTAGCATCTCCAGCATAGTGTCCGCCTGCTGGCCCATCATGGAGTTCCTGCAAAACTTTTTCAGCTTCAGATTTCTCAAGACACCTAAGAAGAATAGAATCATAATTTATTCTAAAAAGAATATCATTAATGAGCTGATATTGTTTGGCTTTCAACCTTAGAGCTATTTTCTTAGTGTGATCGAGGTGTGAAGGAGCATACCCGTTCTTAAGATAATAAATGATATTAGCGTATAATGACTCTGCATCGTTTAGGCTAACCTCGCACATTTGTACCACTGCATACAGAATTTTAGAAATTTGCGATGCTCCAACCAGCATTTTGAAAAATCCTTGGCCTCTTACAATGTTTGCTGGTTTAATCTCAATGTCATATTCCTGTAAGGAAGTAACCCAATTGGCCCTTTTTTCACCCACATCCTTCTATACTAGAAGATTCCTTACCGCTGGAAAGGGTACTATAAGTTTAGTATGGGTTTTGAGCAAAAAAGGTCTGAAGTATTTGACTGCTTTGAAAACAACATAAGCCTGTTTCTCCACGTCTGAATAATTTAGTTCAGCGCCTTGTAAATTTGAACTGAAAAAACGCAATTGGGGCTTCCGCTTTTTCTTGATTTGCTTGAGTGAGTATCGCATCATATGACCTATCTGAGGCAAATGTATATAAAATAAAAGGCTCTGAAAAATTCGGGGTTGCTAAAGATGGAGCATTAATAATAGCTTGTTTGATCAGGTTGAATGCTTCATGTTCATCTTGGCCCCATTTAAAATTTGAGTTCTTTTTAATCATGGCTTGCAAAGGAGACATGATTCGTGAAAAATCTGGAACGAATCTCTTTACAAAGTTGATCTGACCAAGGAAAGATTGCATGGCTTTTTTGTTGTGAGGTAAGGATATTTCAGAAATCTCTTTGATTCTATCAAAATCGATGTGAATACCAGATTTTGACACTATGAATCCTAGAAGTTTCCCTTCACTTAATGCGAAAAAAGATTTTTTCGGGTTAAGTGAAATTCCATACCTTAAACACCGTTGGAAGATTTGTTTTAAGTCTCTAAGATGGTTGCTTCGTTTCTTGGAATACACGGTTATATCATCCAAATAAATTACTACAGATTTATTGACTAAACCTTTGAATGCGATGTCCATAGCTCTCTGGAATGTGGCACCAGCATTAATCAAACCAAATGGCATCTTTCAATATGCGTATGTGCCCCATTTAGTTCTGAATGTGGTTTTTAATTGATCATCAGGATGTACCAACACTTGATTGTATCATGAAAATCCATCCAAGAAAGACATTAATTCTGAGCCCGCCACTGCCTGCAATATCTGTTCCATAGGTGGTAAAGGAAAATTATCTTTTTTGCAGGCCTTGTTAAGGTTTCGAAAGTCAATGCAAATCCTGATATCTCCGTTTTTCTTTCTAACAGGTACCATATTGGAGACCCATTTAGAATGTCTGACAGGAAAGATTATTCTGGCTTTCAATAACTTATTGAGTTCAGTTTTTATCTGATTTTCTAAATTGGGATGGATCTTTCTCAGCTTTTGTTGGACATGTTTTTCATTATCGATCATGGGAATAGTATGTTGGATGATGGAAGTGTCGTATGTTTTGAGTTCATCATAATTCCAGGAAAAAACATTTTTATATTGTCTCAAAAGACGAATATATGCTAATTTTTCTTCAGGGGCTAGGCCGAGAACTAGATTAATGTTTTGCGGTTTGGCATCGGTTCCTAGGTTTACTAATTCGTAGTTCAAAGTTGAACTTTGGAGTTTTGAATTGGTAGACCTTTTAAACCGATCTTTCAAATAGTATAAGTCTTCTAACTTGACTACCGACTTAGGTATAGCATTGTTAGTGCTATCTTGTTGCAATTGTCGATCATGTTGGTCCTCGTCAATTATTTGATTGGAGTAGGATCCTTCATATGTGAGGAAATTTACAATATCAGGATCGTCGTTGAATACTCTCCAATTTGTGATGTTATCAGGAATATATGGTCTAAAGATTAATTCTATTGAGAATCTATCTGGACTAAGATCTTCTGAAGGAATAAGCTTAGAAGCTACGTTAGCCAAAAGGTCTGCACTTGCATTTTGGAGTCTGGGAATTGAAGAAATATTAAATGCTATAAAATGCTCAGTCAGATCTTGAATTAAGGATTGATAATGTTTTAAATGACCTGATAAGCAATGTATAGTATTATGTACCTGTCTAACCACAATCTCAGAGTCTCTGAAAACTTGAAGGTACTTGACGTCTAACCCGATTGCTTTGTAAAACCCTTGGACCAAAGCCTCATATTCTGCTGTATTGTTGGTGCAGTCAAATTCGAGTCTGCATGTTAGCATAATTTTATCTCCTTCTGGACTAATTAGAATGCATCCTGCTCCTGCTCTTTCGTTAGATTTAGAACCATCAAAAAATATTTTCCAAAACAAAGATTTATTTACAGGACTATCTAAAAAATTGATACATTTTGAACTATAAGTTCGAGAAAAAAATTCGACTTGGGACAAAACAGAGTGTTTTAAATAGGGTGACGTATGAGCATTGATATTGCCGAGGAAAGAATCTACCGAGTAATTGCCAATAATGCTACTGTTATATGCTACTGGTTCATTTTCCCCCTCTAGCTCCGTTACTATGTATTTCTGATGTAGTTCTTGTTCAACTTTTATTTGATTTGGTTTACCATTGTAGGGCAGCCACATGTGCGACCAATCAGTTGCAAAGTATCCATGAAGTTTTTCTGACCAATCCCTACTAAGAACTAAGCCATAAAATTCCGGAATATCAGCAACTAAAATGTCAATAACTTGACATACCTTTGGGTTGGATGACAGCCTTATGGTTACTTGATTTAGTTCGCCAATCACTTCGACTTGAGATTGATCTAGCTGAACTATGCGCACAACGGATTTCTGTGGTTGAACATTTAACTTGGCACATATGGACCTTGGTAAAATATTCTATGAAGCACCAGAATCCACCAAGCAATTGTGCACATTTTTATTGAAAATTTCATAAGTAAGGAGAAACGGGGGAGTATGAGATCTCGATCTTCCTCCAATTAGAGCGATGTCATTTGGATCAATCTTATTGATCGCATTAGTTGGAGGTCTTCCCATGTTATGAGAAGCTTGAGAAAGTACAGCGGCAAGCAAAGGTGCAACTGGCACAGCATGTAATTCTTTCAACATTATCTTCTGTTGATGCTTTAACTTGCTCAATTCGTAAAGAGTGATGTTGGCCCTAGTCTTTTTCATATCTTCTATAATATTGTACTCCATTTCATCCGACACGATCAGTGTTTTAGATGGAGTTGATGCATCTGTTTGGACTGGGCTGGTTTGAGTCGCTTTAGATGTCGTTTTCTTTGTTGCGAATTTATCCTTTATTGCAGAGCTTGCGCTCTTTGGCTTAGGGATAGTTTGGGGAGGATCAAGCTGATTTTTACTTCGTGTGCTAACTGGGAATACTTCTTGATCTTCTTCTTGTGGGAGGATGAAATCCCACATTCCTTGTAATTCTACAACTTCTTCTTCATCAGTTTGCCCTTCAGTGGCAATTTCCTCTTCCTCTTCTTCGGATTCAGCATTTGAAATAGCATTGGGTGGCTTTGAATCCGTTGAAGGGCCTCTTTTAAAAGCTTTGTAGGGCTTTTTTGAAGAAGTTTCTGCTACTTGCTTCTTGATGTCGACCATTTCATTGGACATGGTCTTTAGAACTTTCTGCAATCCTTCCAAATCGAATGGATCTTTTGTTTGTTTCTTCTTGGAGTCTTCCTTGAAGGTGACTTTCTTGGATTTCCGTTCCTCTATCGCGGATTTCTTTTCCAGGGCTATTATATGTTCTCTACTGCTATTGCTTCTTTCATGTTTTCGGCTAAGGTTGTTTTATTAGCCCTGTCCACGAAGATTGCTATGTTTGATGGTAGAGAAGTGATATACCATTCACTTCGTACTTCTTCGCTGGGCTAGGAAGCAGTAGGAATTTTGTTTAGGATTTTATTGAAACGTAAATTGAAATATTTGATAGGTTCTCTAGATTCGGCCCTAAGGTTGGATAGGTCGTTGATTAGCGTTGTTGTAGACCTGTCATCACCAAACTTGGTCAGGAATTGCTCTTGGAAGATGTCCCAACTAGTGATAGATCCGGAGGGTAATGATAAATACCATGATCCGGCTGTTCCTTACAAAGTATAAGGAAAAATTCAAACAACAAAATCTTCATTAGTAACCCCATTGAGATTAATGGATAGCATAAAGTTGTTTATATGCTCTTCTGCTAGCATGCCTGCCTCGGGATTAAAATTAGGCAGCCATTTCTCAGGATGGGCCGGTATTTGACTCAAGGGTGTAGGCATTAAGACTACCCTAGGGTTATTCCATGGAGATTGGGCCATTGTTGAACTACTAACAGAGGAAAGTGCCGAAGATGATCCCTACGGTTGGGAAGATGAGGATATTACGATTGCAGATGATTGAGGAAGAGTTGTGGGGGTTCCAGTGGACGGATGGACAATGATCTGAAGTGGCGGAGTGGATGGTTGACTTCGCGGTGAAGAAGTTGAGATGGATGATGATGATGAAAGAGTCTCACTATCGGACTCCTTAGGTGATTTCCTTGCTCTTTTCCTTGTGGGAAGAGGTAATTCGGTGGGTTGAACACCAAACTTTTCACTCTTTAATCTGGTCAAGGGATGAGCAGGGTTATATTGCGAAGTCACGCTACCTTGAGATTTATCAGATCTTTGAGGAGAAATAGAAAATCGCTGAAGTTTGTGAATCAGAGATTCGACTTCAGGAGGTTCAATGGTAGATTGTTCTGAAATGTCAGGGTTTGTAGCAGCGGTTGATACTCCAGCGACTTCTAACTCTGGATTTAAGTGTAATGGAGAAGTCGGGGGAGATGGTGAGGGTGATTTACTCTCAGAATGGTATTCAGATTTAGATTTACTTGCCATTCACAACAAGGGGGATACCCGCCCGGTCCGGACCTTGGTTGGCAGCTCCTTATCCGTTTGGTATAGCGGGTCCGACTGGGGATATGGGACCAGTTTCCTAATCTATGAGTGTGTGTGTGTATAATTTGATGTTCCTGATCTAACAGTTCCTAATTGAGATATTCTAATTCTAACTTTAATCTAATGCTATGTTATTGTAATCTAATAAGCAGCAACATCTAAGTCTATACTAACCCGGGATGTAATTTTTCTATTATGCGATCTAAAAAGATTTCAAATAACAACTGGTAATAAAGATCATTCAACTATTATGAGAAAAGAAATCAATAAGGATGAACCACTTCACATAAAAAGTTAGACGAAATAGTTGTGAAAAACATATCGCATAATGAGCTATTCATACATTAAGCATAAATAAATAGCTATCACCGTACAAAGTGCCAAATGATAACTCAGGCATTCACGCAATAATACATAAACAACTAAAAACTGTATATCACTTTAACACATAAGCAGAAATGGTTAAGAGATAAAAGTACCATTTATAACTAGTCCTACTCATGAGCTTCAAGCGACAATGATTTATCTCTCTTTGCTCTAACATCCACTAAGAGTACAGAAGTGAAACATCAGTAGCAGATATCAAATGCAAACATCAACAAATCTTGTTCCATTCATTCGTCAAAACCTCCTCTGAGGGTACAAAAGTGCATGTTCTGAGGACAAGTTTTTGATAAATTTCTGGACCCTTTTCTAAATGCATGAGAAGGGTTTAAATACTACTAACTAAATAACTTAATTACAAAGATTCAGGATGCGGTTTAAATGACCGCCCTTTTTCTAAGAAAAAATAAATCAAAACTATTTCTAAAAATTAAATCTAATATCTAACTATTTCTGCATTTGCTCCTTAACGTTGCAAGCATTCAGTATTTGCTTGAGTAGAGTCGGTTGACTGTCTTCCGCTTTTGGTTGAGCTAAGAAAACAGAATTGGCAAGAGCTGGCACCATCTTCTCAGCAAAATCGATGATATACTCGAGAGTCATCCACTAACTATGTGGCTTTACCGCATATGCCCAGTAATAATCCCAGTTCAACTTGGTTAACCCTTTGGATTGCTTTTGCCTTTTCTTTAGCTTTCATTTTCTAGTTTGTTTTTTTACCATTGCTTTCTTGCAATTTTCGGGCTTACAGGTGACAGAGCAGTTAGAGGCTTTCCTTCTCGAGCAATTTTCTCAGCGATGCGCGATTAGCGCTAATCGCACATCGAAAACTGCCTCCGTTCTTTGATCCGGGCTTCTCTGATGCGTTTTTTGCCTTTTGCGCCTCTTTCTCTTATCGGGTATAAAGCTCAAAATTTATAAAAATAATGATCTTGTGAGCTCTTGACCCTGAGCATTAAACTATCTGTCTTTGATATCAGCATCGCTCAGTACCCATTTAACCATGGTTGTATATGAAAGATCTGTAATGGATGGCTCAACAGTATTTTGTGAATCTGCGGCTCTGTTGCATGCGGTATCTGTTTATAAGGGCGCCTTTTCTCTGTCTTTGAACATTGGAGCTCTACCCTTTTTCCCCATAGCTTCCTGCACATTGCTTTGTGTAACTTTTGTTCTTCGTTCCTGCAGTTCACAAGTGAGGAGAGAGTAATGATAATAAATAATGATAGGAAAGCTTTAAATGCCACGGATATGCAAAAACATGCCATCTGACGTGAACTGGCTCTTCGAAAAACACAAAACCATACTTTATTAACAACTGGCGTGTAATTCATTAATTATCATTAAAGCGCGTAACCAGTTCTTGGTTTATGAAAAACTTTTTCTTGAAAGTTGAGCCAGGAAAATCTGCGATGGAATGTTTCTGCGATTTGCATCGCAGTATCGCATTACCGCAATTTCATCGTGTTGTTCTATCGCAAATTTGTTTGATCGCAGATCGCAATATCGCAAGATCGCGGATCGCTTAATCGTTTAAACGTTATGTGTATTTTATGCAAATTTGCGATATGCGATGTGCGATATCGCATATCGGCGATTTTAAGGTTTTCCAGCGTGAGTGTTTATTAATGCATGCGATGCGATGGAGTTTGCATCGCAATATCGCATTTTATCATTTTGACTCATAAGAAAATGCCCTATCATTCTTGGCGCGATGCGATATTTTTTAAGGAGTGACATATAAGCACTAATTGATTTTTTTTTATTTTTTTTTACTAAGGGTCCCCACTTACATAGTGTTATTGCTAATACTAAATAAGGAGTGGGGTTGTTGGTGGCCACAACAGAAGCCAAGGTGAAAATTCCTTTGTTTGATATATGAGGGTGTATATATAACAAATGAGGTAACTTTCCACCTCCCTTGTGTCTATTGAGCTCCCCTCATGACTCATGAGCTTCCATGAAACTT
This sequence comes from Pinus tabuliformis, assembly GCA_031772625.1. Taxonomy (NCBI): domain Eukaryota; kingdom Viridiplantae; phylum Streptophyta; class Pinopsida; order Pinales; family Pinaceae; genus Pinus; species Pinus tabuliformis. The sequence goes on along the minus strand of CM062819.1, from coordinate 654,326,795 downwards.
TTCATATTCCTATGAAACCTTTGAACTTCTACATGAATTTTCACATTATATGTGTGACCCTTGGGCATCCACACATTTTACATTTTCTCTTTTATCAAAATACAATATTACATTTCCACAAATGATGTGGCAAAATACATGACACATATGACTCTTATAATGACACTTAGAGAGGCCATGACTTGGTGATGATGACAAGGAATTTCATTATGGTGTGTTAAGGCCAGGCTTCCCTTCTTGTTGTTATCTTCACATATTCATGATAGATCTTGCATGTGCTTCATCTTCATCCTCGAAAAGGCTCGGATGATATGGAGTCATTAATGTGATCTTGATCTTCATTCTTTAGTCACAATCTAGTGTCCCTTTGTTTCTTTGCTTGTTGATCTCTTTGTACCTACAACTTCACAAGCGTCTTCTTATATTATCTCCTTAGTGTCCTCCTTTAGCATCATCATTTCATGTTAAGATAATAACACCTACAAATGGAATTCACTCATGACAAGATGACATCAATCCTAAAATCTCCTAGACTATCTTGTTTCTCATGCAACATTTTGACTTAGCTGGGACAGTGTACAGGGTTGAGGGGAAGGCCCAAGGATTGCACGGTGCACAGGAGCAAGAGGCAGAGGTGAGAGTCTAGGATTTTTAACTGCACAATACATAGTGACTGAGGGACAGGAAGGCAGGATTGCATAGTTGAGGTAGTCATGGATGCAATGAGGCAGGCTTGCTCATTGTGATTGCACCGTCCGTAGCCCTAGAAGGAAGAGAATCCATTGATTGTGCAATTGAGCAATTCAAGTATTGAAACAGGGCATGATTGTTGAATGAGAATGCGTAGTGCGCAGTGGAGGCAGGACTCAGAAAATATTGTGCAGTGAGAAAGTGCAAGAGGCAAGGATTAGACACTGATATTGCACAATGCACATTTATTATAAGCAGTGATTGTGCAATACACAATTCCAGGAGGAAACGATGGTTGGATGGGGCTTGTGACTGCACAGTGTGCACTTCAAGAAGGAAAGAGGATGGGTGGTTGGTCGGGCAAGTTGCGAAGACAATAACACTTCAAAAATTGACTAGGTATGGGATCAATAAGACAAAACGGTGAGACTGAAACATGTACAAGTATTGAACATGATCACACACTCACAGATGACCAAACACATGATAATGAAAATTTAACATCCAAAATCCATATGCATCCATTGAAACGACACCAAAATGACACTTACCTCCATGTGCGACACTTAAGATACACTTTGTGACACAAGTGTTGATTTCAACAAGAAAGTGCACAGTACTTTGAAAATGAGTCCAATGCATATCCCTATGATAAAAGAATCCATTAGTACAAGAGAGAGCATCGCATTTGCCTCTTAAAAGTCCTCGATAACTCCCTTTCACAAAGAGCGACACTTCCCTTAACAAAATACAGCACTTGGAAATCCTTCAAAAGGGAACTTCAAAACTTAGGAAGAAAGCATGGAATGACATTAACAACTAGAAATGACAGCTTACATGATGAAATGGAGGCTCCAAAATTTGAATATAGGACAAAATTTGGAGGGTGTTGTAGTGGTGACAACACTTGGAGATTCACTTGAAGAACCCCAACTTCTTTGTTCATATCTAAATTTATGTACAGGTTCTAGTCTTTGAGGAAGTATTGATTAATTATGTGGATTACCTCAACTTCCCCATTTATCCTAGTTATAGGTGTAGTCTCTCTTATTCTCCTTTTTGGCCAACAACAAAACAATTTTTACCATATCACAATTGTTTCGATCTAGGAGAAGGATAGTGTATATTCATGAGTTTAAAATGATAAAAGTTTTAGTTTCATCTATGATGTTGCTCTGCTGCTAGCATGCATGTTCAGTACCCCAGCGGAGTCACTATAAGAACACAAGCATTGCTTTGCTTCCAGCGAGCTTGTTTAGTACCCCAAAGAAGTTGCTTACTTCACCTCTCTATGCAGGAAGTCTTTCTCTTGTTTCACGATTTATTTATTTTCAATATGTTCATTGGCATTTTATCACGTGTATATAACTAAGGTGGAAGAGGGATCACAACTTATCAAGAGAAAGAGAGGTTGTTCCTTCAGGGATCGTTATATACCTCTGTAATTAGTATGCTCGTCTTTAGTTTTCTCCTTCCCCTTCTCTACTTGATTGGATTGGTAAGAAAAACACCATTCATTTATAACACCGAGTCCAAGAATGAAAATCCTAAGATAGATATGGGCAAGATGGTTCCACTTTAGATTTCCATACGAATGGATCATATTTTCCATTCAGACATCATTGGCCTTAAAGGTATCATATCCAAGCAAAGAAGAGGGAATTAAGGTTAACCTATTGGTGATGGATGTCATAAATCCCTTCAAAACTTTCCCTACATCAGAACACTTTCACACGGGTCTTATTTACATGATATGACAAAAAAAGGACAAGACATGACATGAACTAAACAAAACAAACAAAACAGACAAGGAAAAGAATATGTACATAGGCAGTAACACAACCCTAGCCTACTATTGAAAACAATGCTTCATATCTTGGCCATTGACAAGAAGAGAATCCGTCTTCCCATCTACGGATTGAAGACAATAAGTTTGGTGGCCAAGCTTATCATGCAAAACAAAGGGTTTGATCCACACAGATTGAAAGTGGTGTGTTTACCTTTCTCTTCATGGGTTTTATCCCATTTAGATACTAGGTCTCCCACACTGAATTCTATGTTCCCCATATATTTGTTGTCAAACCAATGCTTGATATGGCTTTGATGCACATAAAAACTTTTATTTTTATTTTTTGTTTTTTTCTTGTATCTTAAGAAGGGTATGTATACTACTCTGAACAATAAGACATGGTTTACCTTGGGATTCTTGAGAGAGATGAAGGGACAGGAGGAATATGCTCGAAGTAAGGATAACTTCTTTTCCATATACTAGGAAGTAAGGGGAAGTCTTCGGAGAGGGTTTTGGTGTGACACTGTTAGCACACAAAGCATTCATCAATGCATTATGCTAGCCCATTTTCTCAAAGTAAACAGTTTTCTTGATGATTCATATCAAATTCTTATTAATAGATTTAGCTAAATCATTTCCCTAAGGGTAGTAATTAGATGAGTGCTTTTAAAAAAAATCATTCTCTAATGCAAAATCATAAAGCTTGAGCAATGAAAAGTGCATTGCATTATCGAAAATAAGTGACGTAGGAACGCTAAACCTAGTGATGATATTCTGCTATAAGGAAGTGGATGACTTCCTGCTCATACACTTATTTCAACGGAACTGCTTCAACCCATCGAGTAAAATAATTTGTGGAAGTTAAGATATATTGGTGCTAATTTAATGAATGTGGAAAATTTTCACAAACAACATCCAATCCCCATTTCTCAAAAGGCTCTTCAACGACAATGGGTTGCAATGGGGCTTCTTACTTCTTATCTTGACCAACACATTTTTGACATACAGAAAACTTATGGGCATAGGTGTGTGCATCCTTGAATAATGTGGGCCAATGATAAGCAACTTGCATGACTTTATGAGCAGTAGTGTCTCTTGTGTAGTACCCACCAATTGGCCTATCATGAAGGTCTTTCAACACCCTTTATGAATCTTATGCTTCCAAGCATTCGAGTAGAACACCATTATGATGGTTTCGTAAAAGCACACCATGTACAAGTTGATAAGACAGAGATTTAAGTCAAATATCCCTCTTTTGTTTCACTGATAAGTGTGAGGGAAAGGTGCCATGCTCTAGATATTGTCATATGTCAGTGTACCAAGATGTGGTTGCATTTGTAGGGGTAACTCATTCAACATTGTACATTTCAATCTCTTGATCCCATCTAAAAGAACCATCCTCTGGTGAATTGACTGCTTATATTGCAAGCAGACATAGACGATGGCCTTTTATCGTATAAATTAGCTTGAATTATAAATCATACTCTTGAATCCTTGTCATCCATTTCTCTCTTCTCTCACCATACTCTTGTTGTATGGAGAGCGATCTAACCGTTGGGTGAGGTACAAAGATGATAACATGACTTTTCAATAGATAAGGCCTAAAATGCTTCACTACATTATATGATGCATAAGCTTTCTTATTAGTGGCAGGATAATTCAATTCAGATCCCTATAATCCAACACTTATAAAATATATGGGCCGCTCATTTCCTTGAGTATCCTTCTCGGTAAGAATGGCTACAAGAGATGTGTCAGAAGCAAAAGTATATAATAAGAAATCTTTGCCAAAATCTATATTATACAATGTTGGGGAATGGGTAATCACTTACTTAATCCAAGCAAAGTCATATTTCTCCCTTTGCACCCACTTGTGGGTTATATCCTTCTTAATGATCTCTTGTAATGGCTTAACAATTTGTGCATAATTTGAGATGAACTTCCGGAGGAAGTTAATTTTCCCCAAGAAAGATTACATGGCTTTCTTATTCAACGAAAAGGGAATATAAGTAATAGCCTTGACCCATTTTAGGTCCACTTTAATTCCACTCTTGGCTATAATGTGACCCAAGAGGTTGCCCTTGAACACTTTGAATATGCTCTTCTTAGGATTTTAAGATATAACATATTTCTGACATCGCTCAAAAATTTCCCTTAGATGATGAAAGTGATCAGATCTATTCTTCAAAAAAATTGTAACATCATCCAAGTACATGACCCCACTCTGTCTAATCAAACCATAGAACACGATGTCCATATCCTACTGAAAAGTGGCACTGGCATTGATGAGTCCAAAAGGCATCTGCCAAAACACAAATTTACCTCATTTAGTCCTGAATGTAGTTTTTAATCTATCAAGTTCTGCTACTAGAACTTGATTGTATCCTGAAAAAACATCTAATAGCGAGAACATCTCTGACCCAGGCACTGCTAGGAGTATTTTCTCCATAGATGGCATGGGATAATTATCTTTATCTAAAGCTCAGTTCAGGTTATGAAAATCAACACATAAGCATATATCTCCGAAATTATTTCTGATAGGAACCAAATTTGAAACCCAAGTAGAATGACAAATTTTGAATATGATCTGAGCATACAACAATTTTCTTAGTTCTTTCTGAATAAGGGGTTCAAGAGTAGGATGAACTTTTCTTAACTTTCATTGAAAAGACGAATAAAATAGTGTCGCTCTTGAGAAGAACAACATGTATTTAGATTCACATATTTTGGATCCTCTCTAGTACCCAGATTTACTTGTTCATGTGAAAGTGTAGAACTACGGGTCTTAACATTGGTTAGTCCCTTAAAGTGGTTATGCAAATCATAAAGCTTCTTTAGAGATACCACACCCTTGGGCATGGGATTCCCTTTAAGTGCCTGAGGTGATTCCTATAAAGCCTTTTTTAGCTCATATTCATCTGCCATCGCATCTTTAAACACGTCAGCATTAGCCATAAAGTCTAGTATCGTTGGTCATCATTGAAAACATGAAAATTAGTAACGTTATCGGGCATAGATGGCTTATAGATAATCTCAACTGAAAAACCATCTCTAAGGGGTGACAACCTAGTATTAGTGTAAACTAATGTTTCTGTGGCCGCGTTATGAACTCTAGGAACATAATTCATATTAAAAGCTTGAAAAAAAAGAAATATTCACCATACCTCTTGTTGGTAGTTTTTCATATTAGGTGACACACAATGAATAGTATTTTGCACCTGTTGTGTGATGATCTATGAGTCACAAATTACCTTCAACACTTCCACCTCAAGGTCTATGGCTTTCTTTAATCCCAATATAAATGCTCTATATTCGAAAGTTTTATTCGTGCACTAAAATTCCAATCAACATGATATCATACACTTGTTGTTTCCTGGGCCTATCAAAATACAAATAGCCCCAGAACCCTCCTTTATTTTTGAACCATCAAAATATAGAGTCCAACTATTAGGACCAACAAGGTTAGTTCTTACACTAGTATTATTTACATCTATATTACAAAAGTCATTTTCACCAGTTGGATTGCAAGGAAGGAGTTCCAACTGTGTATCAGGTAGTACACGGGACGATTGTGCAAGATAACATCTATGATCAACCTCTAAAAAGAAATTCCTAAAAATCACTTGAGCATAACTAATAGGCTCATTAGGAGCTTCAAGCATCATGATAATATGCTTCATGAAAGGTTCACTCTGGATTAGGATTTGGTTATTATTTCCCTTATAAGGAAGCCACAAATGTGACTAGTCAGTAGCAAAGTATCCTTGCAACTTTTTATACCAATCTCTACTTAACAACAGGCCATAAGCTTCGGCAAGGTCCATAATAACAATATCAATACATTGGTGAACTCTATGATTTGATGATAAACAAATTATAACATTGCTAACCTCATCAATTACTTGCGCTAAAGATCTATCCAATTGTATGATTATGGCATTAGTATTTTCCCATTTAACATTAGTTTTCTTGGAAATAGATAACAGCATGACATTTGCAATGGCACCAGAATCAACAAGGAAATTATGGACATTATAACTTATAAAAATCTCAAAATTTAAAAGAAAAGGGGTGCGAGTAGATCTAAAATTTATATTAGTTTCATTAACAACCGATTTGAGAATAGTAGGAGACTTATTCGATGAGGCTTGAGAATCAGTAGTTGTTCTACCTGATGGAGGCTAAAATACAAGTGCTTGGATGATCAACTCATGTTGCCCTTCCAACTTTCTAGCTCAAATATGGAAATATTTGCACGATATTTCTTCATATCTTCATATCTTCAATAAAATTATAATCTATATCTTCACCTTATGCAAGGTGTGCTGAAGTGGTAGGTGGTGTAACTTTGTTCAATGCCTTGGGAGTACGGACTTGTTATTATTGTTTCCGGAAGTATTCTTCTACGACTGCGCACTTTCATATTTATTTTGAGTGCTCCTAGGAGGATTACTAGGAGGTAATATTTCTTAACAATTGATTTGCTTAGACACTGGTCCTTTTCTCCTCAAGTTATATTGCTTAGAAGGTTGTTAAGGAGGAGTATCACTCACTAGGGGCTCATCAACACCTTGTCATTCATTATTCAAGATAAGATCAAAAGTGAAAACCAAATCATCAACACTTGTGTTTTCCTCTGTTGAGGTTGGTTCTTCAATCTCTTGAGTCTGCTATGAATGCTCTTCAATTGAAAAACTTTAAATAACATTGGAAACCACAACATTCATGTTATGTTTCCATTGTGGGATACTTTTTCTAAATGTTCTTCTTGATGGAAAGTATAATAGTTATCCATGCCCAAGTTCTCAATGTTAAATACGACATTAGAAATATGTTCAAGCTTAGTCGGTGGATTGATGTTCCTCTTAAAAAATGACTTAAAAGACTTTTTATTAGTAGAAGCCTCACTTGATTTCCTCTTGAGTTCTTATACTTCATTGGTTAACAAATTCAAGGATTTAATCAACCTATCCATATCAAAAGGATATTTCTCTTTAGTTTTAGCAGAAGAGTCTTGGGACTTTTTACTAGTGTCTTTGGAGTCCTTAGAATCTTCTGGATCAACAATGACTCCAATATACCTTAAGTCCTTTTCATTGGAAATTTCTTCTCCAAAATTAAGAGGTAGAGTTTCTTTTGCGTTACGCTTAACAAAAAAATAAATATTAGTAGGCAAGGCAACATTATAATAATATTTAGTGATTGAATCATGTGGTTGCACAGTAGTGGGGAGCTTGTTTAAAATATGTGCAAATATTTGATTAAAATCTTTAACCTTTTCCTTATCCCCCACCTTGATGTTTCCGATACACTTAAGTAACATGGTCGTAGTTTTATCATTAGCAAACTTTTCTAAGAATAACTGTTTGAACTCCCTGCAATTATGGATTGAATTAGGCAGAAGGATATGGTACCAAATTGATGATCTACCTTCTAGAGTATATAGAAATAATCTACAAGAAACATCATTGAAGACGTACCTCTAGATTTATTCTAGATGCAAGTAGAAATCATCAATATGATCTTCGACCTTTGCTTTCTTATTAGGATTATTCTTTGTAAGCATATTTTTCGGGTTTTTTAGCAAGTGATGAAGATTTCCTATAAGAGAAAGAGGCCCATGGGCCATCCAATCCAATTGGTCTTTGACCATGTCTTCATTCTCCTACTCCTACTCACACTTTAATTCCAAATAATCTTCTCCTCCGCCATTCAAATTCTCGTCGTTATCTAGTTGTTCGTTATCTCTCAGTTGTTCTTTGTCAGAAAAATGAAAATCCTCCTCGTCTCCTTCCATATCTTCCCCAATAGGTGGCAGGAGGTCTCCTTATGAATTGAACCTTCAAGTGAAACAGCTAAATCATCGAGGGTTGCAACGACCAATTCCTCCACTGAAGAAACTAAGACACCACAATGGTTGGTTTCTTTCTTTCATGGCTTATGCAGAAGAACAGGTGCAACATGAAGTAATGTAGGATCTCTAGCAAACCAACAAGTAATAGGTCAAATCTGACGTAGTTGATCGTAAGTAAATTTGTATGCACACTCTGAACCTTGAGGAGGGGACTCTCCTTTCTCAAATATATGAGCTGGATTTGGACTCGGATAATTACTACCTTGCACAGAAGGTCCTTTATGTGAATGTGGTGAAATGTCAACCATAAAAAGGCTATCCTCCTTCTGGTGCCAGAACTGTTGACTATGTTGGATGTCACCAACATTCAGGGGGACTCCCCAATATGAATTCTCAATTAGACCTGACATCGTTTGGAGTAGGAACCCCATCCGGGATATAGGCCTAGGTACCATATTCTCAATGATTTTCCTTGACTACAATAATGACACAAGAGAAACAAATGTACTTTCGAGATAAACAAGTAAGTTAGTCGTGTGATGTATTAAATTGCAAAGTGTATGATGGTTATTTCATGAAAGGGAAGAGGTGTTAGAATTGTGTTGTCATTGATGGCAAAAGATGGAAAATGATGGAAAAGGTGTCAATGATGATGACAAAGGTGATGAGGATAAGGTAGCAAGAAGAATGTAGATCATCATGAAAATGGTGTAGAGACTTTGAGGTCGATTCTTGGATAGCATATCATCTCCACTACATATGGAACCCACTTAAATGGAAAGAGCTCAAAAAGAGATTTCCAGTGGTATGTGGAAGTTTGTGAATGGCCTTATGGATCAAAAGTTATGGCCAATCAAAGGAAGGGCCCCTAAAGTCAAAGGTTGTAGAGTTAATTTGGTGGAGGTGCTTTGGAGTAGGCATATTTTGGTGCAATTCCAGAGCTGGAGGAGCATATAGTGGAATAGTTGGCGGAGGTGACCATCAAACAATAACCATGTCTAATAGCGGATCAAGGGCCATGAGTCCCCACTAATGCATCGAAGAAATTGTGTGGGGCCTAGCATGCTGACTATTAACGTGTAGGGGAATGGCACAATGGGCGTTTTCCCAAACCACCGATCGCTAGATCGATAGTGGAGGTTGATTACGCAACCCCCCCCCCCTCAAAATTACAAACAACCTAAGGTGGGATGTGCAAACCACAAGTGGTTTTCTTCGATGGTTGGGCAATGTGGAAGTAGCATAACAAGTCAGTACCTTCATAAAAATTAACAAAGGAAATTGATGAAAAATAAAGTACCGAGACCCCTTTTCTCTCTCCTTTAGGTGGATGCATGGAAAAAATTGGTTGGTCGAGATGACATCAAGACAAGTGATGTTGCAATACAGACTAGAGGATAGATGGCAAGCAAATTCAGTGTTTTCAAGTACCCTAGTGGGCCATTTCGAGGTGACGCATGTCACCACTCAGATGGCCCCACATGGTGGAGATGGCATGAGCGTGATGTCATCCCATAGGCTTTATCTCAGAATGCATTGAGCAATGCATGCGAGGAGTTATCGGATGACCAAGTAGCGGGCTGCGTGGCGATTGTTAGAGCCACCTCAGCTCAGGTAGATGCTTATTGGCTCGCAAGTGCAATAGGTAGACCCACCTAACACATCATCCTTAAAGGTCGATCCTCGAAGGAAACTAAAATTCTTAGAGGAGAATGATGGGGTGACTAGGGCAGGACATGTTAGCATGCACAATTGGCAATGGCAATCAATGAGAAGGTGGCAGGCAATTTCATGTGACACGTAATCCCATAAGGTAGACCCCATAAGGTTTTAAAAAAGCATAGAGATTATGGCTAAGCTCTCAGAGGTTGCAAGCCACGGTCACAACTTGAGTCTTGTGGGAAAAATGGGTGACTGCAAAAGCGCACAGGGGCTTAAAAGGAAAATTCGACACCATTCACAGATTAAGAGGCAAAATTGGAAGTTCAGTCAAAGTTAGAGCCCACTAACAATAGAAAAGCTCAGCTAAAACCTATAAAGTGCTAGAATAGAAAAAATTGGTAGTTAAGCTCAGTTTTTCTTTCATAAATAGGTGATCACTGATCAGTGAATGATAACTTAGAGAGAACATCAAGAAGACTTAGTTAAAACTTGAAAAAATCTTAAAATAATAAATTCATGCAAGGATTTGAGTGCAAGTAAACTGAAAAGCAAAGAAGCCTAATTTAGCATCAAATTTCTTTATAAGCATAATTGATTGAGGAATTTTGCATGAGTGTTGTAAAAGTGTGTGAATTGGGTTGAATTGAGGCTGCTAGTGTGGATGGTGAGTTTATCGAGAATCATATATTGTTGAAGGTGATGGTGGACAAATTGTTTTATTTTGAAAAAAGATTTGGTATTCATGGTTCTAGTGTGAAAATAGATGAAAGATGAATCATTGAGGCCAGGCAAGTTGTAGCTTGCAAATCAGGGGTTGTCACTCCTTCCAATAGTTGCTGGTAATTTTTTAGGGGTTGGAGATCATTTCAATTGTAGCTAATAAATCAAGGAGTAGTAGCTTCCTGCTAGTTGTAGCCAGAGAATTTTGTAATAGCAAATTGTAGATTGCCTTGTGAAGGAATTGAAAAAAAAAATAAGAATTTGTGTGTTCCTTTGTGTTACTTGTATTATTTTTTTCATGCTCATATAAATTAATTGTTGAAGCATTTATGGTGTCTTATCATCCTTGCGCAAGTAAAAGAAAGTATAAAATTCCTACAATATTGATTCACCCTCATCTCAACATTGTCCTGGTTTCTAACAATTTGTATCAGAGCCAAGGTTACTTCATATCAATTTAACAGTTGGAAGAAAGACCAAGGACCATGGAAAACTAGGAAAGAGTATTTACCAATAGGGCACCTATGTTAAATGGAACAAACTATGTATTTTGGAAAGTAAGGATGAAGACTTATATTCACTCACTTAGAATTGATGTATGGGATGTTGTAGAAGTAGAATATAAAAAGCCTCCAACAGTGATTATGAAAGATCAAAAGATGGAGTTTACATGCAATGTTAAATCCATGAATGCCCTGCTTACTAGTCTTCCTAAATCAAAACATGTCAAAGTAATGGTTTGCACATCTACCAAAGCTATCTAGAACAAGATGAGTAGCTACTATGAAGGTGATATCAAGGTAAAGCAAGCTAAACTTCAAGGTTTCATAATGTGATTCAAGTCTTTAAAGATGTATGACGATGAAGATATTGCAAAGTACTTTTTAAGAGTTGATGATGTTGTGAACACCATAAGATGTCTTGACGAGAAATTAGAATAATTTGTAGTAGGTCAAAAGGTGTTGAGATCTCTTCTTGAGAGATTTAATCCCAAGGCTTCATCCATTAAAGGGATGACCAATTTGAACACTCTCACTCTAGATCAACTACTTGGCACACTCACTGCTTATGCGATGATAATTTCAAATGGCAAGCCTACAGTAAAAGAATCAACCTTCCAAAGGAAGAGCATGATGATTCATGTTGTGAATCAAATGAAGAAGAAGCCAAGTTTGTGAGGAAACTCAAGAGAGGCTCAGGTAAATATAAAGGTAAGTTACCTTTTAAGTGCTTTAATTGTGGCAAAGTTGGTCACTATGCTTCAAAGTGCCTTAAAAAATCTAGAAAAATTCAAAAGAAAGGAAAGAAGGCTAAGGAGAGGAGTGTCTATATCCAAGAAGCCAACTCCTTTGAAAGTGAAGTTAGTCAATCCTTAGATGAGGACAAAAATGATGAAAGTCCAAAAGAATTCATGCTTATGGCTACATATAATCTGCAAGTTGAAGCCATTAATTCTGATGAAGAAGATGTTGAAGTGGATCTAGAAGGAGAGTTGGTAAGTGCACTTGAAGAAATTGAAATGTTGAGAAAGAAAAATAAAATCCAAAAGGAGTTGTTGGTCAAATAAAAAGTTGAAGTTGTTGAACCATTGCTCCTATAAATTGAAGGATGTAAGAAGATTCAAGAATCTTTAAATTAGTAGCTGAGTGAGAAGAATCAAGCTTGTGAAAGGCTAGAGGATGAAATTGTTTTGCTTAGGAGAATTAGAAAAGGAAAAAACCCAGTTGAGCTTTAATCAAAAGTTTTGAAAGGCAACTGGAAATTTAAATGAGATTTTGGAAACACAGATAGTCTCCAAAGATCAAACTGGTCTTGGATTTGAGGTTGAATCTAGCACAACAACATAATTAAAAGCAAAAAACTCAATCACCTTTGTACCTGCAATAAAAGGACTGACTGCAGAGTAGAAAAAAGACATCATACAACCCAATAACTAGTCAAAGAATGATCAATAGCATAATAATAAATGGAGAAATTTTGCACAACAAAAGAACATTGCTAGAAAGGGAAATTGAAACACATAAAAACCAGCCCAACCAATTAACATAAGACAATTTTCTAGGTATGTTGATATATTTCCATGTTATTGTTTCACCTACATTAATTATGGCCATACAATAGCAAATTGCAGAGTGAATTTATCCTACAAGAAACTTAGAGCAAGAAGAAGAAATCAACAAATTAGACAAAGGAATAACAAAACCAAGGTACAACAATTATTTTTCTCCCTTGAACAATCTGATTCAATGTTTTAAATGTCAAAATTTTGGGCATAGAGCAGTTGATTGCAGACTTAAGGATAAAAGGTTTGAACCAGTTATTGAGCAAATTAATCAAGACCCCAAGGTTAGGAAAGAAAAGGAAAAGACAAAGCAATGTCATATTGTTTTGTATGCTAGAATGAAGGCAGTAATTGGTATGTGGTTAGTGGTTTTTCCAAGCACGTGTTAGGAGACAAAAGCAAGTTCTTGACATGGAAACCAGTTGAAAAGGGTAATGTAACCTTTGGTAACAATGCACCTGGTAAGATTGTTGGTAAAGGAATTATAAGTTTGTCAAATGGTAGAGGAAAAATCCAAGAATGTCTTATGTGTTTATGGGTTGAAACACAATTTTCTTAGCATGTCTTAGATGTGTGATCAAGGATATGATGTGATTTTTAAGGCTAAAAATTGTCAAATCAAGTTTGCAGGCACAGATGAAATAGTGGTTGAAGTTGTGGGAACAGATAGTAATGTTTATGTCTTGAAAAAGAAAACAGAGAGGTTTTGCTTGTCAAAGATTGATGAGAGTTGGTTATGGCATAGGAGACTTTAACATCTAAATTTTGATGAGATTGTCAAACCGAGCAAGAAGAATGTTGTCAATGATTTACCTAGTATTTCAAAACCAGAGAATACGGTTTGCAAGTCTTGTCAATTGGGTAAGAAAACTCAAGTACCATTCAATTCGAAGGAGATCTCATCATCAAAGCCATTGAAACTAGTACACATGGACTTGTGTGTACCATCAAGGACATAAACAACCACAACTAAATTGTATTTCATACTTATAATTGATGATTTCAATAATGTGGGTTTCTTTCCTTAGAGAGAAATCTGAAGCTTTTGAGAAGTTCAAAAATTTCAAAGTTATCGCTAAAAACGAAACTCATTGTAAAATCAAGAACATAAGATATGACAATGGAGGTTAGTTTACTTTGATGAATATTGCAAGAAGCATGGCATCAAGAGGGAGTTCATTATAATAGAGACTCCATAATAAAATGGTGTAGCAAGAGGGAAAACAAATATGTACAATGGTTAGCTAGAGCGATGATGGATGAAAGGAAAGTTCAAAAAAGATTTTGGGCTAAAGCCATTCACACAATAGTAGTTATACTTAATAAGGTTCATTTCAGACCAAATAGTGACAAAACTCCCTATGAGCTTTGGTATGGACTACCTGCAACAGTCAAGCATTTTAGAGTTTTTGGTATGTTACATCAAGAGGAATGATGAAAAGCTTGGTAAGTTTAATGTTGGGTCGATGAAGGTATTTTTCTTAAATATTCTCATAAAGACAAGGGTTATAGATGTTATAATAAGAACACAAAGAGGATTGTTGATTGAATTTTTTAGCACCCTATAATTAACCTCTAGGCTGAAAAAAAGGGATCACATGGGTAACCACAAACCTCTTGTAGGCTACGGTCCATCCCCCTTAGCCTTGGAGAGGGCTCTCTCACTCTCATGCTACCAATCACCCAGGGGATCGATAGGATCTTGGTTTTAGGCTGGCTATGATGATTAAAAAATGTATTTACATTTTTTTGAAGGTGGGTGCAGAGGGAAAGAACTACTTTGGATTAGAGTTACAGATCCAAACGAATAAGGGATATTATGTAATTTTGAATAGGGGAAATATAGGAAGACTTACTGGCAATTAATCAAAGTTCATTGTAGTGGAAAGATGAGTGGGGTGGGATAAAAAGTGACAAATTGAGCATTAAGCCACAAATGAATTCAGATTTTACATAGAAGAAAAGTAACACATATGATCAACTAAAATTAAACAAAACAAATACATGAATTCTAAAATAAAACTTCTTTCAAGATGAGCATGGATAACTTATATAATATGAAACTATATTTTAGAAATAGATATAAAAAGAAAATAGATATGATTCACAAAGGGAAAATAAACCAATAAGCATGACACAAGTATCCTTGTCTAAATATCATTCACCTTCTTCTGTCATTTGGAAAAACAATACATGCATACAAAATAGCCTTAGCCTCTCACACTTTAGACCCAACATAACCTTTTTTTCATGTCTTCTCCTCCTTAAATACAATAAGGAATTCGAAATTACCACTAGAATTCACTGCATGGAAACTAAAAAGACTAGATACAATGTATTTGTAAAGAAGATCAAAACTATCCCACCTTAGAAACATCATGATTTAAAACTTAAAGAAAACTTTAGAAACATCATGTCTCAAAAATCATAATCTATCTTATCCACACTTATTTGATAACTAACATACTTCTAGAAGGCCCCAAAATACCAATATGCAAAAATAGGCCTGAGTGATATAGTTGTGCGGCAGGGTGCAGTAGGTTTCTAACTTAGCATGGTTACAAGCTATACTGGATAAAACCGAGCAGATGGGTACGTTGGAGATGATTCTGTGTTGGTGTAGGACCCACTAGATGCTTTCTTTCATGTGTGCAAGCCTAATGACTAATCACCACTCGCACAATAGAATTCAAATTATGTATTTTTTGACATTTCCCACTCCAAAAAACATTATAGTGCCCACACATCCATCACATTCACCTTATAACACCTAGCATGCATCAAAACTTCCAAAAATTTCACAGTTTCATCAAAAAATGACCTTATGTAATTGTAAAATAGGCCCTTGGCTACACAGATTTTTAACTTTCAGCAAGATGGAACAAAGCATGTAATTTCAAAAATAAATAAACCCACCTAAATCAAGATTCCAAGGCTACCTCCTCCTATTCTTGCTAGATGATGGGTTGGTTTCATTACTAGATGATGGTTTGGTTTCATTGCTAGATGCTGGTATGGGTTCTTTAGATGATTGTGCTACCATCGCCAGATTGCTAGGTGACTGTGAATGTTTGATTTTCTTGAGTTGTTTTCTAGTCCTAGCCAGCTTCTATTTCATCAACCTTAATCTTCTTCTCATAATCAAATTTCTTGTGTAATAGCTCTTTATCTGTCTGTGTAGGGGAAGAATCCATTTTAAGACTACTTGAGCTCACTTGGGTGTGTCATGAGCTTCTGAAACCTGAACATTAGCTTCTACAACCTGAGCATTAGCTTCCAAGATGGTATCATTGATGGCCCTCTTGTAAATTTCATTATTTTATGTTATCTGATTAACTTGCTATTGGTAGTCTTCAATCTCCTCAAATAGCCTCTGATACTCCTTCCATTCATCAAACTCTGGATTCTCTTTTTATGGAAGGGTCTCTTTCATCTGCTCCTTCACTTTGACTACTGACCTTGTCATGGACTTCCTTAGTCTCACACTGGGTTATCTTATCTCCTCTACATAAATCACTTGTTTTCCTTTATCTTGGGCTATAGTTCTAGGAGGCCTCCTAGATAACTCACTTTCATTATGTTAGGTTGCTTCTTTTGTTGTGTGCCTTAGCTCTTGGTTCTCCTTCTGCAAATAGGTAACCATAAGATGAGCTTTATCAAGGATGTCCCGCAACTCTGCAATTTTAAGGTCTTGTTGTAGCGGCTATAACCACCCTCCAAAATTTTTCCTTAGCCTATTTTGGAGCCTCCCTACCAACCTTCACAACAGCTTGCCTTGCTTCATTAAGTCCTCAAGCTTCAGTGTCTTTCTTGCTCAAAGGTAGCCTGTCGATCATAGTTTGATCTTTTCCCTTCACAGGCTGCTCACCTGAACTTGGTCCAGCTGCACGCTAAGCAGCTTCCCAATGAAATTTTCACATTTCTGGAGGGAAACCAGCCTTCCTGTTGAGTCCCAAAGTTGCATCTTCCCTATATAACTTTTCAACCTTCTTTTCCATTTACTTGATCCACCAAGCTGTCAAATCACTGCATATTAGTCTAAAAAGAGCTTATAAAATGGTTTCCTAACTATGTTTGTGACTGCTATTTGATTTATATTTTTGTTCAATCAGCTGCGGAAACTTGACACTTTCCGCAGCCAGCTCAAATTTCCGCAACCATTTTGTTAAAGACTTTGTTACAGGTGTCCAATGGAGAATCCGGCCACATGGGCAAGCTACAAATGACATGTACATGGAGCATGTCCCCTTGGTTCAACCGAATCACTCACAAACAACCATGGTCAAAGACGATCAAGGGAGTGGTCAAACCAAGAGTTTTGCGGTGGCATGGCTCTGTTTTGCCCACGTGAAGTTTTGCGTGGCAAGATCCTCAATCTCCGGAGGTGTGCTAACACCTGTGGATCAATCCGTGAACCAAATCGAGCAGCCACCACTCCATGGATTTATTTGTCATGATTACCATACCGCTAGATCTCAGGCCGTGGAGATTTACGTGTCTGTTTGGCAGCGTAGAATCTAGGAATCAGTTATAGCATTTTCACTTATAAATAACGCGTTATCATACGCTTGATAGTTAGCTTTTACATGTAATCTTGACTGTGTTTACGAGCCCACTGTGCCGTGCTCTATTTCTATGTTTTTACTGCACTTTAATATATGAGAAGACAACATTCTTGAGTTCAATTTGTGACTGAGTATTGATTGGCTGAGGTTGCAGAGGGCCCCTGTACACCAAGGCTCTGTATCTACTGTATAGTTTCTTGCTTTCTTTCATTATGTTACTGCTTTTATAATCAGTTGCTTGTGTATATATTTCCTGATATTTATACTAACCGTTGTTCATCTTTTCTTTTATGCTTTCTCATGATTGTTAGCTGATCAGTATTTTTCTTTCAGGTTCTTGTAGGCAGCCCGGGCAAATTACATAGTTTTAATGACTAATGACATGAGATCATCTTGTCCTTTCTGCTGATTCATTTACTGAGTTTTAATTTCAGCATTGTCATTTCCTTCAGTGTTGCTTTGCTTATTTACTTTTCTGCAACTTAGACATCATATTACTCATTTATTTATGATTTCCTTCCTATAGCCAAGCGACTCAAATAGTGAGGAATCAGAATATTACTTAAATGTAGTATGACTTAGTTTCCTGCAAGTTAGTGATTAAATTACTTATGTCATTTTCGGGAATTGAAATATGAATGAGTAGTTAAATCTTCGTTTCATTTTATGCAATTTCATTTCCTACAATTTAGATATCATATTACTCAGCTTGTTTATGATTACTTCCTATAGCCGGAGCGAGTCGAAAGGTGAAGGGTCAGAATATGTGTTGAAGTAGTGTGATTTAGTTTGCTTTGCTTTCAGTCTTTTAATTTCTTTGAGTTCAGTTTTTATTTTCTTTTTATACAGCAGTAAGGATACTGGGTTTCATTGTCACTAGTTCATTGTTTTGGTACATTTTTATTTTCTTTTGAGAGTTGATTTCATCACAGACAGTTTGAAACCTTCTTTTTGAGAACTTTAAAGTTTGGAAAATCATTGTAGAAATCACCATTCCCGTCCATACTTGACCTTCAATTTTGCCATCTCACACTAGGGAATCCACAGAAGATAAACCCAAAAACAAACCAAAAACTCAAAAACGACAAAGAACTAAGAAATCGGTTATCTTGCATATACAATGCACTTCACTTCAGCAGTCTACGAATCCCAAATTGACATTTTAAATAGCAATTTAGGATACACTAAATTGAGCAAACACTTCTCTCCAGGAATTGCGCAATTCCCTCTGACAGCTTGCTGGGCTCCAGGATTGCGCAATCCTGTCAGCCAACCCGCCCAGCAGGATTTGTGCAATTTTTCCCATCAATAGGTTGTTCAACCCAGGATTTGCACAAATATGGTCAGCAGTCAGCTACTGGGCCCAAAAATTGCACAATCCCCTTGGTTAGTCAGCCCATCTTACAGTCAGCATTACGCATTTTTCTCCAGCAGTCAAGCAGTCTCTTGCATGTGCAATTTAGCTGACCAGTTCCCTCTGAGACTAGGCAAAATAGACTTGCATGCATGGTTTGTTTAACCCAAGGCGGAATGCAAAGGCATCCCTTGTTTCAGGGATCTATGTTTAGCAGTTGGAGGTTACATGCAAGGAACAATTCAAAAACCTCCCTCCAAGTGTCGCTTCCCCTAGATTTGTGGCTTGCGCGTCACAACCTAGATGTTATCAAAACTCATCAACCAAACGCTACAGAGCTCATTCCTCACATCAACCTTGAAGCTCTGACATCCCACATCACATCTATGAGCAGTCGACACATTCATCTTAGCTGTTTTGGGGTAAGCTCACTTCCCATGCCTTGTGCTGCATTTCTGTCGCTTTTTGTGTATTCACTCGTGTGAGTGATTTTTGCTTGATTTCTTTGAAAGACTGTTGTCGTTTACATGTATTCTAGCTTTTCCTAGCTCTATTTCAATTTTCATTGCTATCTCACTGTTGTCGCATGCATGAAATTGTTTTGCACGGACGTTCGCCTAATCGGCGAACGACCTCACCCACATGCCTGTTGATTTGTTTGTTGAATCTTCCATTCATGTTTTGCATGCATTGTTTATCACTTCTGCTATCACTTAGTGTCACCATGCATTTCATCGACTTACTTTCTTTCAGTTGCCCATCGGTGACTTGGGCCAACCTTGGCCCGATCTTTGCCTTCACTAAGGCTACATTGCGTAATCTGGAGAAGGAAAGCTCACCTTCCTCTCCAGATTTGTGCATTTTGGCCCAACACTAGCCTCTTGGACTGAATTGCACATTTCTGGAGATCAGTGGCTGCTTGGCCCAAAAATTTGCGCCAATCTGCCCCTAGGTCAGCAGTGCTTCCCAGCTGGGATTTCTCATTGCACAATCCCAATAGCCAACTGCCCAACTGGACTGTGCATTGTGCATTTCCAATAGTCAGCAAGTCTCACAGTAGCCCAGACTATGCCTTGCACAGTCTTGATAGTTGGCCTCCCGACCTCTCGGCCGAAATTGCACAACCTTCATGATCATTCACCCAAGTATGTTGCAAGTCAGTTCTCATATTCATTTTGGTTTTCTATTGACATATTGCTTGCTATGAGTGTTGCCATGTCTCTAGGTATCGTAGGTGTTCATCTGCCTCTCAATAGTATAGGTACAATGGCTTCCAGGAGAGCAGAGACGAAGACACCGTTCAAGCATGCCTGGGGATGCAGTCGATCAAGTGTCTGTGAGCTTGCTTTCTCACAAAGACATCAAGTTATTCGTGGACGAGGACATCAAACAGTAGCATCATAGCAAGTAGCATCATGAACAATAGTTGAAGGCATCATATTGAATGAAGTGAATGCATCAAATATAAGAGGAAGGTTGTTGACAATATAGAGGTGGAGAAAAGTTGCAAGATCAAGCAGATCCACTGATAATGAAAGCAACTTTGGAGACTTAGGCTATGAAGTGATAGCGCGACATGAAGATCGCGCTAAGGCAGAAGATGGAACAAAGAAGGAGTTGCATGTGTTCAAGCAACAACTTAGGAAGAACATGAAGTTGGATAGACAGTCCAATGAGTTACGGCAAGAACAGGAATAGCATTGGGAACAACATGCACTCACGGATGAAACTGCACCAGTACAAGTTAAGGATCCATCCCAGCAGCTGACATAGAGCAAACATGGTGAGTAGTGTTGTTGATCACATGCAAGGGATATAGCAACATGCATGTTGTTGAGTGCATGCATGCAATCTAACCCATTCAACACACTCACCAAGGCGAATACAAGAAGCAAGTTCAACTGGGACTGAACACGCACTTTGGCAAGTTGATGCGCATGACCACCAACACACACTTGAAGATCAGCACGGACACTCTGCATCAGTGTGTTTCTGGTTCAACCGTACCCAAGAATACCATGCGCATGTTATCAGACGAGTTGGATGAAGGGGCCGAATCGACGCACCGGTTGCAATGGAGGAAAGATTTCGCTTCAGCAAGATGTCACCATGAGGTACATGCACACCATCATAGACAACCAAGCTTGGCATCAACTCACCAGCTTCACCATCACAGACAACCAAGCTTGGCATCAACTCACCAACTTCACCATCACAAGCATGTCAAAGAGTTGGGCTCACCACAATGAACCGAGTGTTAGTGATGTCTTGCAAGGCTTGCACAAGTCATGTTGTCTCACATGAGTACATGTGCATTGTAATGTTGAGTCATGTCAAGTGTAAGTTGAGTGTCAACAGTTGGATGTAATAGTCATAGAGTAGGTGAAGAGTCATGAGGGTAATTGAACTGTCACAAAGGGGAATGTCAAGGGTCACCCCACCCTTTTCTATAAATAGTCCCTCATAACTCATTGTATAGGCTTTTGGTCAGCCAAGATTCTACTAAGACTATCTTGAAAAGGCTTGGACAGTATTGTAATGTGCCTTGGCTTCTCCACTGCATGGAGCTAGTACATCTATTTGGAGGAGTAGGAAGATGTGGTTGTAACGTTCCACTAATGGGGATAGCAGGTTTACATGGTGTATTGTATAATTGTGACTTACACTTCTTTAATAATAAGAGCCATCACATTTTCATGCATATGTTATTATTATAGTTGGACTGTTCCGGATTCCTTAATGATATATGTTGTTTAACTTACGTACTTGTATATGAACTGATTTGTATGAAATTATATGAATCTTGTTGTTAATGTGTTTCATATGTTGTTAATGTTTTCACCATCTGTGTCGACTGCTCTGCTGGACACCAGACAAACCTTTCTCATGAACCTTGTTATATCAACGATCGCAGTTATCTCGGACTGATCTGTAGCTGATGTTTGTGTTATATTATCTTGTATGTTGTGACTGTCGCATTCGTGTCGACTGCTCTGCGGGAAGCTCTGCATGTCCTTTGTGTTGTGTGTTCCTAGCCGAGTTGGGATTGATCCCTTTCAACTTGGAACTCAGCTTCACCTTCCCCCCCCCCCCCCCCTCGAAGTGTTGGAACCTCTCATACTCATTCCTTGACTCACTTCATTAGTCACACCCTTGCTAATAAAAGAGTTATCTTACTTGCCTCTATGCGACATCATGGTCAAGGCATTACCTTACAACCCACTGTTGGAACTCCTACACCAAACAGTTTGAGGTCTAATTGGGACTTCTTATTGGGGAGATCTCCTTGAAATGTTGGTGGGTCTAGCACCGTCAACATTTCTGGCACTAGAAGGAGGGCCTAATGAAAAGAAATGTCCTCTCATCTAGTTTTGAACCTTTGCATATCTTCCATGGAGTCTTGCATCCTGCTTCCCCCGAGGTTTTTTTCGAATCATGAAGATGTCTCCATCTCAGGGAAGATTTCCAATCTCTTGTCCACTCACACGTATGATGGTGAAGTGGCTTGGCCTAAGCACTTACACAACTTTCTTTCCATTATTTATAAGGAAGATGAGTTTACTAACGAACAAGTCGGTTTGCTGCTTGCATTCACACTTCGCGAGTCTCCATTTTGTTGGGTGCTCAGCCTATCGAATGACACCGTGCACTCATGTGAGAACTTTTGTGATCTTACTGAAGACAAGTTCTATCATTTTGATCTAGACCATCTTGACTGGAAATTGTTATAACAATGGAAGGCTTCGCATGAATCTGTTATTGATTTTTGCCAGCGCTTCTGGGACTTACAGTTTCAAGCTCCAAAGAGCCAGATGAAGTTTGCTTATGTTTGGGACCGGTTCGAGTATTTCCTTAAGAAATTGGCCCATCCCAAGAGGAAGTTTGATATCAAGCCTCGCTCAACATTCTTCATTGATGGAACTGCACAATCGCATGTGGGAGTAAGCACTTTCTCAACAGATTGTCCATATACCTCTCATTCAACAGTTCCACCATCGCCCTGTGATGTTGAGGATCATGTTCAAACACCTGTTCAACCTTCACACCCTCCCAACATCACTCCACACAATTTTCATGCAAATTTGGTTGTGAGTCCTTCGAGTTCTCATATGCATTCTTTTTTTTGACCTCCGGCTTCGCACCCAGGTGTTCCTTCGGATGATGTTGTCTTGTGTTCATCCATCCCAGACTCTGCACTTGTTGTGAATCAAGAACAACACACTGACGGAGTTGGTGTTGCACAACCAACATGCGTTATCATTCATGAAGAGTATGAGTGGGAGCTTGAGCATCAACACTCGGCGAAGGATGACTCCCTTTCGTCCGAGCCCCCTTCGTTCTTTCCTAACATCATTGGTGAACCTACCATCCATGATTTTGCATGTGTGTCTTCATCTACGGATGCACCCATTGTTGATCTTTCGCAGGACACACCATATGTTAGCCCATCATCCAACAACGAAGAGGACCAATCATTCATTGAAAATCCACTTGATCTTTCATCTGCTCTTTCCGGAAATGCAAAGGGTGAAAATCCTTCCTTCTCATCTACCCCTTTGTGTGATTTGTTAAATCATGAGGATGCTAACCAACATACTGAATTTGTTGATCTTGGTTGTCGTAATATCTTCACCTCATCATCCGATCACGATGTTGATTCACTCTTTGTTAATATGTCTAATCCACTAGCCTATGAAGATCCATCTGTCAACGAAGTCGAAACCCCACGGACCGTCAAAGAACTTCAACACGAGATGATGGTTATGTCAGGCCCTCGTTGTCTTGAGGTTGGTTTCGCTTCCGATTAGGAAATAGTTCAAAAACTCAAGGCTCCTCATCACTCATCTGTATGCAATCAAGATCAATATAACACTTAGATCACACTTCCTCCACTCGAACTCTATGATCCCATTGCTCATGCATTGGAGGAGTCTTATATTGCAAGCACTCATGGGCGAGGCAAGTTCTATTTGTTTCTTTCGTTTGCTTGCATGCCATAGTCAAGAGTGTGCTTGTGCTTCAAAGTTTCACGTAGTGTCACATAGCACCATGATAATTCCACAGACTGTCTGTCATGCACATGCACTCACTTATGTCCCGTGGGAACATTGAAACACGAAGTGTGGTTATCTTCATTGTTATATCTTTCTTGTATGCTGGTCCACACAACTAGGTTACTCGCAGACCAAGCCTTCACCAACATGGGTCTACCAGTGTGTCGGTGGCTGCATTAGAAGTATCACTTCACGTGATTAGGCCCATGTACCATTAGTGTAGGAGTAGGAGTAGTGTTTTCTTTCAGTTGTTTGCTTGCATGCGTGTTTTCTTACATGCTTTGTTTGCTTGTTTGTTGTTTTACTTATTTGTTTACTTGCTTCGCTTTCATTTTTGCTTCTGCTCTTGCTTTTCTTTGTTGATTGCTAGTTCGTTCATAGGTTAGTTTGCACGAAACCATGTGTGACTCATGAAACGAGTTGGTTAAAGTACAAGAGGGCTTGTACAACTATGACTACTTGGTTATCTGTCATCTTGACTCTGTATGATGAGCTTGTTACTTTTATTCCATGATACGTTGAAGGAAAATACGTATTGTTCAAAGTGAACCTTGGTGAAAACACGACTCTTGCGCGGTAACCGGTGTCCCCTGCTCTAGTCGGTTGTTTTTGGGTTAACCCTTGTCAGCTCAATCAAGTAGAGTAAGGTGATGGGGAAAACCTTAAAAAGCACGTCAGAGATAAAATAAAATACTTCTCTACTGTAACAACCTCCTCTTTTCTCAATAAGTCAGGACCCCTCTTCTGCCTCTGAAATGAATAAGTGCTATGTATATTGAAAATGA
Organism: Pinus tabuliformis; assembly: GCA_031772625.1. NCBI lineage: Eukaryota > Viridiplantae > Streptophyta > Pinopsida > Pinales > Pinaceae > Pinus > Pinus tabuliformis. The sequence continues at coordinate 654,302,260 of CM062819.1, read as the reverse complement.
AAAAATGAAAAGTAAAAAAAAAAAAATCAAAATCAAAATGAATAAGGCGAAAGAAGAGAAAGGCTTCTTACACAGGGAGGTGATGCAAGTAACTCCATCGAGGTACTGACCAAGCTCGCTGGTAGCAGAGCCATGCTTGTGTTCTTATGTGACTCCACCGGGGTACTGTCCAGGCCTGCTCGCATTGGAGCAACAACAGAGATGAAACTTAGACTCTGATGACTATATTGCTTATGCACTTATATACCCCTCAACCCCAATCAAAACAACTGTGTTGCCTTGGCTTGGAATGTGTGTCAATCGACCAAGAGTTTGGCAGATGATACATCTTACAATAAAGCTAGTGTGAAGCCAAGACAAGCTGAGAGTTGAACAATACTTCCGGAGGTGTTAGAATTTCTTTTCACGAACAAGGTCCATTCAAAGAGTTGGAGTTCTACCAATGTGTCACCAAGTGTTGTAGCAACTACAACCACCCTCCAAAATTTTGCCTTACCCTGTTTTGGAGCCTCCCTCCCAACCTTCATAGCAGCTTGCCTTGCTTCATCAAGTCCTTAAGCTTCAATGCCTTTCTTGCTCAAAGGAAACCTGTCGATCATAGTTTGATCTTTTCCCTTCACAGGCTGCTCACCCGAACTTGGTCCAATTGCAGGCTGAGCAACTTCCCAGTGAAATTTGTGCATTTCTAGAGGGAAACCAGCCTTCCCTCTAGGAATTGTGCAATTCCCTCTAACAGCCTGTTGGGCTCCAAGATTGCGCAATCCTGCCAACCAACCCTCCCAGCAAGATTTGCATAATTTTTTCTGTCAACAGTTCGTTCAGCCCAGTATTTGCACAAATATGGGCAGCAGTGAGCTGCTGGGCCCAGAAATTGCACAATCCCCTTGGGCAGTCAACCCAGCTTACAGTTAAGAATGCACAATTTTTCTCCAGCAGTCAAGGAGTCTCTTGCATGTGCAACTGAGTTAACTAGTTCCATCTGGGACTGAGAAAAATAGACTTGCATGCATGGGTTGTTTCTCCCAAGATGAGATGCAAAGGCATCCCTTGTTTTGGGGATCTATGTTTAGTAGTTAGAGGTTACATGCAAGGAACAATTCAGAAACCTCCCTCCAAGTATCGCTGCCCCTAGAATTGCAGCATGTGTGTCCCAACCTCGATGTTATCAAAACTCATCAATGGGATGTTGCAGAGTTCATTCCTCACATCAACCTTGAAGCTCTGACATCCCACATCACATCTAGGATAATTCGACACATTCAGCTCAACTGTTTTGGGGTAACCTCGCTTCCCATGCCTTGTGCTACATTTCAGTCACTTTTGTGTATTCACTTGTGAGAGTGTTGTTTGCTTGATTTCTTTGAACATCTACTATCGTTTACATGTTATCTAGCTTGTCCTAGATTTGTTTAAATTTTCGTTGCTATCACACTGTTGTCGCATGCATGAAACTATTTTGCATAGACGTTTGCCCAACCGGCGAATGACCTCACCCACATGCATGTTGATCTGTTTGCTGAATCTTCCATTCATGTTTTGCATGCACTGTTTATCACTTATGCTATCACTTAGTGTCACCATGCATTTCATTGACTTACTTGCTTTTAGTTTCTCGTCGGCGAGTCGGGCCAACCTTGGCTCGGTCTCTGCCTTCACCAAGGCTGCATTGCGCAATATGGAGAAGGAAATCTCACTTTCCTCTCCATATTTGTGCATTATGGCCCAGCACTAGCCTCCTGGACTGAATTGCGCATTTCTAGAGATCAGTGGCTGCTTGGCCCAAAAATTTGCGCAAATCTGTCCCTGGGCCAACAGTCCTTCCCAGCTCAGATTGCTCATTACGCAATCCCAGCAGCCCACTGCTCGACTGGACTCTACATTGCATAGTTGCAATAGTCAGTAAATCTCCCAACAACCCAGAGTATGCCTTGTGCAGTCTTGACAATTGGCCTTCCGACCTCCCGGCCGAAATTAAGCAACCTTCATGATCATTCACCCAGGTCTGTTACAAGTCAGTTCTCATGTTCATTTTGGTTTTCGACTGACAGATTGCTTGCTATGAGTGTTTCCATGTCTCTAGGTATCGCAAGTGCTCATCTGCCTCTCAAAAATTCTGGTACAATAGCTTCCAAGAGAGCAGAGACGAAGACACCATTCATAGCATGCTTAGGGATGTAGTCAATCAAGTGTCTATGAGCTTAGCTGCTCACGAAGACATCAAGTTGTTCATGGACGAGGACATTAAGCAGCAGCATCAAAACAAGCAACATCATGAACAACAGTTGAAGGCAGCATACCGAATGAAGCGAACGTAGCAAATGCAAGAGGAAAGTTTTTGAGAACATAGAGGCGGAGCAAAGTTGCAAGATCAAGCAGATCCACTGATAATGAAATCAACTTTGGAGACTCAGGCTATGAAGTGACATGACATGAAGATCGCGCGAAGGTAGAAGATGGAACAAAGAAGGAGTTGCATGTGCTGAAGCAGCAACTCAGGAAGAACTTGAAGCTACATAAACAGTCCAATGAGTTGCAGCAGGAACAGGAACAATAATGGGCGCGCACTCATGGATGAAACTGCACCAGTACAAGTTAAGGATCCATCCCAACAGCTGACACAGAGTAAACATGGTGAGGAGTGTTGTTGATCGCATGCAAGGGATTCAACAACATGCATGTTGTTGAGCACAGACATGCAATCCAATCCATTCAACACACTCACCAAGGCGAAGACAAGAAGCAAGTCCAACTGGGGCTGAACATGCACTTCGGCAAGTTGATGCGCATGATCACCAGCACACACTTGAAGCTAGCACAGACATTGTGCATCAGTGTGTTGCCAGTTCAACCATACCCAAGAAGACCATGCGCATGTTAGCAGACGAGTTAGATGAAGGGGCCGAACCAATGCACCGATTGCAATAGAGGCAAGAGTTCACTTCAGCAAGATGTCACCATGAGGTACATGCACACCATCACGGATGACCAAGCTTGGCATCGGCTTCACCATCACAAGCATGTCAAAGATTTGGTCTCACCACAGAGGACCGAGTGTCACCACAGAGGACCGAGTGTCACCACAGAGGACTGAGTGTCAGTGATGTCTTGCAAGGCTTGCTCAAGCCATGTTGCCTCACATGAGTACATGTGCATTGTCATATTGAGTCATGTCAAGTGTAAGTCGAGTGTTAACAGTTGGATGTAATAGTCATAGAGTAGGTGAAGAGTTATGAGGGTAGTTGAACTGTCACAAAGGGGAATGTCAAGGGTCACCCCACCCTTTGCTATAAATATTCCCTCGTAACTCATTGTATAGGCTTCTGGTCAGCCAAGCTTCTACTAATACTATCTTGAAGAAGGCTTGGATAGTATTGTAACGCACCTTGGCTTCTCCACTGCACGGAGCTAGTACATCTCTTTGGAGGAGCAGGCGGATGTGGTTGTAATGTTCCACTGATGGGGCTAACAGGTTTACATGGTGTATTGTATGATTGTGACTTACACTTCTTTAATAATAAGAGCCAACACATTTTCATGCATACGTTTTTATTGTAGTTGGATTGTTCAAGTTGCCTTAATGATATATGTTGTTTAACTTATGTACTTGTATATGAACTGATTTGTATGCAATTATATGAATCTTGTTGTTAATGTTGTCACTGTCCATGTCAACTGCTCTGCTAGACACCAGACAAACCTTTCTCATGAACCTTGTTATATCAACCGTCACACTTGTCTCAGACTGATCCGTGAGTGTTGTTTGTGTTATCTTACCTTGTATGTTGTGACTGTCGCATCCGTGTCGACTGCTCTGCTGGAAGTTGTGCATGTCCTTTGTGTTGTGTGATCCTAGCCGAGTTGGGACTGATCCCTTTCACCTGGAACTTGTCGAGCTATAAAAAGGGTCTCTTTCACCTCTAATTACCTCACATTAATATGTCAATCCGGGAACGTTTTGTTATTTCAAAGAGTGTCTCAGTCTGAGGCTATCATTTGTCAGAGTAATGCTAGTAGTACAGTGTTCAGAAATACAAGAGTAAATGGATGATTGTTTACAACTTAACCACTTCAAAAGATTAAATCACACATTCAAAAGACTAAGCAACTTATCAGTCAAGGGTTCGGTAGCAATAACCCATCCCTTTGGAAACTGATGGAAAAGGAAATCAGAGAACAAATCGTGGATCTGGGGGCCGGACAGTAGATGCCAATGCTCACTACAGCCTAAGATCATTCTTCACGCCAACACCAATAAATGGAACGACAGATAAGAAATGCAACACCAATTAAGAAATCGAACAACAAGTTTGAAATGGAATAGCAAATCCGAAATGGAACAGCAGATAAGAAATAGAATAGCAACTAAGTCTCACAAGCAGTAACAATCTTAGTCTATCAGATCAAATGCATTAATCGTGATCTACAGGAATCAAACGATAATATTTCACTCTTAAGGGCGGATTGAATAACGCACACCAATGGAACAACACTGATTACTGATAAATTATGGAACAACACTTGAAAACCATATACACACACAACACACTTAAATAGTAATCTGATCCAAGTATCGATCTCAGTTAGAAAGAATACGACTGCAATTCAAAATAGAACAGCATTGTTCATAAATCCAACAGTCGCAAAGAACATAACTTCCAAGATGAATTCCGTAACGTTAATGAACAAGTGCACAACACAAAGGCTCTGTAATGGAACAGTAACAGTATTCTGTAAAGACTAGCAGTATTAGATCAACTCCTAAAAGAACAGCAATATGATGTAGAGTCAATACAATCGTTCTGTCTGTAGAAGCCTTAATGAATTAAACATAACAGAGCATGTGATGTAAACTTATAAAACACATCAGATTACCAAATGACGTCGATAAGCAAACCACACATAAACCAAATGTAATAATACAGGAGCAAGTGTCCTCCAGGGTCGGGCCCTTAGCCTCCAGAGGTACACCGCTTGAAGTTATTCTAGACTCAGAGATGAAATAGTAACCATGTTTGTATTAATGCATAGAGCAGAATTACAATAAACCAGTTCTTAACGAGACTCGATGATCAAAGTTTTGATCTTAAAGGAAATTACATAAAAGCATAACCGTATCTAACTCTCCCCCGTGCTAAAAGTGTTGCCCCTTTTATAAGGGTGACGACGAAGATATCTAAGTGCAGAAACAGATAAAACAACGATTCCTTAGGATCAAGGATCCTGAGGGATTCGCCAAACTGTTAGTCCTCAGTCATTTCTTTTCTCTCCTGCGCTGAGCTGATATCTCCACCTCCTTTCCGGGGCTGATTCTCTTTGATTTGCTTTGCCTTGTTTGCATTCGGTCTGCCGTCAAAGGGACAACGGTTAACCCGTTCTTGTCCTTTCCTTTGGAACGGAAATTTCTCGTTTTTCCTCCTTTCTGCATAAGGAAATGACAATTGTCAGCGTTTTCGTCTTGCATATTAATCTCACATGGTCTATTATAATTCTTTATCATTTTCCTAGTTCATGATGCAAAAGGTTTGTAAGTTCTAATGAAAAGATACTGAAATAACCATAAAAAACATACCTTCTTTAGTACTCCACAGAACTCACCTTCACCTTCCTCCCCCCTTCGAAGTGTTGGAATATCTCATACTCATTCCTTGACTCACTGCATCAGTCACACCCTTGCTACTGACAAAGTTATCTTACTTGCCTCTGTGCAACATTGTTATATACCTAGGGGGGATAATATGGGGTACCAAGGGAGGTACCCAAGGTAATAATGTAATAATGGGATGGGCCATAGTAATAAATAAGGTGGTTAACCCATATCATGTAAGGGACCACAAGTAGTTAGTAATAATGTAATGGGCCCATAGTATTAGTTGATGGTATGAGGGAACCATGGTAATGACCCATGGTATTGTATGTATGAGGCCTATATAGAGGCTAGAGACTCCACGTCAAGGAATATTGTCGAGGATTATTGTATGAACAAGCATATGGCTTGTGGAGTGTTCTCCTTCCTTAAGGAGTGAATGTATGGTGTTGCCCTACCTTAAGGGTTTGATATCAATAAAGAATCATTTCATATTATTTCTGGGTTTATTTGCATTATCTTACATTTTCATATCAGATCTATAGTATTTCCGGGTTAGATCTATAACAAGTGGTATCAGAGCACTTTCTTGGGCAAAAAAGTGAAAATTATATAACAAACATCACGGTCAAGGCATTACCTTACGACCCACTACTGGGACTCCTACACCAAACGGTCTGAGGTCTAATTGGGACTTCTTATCGGGGAGATCCCGTTGACATGTTGGCGGGTCCAGCACCGTCAATAGGTCTTTTGTCTTCCATTTGAATATCTTTCTCACCCTCTACACCCTATTCTGGCATATCCTCTAGTAGATCAATGGTCTTTTGAGAAGTTGGCTCCTTAATTAAATTTTTGGTAGAAAATTTGGTTCTCGGCCTATGGAGAAATTATGCTTCTTCATAGGCTACTTGTATCTTACCTTTCCCTTTACTTGTTGCTCTCTTATCCCTCATTGATTTCTTAATTGTCTCTTCAGCTTTAAGCATGTTGACTGCCTCTTCAGCTTCAGGTACCTCTTCCCAAGACATTTTCTTCTTCTCTAACTCATTCAAAACTAATAGTTTGATTAGTGCAAAGTGGAACAAGTTGGGAAAGTGTTTCTCTCCCTTGGACTGAACTCTTTCTGCCATCTTGCCCAAGATTTTGAACAGGTAATAAGGTAAGTTTAGGCTCCTTTTTCCAGTGAAGTGCATGAGCAGCCTAATGTGATACTGGTACACTTTGTTGAAGCGGCCTTCATAGGTAAAATACCTCTATATCACTTTCAAAAACTGGTTGTAGTGGTTCAACAGGTAGTTTCTTGGGAATGTAGGGCCATATTTTCCTTTGTACTGAGGTTTTACAAAGTCTTTATAATGTGAGGCATCCAACTCCATGCCTTTAAACCAACTTTCACCATGTAAGGGGATCTTTGTGGCCTGGGAAATGGTTTCTTCAGAAACTTTAAATTCTAAATCTCCAACCTTGACCTTGTCACCTTTAAAACTAAGGGAAAACAAACTAGCAAGCTGAAAGTGGTGGCCATGTGTTTGAATTTTCTCACAGAAGGCTCTGAATCTTGCCTATTCAAATGTTACTCGGATTGCAGGGTCAATATTTACCATATCTAAACTTTTGGGCTCAAAACAAACTACCTCTCCTCCCTTTTCTTTCATTTTTCTCCCTGGGCTTTCCATTTGATTATATAGACTACAACACACCCTTTCAACTCTGATCTCGTGCACACACCAAGTCTATGGAAAAGGGGTTAAATGACAGTGCAATGAAATGGATGACAATGTGATGAAGTGGGGTGACAACATGATGAACATAGCCATCTGATAATGTTTTCACAAATTTTCAATGACTTTGGGTTTTGGGAAATATCTCATGCTTTGACAACCCTTTTACATGCCAAATCATAAATGTGGGCATATAAAAAGGAAATTAGGCCAAATTAACAAGAAATTTGACTGATAGGCTATGCTAGACACATATCAACGCATACAAACCTACATACAAACCCTCAACATTTCAAAATATCTCAAAGATAGGCCAACAACATGTAGGCTTTTGTGCAACAAACGCACACAGTCATTTACTAATCAATGCCTAATCGATTCTCTAAGAAAAGTTATTGCTAGGGATCATATTTCCTACCTCTAACAACATGTAGTTCTTTTTTCCATGGAGGAACGAAAGGATGTTGCACAAGCCATTCAAGATGAAAATTGGTTAAAAGCTATACATGATAAATTGAACCAAATTGAGAAAAACCACACATGGGAACTTAATCTTAAACTAGCAAACAAGAATGTCATTGGCACTAAATGGATCTTCAAGATTAAGTTGAATGACTGTGGTGAAGTGGTGAGAAACAAGGCAAGATTGGTATGCAAAGGCTATGCTCAAATTGAAGGTCTGGATTTTGATGAAACTTTTGCTCTTGTTACTAGATTAGAAACAATTAGAATGTTTTTGGAATTTTCTTGTTTCAAGAAGTTCAAAATCTATCAAATGGATGTGAAATATGTCTTTCTAAATGGATAATTACAGGAATAAGTTTACATAAAACAACAATATGGTTTTCAGTTGGAAGATAAATTAGATTATGTTTGCAAGCTTAAGAATGCCTTGTATGGTCTCAAGAAATCCCCTTCAGGCTTGGTATTCCAAGTTGGATAGATACCTGCTCAAGTGTGGATTCAAAAGAGGTGCAACTAGTAGCAATTTATATGTTAAATCTAAAGATGGCAATCTCATAGTGGTGGTTGTTTATGTTGATGATATTATTTTTTCCAATGATTTAGATTCATTAACATGTTAATTTGCAGTTGATATGAAGGGCTAGTTTGAGATGTTTATGCTTGGGGAACTTTCTTATTTCCTTGGATTGTAGATTGCACAGACCCCCAAAGGATTTTTTATCTCACACGGAAAATGTATCAAGGAAGTATTGAAGAAGTTTGGCATGGAGGAATGTTCTTTGGTGATCACACCAATGGTTACATGTTGCAAGCTTAGCAAGATTGATGAATTATTGGAACTGGACCAGACTTTATACAAATACATTATTAGCATTCTATTATATTTAATAGCTTCAAGACCATACATTATTCAGATAGTTAGAATTGTCAGAATATTTCAAGTAGCCCCTGCACAAATTCATTACCTAACAGTCAAGAGGATTCTCAAATATCTCAAAGCCATAATGGACTATGGAATGTGGTACCCAAGATGTAAATATTTTCATTAATTGTTTATACTGATGTTGATTGGACAGGTGATGTAGATGATTGAAAGATCACTAGCAGTGGTGTTTTCTTTCCTATAGAATGTCTAGTTTCATGGTTGAGAAAGAATCAAGCTTCAATCTATTTATCTATAACTGAAGTATAACATGTTGCATCAGCTTCTTGTTGCACTCAACTATTGTGGATGAAGCAGACTTTGCAAGATGTACAAGCTTTTTATGATCCATCTATTCCAATTATTTGTGGCAATACAAGTGACGTCAACATGTCAAAGAATCTTTTTTTTTTTTTCACTCGAAGACAAAGCATATTCCAATTCAGTACCATTTCTTGAGAGAGAAATTTTCCAATCAGATTGTGAAGCTGGACTATGTACCTACAAAAGAACAGATTGTTGATATTTTCACCAAACCGCTCCCATAAGATCAGTTTGAGTACTTGAGGCAAAGATTGGGAGTTGTTCCTCTTGTCTCCCACCACTAGTTCTTCCTTCAAGAGGAATAAAGGAAACCAACAATATTCAACATATCAAGATGAATTTACCATGTCCACAAGATCAACAAGACAAGGGAAGATTGTTGACAGGTGGACTAAAGTCGGAGCGGGATTCCATTGGTGTCTTTTCCAATAATTTCAAAGGGGAGCAGTTTTTGTGATCAAACGAAAGAAGAAATAGTACAACAAAAGATAAGTACATTAAAGGGGGAGCAACATTTAAAGAAGAAGTGCACAAGCATATTTGGTTTATAGCCCACTTTGTCTTCATGGTTGATCTGAAAATGAAACTACTTGTATTTGTTGTTCAAGGTATTCATTTCCATTAAATTATATGTGCAAACTGTTACTCATGTCTTGCAATTGAAACAAAGTGCTTTTGATAACTTTCTGAGTCTTATGTGTGAAGGAGTATTATTTCAATTTACTTTTTAGCATATCAAATCTGAAAAACACAGCAAGATAAATCACATAATATAACACAGCAGCTGATAAGGCAGTTCACCCCTCCTGGGCTACATCTATCGGGTCCAAGGCTCCCAAATGGGCATGTCCTTGCTCTTATTAGATTCTCAAATTGGTTATATAATGATAAGAAAGCCTAAACAGACAAAATAAGCTATGGAAAAGAGTTCGGAACATAGAAAACAGTCAAGAATGGCTTTTGTTTCACCTCCAATGGTTAACCATATCCCAATACAGCTCCAACACTCCCTAGGCCCTGATGGCTCTCCAGGCTTCTTTGCTGAAAAGTTACCTGAAGATGAGCTCTGTTGGCTCTGCAACCTGTTCCATTGGCTCTGGAATGCTCAAAATACCCAAAATAAATAAAAGATTCATTCAAAAAGGTTCTCCCTAGTGAAAGTTATGACCAACTGAAGTTTTGTCCAAGTTGGCCTAAGAAAACTCCACTAAACTTGGAGTAACTGCAGTTAACCCCGCTAATTTTGGAAAAAGCACCTAAAATGGCGGACTCGGCCAAGCTAATTGCTAGCTGACCATAACTGTCAGCGGTAATGGCGCATGTGACCAAGGCTATCGACGATGGTTAATGTTGGCAGTTGCGGTTAGCGTAATTGTTGGCGGAGTCACTGTGCATGTGACCACGTGAACCGACGGTTAAGGTTAGCAATTAGTGCTGACGGTTAGTAGAAACAGTGGTGTAAACAGTGTCATGTGACCCGGTTGCGGGATCGCTTGCGGTCTACCCCCAAATCAAAAACCATAACCGTTGAAATATAAATTGTTTTCCATATGGGTTAATAAACAACGCATAGCGGAGTTAGTTAAGTCGCCTGGCTCGCCGAGGGAGGTCATGGGTTCGACCCCGGTCGACCCATAAAATTTTTACAATGCCATTGTTTCTCCAACCAGGGGCCACGTGGCATTCATTGATTGACCTTCCTTATACACAGTCAACCTCATCCAACCACAGAATTCCAAGTGTCGAAACATGATTGGCCCGTAGAGAATATTCCATGGAATATTCCTAGAATAATCTTTTTTTAAATATTTTTTTTAATCCAAGTCAAACTGGACTTTTGCATGAAATTGTGAATTTTCAAACTTGAATAACTTTCCCATACAGTGTCAGATTTGAGTGTTGTTTACGGCTACAGGATTGTTTCGATGAGGCCTATCCTGTCGTTTTGGTTTCAACCAATTATGAGCAATTCAAAATTTGAGCATTTTTTCCTCTTAGGACATGATCACCTGATCACACCTCCAAAATGGGAAGCTTTTGGACCCCAAAAGCTCTCTGATTACCGAAAATGAAGACAAGGAGACTGATTCTCCACTCTTCCAACCTTGAATAATTGAAATCTTCCCGACTCCATCAAATTGAGCTTCTCATAAAAGATAAATTTTCCCTTGAATTCACTGACTGACTGTTGCTAAAATTGACTGATTCATGATGCAAATTCTTGAAATTTGCAGAAAAACAACTATATTTTGCAGAAAGCATATTGTTTCTACAATGCTAAAACTTCAAAGAAGACTTAAAATAAAGTTCACCTTGCCAACTGTTCACATGGCGAATTTTTGCTGAATGAGCCCTGTACTTGTGCCGAATCTTGACCAAGTTTTCTCTCCATACCAATCTGCCATTCTGAAACCAACATTGACCCATGCTGAACTGTGTGCCCTCTTTGCTTGCATGCCTTTCCTTCTCATGGAATCTTGCACCGCTTTGCACCGACACTTCATTCTCTGCACCGATTGACACCAAAGGTATCTTGTGCAACCTTTTGTCATCTTCTTTCAAATATGAACTATTATCAGACAGAAACATATCATCATTTATATCAGCAATAATATGAAAAGGAAATTGTACAAAATCTTGTTGTTTAACCATCAACAAAGTCAGATTTTGACTTGCATTAACTAGCCTTTTCAATTGCCTTGCATGGACTCAAGAATATTCTAGCTTCTTCTTACGTGCTCTCACAATGAACTCTTTTCCATCCTTGAACAAGTAATACTTATTCTCATGGCGATGGAAGATTTCCTTTCTGTCAAATAAATATGGACTACCCAACACAACACATGTAATGTCAAGCGGTACTACATCCAGGTCAACCCAATCAACATAATGAGTTGTTATGGCGAAACGCAAGATGCACTTCTTTGAGACTTGTAAGTTTGCATCCTTGCATATCCACCCAAGTGGATAAGGCTTTGGATGTGGAATTGTCTCAAGTTTCCGCTGTTTGACCAAGTCTTCTAAGATGAGATTAGCTTGAGACCCACTATCAAAAAATGTGTTTATCTTTGTGTGGTTTGAGATTATCCTCACATGAAATAGCTCTATCCTCCTCTTTTCATTTTGAGTTTCTTTGTGACAATTTAATGTGCTAGAACTGGGATTTGTTTTCTTGTACAACCTCTTTCCCCTTTATGTTCTTTAATACCATGGCGATACTTTTTGTCTCATCACCTGATTCAGACCCTAAGTCCTATTCAACAGTTGTTATAGTTTTTCCCTTTTCTTTGGTTTTGTCTTTGGTTTTATATTTCTCTGGTTTTAGCTCCGGATGAAGCTTCCAACAGTGGTCTTCATCGTGGCTTGTTTTTTAACAGTTCTTGCAAAAGAATTTCCCTTTTTCCTTTCTAGAGTTTGCAATCCTTTTTCCCTTTGACTTTAAAATCACTATCCTCATTTCCATCAAAAGTGTTTTTCCCTCTAGTCTCTAAATGCGTAGCTTGTACACAAACCTCATTTAGACTTGTAGGATTGAACATAAGGATAGTATGTACAAGGTAATTATGTAAACCACCTATATATTTCAGCATAGTATCTTGACTTTGTAAGTCTACTCCTAACAACAGTGCTCTTCTCCTAAACTCTTAAGTGTATTCTTGAACACTTTGTCCTTTAAGTTGTCTAAAACTTTGCTAATTCATTATAGCCTTTCGTAAATGAGCAAGAGCATAAAATTGCTTCTTAATTGCGGAAATAAATTCACCCATGATAAAGTAATCATACCATGTTTCTTAATTTCATCCTTGGTCTTGGCTTCCCACCATACCAATGCTGCTCCATCCATTCTTAAAGAGGCTAATTACATCTTGGTGTCGTCATCCTGTAAGTTCTGTATCCTTAAATAAACTTCCAACTGTGTTATCTAGTTATCAAGTTTCTCTCCATTGACTTCACCGTTAAACATGGGTAATTCAAATTTAATATCTAGCTTTAAAAATGGAATTTTTGCTAAAGATTTAAGCTTATGAGGTTGATTTACCGAGGTAGAGGATGACAATGTAGAGGAAGAGGATGAAAATGGGGATGGTGGATCGCCATTTCCTCCATGTCCTTTCTTTGAATTATCATCACCTTTCTTTCCTCATGAAGAGCCCTCTCTTTCTTTCTGATGCTTAGACCCTTCTCCAACCAACCTATCATTCCTTTCCTGGTATAATATTCTTACCATCTCAGTCATGTCCAAAAAATCTTTTCTGAATACCCATTCTTCTTCTTTTGGATCCATGCCTTCAGGAACTTCTCCTTCCCTTTCAGACATACTTGAAGCTTCTTCTAAGGCTATTGAGGGTGAATTAGAAGGTGGAGATAATGGCACCCTGGCCCTCCTTGGTTGAGGATTATCTTGTGCTCTAACCAATTGTCCTTTCCCTCTTTGAAGTTTAACCCTGGTAAGCATTAAAACTTGCAAAATAGTAAATAAATATCTTTGCACAAAACTAATACTCAAAAGTTGAGCTCTGATACAAACTGATCTGAAAATGAAACTACTTGTATTTGTTGTTCAAGGTATTCATTTCCATTAAATTATATGTGCAAACTGTTACTCATGTCTTGCAATTGAAACAAAGTGTTTTTGATAACTTTTTGAGTCTTATGTGTGAAGGAGTATTATTTCAATTTACTGTTTAGTATATCAAACTTGAAAAACACAGCAAGATAAAATCACATAATATAACACAACAGTTGATAAGGCAGTTCACCCCTCCTGGGCTACATTTGTCGGGTCCAAGGACCCCAAATTGGCATGTCCTTGCTCTTATTAGATGCTCAAATTGATTATACAATGATAACAAAGCCTAAACAGGCAAAATAAGCTGTGGAAAAGAGTTTATAACACAGAAAACAGTCAAGGATGGCTTTTGTTTCACCTCCAGTAGTTAACCATAACCCAATACAGCTCCAACACTCCCTAGGCATTGATGGCTCTCCAGGCTTCTTTGCTGAAAAAGTACCTGAAGATGAGCTCTGTTGGCTCTGCAACCTGTTCCATTGGCTCTGGAATGCTCAGAATACCCAAAATAAAAATAAAAAAATTCATTCAAAAAGGTTCTCCCTAGTGAAAGTTATGACCAACTGAAATTTTGTTCAATTTGGCCTAAGAAAACTCCACTAAACTTGGAGTAACTGTAGTTAACCCCGCTAATTTTGGCAAAAGCGCCTAAAATGGCAGACTCCACCAAGCTAACCGCCAGCTGACCAAAACTGTCGGCGGTAATGGCGCATGTGACCAGGGCTATCAACGGTGGTTAATGTTGGCGGTTGCGGTTAGCGTAACTGTCGACGGAGTCACCGCACATGTGACCACGTGAACTGGTGGTTAAGGTTGGCAATTGGTGCTGACGGTTAGCAAAAACGGTGGCGTAAACAGTGTCATGTGACCCGGATATGGGACTGCTTGCGGTCTACCCCCAAATAAAAAACCATAACCATTGAAATATAAATTATTTTCCATATGGTTTAATAAACAACGCATAGCGGAGTTGGTTAAGTTGCCTGGCTCGCCGAGGGAGGTCACGGGTTCGACCACGGTCGACCCATAAAATTTTTACAATGCCACCGTTTCTCCAACCAGGGGCCATGTGGCGGCCTCCTCGCAGGCCACGTGGCATTCATTGATTGACCTTCCTTATACACAGTCAACCTCATCCAACCACAGAATGCCAAGTGTCGAAACATGATTGGCCCGCAGAGAATATTCTATGGAATATTCCCAGAATATTCTTTTTTTTTTATATATTTTTTTAAATCCATGTCAAACTGGACTGTTGCATGAAATTTTGAATTTTCAAACTTGAATAACTTTCACATACACTGTCTGATTTGAGTGTTCTTCACGGCTACAGGATCATTTCGATGAGGCCTATCCTGTCGTTCTGGTTTCAACCAATTATGAGCAATTCAAAATTTGAGCATTTTTTCCACTTAGGACATGATCACGTGAGCACACCTCCCAAACGGGAAGCTTTTGGACCCCAAAAGCTCTCTGATTACCGAAAATGAAGACGAGGAGACTGATTCTCCACTCTTCCAACCTTGAATAATTGAAATCTTCCTGATTTCATCAAATTGAGCTTCTCATAAAAAGATAATTTTTCCCTTGACTTCACTGACTGACCGTTGCTAAAATTGACTGAGTCATGATGCAAATTCTTGAAATTTGCAGAACAACAAATATATTTTGCAGAAAGCATATTGTTTCTACAATGCTAAAACTTCAAAGAAGACTTAAAATAAAGTTCACCTTGCCAACTGTTCACATGTCGAAGTTTTGTTGAATGAGCCCTGTACTTATGCCGAATCCTGACCAAGTTTTCTCTCCAAACCAATCTGCCATTCTGAAACCAACATTGACCCATGTTGAACTGTGTGCCCTCTTTGCTTGCATGCCTTTCCTTCTCATGGAATCTTGCACTGCTTTGCACCGACACTTCATTCTCTGCACCAATTGACACCAAAGGTATCTCGTGCAACCTTTTGTCATCTTCTTTCAAAGACAAATTGTTATCAGACTAAAACATATCATCATTTATATCAGCAATAATATGAAAAGGAAATTGTACAAAATCTTGTTGTTTAACCATCAACAAAGTCAGATTTTGACTTGCATTAACTAGCCTTTTCAATTGCCTTACATGCACTAAAGAATATTTTAGCTTCTTCTTATGTGTTCTCGCAATGAACTCTTTTCCATCCTTGAACAAGTGATACTTATTCTCATGGCGATGGAAGATTGCCTTTCTGTCAAATAAATATGGACTACCCAACACAACACCTGTAATGTCAAGCGGTACTACATCCAGTTCAACCCAATCAACATAATGAGCTGTTATGGCGAAACGCAAGATGCACTTCTTTGAGACTTGTAAGTTTGCATCCTTTCATATCCACCCAAGTGGATAAGGCTTTGGATGTGGAATTGTCTCAAGTTTCCGCTGTTTGACCAAGTCTTCTGAGATGAGATTAGCTTGAGACCCACTATCAAAAATTGTGTCTATCTTTGTGTGGTTTGAGATTATCCTCACATGAAATAGCTCTATCCTCCTCTTTTCATTTTGAGTTTCTTTGTGATAGTTTAATGTGCTAGAACTGGGATTTGTTTCTTGTACAACCTCTTTCCCCTTTACGTTCTTTAATACCATGGCGACACTTTTTGTCTCATCACCTGATTCAGACCCTAAGTCCTTTTCAACAATTGCTATAGTTTTTCCCTTTTCTTTGGTTTTATACTTCTCTGGTTTCAGCTTTGGATGAAGCTTCCAATAGTGGTCTTCATTGTGGCTTGTTTTCTAACAACTCTTGCAAAAGAATTTCCCTTTTTCCTTTCTAGAGTTTGCAATCCTTTTTCTTCCTTTGACTTTGAAATCACTATCCTCATTTCCATCAAAAGTGTTTTTCCCTCTAGACTTTTCTAAATGCGTAGCTTGGACACAAACTTCATCTAGACTAGTAGGATTGAACATAAGGATAGTATGTACAAGGTAATTATGTAAACCACCTATATATTTCAGCATAGTATCTTGACTTTGTAAGTCTACTCCTAACAATAGTGCTCTTCACCTAAACTCTTGAGTGTATTCTTGAACACTTTGTCCTTTAAGTTGTCTAAAAATTTGCCAATTCATTATAGCCTTTTGTAAATGAGCAAGAGGATAAAATTGCTTCTTAATTGCGGAAATAAATTCACCCATGATAAAGTAATCTTACCATGTTTCTTAATTTCATCCTTGGTCTTGGCTTCCCACCATACCAATGTTGCTCCATCCATTCTTAAAGAGGCTAATTGAATCTTGGTGTCGTCATCCTGTAAGTTCTGTATCCTTAAATAAACTTCCAACTGTCTTATCTAGTTATCAAGTTTCTCTGCATTGACTTCACCATTAAACATGGGTAATTCAAATTTAACATCTAGCTTTAAAAATGGATTTTTTCCAAAATATTTAAGCTTATGAGGTTGATTTACCGAGGTAGAGGATGACGATGTAGAGGAAGAGGATGATGATGGGGATGGTGGATCGCCATTTCCTCCATGTCCTTTCTTTGAATTATCATCACCTTTCTTTCCTCCTGAAGAGCCCTCTCCTTCTTTCTGATGCTTAGACCCTTCTCCAACCAACCTATCATTCCTTTCCTGGTATAATATTCTTCCCATCTCAGTCATGTCCAAAAACTCTTTTTTGAATACCCGTTCTTCTTCTTTTGGATCCATGCCTTCAGGAACTTCTCCTTCCCTTTCAGACATATTTTAAGCTTCTTCTAAGGCTATTGAGGGTGAATTAGAAGGTGGAGATAATGGCACCCTGGCCCTCCTTGGTTGAGGATTATCTTGTGCTCTAACCAATTGTCCTTTCCCTCTTTGAAGTTTAA
This sequence comes from Pinus tabuliformis, assembly GCA_031772625.1. Lineage (NCBI taxonomy): Eukaryota > Viridiplantae > Streptophyta > Pinopsida > Pinales > Pinaceae > Pinus > Pinus tabuliformis. The sequence continues at coordinate 654,284,817 of CM062819.1, read as the reverse complement.
CTCTGGTAAGCATTAAAACTTGAAAAACAGTAAAAAATATCTTTGCACAAAACTAATACTCAAAACTTGAGCTCTGATACCAACTGATCTGAAAAGGAAACTACTTGTATTTGCTACTCAAGGTATTCATTTCCATTAAATTATATGTGCAAACTATTACTCATGTCTTGCAATTGAAACAAAGTGTTTTTGATAACTTTTTGAGTCTTATGTGTGAAGGAGTATTATTTCAATTTACTGTTTAGAATATCAAATCTGAAAAACACAGCAAGATAAAATCACATAATATAACACAACAGCTGATAAGGCAGTTCACCCCTCCTGGGCTACATCTGCCGGGTCCAAGGCCCCCAAATGGGCATGTCCTTGCTCTTATTAGATGATCAAATTGGTTATATAGTGATAAGAAAGCCTAAACAGGAAAAATAAGCTGTGGAAAATAGTTCAGAACATAGAAAACAGTCAAGAATGGCTTTTGTTTCACCTCCAATGGTTAACCATAGCCCAATACAGCTCCAACACTCCCTAGGTCCTGATGGCTCTCTAGGCTTCTTTGCTGAAAAAGTACCTGAAGATGAGCTTTGTTGGCTCTGCAACCTGTTCCATTGGCTCTGGAATGCTCAGAATACCTAAAATTAAAAAACAATTTGCTCAAAAAGGTTCTCCCTAGTGAAAGTTATGACCAACTGAAGTTTTGTCCAAGTTGGTCTAAGAAAACTCCACTAAACTTGGAGTAACTGCAGTTAACCCCACTAATTTTGGCAAAAGTGCCTAAAATGGAGGACTCCACCAAGTTGATCGCCAGCTGACCGTAACTGTCGGTGATAATGGCGCATGTGACTAGGGCTATTGGCGGTGGTTAATGTTAGCGGTTGCGATTAGCGTAACTGTCAGTGGAGTCACTGCGCATGTGACCACGTGAACTAGTGGTTAAGGTTGGTGATTGGTGCTGACGGTTAGCGGAAACGGCGGCGTAAACAGTGTCATGTGACCCAGCTAAGGGACTGTTGGCGGGTAACTGCTGGCGGGTAACCGCTGGTGGTCTACCCCCAAATCAAAAACCATAACCGTTGAAATATACCATATGGGTTAAGAAACAACGCATAGCGGAGTTGATTAAGTCGCCAGGCTTGCCGGGGGAGGTCATAGGTTCGACCCCGGTCGACCCATAAATTTTTTACAATGCCACCGTTTCTCCAACCAGGGGCCACGTGGCGGCCTCCTGGCAGGCCTTGTGGCATTCATTGATTGGCCTTCCTTATACATAGCCAATCTCATCCAACCATAGAATGCCAAGTGTCGAAACATGATTGGCCCGCAAAGAATATTCTATCAAATATTCCCAGAATATTTTGTGGAATATTCCTAGAATATTCTGTGGAATATTCTTTTTTTAATATTTTTTTAATCCAAGTCAAACTCGACTTTTGCATGAAATTGTGAATTTTCAAACCTGAATAACTTTCACATACAGTGTGGGATTGAGTGTCGTTTGCGGCTACAGGATCATTTCGACGAGGCCTATCCGGTCGTTCTGGTTTCAACCAATTCTGAGCAATTCAAAATTTGAGCATTTTTTCCACTTAGTACATGATCACCTGATCAATGGTGATTATTTTTTTTATCAACCTGTTGCCATCAATGGAAAAGGGGGAGAATGTTAGAATTGTGTTGACATTGATGACAAAATATGGCAAAGGTGTCAATGATGATGACAGAGGTGATGAGGACAAGATAGAAAGAAGAATGCAGATCAACATGAAAATGGTGCAGAGACTTTGAGGTCAATTCTTGGATCACAGATCATCTCCACTACATATAGAACCCACTTAGATGGAAAGACCTTTCTAGTAGTATGTGGAAGTTTGTGAATGGTCTTTTGGACCAAAAGTTATGCCTAGTAAAAGAAAGGAACCCTAAATTCAAAGGCTACAGAGTTAATTTGATGAATGTTCTTTGGAGTAGGCCTATTTTGGCACATTGCAAAAGTCGATGGAGGTGACCGTTAAATATTGAGCATGTTCATTGACGGATCATAGGCCACGAGTCCCCACTGATGTATTAGAGAAATTGCACGAGGATTAGCACTTTGATTGTTAATGCGCGGTGGGTCGTAGAATGAGAGTTTTTCCTAAACCACGATCACTAGATTAATGTCGGAGGTTGATTGCCCCCCCACCCCTCCCACCCTCTCAAAAACATAAACATCCTGTGGGGAGTGCGCAAACCACAGGTGGTTTTCTCTGATGATTGAGAAACATGGAAACAACACAATTGGCCAAGACCTCCATAAAAAATAATGAAGGAAATTGATGAAAGAAAAAGGATCAGGACCCTTTTTCCCTCTCCTTTAAGTGGACGCCTGGTAGCATCTGGTTGGTCGAGATGACGTCAGGACATGTGATGTGGTAGTACTGACCAGAGGACACGTGGCTGGTAGATTCGGTGTTTTCAGGTACCCTAGTGGCTCATTTCCAGGTGACATGTGTCACCACTCAGATGGCACCACATGGTAGAGATAACGTGAGCATGATGTCATCCCGTAGGCTTGATCCGAAAAGGAATTGAGGAGTGCATGTGAGGATTTATGGGATAACTAGGTAGTGAGCTACGTGGAAATTGTCATAGCCACCTTAGCCTGGGTATTAATTTATTAGCTAGCAAGTGCGGCAAGAGGACCCACCTGACACATCATCCCTGAAGATCAATGCTAGAAGGTTGATCCCGGAAGGAAACTAAAGTGCGTAGAGAAGAAAGGTGGGGTGATTGGGCTGGGAAACATTGGCATGCACAATTAGCAGCGATGACCAATGGAAAGGCGGAAGTCAGCCCCACAGAACACGTAATCCCATAAGGCAAACCCCATAAGGTTTTAAAAGAGTGTAAAGATTATGGCTAATCCCTTAGAGGTTGTGATCCAAGGTCAAAACCCGTGGTCTTATGGGAAAAAAGGGCGAATGAATAAGAGCACAAGGGATTAAAAGGAAAATTAATTGGCATGGATAGATTAAGAGGCATAATTGGTAGTTAAGCCAAAGTCAGTAGATGCTAACAATTGAAAAGCTTAGGTAAAACTTGTAAAATGTCATAATAGAAAAATTTAACAGTTGAGCTTTTTTTTTCTTGCAGAAATAAGTGAACTGTGAACGATAACTTGGAGAGAACATCCAAAATACTTAGTGAAAACTTGAAAAAATCTTAAAATAATATATTCATGCAAGGATTTAGGTGCAAGTAAACTTAAAAGAAAAGAAGCCTAATTTAGCTGCAAATTTCTTTATGAGCATAATTGATTGAGGAATTTTGCAAGTGTGTTGTAGCAGTCTGTGAGTTGGGTTGAATTGAGGTTGTTGGTGTAGATGGTGAGTTTATTAGGAATCAAATATTCTTGAAGGTTATGGTGGAAAAATTGTTTTATTTTGAAAAAGGATTCGACATTCATGGTGCTAGCGTGAAAATGGATGAAAGATGAATCATTAAGGCCAAGAAATGTGTAGCTTGTAGATCAGGGGTTGTAGCTCCTTCTAGTATTTTCTAGTAAATTTTCGTGGGTTGGAGCTCCTTTTAGTTGTAGCTAATAAATCAAGGAGTAGTAGCTTCTTGCTGGTTGTAGCCAGAGAATTTTGTAACAAGAATTTGTAGCTTTCGTTGTGAAGGAATTGAATAAAATTTTGAATAATGTGTGTGTTCCTTTGTGCTACTTATATTATTTCTTGTCATGCTCATATGAATTAATTGATGAAGTATTTTATGGAATCTTACCTTCCTTGCACAAGTTTAAACAAAAAGGTATAAAATTCCTACAATACTAATTCACCCCCATCTTAGTATTGTCTTTGTTTCTATCAAAGGAAGTAAGTGTTTAAAAGAAAAGTGATAGTACTATCCTAGGAAAGACACACATAAATCTAAAAAAGTAATTAGTTATCCTGCGAAATATTTCACAAAGAAACTATGATTGTGAAAACAAAATAAGACACGTGATTGAAAGATGCATACTAAAGTAAAAAAAAAAATTCATTTCATTAGCATGTAGAAACATAAACATGCACCACAAATAATGAAAGAATAGTCTTACAATTATTCACGGCATATGCATGAAAGTGTGATGGCTCAAAGATATTTGAATGAAGTAAAAATCCCAAGATACACCATAATTTGCAATGACATAACACTTGTTCTAATTGTGGAACGTTAAGCCACTACTTGCTTCTCAAAAGACTAATCTTCTCTCTTACACCTAGCTTGAGAAGCCAAGCTGAAAATTCCTTTGGTTGAGCTATGAGGGTGTATATATAACAAATTAGGTAACTCTCCACCTCCATTATGACTATTAAGTTCCCCTCATGACTCTTGAGCTTCCATGTGACTTTTCGAATTCCTATGAGACATTTGAACTTTTACATGACCTTTCACATTCTACATGTGACCCTTGTGCTTCTACACATTTTACATTTTCTTTTTTACAAAATACAATATTACATTTCCACAAATGATGTGGAAAAATACAATGACACATATGACTCTAATGGTGACACTTGGAGAGGCCATGACTTGGCGATGATGACATGAAACTTCATTGTGGTGTGTCAAGGCCAAGCTTCCATTCTTGTTGTTATCTTCACATCTTCATGATATACATTTCATGTACTTCATATTAATCCTCCAAAAGGTTGGGATGATATGGAGTCTTAAATGTGATCTTGATCATTCTTTTGTCACAATCTAGCATCCTTTTGTTTCTTTGCTTGGTGATCTCTTTATACCTACAACTTCACAAGTGTCTTCCTATAGAATCTCCTTGGTGTCCTCATTTAGCATCATCCTGTCATGTTAAAATATTAACACCTTCGAATGGAATTCGCTCACGACAAGATGATACCAACCCCAAAATCTCAAAGTCTATCCTATTTCTCATGTAATATTTTAACTGAGTTGGGACAGTGTGCAGGGTTGATGGGGAAACCCAAGGATTGCATAGTGCACATAAGCAAGAGGCATAGGTGATATTTTAGGCTATGTAACTGCGCAATGCGTAGTGACTAAGGGACAGGAAGGCATGATTGCTCATATGAGAGAGTCAGGGATGCAATGAGGCAGGTTTGCTCACTATGATTGCGCAGTGTGTAGTCCTAGAAGGAAGAGGATCCATTGATTTCACATATGATAAATTCAAGGACTGAAATAGGGTTTGAATGTTGACTAAGAATTCTTAGTGCATAGTAGAGGCCTAACTAGGCAAAGAATACACAATGAGCAAGTACAAGAGGCAGGGACTGGACACTCAAATTACATAATGCATAGTTCTTGGAGGCAGTGACTACCAAGTATGCAGTTCCAAGAGGAAAGGATGGATGAATTAGGCTTGTTACTGTGCAATGCATAGTTCAAGAAGGCAAGAGGATGGGTGGTTGGTCAAGCAAGTTTCAAAGATAAGAACATTTCAAAAATTGACTAAGTGTGGGATCAATAAGGTAGAAGGGTGAGACCAGAACATGTACAAGTCTTAAACATGATCACACACTCATAGACGACCAAACACATGACAATGAAACACTTTAACACACAAAATCCACATGCATCCATTAAAATGAAAGTAAAATGACACTTACCTCCAAGTGCGACACTTGACTTACACTTTGTGACACAGTGTCAACTGTGACAAGAAAGTGCATTTACCTTGAAAATGAGTCCAATGCATATCCCTATGATAGATAGAATCCATTAGTACAAGAGGGAGCACCGAAGCTACCTCTTGAAAGTTTGTGATAATTCCCTTTCGCAAAGAGAGGGACTTCCCTTAACAAAAAATGTCACTTGGAATTCCTTCAAAAGGGAACTTAGAAACTTAGGAAGCAAGCATGGAATGACTCTAACAACTAGAAATGAAAACGTATATGATGAGAGGGAGGCTCCAAAATTAGGAGGGTGTTGTAGCAGTGACAACAGGTTGTGTAGGTGGAATTAGAGAACTTATCTCTCTAGAAAATGCTTCGAGAAAATCAAGATTAGGACACTCTATAGCCACCCAATAATGTCATACATGAAAAGATCCTTGATCTTGAGAATAAACACAAAGAAATCCAAAATCAGAAAGCCACCATTAAACAAGAAACACAGACACATATCAAAACATGGGAATAGGTTGTTAAAGGGAAGCATAGGAGCTCCCCTCTTGTAGAGGTTGAGAAAGAGGTCCCTGCCAAGTTAAGGGAAAAGTGCACCAAGAGAGCTAAAGAATTAAAGTTAAATATTAGGGGACTTTCCTTACCCCTCTCTTCCATATATCCCTTATAGGCAAGCACCCCATTCCTTTGGGATATCCTCGGGCTCCCATACATCACCCTCAAGAGGTATTGGTTCAACACAAATTCCACTATGTTCATCTGGTTCAAATCAGTTAGGCATCAGCTTCAAGTGATACGAGCCAAGCGTAAACTCTTCTTCCTACAAAAAAATATATTCTTAGATGAGGGTCTTACTCAATCCCAAGTAGAAAATTTGAAACAATATAGAGAATTGGTTGTAGCAGCACGCAAGACAAGTAAATGGGAAATCATTTGTAACCTTTATGTTATGAACTTTGTGCCTTAAAAATGATAAGAAACCAATAATTACAATCCTCTTCAATGGGTAAACCTCCTGTTACAATTAATAAAATGTATAAGAAAATATTTGGTGATCCTAAGACTATATCTCCTTGGTATATATATAGGAGACAAGGGGTATAGTTATAATAAAATGGGACCATGAAAAGTTATAACATTTAAACTAAGAATAAATGCTTATTAGGGAATTAATAGAGGGCCCAAGGACCATAACATAGCCCCCCTATTTAAAAAAAAAAAAAAATTCCCTCAAATATTATAATTGAGTGTGTTTTTATATGAATCACTCATTTTCCCAAGTAGCTTCTTCTAGAGGCATGTCCTTCCACTTAATTAGGTACTCCATAATGGTTTTATTTCAAAGAGATAGTGAATTTTGATCCATAACTTTCTCTGGTTCAAGAATCAACTTTCCTTCTTCATCTAATTCTTGAAGTTCATTTTGCACTAGTATAGATTGTCCCACTACCTTTATTATGCAAGATACATGAAAACCTTATCAATGTGAGAAGAGGGAAAATATTACTCATACACCACCTATTTAATCCTTCAAATAATCTTGTAGGGCCCATAAAATTTTGGAACTAAGATTTTATTATTCTTTTGCTTGAGTGTAGATTTATTATAAGATTATAGTCTTAGAAATACCCAACCTCCCTCCTCAAATTATCTTTTAGTTCAATGTTGATATGCTTGTTGCTTCATCCCGCTTTGTGCCATTTGAAGGTTTTATTCAAGAATTATCAAAGTTTCTTTAGTCTTCTCCATATGCGACTCTATTGCTTATACTTTGAACTTATCTTATAAAAAATATGAGATACTAGGAGTGGGAATACATAAAGAGCCTACAATGGGGCGATTTTAGTATATGTATTATAGGTAGTATTATACCACCATTCTTCCAGAGGAAGCCACTTCATCCATTAAGATTGCTTATCCAAAGAATGACATCATAGAAAACCATCTAAACATGTGTTTATTATTTATGTTTGACCATCTATTTTTGGATGATAGGTTGAACTCATTGCTAGTGTATTTTCCATAATTATTTCCAAAAATTACCTCTAAATTTTGTATTTATATCACTTACTATTACCTTAGGAAGACTGTGAAATGTATGAATTTCCTTCATGAGCACTTATGCTACTTGGATTTTTGTGTATGTACTTTGAATTCCACAAAAATGTGCATATTTTTGAGTCTATCAATGACAACAAAAATGGAATTAGGAGGATTTCTTCTAGGTATTAATTAAATTTGATGTTCATGATCTCTAGATGAAGGTAAAATTTTGGGAATTTCTTGGAAGACCCTAAAAAGATTTCCAATGTGCCTTCTAATTCCTTGGGAATATTTTCATCTTTTTGCTTAACGTCCATAAAAATATGGTTTAACCATGATTCCATTGCTACCCCTTTTTAGAAGCTTTTCCATTCTCTAAGAGTTGATGACTTGATAAGGTCCAGATTTTAACCCTTTGAGTTCATATTGAACTCCTCCCAATTCAAATCTCATGAATAATTCATTGTGGTTTGTAAAAATTATATTTAATGTTCTCAACCACTGAATCCTTAGAACAACTTCTACACCTTCATTGTCGCTTCGAAAAATACCCTCCAAAATTTTACCTACACTTGAATTTTGGAGCCTACTGTGGATCTTGCGATCAGTCGTTCTGTGGTCACTTCTTGATCGGTCGAAGTCACTTGCTCACACATTCTTAGTTCGCAACAAGTTCATGAGCGCATTCTTTTACGCAATCTTGAACAAGCATAGCATAGTCCATCAAGACAATGCTTATGCAATGTTCAACCCATGTCGACAGTCAGTGTGCATTGTCATTGACAATCCCTCACTTTTGGCTGCGTTTGTACTTCTATTTTGGTGAGTTTTTCAAATTGTCGCTTTTGCGCACTTTCACTTCCAAGAGTGTTGTTTCCGTGCTTTAAATTTTCACTTCACTTGCTTTCATTTTAATTTAGTGTCATTTTCATGTTATCTTCACTCTGACATGTGTCGCTTTCACTGTCATTCTGACATCGCAAGATTCGTTCACACTTTTCTCTTCATATAGTAAATGTCATCTTTTAGCATGTGGAGTGTCACACAATGCACAAAATCTAGTTTTGGAGCTTACAAGGGGAAACATTTGTGTAAATGAGTTGGTCTTACCATGCAAACATGTATCACACTCATTCCAAAGTTTCAAGCACTGTCACACAAGTCTCGTCACGGTCGTCACAAAGTGTATCTTTGATGTTGCACTTGGTGTAGGTTAACGCAAAGTTATTGCATTAAGGAAAGGATGATGTTCATGTGTTATAAGTGTTCCATGTTGTGTCCTTGAGTGATCTAAGTCTATGGTCATGTTCAGAGTCATGCTTTTACCTATCTTCCTTTCACTGATTTGACACTCAATCAAATTGGGAAAACTCTTCGACCAGACCACTTAGCTTCCTTTAGCCAGCCTGAATTGCGCATTGTGTAGTCTCAACCCTCAAGCAACATCCCCTTCTCTTGGCACTACACAATTTGTAGTTTATACCTCCCATAACTACTCACTGCACAATCTCAGTTCTCAAGCCCAACCCCTGAGCTCTAGAACTGCGCAATATTTCCCTCCAACAAGGCCTGAACTGCGCATTGGGAAGTCTCAGTCCTCAAGCCTCAACCTTGAGCTCCTAAACTATGCAATTATGCAATCACCTGGCCTCCCTGTCTTTTTAGCACTGCGTAGTGGGAAAACACAGTGTTGAAGCCCTCAGTCTGGCTCATTGAATCCCTCAAATACGCAGACACTCAACCCAGGCCTTTAGAACTACACACTGCATAGTCTCAAGCCTCAAGTATCCATCTTGAGCCCTTGAGTCCCTCAACTACGCAGTCCCTGTACCTAGGCCTCCAAAACTACGCATTATGCAATATCAAGGCTCAAGCCTCTAGTTTGAGTCCTTGAGTCCCTCAATAACATAATCCTTTGACCCTGACCATCCTAAACTGCACATTGCACAATCTCAAGCCTCATTCCCAAACCTTGGCCTCTGGAATTGTGCAATACCTGAGTCAGTCACTCAATTAGTCAGTAATTCCAACCCTAAAAAGTGATTTCTTGAAGCATCTTAGACTAGGAGTTTATCAAACTGATGTTGTCTTGTCATGGGTGGATTGCATTCATAGGTATTCTATTATGTCATGGCTTGATGATGATGAATGAGATGGAGAAGGAGACCATGCTAGAAGACACCTAAGGAGTTGAGGAGATAAGATGATCATCAGGAAAGAAGATGAAGGAACACTGGATTATAACTGAAGATGGAAGATCAAGACCACATTAAAGACTCCTTATCTTCAAGTCATAAGGGGGAGGAAGAATAATAACATGCACCATCTTTTCAAGAAGACACAATGAAAGCAATAGCAAAAAGTGACTTGACATTTCCATGTCATCATGAAGTCCATGTCATCATGAAGTCCATGTCATGATCCATCATGTGCCACATCATTCTTGGATTATGTAATTCTATATTGGAAAATGTAACGAAAAGTGAAAGTCCAAGAGTCATTTATGTAACGTGAAGAGTCATGTAGGAAGTCAAAAATTCATGAGAAGTCAAACAATCATGAGGTTAGTCCAAGAGCCGTAAGGGAGGTGAAGGATCAACCCATTTTCTATATATACACCCTCATTGTTCATGGAATGGAATTTTCACCTTGGCTTTTCCCATCAAGCATCAGAGAGACAAAGTTAGTACTTTTGGGGAGAAATTCGTGGCTCCAATGCTCCACTATTGGAACTAGTGATGTTCATTGTATTCATGTATCTTAGGAATTTTACTTAAAACTTGAAGCTTGATGGCCAACAAATTTTCATTCATGGATTGTGAATATTTGTAAGATTGTTATATGCATGTTTATGATTCATGTTTTCTTTCACTTGTACTAAAGTAGTTGAACTATTTTGGTTATTTTAGTGCTTATCTTATTGAAAATGTGTTGTAATGGTTGTAATGATTATCGCAAATATGTGGACTATTATGCTTAATGTTGGGCGATTCTCTTTTTCTTATGTCTGCCCCTACTAATGTGGTATTATTACCTTTCTCTTAGAGGCTCACATTTTCCTTCCTCTGCAATAAAAGAACCTTGGTACACCTACAACCGAACATTCACCAGACACACTTTCTTTTTCACAAAGGCACATACATGCTTCTCTCTCTTGCTGACAGCTAAAGTCAAGGAAAATCTATAAGAATATATGGCAACCGAAATGATACTCTGGATGCGGCTCCTATTCCAAATAGTGTGAGGTCTAATTGGGACTTCACATTGGAGATACCCCCTTGGTTGACGAATTTCCAACACCGTCAACAAATAGTGCTCGAAGGAGGGCTAGATGACAAGTTGTGCCCATTGAGTATGTTCTGAATCTGTTATTTTAAATGGCTCACCCTAAAATCATACACCCAGGGTGTCTTTCTAACCTATCCCATAGTAAACTTTTAATCCTTGATGAGCCTCTTTATCACTTGTCTCAATTGAAGTTTGATGGTGAGGATGGAACATCCATAACCAAGCACATTTCTAATTTTCTTAAATTTTGTGAATATTACGAAATCAATGATGAAGATTTTGCTTGTGTGGCTTTCTTCCTCACCCTTGAAGGTTGTGTTAATCGATGGTGTCATACCTTACCATCTGCTTCCATCCATTATTTTCATCATTTCCTCGACGAGCTTTATTAATCGTTTGGTAGGTATGATTATTGGGATGTTTATAAAAGAATCAATCAACTAAGAATGAAGCCTAATGAATCAGTTGAGGATTTCTCTGACCGAATCCTTTACATTTGTTATGAACTTCTTGAAGAAGACACAAATTGGGATTTCTTTAAGAAAAAGTTTGAGTGTTTGGTTCACATCTCTTTGCACGGTGAATTTGAACCTCCTAATGTTTCTACTTCCCCAACTCTTGTAAATCATGAGACACCTCTAATTTTAGAGGTGGAATGATCCGGGTCCGGGTGTGACAAAGGACCCTTCAAAGACCTTTCACTTTCATGATGTGTCAAATTTAATTTTTAAAAGAACATAAATGAATACATCTGCATCTGTAAATAAGAGGAACATGACATTCATTAACACATGAAAACATAAGCCATTGATAACGGAGTTCGTCCAAGAGGGACTATGTCTCCGGGCCCCGATGTCAAGATGGTGTAGGCCGCTGCATTAAGTGTTGTCAATAGTGATGATGTACATAAGAGGTGATGTCGCTATCATACAAGGAAAATTCCCTCACGCAGGAGTGGCTCCAAGAGATGTTCCACTACAGGAACTCTCAGTCAAAAGGACTCCTATCAGTATGACATAAACTCATGCATGATTGTAAAGAACATCCCGCCAACATGGAAAGAAAGGGATCTCAATGCAATCATGCATGGCGACACATGAGTATCCCATCAACATAGTGACAAAGGGATCTCAAAAAAATCATGACAACAAGTACATCATACAGATGATTCCGCATCACATCAAGCAAAAATCATGAAAGAAGTATGAAACAAGATCCCACATCAAACATCAAACAGGGATTTGTGCAGCACAATGCATAGCAAAAGAAGTACATGAATACACTGCATATACCTCGCATCCAGGGGCCATCTGAAGAAGAGGATGTCAAACTGCTAAATTTGGTCGCACCATCAATCTTGTTGAATTGAACCTCATGGAAATGGCTACTCGTACATGAATGTTGACACCTGCACTCCACTTCAAAAAGTGGCTGAAAAATGAAATGAGCAAATGGAAAATTTGAATGCACCATCATATTTGTGGCGTCGAATAGTGAAAAATCGGCTGTCAAATTTCTGTATTTTGAGAAAAAGAAAAGATGGGGCTTAAGGAATCTTTTAGAGTCCCCCTAGATTCCTCAAAGATTCACTCCTCGTGGTCCTTTGCAAATCGGCTGCTCAGATCGAAATTCTGACTGCACCATGAAGTTCGTGACGCTGAGAGGTGTAAGATCGACATAAAGTTTGTCTAATTTGGAAACTGCAAAATTTTCACCCTCTTGGAAATTTCGCTCAATCATGGTTCCACCTGCAATAAATTAATTACAAAAAATAACGCCTCGATTTTCGTGCCCACTCCTGGTTCCTCCATTCCTGTGTGCACTATGCAAATGAAGGTTTATATCATTTTTCCCAGGTGGACATTACAATAAAGTTTGTTTGGGTGGATTGTTCAATAATTCAGTTTGGTGTAATGGCAACATTTGGAAATTAGTTGAGGAGGGGTCGGGGATCAAATCCCGCCCCTCCCAAATCACCCACGCAATATTCTTTTTGGTTAAGTCTGGGGTGGTGGGTTCACTATTTTGGGTGGCCCGCCCCCATTTCTGCACTGCACGCCGTTTAAACATTTAAATGGGCGCATTACAGTTTTATTGTTTGGTTGTTGTGGTGTACTGTGGGTTGTACATGGGGCCGCCGAATGGTGGCGAGCCAACCAACGTGGCTGGCGCGGGCTCGATACCCACCGACCTCCTCTTTAAAATTATTAACGTACTCCATGTTCTTATGGAAAGGCGTGGGGTGGTGGTGGTGGTGGCCCACCACCTCCTTTATATATATATATATATATATATATATATATATATAATAAGGCCATTTCTAAAATTCCAAAATTTGGCCAAAGGAGTCAATTAAATAGGCCACAAATTCGCCTGGAATTTGGCCGGTGTTGTTTGGATTCCGTCCGCCGGAAAACTTCCAAATTGTGTCTCAATTAAGCCTGCCCAGTCAACAAAAGTCAACCAAAACTTTGACTGCCTCTATCTTCCTCATCCGGACTCGGATTGACGAAATATTCACACCACCACGATCATGATGACGAGATATTTAACATGAACCTAGTTCGAGCATAATCCAAACACTTTGATTTTTGAGCTTTCATAAGCCCTCTTTGTCTTGTGTGTGTCTTTGGAGCCACCTAGATCAATCCTCCCCACTAAGGAGCTTTTGGTCCTCCAAAAGCATGAAAAATAATATGCAACTTCTCTATCCCTTGTTTAGATCACAAGCGTCCTAAAAGGCCTCGCTTCCATCTCCTTCACCTTTGTTATTCGGAGGCTTAAGCGATGAGTCGACACCTGCAATCTCTGCAACCTGTAGTACATTGTTTTGCAAATTACATGCTTTGACTTTCATGACCAACTAATGACTCAAGCATCCCATACTTGCCATGAGTTTATAACACATACTTGGTGGTCAAGTTTACATCGAAATGGATGCAATACCCTAGCTACGAAAATAAGGCCAACATATCATTGTTGCTTCAACAAGTGATGGAAAACACTTCATCACTGCAACACATGATTTACAAAGATAAGGCCAAACACTATTTTGTTTTGACAAGTGATGGAAACACAACATCACTTTCAAAGTGTAAAATGCAACTCAAAATAATACTAGACATCATTGTTGCTGAACAAGTGATGGAAAACACATCATCACTTTTACATTTTAAAATGCAACAAATGATTTACAAAAGCATGACCATGAAACGCTAACATATCTAGAAACCATTTTTCACTTATCATTGTGAATGGGTCACCTCCTTGTGGCGGTTTTTCTTGTCGAACAACTACTTCACCTGGTTCATGCACTGACACTTTGTCTTTAAGGCGCTGCTCTGGATGGAGCCTCCAACAAGTGGCTCTTTGATGGCCACTTCTGTCGCAATGACTGCAATAGGTTTTCTTCCTCCATATCTGATTACCATGTTTCTTTACCTGTTGTTGAGAGGGTCTTTCATGCCTCATCCTTTTGTGTGCTGCTATTCTTTTACAACACTTCGAAAATGTATGGTTATGTAATCCACAAAAGGTACATGTTTTTCGATGCCATGTTTTATGTTCATCATTAAAAACATGATTATAATCGAAATGAGCATTCGAATGTCGAGAGTGGTTATACCTTTCCTTGTTGTCTCTGGTGTAAGTATGGTGATGAGAGCTTGCCTTAGCTCTTTCCTTGCAATGGGCATTGCCATGGGATGATGGGGATGTGTTCCCATCATTATAATTTCTCGATGATTTCAACGATATCTCGGAAGACTCTGACACCTTCGAGCATTCTCCCTCAGTGTATCTCAAGCCTGCAAATCGATATTTATGCACAACCCCCAAAGGTTGAGTTATGCCTTGGTTATTAACACCAATTTCTTTTTCCTCCTCGTGCCTCGTCCTGGTAAGGAGCCTCATGTTTGTCCCTATAATTTGGATCTCCAAATCTCCAACAAAAATCATACTATGTGAAGATGAAACCAAAAGGAAATCAACATATTTTACCTCCTCTGTCGATTTGGAAAGAACTGATGAGGGCTTCTCATCATCTGTTGTTGGTGGTTTGCTAGTTGTCTTGACGCATTCCCCAACTTCGTTTCTGACATACCTAAGTCCTGCCTAACGGGGTAATTCTTCCACTTTGATGGGGTTGACAATGCCTTGGCCATTAACGCCCAAGACTTTCCCTTCATACCCCATTTTCTTCAACAGTTTGGAGCCAATTCCTGTGGTATGATTTTCAAAAACAACGAAATCATCATCAGTACACATAAATGAATTCAAAGAACTACTTTTTACCTCACATGGGTCACGCTGCAGCTTTTCCAAGGCCTCGTCCTTTGCTTGTAGCTGTTATAGCAAACTCTATTTTTCTTCTTTCTCTTCATGTAGACGCATCTTCAATTCAGCGTTTTCTGTTTGAAGACTTTGGTTGTTGTGCTTCAATTCTTCCAGTGCCTCTTCCGTGGCTTCCAACTGAAGCTACAATCGCTCCTTTTCCTCTGTCTCTTTCTGTAGAGTTTCATACATTATTTCCATTCTTTTGGAAATTTTGAGCATGGTCTCATACATCGCTTTTTCATCCTTTGTCGCTGCATGTTCCATTGTTCACGCTTGCAATTCACATCCACGCAAGGACCGCTCCGATACCACTTGATCCAGGTCTGGGTGTGACAAAGGACCCTTCCAAGACCTTTTACTTTAATGATGTGTTAAACTGCATTTTTAAAAGAACATAAATGAATACATCTGCATGTTGTAAAGAAGAGGAACATGACATTCATCAACGCATGAAAACATAAGTCGTTGATAACAGAGTTCGTCCAGGAGGGATTACGTCTCTGGGCCACGATGTCAAGATGGTGTAGGCCACTGCATTAAGTGCTGTCAATAGTGATGATGTACATAAGAGGTGATGTCGCTATTATACAAGGAAAATGCCCTCACGTAGGAGTGGCTCCAAGAGATGTTTAGCTACAAGAACTCTCAGTCAAAAGGACTCCTATCAGTATGACATAAACTCAGATGATAAAGAACATCCCGCCAACATGGCATAAAAGGGATCTCAATGCAATCATGCATGGCAACACATGAATATCCCATCAACATAACGACAAAGGAATCTCAAACAAATCATGACGAATCATGACAACAAGTACATCATACAGATGATTCCGCATTACATCAAGCAGAAATCATGAAACAAGTAATAAACAAGATCCCACATCAAACATCAAACAAGGATCTATGCAACACAATGCATAACAAAAGAAGTACATGAATACACTACATATACCTCACATCCAGGGGCCATCTGAAGAAGAGGATGTCAAACTGCTAAAGTTGGTCGCACCATCAATCTCGTTGAATCGAACCTCATGGAAATGGTTGCTCGTACATGAACACTGGCACCTACACTCCACTTCGAAAAGTGGCCGAAAAATGAAATGAGCAAATGGAAAATCTAAATGCACCATTAGATTTGTGGCATCGAATAGTGAAAAATCGACTGTCAAATTTCTGAATTCTGAGAAAGTGAAAATCCGGGGCTTAAGGAATCTTTTAGATTCCCCCTAGATTCCTCAAAGATTCCCTCCTCCGGGTCCTCTGCAAACGGCTGTTCAGATTGAAATTCTAACTGCACCATCAGGTTCATGTCACTGAGAGGTGTAAGATTGACATAAAGTTTGTCCAATTTGGACACTGCAAAATTTTCACCCTCTTGGAAAGTTCGCTCAATCATGGTTCCACCTGCAATAAATTAATTAAAAAAAATATCGCCTCAATTTCCATGCCCGCTCCTGGTTCCTCCATGCCTGTGCACACTGTGCAAATGAAGGTTTATATAATTTTTCCCGTGTAGACATTACAATGAAGTTTGTTTGGGTGGATTGTTCAATAATTCGGTTTGGTGTAACGGCAACATTTGGAAATTAGTTGAGGAGGGATCGGGGGATCAAATCCCGCCCCTCCCAAATTACCCACGCAATATTATTTTTTGTTAAGTCTGGGGTGGCAGGTCTGCTGTTTTGGGTGTCCCACCCCCATTTCTGCACTGCACGTTATTTAAACATTTAAATAGGCACATTACAGTTTTAATGTTTGGTCGTTGTGGTGTACCATGGGTTGTACATGGGGCCGCCGCATGGTGACGGGCCAGCGCACGTGGCTGGCACGGGCTCGATACCCGCCAGCCTCCTCATTAAAATGATTAAGATACTCCATGTTCTTATGGATAGGTGTGGGGTGGTGGGGGTGCTGGCCCACCACCTTTATATATATATATATATATATATATATATATATATATATATATATATATTTTTAATAATAATAAGGCCATTTTGAAAATTCCAAAATTTGACGAAAGGAGTCAAATTAAATAGGCTACAAATTCGCCTGGAATCTAGCCGGAGTTGGCCAGAATCCGTCCACCGGAAAACTTCCAAATTGTGTCTCCATTAAGGCTGCCCAGTCAGCAAAAGTCAACCAAAACTTTGATTGCCTCTATCTTCCTCATTTGAACTCGGATTGACGAACCGTTCACACCACCACGATCACGACGACGAGATATTTAACATGAAACTGGTTCGAGCATGATCCAAACACTTAGATTTTTGAGCTTTCATAAGCCCTCTTTGTCTTGTGCGTGTCTCTGGAGCCACCTGGATCAAGGAAACTATGATTCATTTTTTTCCTTGTCCTCCTCCCTTTTCAGTTCCGATGTGGCTGCCTCCTTATGATGATGTCGAAGTTGGTAAGTCTGAAAGTAAAATGGTTAATCCATCTATTCAACCTTCATCCATTTCTCATGATTAAGATCCGATGGAGGAAACCTTGAAGTGGCTCATGGAGCCTAGGGTGAAGGCTAATCCTTTCATTCCTCAAGATTACATTAGCTCTCTTAAGCTCAATATTGAACCCGGTTCCACTGAAATTGTTATTTCTTCAAGGGACATATGTTAGCCTCTATCATCCACATTTCATGACTCTTTGTACCATGGTATGTTTGATCAATCTTCTCCACCAACTCATTTTTCACACTCTCTTGATTTTCAAGTTGTTGGTTCAAATTGTGATCAGGTTCAAGGTGGTCACATTTCGTAGGTTGAGGAGCAACAAGGTGAAGATTATTTCAATCTTTCTTCTCTTTTTCAAAATCCTTTGTGTGAAGATGGTGTTTCCTAATTCTTCGCTGATATTGAATTTGGTAATCTTGGTAATCAATTACATGCAATCAGTTTTCCTCATCAATCTCAAGCCTTGCGAAACAACAATTTTGATTAGGATGAATCTGCTAATATATATGATGATGACTTCCTAAGTGGACCAACTAATATTTCAATTTTTCAAGCAGATTTTGTTTTGAAAGATGCAGATATTAAATTTGTTTCAATTAAAGAAGATTCACTTATGAACAATTCTTCCTCTTCATCTCATTATCCCTTTCGCCCTACTATTTGAGATGCATCTACTTGCGATGGAGACACTCCATTCTCTTCAAGTTCTTCATCTGATGAGTTAACTTCTCAATTGGCACAAGGTGGTGAGGATATCCACAATGAAAGAGAAAACAATCAAATCATCGAGTATCCTTTCCATCCCTCATCATCCCTTGTTTTGCATAAAGGCAATTCTTTGAATTGGTTTGCTCGAGAAATTTTCTTGATTCATTCATCTTCAGATTGTGATGAGAATAATGTTTTGACTTGAGTAATATGGTTGTCGAAGTTGTAAAATATGATCAAATTAGTGATATAGATAGTTTCCATCTGATTAGTAGTGGTCTTATTGAAATCAGAGGCAGTAGTTATCCTCACACCGTGCATGATCTGGTTCAATATTCAAAATGTGAATTTACAATCCTTGAAAGTTATGGTATTTTTCATGGAATCGAGGCACTTCAACTTCTGTTGATGGTTAGGTCAGGATTTTGTGACTCTAGTAAGGTCCCTGAACTAAGTCAGATCTGGTTTCCCTCATGAAATCTTTCTCTTTTCATGGTTTCACTGGATGTAAATTCCTTCTTGAAATATGTTTGTTATTACTAATGTAGTCTTTCAAGCTTTTATTTCTTACCTGATTCATGAATATTCTTCAATTAATTCATCTTCACACAAATATCTTGTATAAAAATCAAGTTTGGAATGTGTGTCTCTTATAGAATCATGGAATTGTGAAGTTAATCATTTCAAAAATCATCTTTGGTTGAAGCAATCATGTTGATCTCCTGGGTTTTCTTGTGAATGTTATAAGGTTAATTTGTTTCTTCATCGCACCTGAATTCCTCTTGAGTGCTAGTGAATATGTGAGTTTTTCCGTGAACCAAATTCTTCTTCGTTCACTATGTCTTGACTTGTTTCATGTGTTTGTTGTGTTGGCATTCCTTTTAAATTCTTTTGATGATTACGATGCGTGTACAGTTTGATGACTACTTGTTTGAAACTAATTTTATGATTACGATTTTGATGATTACTTGTTTGAAACTAATTTTAGGGTCCTCCACAAACCCTAACTTCCACATAATATATGTAAAAAAGATAAAGAAAATGTCAAACTCACTTGTTTGAAACTAGTTTTAGGATCCTTAAAACCCTAACTCCCACATAGTATATGTCAGAAAGTATAGAAAACCAAACTATGAAATTTTAATTAGATTTTCCCCAAGATATTGTCTCAATATGGTCCAAATTTCATCATCTAAAATGTCATAGAAAAAAATTATATTGAAAATGACAAAATAACATATTAGAAAATTATTTTAGGAGAATTCAAGGACCCTAACTTCCTTAAATCATATCTCCAAAATCATAGTGAACTAAGATTTGAAATTTTAACTAGATGTTTCATGAGATTTTGATTCAATATGATCTAAATTTCATGAAATGCCCCCAAAAAAAAATAAAAAATATTGTGAAAATACAAAACTGACCTATTTGAAAATAATTTTAGGAGCATTTAGGAACCCTAACTTCCTCAAATCATATCTCCAAAATAATAACAAAATAGGATCTAAACTTTAAATCTGTCATGCCGTAATATTTCTCTTCAATATGACTGAAATTTCACCATATGAAGCATCGCAAAAAAAAATTATAGAGAAAATACCAAGATGACTTGTTTTAAGCAGCAGAATCTTAGGATTATATGCTTTGATGCCAAATATTATGAACCTTGCACCTTAAAAAGGATCAGAAACCAATAATTATAGTCTTCTTTGAGGGGGTAACCTCCTTTTACAATGTATAGGACAATATTTGATGATCCTAAGGTATGAGACAAGGGATACAATCATAATAAAATGAAAACATGAACGGTTCTAGTCGAACTCCTAATATAACAATTAAACTAATAATGAATGCTTATTATGCCCTTAATATAAATCCTAATGGACTTGACACTCAGGGCCATCATATGAGACTCCATTCCTCTTAGATATTCTCAACCTCTGTTTTTGAAATGATGGTCTTGTAGGGGAAGGATATAAGGTTTGGGGATTTCAGTGTATTAATGTAATGGTAATGGGTCCTTCTAGTCATCTTTGGGCATGCTACTTGATGCTATTAGTACATTTTATCTTATCTTTATCACTGAAACCCATGTAAACTTCATTTGATCACTCTTAGACATAGCAAGCTACCATTGGTTTTTGACTTGCCAACAGGAGAACAAGTCATCAAGTGGTGTTAGAGGCTCCTTAGGAGTTTTTGACTTGGTTTGATACTTCTTCTGATATAAGGTCTCATTTGTAGGTTCAGATGATTTTTCCAGCTTCATGAGGATTCAAGTTAGTGCATTTACCTATCTCCCCATAGACATTTATTTGGAATTTTGTTACTTCCCCCCATGTCCTCTTAGTTTGTTATCCACAATGACTTAGATATAGATCCTTACATGGACGTATATGCCAACATCATTATGTACATGAAAAAGGTAGACATCATCTTACTATGTGACCTTAATACATGTAGTCATGCATCTAAAATTCCTCTCCGTTATCTATCAGAGGAAGTGTTTTGTATCTATGAGACAAATCCTAAATTAATATGACTACAACATACATCAAATGATGTATCTAGGCCTCTTACAAGTTATGGCAAGCACCTATTATAAATGGGTGAATCCCATGAGTTATTGATCCTCAACTGTATTCCCTGCTTTCCCGAGTCTCACTTCTTCACCTTCCGACCACATGGTGGAGGAGTTAGCATTGCCAATTATGTCCTTTCCATCCACTCTCTCCTCCCCTTTAACTTCCACCTTTCGATGACCCCCATCACTCTAGCCAACCACACTCGTTTATGTTTCTCCCTTCAAGTTGATGCCACCCCCCACCTCTTGAACCTCACACCCCCCACATTAACCCACCCCATACCACCCTTTTCTTTGATAAGGGTAATCCTTACATGTTTACTTTCCTTATTTAACAAATGCTCACACTCGAATTCAACTTCTCATGCCTTGATTTTGTGAATATCTATTATACTTATATATATCCCTCCATTTATGAATTTTCTCTTCAGTGTGATCCCCGTCACATTAGATCCACCTCAACCCCCCTGAAAAATAGATATTTTCCTATGAACAAATGGTTTGACAATGACACAGGGGATTCACTCAGTGGAATTATGTCATAGCACATTTGTTAGTGGGATATTAAAGGCTACCCCTAATTTTAGTAGATATTGATAAGTACCCCTAACAATCCTTTTGTTGACCCCCCCCCCCCCCCTTCTAATACATACCTACAATTTTTAAAATCCCCATTTTTACAAGATATCCTAGGTATCATTTTTTTTCTTTTTCTGTGGCATTTTTAATAACCCTTTTTATTTCTACCCCTAGTATGGATACATTATGGAACTTTTATATTACTAAAAATCATAAAAATGATCCAAGAATGAGTAATAAATGCATTAATTGTTCTAACCAAGTCACTCTTTTCCCAATGAATAAGCCACTGGGTCATGTCCTTTTTCACACTGACAAATCACCATCAGATCCTCATTGTAATTCACAACGGGGCACCAGGTAATCCCCCTATGATATGTATCCTCACACGGGTACACAAACTTATGTGTTATACCATAATCATTCGATCACACTACTCTACACATTCGACGATCTATGACCATTTCATCCCCCCTACTTGCTCGACATTTAGCACCAAGAGTTGGGGCGAAACAAACAAACTACTCGTTGGCACAATGGGCCATTCAAGTTTGTTTCACCCTGATTTCTTAAGACGTGAAACCACATGAGGCCGCAGGAAAAACCATAAGTGGTATTACCCATTTCACGTGATTAGGTATGCATTAATGATGCAGGTACCATCAAGTTAATTCATTTCACGATCCATGTGTGTTACTTTTAATGCCTTAATTACGCTAGATTAAAGCAGATTGTATAGGTTATTTCGCTCATTAATGTTAGGAAGGAAAGTGGGTGAAAGGGTAAAATCTTTAAGTTTAGAGGGAAAAATAGGAAATGTTAATTACAGGTATTAAACCCTCACTATCACAATCTTACAGATGGAAGAACAGTAAGCCCCTGCACTCCAAACTGATCAGCAATCCCCCCTCCCTAGGTGCACACCTAAGAATGCGACCCCCACCCCACAAAATAAAAATAATCATATATTGTTGCGTATAATAAAAAAAACCTTTCTATCCCATAATACTAAGAAATATAATGTTTTGCACTTTTTCTCTTTTTTAACCCCCTATATAAATAAATGAGTTAATATGTTGTCCATCTAAAGTCCCCAAGGACAATTATTACAAACTCCTTCATATTCAACTTCATCATGCCTTTTCCCATGCCCACCCAATCATATCCTCATATGAAACCTTCCTACCATTATTTGCTTCGACATAAAAAATGCCTCTTCATCTCCCAATGAAGGCATGAATTGAGGGCTTCCTTTATTTTCTCCCCAAAAAGCTTATGGAGTTCCTTCTTCCCTTGTCACTCTCTTCTCCCTTCTGGTCATCGATCCATGTTTTCCCATACTTCCTCCCTATATGTTGCTAATGGGCAATTCATCATCCAGGTTATCTCTCCCTCATCTTCTTTCCATTTATTTTCCTACTAGGATATTTGAGAGGTGTTTTGGATGATGAATACAAGTAAATCCATTGATGAGGAAGGATTCCAAGTGAAGCTCTTTAAGTAGTGTCTTCATGCCATGAATAGCTACCTATCTGACTTGTTCAACGATGTAGTCTACATGATTTTTCTACAGTATTAATCACATCATATTATCCACCTGATTCACAAATTATCCTTTATCCCAACAACTACATTCTCTAACTTTTATGTTATGGCCCTCCACATGATCCTTTGAGGGGAGCTTAAGAAGAGGAAACTCGGAGCTAAATGATAGGCTGGATTTTGACATAAATACCAAACCATTGACTGCATCCTTACACTTCAAGCCATTAGTAAGGAGGCACGACATCACTCTTCCAGATTATATTCCTATTTTGGATAATTTCAAAGAGATTTTGACTCCATCCTCCATGAGGATTTATTTTAGAGACTAAGAAACAATGGTATATCTAATACCTTGTTGACAATTATCATAGTCAACTCTAGGTCATATTTGTATTGTTAATGAAATATCATATTTTATCAAGAGTACCATTGGGGTTAAATAAGGCTTCTCCCTATCCCCCACATTATTTGGTATCTACATTGATGAGCTAGAGCCCTTTCACAAACACATCCAGGTGGGGGATGGATGCTTTCTCCACCATGTCTTGATATCTATTCTTATTTTCACCAATGATGTGGTCATTCTAAACTCATCCCCCATGGGGCTGTAGAGACATTTGTATGCCCTCACTCTCTTTTGCGACCTTTGACAGTTGACAATCAAATTGGGTAAAACCAAGGTCATTATATCTAAGGGGTCAAAGAAGACACTATTTGATCACCATTTATATTTCAAAGGAGAGGAGATTGAGATCACTTGTTCATACACCTACTTGGAGGTACTCTTCACGGGCCCTCACCTGAACATGCACGATGCACTACAACCCTGAGTCAACAAATGATATGGTTCCCTTGCTCTTCTTAAGATACAATGTTTCCAAAACCATTTCTAGGATATACCATCCAATGTGTCACTCCTAAGTACTAT
Source organism: Pinus tabuliformis (assembly GCA_031772625.1). Lineage (NCBI taxonomy): Eukaryota > Viridiplantae > Streptophyta > Pinopsida > Pinales > Pinaceae > Pinus > Pinus tabuliformis. The sequence goes on along the minus strand of CM062819.1, from coordinate 654,260,721 downwards.
AGTTTGGTCCATTTTCCTATATGGCTCTAAGGTGTGGGGTCTTGGGTTACTATATTCAAATTGGTCTTCAACAAATAGAGTACATATTACCCTTCTTCTCCACATCATTAGGTGCAAACAGTTATTTCCCCACCCCATCATCCTTACAGAGTTTGGAGAGATTATCATTTTGGCTAAAGATAGTGTTTGGTTGCATCTCACTCTTGTACCACATTTGTAGCTTAGTCAGTATTATAGAGGGAGAAGACCAGTACCCATACTTGTTCTACTTCTCATCATAATCCATTACATCCATCAATTCTTTGGCTCATTCCAAATGTTGGTATGTTGGTGTATGGGATCTTTTAGCACCTATTGGTATTATGATTGATTATCTCCCCACTTTCAAATATTCCCTAGACACACCTAGTCACCTTCTACCTGCATAGCAACAGTTGAGCATGATCATCAGACAAGAAATTTATAGGAAGTTTGTGAGGGTCACATGGATCAACCCCCTATGGTGTTATGCACAAAAACATTCTTCTACTAATAACTTCATTGTTATGAGATATGGACTTATTAGCTGACCTCCTTAAACATCTAGCCATTGGATGCATGCTCTTTGGATACCCTTGGACTAGTTTAATGTTAGGTTTCATAGATTACAGATTGAGATTGGCCACTAGATTAGCCATTCAAATAGGATCTTCTAGTTGTACCATATCTAGGTAGTAGAAACCAAAAATCACTTCATCTTTCATTGTCCAATTCATTATGAGATTCTAGGGTGATTCCATTGTATTTTATGTGAGATAAAAACATTGGGTCGATTATTGAGATACCTCGACCAGAGATGCTTGGAATTATACCTGAAGGAGGCTCTTTGTTTTATCGTGTCTATCCTTCAGACACATCCACTCCAAATATTAGCTTATACTCGATATATTACCTCCTTATTTATAGTGCTCTCGATGCAAGGGCACCAAGCGACAAATGGAGATATATGATTCCATATTGGTGAGTATGTGGGGCTTTATTCCTATCTTAGTGAGGTCCTAGAGACACCCCCAGACCATACTTCATTCTAGAAATCAATTAATTTGTATATTGAGATCATATAGACCCCAGTGACAGGTCATTCCTTGCAGATAGTCACACAATATTTGCTTGAGCCCCCCACCCCATTATTCTTCAAGAGAAACAACTATGTTGAGTTTTATACATTTGGCCTTTTGTTAGGAGAGAGTGCTCTAGTGATCTAGGATCATATCTTACAACTAGTACCATAGGAAAATGAGCCATTCATATTGTACATCCTTCTCTTGCACTACCTCTTCATTCTTTGGAATTAGTCGTCTAGGGTTTTAGATTAGTATGCTTTTTTACGTCACATTATTTGTCTTTTATAGGAGCCACTTTTGCACTCTCTCTTTGTATCAATATAATTTTACCTAAAATAGTCCCATTGACCTAATTCTGTGTTCACTAGTTGTACATTAATACATTTATCTTATATTATTTTTTCTACTATCGAACAAAATGCACTAGAATATAATCAAAACCCTTTTCCTTCTAGTGGCCCGGTTATATCATAGCCCAATAGAAAAATAGGGACTAAATTTACCCATTCAACCCTTACTATGAGTTACCACTTGATCTTTTAAGAGTCTTCTACACAGGCCTGCATGACATCCTCTCGAATTATGGTGGTCAATTACAGTAGGGAAACTTCTAAAAGGCATAAATTTTGGGTTTGAATTTTGATTGATATGATTCTTACATTGTTGGAAAGGTATTCAAATGTAGAATAGTGTTAGGGATGAGGTGTTTCAACTGCAAATTTTTACCCCAAAAAACATTGTTTAAGGCCTCAAACTAAACTTGAAAGGTTTTTGACCCAAATTCTCCAACCTTGGTGTCGTCGCTAAAACTGCGCCTAAAAGTTGATTTCTCTGATTTTTCCATCCTTAAATCATCAAAAGAGTTGACAAACAATATGACGATCTAATCCAAAACATTTCATGATTAATATAATAACAAGCTTTTATTAATATGTTTCCAATAACATTTTAAATTGTAATTTAATTTTAATACAACATTTATCAGTGACATTGATCAAATAAGATTCGGCAAACTTTCAAGAGATTATGAAAGGTTAATCCCATCTTTAAAAAGTTTTAGGAAGAACCACTAATCAAACTAAGTTTGAAGTTGAAAGTGCGGGAAGCATTTAGTTAGAGTACTAGAGAAAACACATTTCATGGCAAGTATCATAAATTTTTTTAATAATTAAGTATAAAATAAAATAATTTCCTAATAAATATACTTTCTTTTGGTTATATATTCAAAAGGAGAGTTAAAAAATTTAGAATATGAAATATTTTTATCATTTGAAATGTGTGTATGATTATTTATTTATTTATTTTAAATCAATATAAAAAAATAAGAACAATAATCATTATATATGTATGCATAATTCTCTTTTGAAATGATGATTTGATACTTTAAGACATCATTATCTCTATGGGATAGTGAACCCAGAAGTATTAAAAATAATGTATAATGTCAAATGTAATGTGAATGATCGTGAAATAATCTATCTCTTTGATGGGGGTGTTTGCGCGCCAAATTTTCGTGACGAGAGACATAGTGGAAACATAGTTGGATGTTTTTCATGATGACAGTCATAACGAAAGCATCATCATACGTTTGGTTTAACAAGCAAATGGTTTTACATGGAAAGTTTAACAGGCAGATTATAATTATTAACAAGTGGGTAATTTGTTTAGTGAATAGGGTGGTGATCCGTGATGTTGGAGCTATGCTCCACACCTTGCGTCGCATACCATTCACATGGCAGGACTTGGGATCCCATACCTCTTCACTCCTCAATAAGTCATATTGACTTAATTATGCACAGGTGGGAGGTGAGTGTCTTATGTACATTAGTTCCTCAGGTTGTAAATTGCTTTTTTCCCCTGTGCAACTCGATTGTCCCTCATATGGTGGATTGGTTGTGTTATCACTCAGGTTTTCCCAAAAGTTGTAAGAGAGGGAAAGGAGGCCGAGGTAACCACAGACCAATCTTTTAGATACAGAATCTAGCCAATTTGTATCCAGAAAGGTCTCTCTCTTTATGATTTAGCTTTGTTTTTAAAGGTATTAGGCTAGTTATGAAGTTCAAGGGTTTTGTTTGAGTTTGGGTGGTGAGATTCAATAGAACAGAGAGGTAAGACAGAGCAGTTCAGTCCATTGGGCTAATGGAGTCAAAGAAGATGGATTTCTGGATTTGGTTTCTTAACAGAGGATGGCTTCATAGAGCAAGGTAGTCAAACAGGGAACAAATGAAGACTTGAAACAAGATGGAATGGGCTCAAATTGGGTGAAGGGAAGTTAAGAATCCTTCAACCTATTTAAAGAGGGAAAATGGATGATTACTGACAAGGAGCAGTTAAGTATTCTTTATCAAATAAACAACATGAAAGAACTAGGAAACAGGAGCAATTAAGATTTCACTGCTTACTCTAATTCTGAAGAAAACACAGAGAACAAGAAAGACTGAAAACAGAGTGCAATCAAGCATATTCTGAAATTAAACTTTTCTTTATCATTCAGATTATGAAACACAGATGATGTAATAAACTAAGAAAACTTTAAAAACACAAGATACAGAGGACTTATTGATCCAATGGTTGATTCAAGAAATCTGTAACAAGTCCTTTGCTTCAATTCTTCATCCAGTAGGCCATGCAACAATTGCTTCCAACAGTTCTTTATTCCAGAAAATCAGTATTACAACAAAGTCTAGGAATCCCCCTCAATACTCCAATGTATTTATGCTACAAATTTGTACAACAAATATCTCATAACAGTTGTGAGATAATATCTAGGATAAGTAATAACAATTTACAAGTAAAAATAAAAACAACTAGTCTTCTTTAGTATCTCTGCGCTAGCTACCTGTCTTAACTGATACTCTTTAATTCTGATCTGCTCCTCTTTAATTCTGCTCTGACACCTTTGACTTGTTTTGATATTTTTTTAATTCTGATCTGCTACACTTTAATGTTGATCTAATCCCTGTTCATCTTGCTTTGGTAAAACAAAACTGCTAACGTGTCTTCTGATCATCTTTCCTCTGGCAATTTGTGTCTCTGAAGGTCCACTGGTTAGGGTAGCAATCTCCCTATATTTCTCTTTATTTCTCTCTTCTGTGAGCTTTAGAAGTCCCTCGGTGTTGGTTTAAACAGCGTTAAAGAGGAAGAAACTGTAAAATGGCCAGTTGGTTGAGGCCGCGAGCTCGTTGCTGGAGCTTTTGTGGTCGTGTGGCAGTTGAAAACTGGACTCGGGCCTGGAAATTTATTATTATGCCTGGAGCGCTGTATGCAGCGCATAACACTGAAAAACATGTTTTTTCCCTTTTATTCGACAAAACGAAGGTTGGCGGGATTTTTTTGTTTTGATCGGCGGATCACGTAAGCAGTACGGATGACGTTAGTGAGAGTACAGGGGTAGATGACGTGACGGGTGACGTCAGCAAAGGACAAATGACGTCAGCGGATGAAGTCAGCGGGTGGTAAGAGGTTTTGCCCGCACCGCTTTTGGGGCTGAGCGGTTTCGGACGGAGGGCGAGCGAGCATACTGGCAGCGCAATGCGTGGCAGAGGTACAGCGGCAAAACTGCTAGCCCTCGCAAGTTAACGCTCGGTGGTTATGGTGGTCGCGATATCAATGCAGACCATTGGATGGTGAATGGGTTGATCGGACGCTAGATGGGCATTTAGAGATGGCGGGGAGTTAATATATGCGGGCCCAATATAATAAACTGTGTTTTAATCGTTTCGAGCGCGATTTTCATTAGTTCGCGAGATTGGTTATTAATTAACCATAGTGGTTAATTAACCCTTTGTTGCGCAGCGATGAGGTTTTCAATAAATTTCAAATAAATTTATTAATTCTCATTTAAACAGAGTTTACAGTTATAATTTAACCGGGGCGGGATATGTATTATATGGGGTTTTTTTATTATATTTTCATAATACGGGGTTGGGCAAAAATGTTTATAAGGGAGTTATATAATAATAGTTAGAGTTAATATGAAATTGAAATGATAATAAGCGCTAAGTTAAAAACAATTGATTTTTGTAGTTAAACTTAGGCTTAGGATGAACAAAGGGGTTTTGAGGTGATATAATGCATTCTCCTAAGTAAAATAGGGTTTTACTTAGGCAATGTTTATGAAATGAGATGAGTGACTCTTTAGTGATATTAAGAACAGATTCTTATTATTTTAAGGGGGGAATTAGTAAATGATTAGGGAAAAGTATGAAGGGGAGTTAGTTATGTAGCCTTGCCTCGCTTGAGCTGCATCAATTATAATGTCTGCCTTGCACTTGTGATAGAAGTGAAAGTTAACACATTTTAGAAACATTATCCATCACAGATATCATTCTGCAACACCATCTGCCTACCCTGCCTATTTTAGCCTAGCATTTTTTCTTTCTTCACTTGGGTGCACTTGGACTGGCAAACCCTCATCAACTTTTCTTTTCTTTTCATGGTAAGCCTACCTAAGCCTGCACTTATTACAAGCAAGGGCTTAGATTTAATTGTTGAGCTCCTTTGCTTCTCTACCTATCTACTTATCTGCCAAGATTAAACTGTTTGGTCAGATTTTATTCTCTATCTCTAAAACAGGAAATTCAAATATGAACTAGCCAAGATTAAGTTGTTTGGCCATTCATCAATTGTGGAATAAATCAACAAGCTGCACATAATTCTTCATTTACAGAAAATGAAAAAGTAGTGGCATTTTGGACTTGCACACTTTCCTGGTCTTTCTTTATTTGGGGTTCATTTCTTTCACTTTTTTGACCATTTTATTCTTTTTACCCTTTGATTTTTCTTTTAGGGCATACCCTCTTTACATTTTTTACAATTTTGATTTTTTGATAATATGGAAACCTTTGCAGCAAGGAAAGGAATGAACATATTACAGGGCTCATCAAGTCAATCATGAAATATGACACCTATTGGTATAGGAGCATAACAGGTTGGGAGAGCAATCACCTCTGACAGACGAGGTAAGCTCATTTATGAGAAAATGATGAGCAAAAGTCTTGAAAGAAGGGAATATGGGCCACCACATTCCATGTGGCTCGCTATGAAGAGCGTCTTTGTTCGTTATCTCAGTCTACAAGCTTTGCCCTTCACGTCCTCAGATCCTTATATATGGACTTAGGGTGGCGAAACGTACTAAATTCTCCCCAGAGTAGTTGTCGTTAATAGATGCACCCATTAACGTGACTGTAATGAATTGGGCACAATCTTTTTTTGACAATTTAGCAAGAACAATAATCAAGTATAGAAGGAAAAGAAGTGTTGCTTCGAGGGTTTACCCTCCATTTTTTATGAGCGCATATGTAATGGATGCAATTTGTTTTGGTTTGAAATTCCCTATCATGGGATGGAAGTGGAGTATGCAAAATCCACTTCCCATTCACATATACCATAAGGACATGTGGGAATCCAACATTCAAACCACATTTTTTCAAGATTTGTCATGGATTTATGCTCCCTAATCACAAGCGACTTTATAACCTAGATGCCTCCAGGTTTTCCCAAGAAGTTGAAGTAGATATCCCCCTGGTGGCCAGATGGTTTGGGGAGGAGACATTTACGTATATCAGGGTATTTGGTAGCATTACCTCCCCCCATGTCCTCCCATATTATTTCCTAGACAAATTGATGGCCAGAGAGATATCCTATCAAACAACTAGTGAGGGATGGATGTGCAAGACATTAAAGGAATAAAAAAAGGCCATCTGGCCTACATTCCCTTTACAGTGTGGAGCATTTGCATTACACAACCTAGGGCATGCATTTAAAGAAGTAGAGAATATGTTATCTCTGCAATTACCTAAATTCCCTGGAAGGAAATATGACCCGTTCGACATTATCAAAGATTTCACCACTTTGGTGAAAATAAAAGTATTCAGTAATGAGGAAGATGCCTTTGATGACATCTTTTTACAGAAAAAACACCTTCATAGAGGTGAAGCATATGGCACAATTACTTTTTGACCGTGAAGATCTTGAAAACTTTTACAACTACAGAGAAAGGAGGTTATCAAAGGTCCCATTGGACCAATTATTGATTGAACCAATAAGGGAGCCTACTCCCAGTGTAAGTATAGAAGGTGACTCCAAAGAAAATTCTAAAACCGATTCTGGAGCAGAATCCCAAGAGAAATCTACCAGGGAATCAGAGAAGTCATCACAAAATGGGAAAAGCAGAAGCAGGGAGTCGGTAAAGGATACAACCCAATCTACACAGAAGATAGCTAAAGAAACTTCAGCCAGCAAGCAGGCTGAAATCCATGCCGCCTCCACACAGCCAATAAAACCCCTGGTAATTGATTTAGAGGAAGAATGGGACAATTTTAATAAAAGGCTCAACACAGAGGAACAAATGCCAGAGTTGCAAACTCCACAACAGAAAACAACTCAGGAAATTACAGCAGAGGAGACTGTAAATACTCAAGAGGTAGAACACATCCCTGTTACCCCCACCTCTGAAATAGTTTTGAGAATAGAAGAGATTCCCCCTCTAGATGTGTTTTATAGCCCACAACATAAGGTCGTGGTTAAAAGACAAAGGAAGAAAAGGAAGTTGGACTCTACAGCTGCTATTACCCCTGAAAATGAACCAATGGATGTTCTTTGGAAAGACTCACCCATCGACCCGTCCGCCAATCTTACTAGACTCTCACAATTTGCAGGTGCCTACGCTACAGCGACCATGGACAAAGAAACAGAGGTGCAAATGTTGCTTAAAGAAAAATAAGATAAAATTATGTCGCTTGAACAACAATTACAGCAAGCAAAATCTGACCAGCAGGCAGAGATACAGTTAGCTAAGCTACAATGGGAATTCGAGCAGATGCAAATAGAACATCAAACCAGCTTAACAGAGAAGGAAGCACAAATACAGGCAATAACTTATCTACACAAAGATGATCCAAAAATTGATCAGTTTATTACTGAAGCGCTCGGTCTTAACTCCCAGCTGATGCACCAAAAAGAATTATTGTGGCAAAATATTTAGCAATGGAACTCTTATTGCGAAACAAGCAACAAATTGACAAGTCAAGTCATGGATATGATACTTGAATATGATGAGATCTTTAAAAAGGTCTCTGATTTCATCACCTGGCAGAATACAGAAGATGGGAGAAAAGCCAACTTGCCTAAACTAGAAGAGTCGCATAAAGAAATCTTATTTGCGAACTGGGATTCTCAGCTTAAAGAGACAGAAAATGCAACAACAGAAGCGGCAACAACAACAAACAGTGTCATAGAAAATGTCAATGAAAATTTACATAGCGCCAAACTTGTGGCAGAATCCATTCTAGGTTTTCTTCCTAATGCGAAACAGCTTGAACTACAGTGGAAACATCAAACAAAAGAAAAAACATAAGTGATAAGGCAAACGACTAGGTTAAGCTGGGAAGCATATTGGCGACATTTGGTAAAACCTCACAGCCAATGGATGACCTTGTGATGCCTAACCACTTCTACGGATAAAATGGCGCCAGCACTGACCGATGTCGTATTCGCTGGATAGTTGAACGCTGAACTCGGCCAACCAACACAGCTCAAGCCCCTAATGGAAATTTGCGATCTGAAGGATCAAATGTAGGATAGCTAGTCACCATGTTCATTTCTATTTTGATTTCGTTTTTGCATAATTTGAGGCAGGTAGTTTAAACCTCCTCAACTAGATTCGTAATAATCTATTTTTAGTTTTAAGTATTTAAACCCCTCTCATGAATTTAGAGAGGGGTCCAGAAATTTTATCAGAAACAATCTTCAAAACATGAACTTCTATCCATTTGAGGAAGTTCTAGTGAAATTAATGGAACAATATTTATTTTTATCTGATTTAGCATCTTCTACTGAAATTGCACTCCTGTACTCTTAGATGGTGTTGAATGTGTTAGCGCTCAAATCTGCCTCAGGCTGAGGAAGTCAAAACTCGAAGCCACATCAAACCACGCTCAGCGTCGTAGCTAGCCCTACGAGGACAAGAGAGGGCTCTCTCCGGGTCTATCTCGGCAAAAGATCTTCAAAGGAGCTAAGATGACTTATAATGGATATTGATTTTAGGCTAGTAAATGGATAGGGAGCTTTGATTTAAATTTTTTTGGGGTTTTTGTTGGAGAATCGGGAAAAAACAATTTTGGGTCTGGGGATAAGGCCAGATCTTTGCAGAATTCGAGTTGGGGCGAGGTAGGCAGTAGTCTTGATGCCTTTGATCAGGTGTATGAATGGATCAGAACGACAAGGAGCTGAAGAGGGCAAGGGAGAACATGGATCCTCTCCAAACTGGCGAAAACATGTAAAACTAAACAAATTTAAAGGCAGAGCACTGTAAACAATGGATTCAACCTCATTTACTCATTCATTTAGTTTCAGAAGCATAAGAAGGGAATGGCATACATTAAACATGAATGAAATTACAATAAACTGAGAGATAACACCATCAAGAACTTAAAGCCACAAGAATCCCAACAGGTGTTGCAAAACCTCTGATCTTTCCTTAGCCAAAATATGAAAAATATGTACAATAGTGTGCCAAAATCTTCCCAAGAGTCCAACCCTTGCTACTGACTGAAAATTTACATAATATAGACCAAGCCAACCCATTCCCTAACCTCTAGGGGTCGAGCTCCTCCTTCTAGGAGCTGTTTCAACCAATTCTAAACAAGGAACTGAAATCTAGGTAGTCAAACAACTAACCCCTATATGCTAGGAAACTGATTCATTACATTAAATTTTTGCTATTTTGTGAATGAATCATCGAGAATAAGGTAAATAAGTGCCAAGTTACCTCATACACATCAATTACATCAAGATGGGTCAAAAATCACATCAAGAAGTGAAACTGGTGAAAACTGGCCGAATTCTTGAGCTGGAGGATGAAAATTTGACCAAAAACCTCTATGCGTAGCGCCCTGATCTCTATGCGTAGCGCACCTTTCAGCCTATTTTTGGGGCACTTCCCCACATCGAAATCAAGCTCACAATAGCTGGTTGGAAAGCCCTGGATGTCTGCTATCCAGCCCAAGTGGAATTTCCCAATTTGGAGCTCATTTCCCCCCTCAAAATTGCATTCTCCTAGAAGTACTTCCTGCTGTTGCAAAAGGTAGCAACAAGGTGGTTTTCATGGTGTTTTTGGGCCTTTTGATCATCCAGAACTTGATGAAATGCTTCGGCAATAACTGAGCATGCATAACTTACCATGACAAACCCAAAAATATAAAGTTTTCCTCCATCAAGTCTCCCAATCAAAAGCCAGCGCGTCGACGCGCTACTCGTATAGCTGAAAAATCTGTTTTGGGACCAAAAAATTTCAAAATGACAAAAATTTCTCCGAATTTGCTCAAATTCCGAGCGAAGACCCTCCATCATGTATCATGCCCAGCCAGCGAAGCCTCAGCCAAAATCCGGAATGGATTAGGTGTTTCACGGCGCTTCAGTGTCCTCCTAGTGTATGCAGTTCAGTGGTGCAATCTCTGTCTTGGTCATATAATGTATCAATGTCCGCCTCCATGATGTTGCAAAATCTGTGTTGGCTCAAATGAGATGAAGAATGAGGATTTGGTGCTTTTGTTTCAAATGCCAAATTTGGGAGGAACTGTGGGAAATAGGGCCGTGTGAATAGTGGACTGTAAGAGAGTAGGGTTTGTGTTTTTCAACATTCATACTCTTACAACCGATCTTCAAACAACTCCAAACACTGACCAAAGATAATAGCAAGATGATTTAAACTTACAGGAGGCAAAGGAGACTGAGAGAATTTGAATTTTGAAGAGCAGTGGCAAAAAATTTTGTGTTCTGGCCCAATGCGTAGCGCTCCTTATATGCGTAGCGCCAGTGTTATTTTACAAAGGCAGGGGAAGCTATATGCGTAGCGCTCCTTATATGCGTAGCGCCATTTTGCAGGAGGCTTTTGGAGGCCTTCACGGTGTCCAAATCAGGTGCAGGATAGCTTGTTGGAAAGGTATTGGAGTCTAATTTCCAAAACAATTGGAATTTTTGAATTTGGAGTTTATTTTCCTTGGCAAAAATCAAATCTCCCAAGACTGGTAAAAATGTGCCAAATGACGCTGCCTCAAGGCAGAGTGCTGTTGCAGTCAACTTTTGAATGCCTTCCTCAACTCCAAATTGAGCTCATGATAGCTCATTGGAAAGATATTTTTGTCTAGTTATCTTTTGACTCATCAAGAAGTTATTTTGCCAACCAAGCTAGGAGAAAAAATTATTTTCCCAAGGTCACATCAGAGGTGCATCAATTCTCCCGATGCGATTGTATTTTTGACATTTATCTAAAACCATGGCACCTGTGTAAAAAGTGAAGGAGGTTTTTCTTTTGGGCCTGTTCTGGACAAAAACCTCTCTCAGTTTTCATAAATTCATCTTTGATTGCTCATAAACATCATTTGAGTAAAACCTACCCCGATGTATGAAACAAGGGATTTTGTCGAAATGAAGCGAAATGAAGGGGATAAGGAGCTTCTAAATTCTTGGGGAAATTTTTGGAAGTAGGGAGGGATGTTAGGAAGCAGGGGAAAGTGGAATCTCAGAGATCGAGTGAGCGGAAGGAGTCCAAAAGGGAAAAACACAGGCCTAGCCTAGAAAATTGCCAAGTTGTAGCAAGAAACTAGGGTTTGTGCGAAAATGAGGAATTTGGGGGATCTCAGTGATGGGAAGTGTTTAATAAGGTACATGAAGGATAGGGGAAGGTGTATGAACATCTGGATACAAATTTTGCTAATGATTTGACCATTCAAGAGAAATTGCCTTCAAAACCCTAGGAGAGGGAAATGGACCTTACCAAGGCACAACTGAAGCATGAATAAGCTCTAAAAGGACCCAATGGAACTTGACATGATGATGAAAACCGTCTGAATGATGATACACTCAGCTTAATGATGACATGGACTGCCATTTGGACAACTTTGAAAAGAGTGAAAACAAACCCTAGACCTAATGCCTAGTGACCAAATTTTGCTTGAAGACTCTTTGAAATGAAAAAATTTGACCTTGACACCTTAAAATCACTCTGTAAGAGCATGTTTGATCACTGGAGGAAAGCTGCAAAGACTTACACTAACATTGGCTCCAATGGGGATGGTAGCTCCTTGGAGGTGCCAAGAACGACAGATCTTTGGGAGAGCAGACCAGTGCCTTCATCCATTGGGCAATGGAGTCAAAAACTCAAGCTGAAATGCATGACTGAAAACCGAGACAAACTAATTTAACAACAAGACTGAAAATTGATTCACTGACTCATGACTCAACTAAAAACTGATGCGATACTTAAACACAACCGACAAACTGAAAATGATGCTCAAAGGGGAGCTTATTCATCACAACCTACTCTAACAGTTTCATTCATCACCTGATCAAGTGACATGAAACAAACAGTGCAACCAAGTATTCCATCTGCTGTTCGAATTTTCTGCAAGTGCTCACTTATGAACAACAAGAGAGAACTACTGAAAGGCAACTCCCATGATAACTTAGAAACAGATCCGTTGAATGATATGAATTCTCTATCCGCCTCCAAAAACACTGCATAAGGATCTTGAAATTCAAGCACACTGGAACTTAGCTCATCCAATGGATTACTTCTCTTTTCCTCATACCATGAATGCAAACTTTGATCTGAGCCTTGTGACAGGACCTCTGCTGAAAATGACAAAGAAACTGGCTGTCGGATCAAGTTTGTATCAACACACGTTTCAAGCTCACATATAGTCAATGGAGAGAGACTTTGACTGCAAACCTCATCCAAAACATCAGCTATTGGATCATGAAAAACCTGAAAAGACTGTTGCAAACCATTTTCTATTGGTTCCAATGTGATTACATGATTGCCTACATGCTGCTCATTCTTTATTGAAGATGTACTATGCAATTTTCCCTTCAAAAACGGAAATGATTCAAAACAGAAAGGTAGGGAACCTTCTTGTATCATTTGATCATATGTGTCTGCTTCCATGTATTTATTTGCAACTTGATAATCAAAGGCATTCGGGGGCTACAAATCTGGATATGAAAAATCTTGAACAAGGTTTTCATTGCTCTCAAGATGGTCCAAATCAAAACTTGTTGACAGATGATTTCTGATTGCATGGAAGTTGTCTCTGATGAACTGACATGAATCAAAACAAAAAGGCAAAGATCCTTCACTTACTTCAAAATTTGCTGCACTTTCCTCGTCACTGTCATAGCTGATATGTGATGGCTGAACATTGTATTCAAGCTGCTGAAAATGAACTTCTTTCCACAAACTAGCTGCTTGTTTGATTGCAAGATTAGCTTCTATTTGGAGAACATAATCATCATCATACTGATCAAACTGAGGCAAATCATCGGTATAAAACATATCATCAAGCACGCAGGTCATATCAACAGTTCTTTCTTCGCCAAGGTGATCTACAAAACAATCATTATCAGATCTATGACAACTAGGATAAGAAACAAAATGTTTGGAGCGGCCATTTGTTCTTCTTCAATCAACAAGCCATGGGCTTGAACTTCATAATCATTCCTTGGGGTGATCCTTTGCATCATCTCTTCTACTGCACTTACCAAAATGTCAAGCTTCACCTCTAGAGATGTTGATTCGGCCAGATCTATGTTTTCCATCTCTTCTTCTTTCAACCTTGCCCGTCGGATCAGCAGATGCGCCTCTACATTTACTGCACTGTTTTGCATCTCGTGAAGTGTTGCAATATCCCTTTCTCTCAGCTGAAACTCCATCTTCGGATCAAAGGCACCCGGATAGTGCAAGAGAGCAGATCTAGGAGTAGACCTTATCTCAACTAGCATTGAATAATAAACTTGATTAAATCTGGCCGAAAATTGTTGTATTGTCTCCCCTGGTAGTCTTTTCAGCTGGTTATACTCTTCTACAATCAAGAAAAGGTTATGCCCAATCATCCACCTGTCGAGAAAAACTTTGACGAATTGCCGGAAATCTGAGATGCTCATATCAGGCAGGGCTTTGAACCAACTCTTCACTTTAGCTTGCAAAGAAAGAGCAAAAAGCCTTATACTGACATCTTCTGCATCAACTTCAAAAAGATCTAGAAAAGACTCAAAATTCTGCACATGTTGTTCAGCGTTGACATTCTTAATTTCACCATCCAACCTCGACAAGTATAGATCATAGTTTTTGGGGAAAGCATGAAGAAAAGAAGGTAAAACAAGAGGTTTATACCGATCTGGAATTTTACAAGGTGTAAGGGTATGTACAGCAGGTATAGAATCAGTCTTGGTCTCTTGAGATTCATCAATTTGAAGATGGTCATCACAAAATTTGGAAAAAGGATCCTGATCAAGCTCAAAGGCATTCAAATCTTTGGTATTCACAATCTTCAAAGGGAAAGAATCAAATGCAGGCCTGGGATCTTTTCTCAAATACAATATACTTTGCAAAGCCTTCTTGACATTCTTGGGAAAAGAGAAGAAATAATTTATGACAAAGAACAAAATGTCTTGGATGAAATTCCAACTTGAATACCTGATCTGTCCATGTTGTCCTTTCATGTTTTTGCTGGTCGAGATCATCCTCCAATGGAGTCTTTGGATCTGATCTCGAAAATGATTTAGAGTCACCAGGTGAATGATTTCAGCCTTGCAAGTGTCTGATCGGTGTCCACCATCAACCATCAGATCTGAAATTGATACATGTACTGGGGCAATTAACAAGTTAGATGTCACGTTTACAAGCTAGACCGGAGATTGACTGAAGCAGCATTTATCTACTTCCGCTAATGCAAAGAAAAAGCATTTCGAAGGCTACCTGGCATAACTTCAGGATCCGTCTTTAGCTTATAAAACAAATGACATCAACAAGCAAACCATTTTCTTCCACAATATGGTCGCCACTATGTTAGCGTTCAAATTTGCCTCACGCTGAGGAAGGAAAAACTCGAAGCCACATCAAACCACGCTCAGCCTCGTAGCTAACCCTACGAGGACAGGAGAGGGCTCTCTCCGGGACAATCTCGGCAAAAGATCTTCAAAGGAGCTAAGATGACTTATAATGGATATTGATTTTAGGCTAGTAAATGGATAGGGAGGTTTGATTTAAAAAAATTTGAGGTTTTTGTTGGAGAATCGGGAAAAAACAATTTTGGGTCCGGGGATAAGGCCAGATCTTTGCAGAATTCGAGTTGGGGCGAGGTAGGCAGTAGTCTTGATGCCTTTGATCAGGTGTATGGATGGATCAGAATGACAAGGAGCTAAAGAGGGCAAGGGAGAACATGGATCCTCTCCAAACTGGCGAAAACATGTAAAACTAAACAAATTTAAAGGCAGAGCACTGTAAACAATGGATTCAACCTCATTTACTCATTCATTTAGTTTCAGAAGCATAAGAAGGGAATGGCATACATTAAACATGAATGAACTTACAATAAACTGAGAGATAACACCATCAAGAACTGAAAGCCACAAGAATCCCAACGGGTGCTGCAAAACCTCTGATCTTTCCTTAGCCAAAATATGAAAAATATGTACAATATTGTGCCAAAATCTTCCCAAGAGTCCAACCCTTGCTATGACTGAAAATTTACATAATATAGACCAATCCAACCCATTCCCTAACCTCTAGGGGTCGAGCTCCTCCTTCTAGGAACTGTTTCAACCAATTCTAAACAAGGAACTGAAATCTAGGTAGTCAAACAACTAACCCCTATATGCTAGGAAACTGATTCATTACATTAAATTTTTGTTATTTTGTGAATGAATCATCTAGAATAAGGTAAATAAGTGCCAAGTTACCTCATACACATCAAATTACATCAATCTGGGTCAAAAATCACATCAAGAAGTGAAACTGGTGAAAACTGGCCGAATTCCTGAGCTGGAGGATGAAAATTTGACCAAAAACCTCTATGCGTAGCGCCCTGATCTCTATGCGTAGCGCACCTTTCAGCCTATTTTTGGGGCACTTCCCGACATCGAAATCAAGCTCACAATAGCTGGTTGGAAAGCCCTGGATGTCTGTTATCCAGCCCAAGTGGAATTTCCCAATTTGGAGCTCATTTTCCCCCTCAAAATTGCATTCTCCCAAAAGTACTTCCTGTTGTTACAAAAGGTGGCAGCAAGGTGGTTTTCATGGTGTTTTTGGGCCTTTTGATCATCCTGAACTTGATGAAGCACTGTAAACAATGGATTCAACCTCATTTACTCATTCATTTAGTTTTAGAAGCATAAGAAGGGAATGGCATACATTAAACATGAATGAACTTACAATAAACTGAGAGATAACACCATCAAGAACTGAAAGCCACAAGAATCCCAACAGGTGCTGCAAAACCTCTGATCTTTCCTTAGCCAAAATATGAAAAATATGTACAATAGTGTGCCAAAATCTTCCCAAGAGTCCAACCCTTGCTACTGACTGAAAATTTACATAATATAGACCAAGCCAACCCATTCCCTAACCTCTAGAGGTCGAGCTCCTCCTTCTAGGAGCTGTTTCAACCAATTCTAAACAAGGAACTGAAATCTAGGTAGTCAAACAACTAACCCCTATATGCTAGGAAACTGATTCATTACATTAAATTTTTGCTATTTTGTGAATGAATCATCTAGAATAAGGTAAATAAGTGCCAAGTTACCTCATACACATCAAATTACATCAAGCTGGGTCAAAAATCACATCAAGAAGTGAAACTGGTGAAAACTGGCCGAATTCCTGAGCTGGAGGATGAAAATTTGACCAAAAACCTTTATGTGTAGCGCCCTGATCTCTATGCATAGCGCACCTTTCAGCCTATTTTTGGGGCACTTCCCGACATCAAAATCAAGCTCACAATAGCTGGTTGGAAAGCCTGGATGTCTGCTATCCAGCCCAAGTGGAATTTCCCAATTTGGAGCTCATTTTCCCCCTCAAAATTGCATTCTCCCAGAAGTACTTCCTGCTGTTGCAAAAGGTGGCAGCAAGGTGGTTTTCATAGTGTTTTTGGGCCTTTTGATCATCCAGAACTTGATGAAATGCTTCGGCAATAATTGAGCATGCATAACTTACCATGAAAAACCCAAAAATATAAAGTTTTCCTCGAGCAAGTGTCCCAATCAAAAGTGAGCGCGTCGACGCGCTACTCGTATAGCTGAAAAATCTGTTTTGGGACCAAAAAATTTCAAAATGACAAAAATTTCTCCGAATTTGCTCAAATTCCGAGCGAAGACCCTCCATCATGTATCATGCCCAGCCAACGAAGCCTCGGCCAAAATCCGGAATGGATCAGGTGTTTCACAGCGCTTCAGTGTCCTCCTGGTGTATGCAGTTCAGTGGTGCAATCTCTGTCTTGGTCATATAATGTATCAATGTCCGCCTCCATGATGTTGCAAAATCTGTGTTGGCTTAAATGAGATGAAGAATGAGGATTTGGTGCTTTTGTTTCAAACACCAAATGTGGGAGGAACTGTGGGAAATAGGGCCGTGTGAATAGTGGACTGCAAGAAAGTAGGGTTTGTGTTTTTCAACATTCATACTCTTACAACCGATCTTCAAACAACTCCAAACACTGACCAAAGGTAATAGCAAGATGATTTAAAATTACAGGAGGCAAAGGAGACGAAGAGGATTTGAATTTTGAAGATCAGTGGCAAAAAATTTTGTGTTCTGGCCCAATGCGTAGCGCTCCTTATATGTGTAGCGCCAGTGTTATTTTACAAAGGCACGGGAAGCTATATGCGTAGCGCTCCTTATATGTGTAGTGCCATTTTGTAGGAGGCTTTTGGAGGCCTTCCTGGTGTCCAAATTGGGTGCAGGATAGCTCGTTGGAAAGGTATTTGAGTCTACTTTCTAAAACAATTGGAATTTTTCAATTTGGAGTTCATTTTCCTTGTCAAAAATCAAATATCCCAAGATTGGTCAAAATGTGCCAAATGAGGCTGCCTCAAGGCAGAGTGCTATTGCAGTCAACTTTTGAATGGCTTCCTCAACTCCAAATTGAGCTCATGATAGCTCATTGGAAAGATATTTTTGTCTAGTTATCCTTTGACTCATCAAGAAAGTTATTTTGCCAACCAAGATAGGAGAAAAATTGATTTTCCCAAGGTCACTTCAGAGGTGCATCAATTCTCCCGAGGCGATTGTATTTTTGACATTTATCTAAAACCATGACACCTGTGTAAAAAGTGAAGGAGGTTTTTCGTGCTTGGCCTGTTGTGGACAAAAACCTCTCTCAGTTTTTCCAAATTCATCTTTGATTTCTCATAAACATCATTTGAGTAAAACCTACCTCGATGTATGAAACAAGGGATTTTGTCGAAATGAAGCGAAATGAAGGGGATAAGGGGCTTCTAAATTATTGGGGAAATTTTTGGAAGTAGGTAGGGATGTTAGGAAGCAGGGGAAAGTGGAATCTCAGAGATCGAGTGAGGGGAAGGAGTCCAAAAGGGAAAAACACAGGTCTAGCCTAGAAAATTGGCAAGTTGTAGCAAGAAACTAGGGTTTGTGCGAAAATGAGGAATTTGGGGGATCTCAGTGATGGGAAGTGTTTAATAAGGTACATGAAGGATAGGGAAGGTGTATGAACATCTGGATACAAATTTTGCTAATGATTTGACCATTCAAGAGAAATTGCCTTCAAAACCCTAGGAGAGGGAAATGGACCTTACCAAGGCACAACTGAAGCATGAATAAGCTGTAAAATGACCCAATGGAACTTGACATGATGATGGCAACCCTCTGAATGATGATACACTCAGCTGAATGATGACATGGACTGCCATTTGGACAACTTTGAAAAGAGTGAAAACAAACCCTAGACCTAATGCCTAGTGACCAAATTTTGCTTGAAGACTCTTTGAAATGACAAAATTTGACCTTGACACCTTAAAATCACTTTGTAAGAGCATGTTTGATCACTGGAGGAAGGCTGCAAAGACTGAAACTAATAGAATGGACTGAAAGTAAATCAATATTGCTGAAGCACATGAGTAGGGCATATTATAAATGGTACTTTTATCTCGTAATCCTTTTTACTTATGTATCAAGCAATGATTTCTTTTCAAGTTATTTATGTATGAAAGTCTGAATCTTGATTGCCATTATTGCACTTTTGTATGATGATGATCTATATTTTATGCTAAATACATGAATAATTCCTTATCCGATATATCTTTCACAATCGATTTGGCTAACTTTTTATATGAAACGATTATTGTTAAAATGAATTCATTTCTCATTTCAATTGAATGATATTTATTATTAATTGCTTTCAGACATTATTGTAGATCGCATACATCAATTTAATCTCGGGCATAGTTATAATTAGATAGTGTTTAAATTAGGATAAAATGCATGTGATTATTAGTTTAGATTAGATTACTTCTATCTTACATATTACTCCAAAACATCACATATCACCCCATTAGCACAATCATTAAATAGATTGGGAAACTGGTCCCATCATCCCCAGTCGGAGCCACTACTCCAAACGGAAAAGGAATTGCCAACCAAGGTCCAGACCAGGTGGCTTTCCCCCATGTTGAAGCAACGATTTTTGAGGCTTCAACAGACCCCATAAGAGTTGAGCCTTTGGTATTTGTAATTTTGGATTATAACACTGCTTTTCCAACTTTTTGGCCAAAACTAAATACACAAGAATTTTTTTTCCTAACCAGGTCCTAGTTGGAGTCTCGAGACGTTTGGGTCTACCACATCAATCTACCGTGGACCAATCACTATCTTTCATGTGGTCCTTCTTACATGTCATATTTGCTAGATCGTACAAGATATCAGCATGGACATTTTTATTATATACCACCCAGTGCCCAGTGCTCTAGTACCTTGGTTCAAGACCCACCATTGCTATGTCATGTGACACTTCACCTGCCATGTCACGTGTTGTGACAAATTAGTTCCTATCACATGTTTGAGTGTTGACATGTACCTACCACATGTCATATTCCAATCATCGAATCGACCATCCAAATTGACCAAAAATGAGTACCACGTGTCCTCTTCACAATCTTCCATGTCACATAGGCTGCCACTTGGCGTCACCTGGCATGCCACATTTTCTCTGCTACATGACACAAGTTACTGGTATACTTAAGATATGATAATCCCATCTAGTACATACCAATCAAGGTCTAAACACAATTTATTCATGGATTAGTTTCATTGGTTGCGCCCCTCTATTTTAACCATTACACATGTGTGAACACAATATAGATTTGTATTGTTGGATTGAATATTTCTCAATCATTAGATCCATTTGGTGCACACTTATACTTTAACCACCACATTTGTGAACACAATATTGATCTAGATCATTGGATTTAGGCTTCCTCAATCATTAGATCAATCGCATGCAAACTTCTACTTTAACCACTGTGCATGTGCGAACACGAAATAGATTTGGATTGCTAATATTATCAACATCAATCATCGTCAAATTTTGTTTCATGTTTGTGCATACATGCCATGAAAAAGCAATTTTCATTCCAAATGCCCTACTCAAACCTTAGCTACTCAAACTTCATTGTTTTGTTCCTATGTGGGTGTGCCATGAAAGTACCATGTTTTATTCCAAGACCCTACTCGACCCTTTGTTGCTTGAACTTCAAAACCTCATTTGACATCAAATAAAACGCTACAGTTGACATCATTTGTCACAACGTGATCATAAATGACATTTTCAAGATTAATGTACCATTTGGTGGCACCGCCAGTAAGATTCCTCTTGGAAAGGTCACAGATAGAAACTATAATCCATGAACAAGTTGGATGTGCACCATAGATGATAAGTGGTTATATGTTCTATAGGGTTTTCTCAAGGTTTACCATCGCTTTAGGAATTTCAGTGGACAACTTAAGGGGGATCATGGGCCATCCAATATTTTTTTTAATGGGATAATTCATTAACTTTGATCAATCAGGAAATGAAAAGGTTGCTAAGAAAGGTGATTTGAATAATGGTTAGGGTGAAGGTGGCACCCCCTGCATCTCATATGGTTGTGGTGATCCTCCCATAACATTTTTTCCAAAATTGGAAGGGGTAGTTGATGAAGTAAGGTTACTAGAGGGTTTAACTCCAACGCCCATCTTGGTATCATAAGGATTATTTCCCCCAGGAGGTGGACCCCTAGTGTAAAAGGGACTCTTGAAAGGTTGTTTATCTATAGGTCCAAAGAGTGTGCTAAGAGGAAAGCCTATAAGAGCAAAACATTGACCAAAGTAGTTGGGACCCTAAGGATAGAATGCATTGCTAGGGATGTTACCCCTAGCCCCTTGGACATTCCAAGGAAATTGAGTATTCCATTAAAAATATGACCCCCATAAAGGTTGCCTTCCTCAAGGATATGTGAACCCAATGGAAATATGTGTGCCCCCAACTATGGCATGGACCTATTGTTAGTATTCTAACCAAAAGGGAACCCAACATTGGGTGTGAATGAACTACCTATAGAGATATCATGACCAAAGGATGGACCTATAGTCCAAGATGTGGATGGAAGGTAAAACCTCTAATAGTGGACATGGATACACCACTAGTAGTGGAACTAGATCCTTTGTTACATGTTAATAGAGGGACCACAGTCAAAGATATGAAAGAACCTATGTCAAATGTACCAAATGGAGGAAAAAGTGATCTTGGATTATTATGTCAATATGAGAAGATAATTTGAGTGGACATGGTGGAGATAGTACTTGTGGTAGTCAAAGAGGGTATGGGAGTTTCCTTGAGGGAGACTCTAATGACACTAGGTGTGGACACACTAGGTTCTTCCATCTAGTTAACACCAACCATAATAAACTTTTTATGAAGACCATTTGATTGGAAATATTTATTAATATATACACTCCCACCTAGGAAGATGGGTGGCAAAATATGAGTCATGGGGGGATGAGAGTGAGGTGGTGTAATTTCATCAACCACTTATTCAATGATGGGTTTGACCCCTTGAAGACCAACTAAAGTGGTCCTTGATGTAGGTAAGTCTATCTCAGTAGTGGAGATGATCCCATGTATACAGATGAGAAAATTGTCCTCCTTAGGTGGAAGGCCCTCGAGACAACGAGAATGACATAGACCAAACCCAGCCATGGTGGCTACAAAAGATGTATTCAAATTAAAAAAGGTAACACCTAGGGCCAACTAGACTTGGCCAAATAGCACACACCTGGAAAATCTAAGGAGAAAGTAAACTAACCAATGGTTTAAAATGATATTCCCTCAATTGGAGATTGGTTGATTAGGGCTCAAGTCAACTATGAAGATATGGA
Source organism: Pinus tabuliformis (assembly GCA_031772625.1). Lineage (NCBI taxonomy): Eukaryota > Viridiplantae > Streptophyta > Pinopsida > Pinales > Pinaceae > Pinus > Pinus tabuliformis. Next base: position 654,238,413 of record CM062819.1, on the reverse strand, counting down.
TGGGATAGTTGCACTGACCTCCTACTCAACATAACAATTCCCAGTGCAAGTACCCTTGATTATGTGCAAGAAATCTCCAGGGTATTCAAGTGGGTATTGACCAACATATATCCCAAGTACAACAAGTATGCCCCACTTGTCATCACCTGTGTAAGGTCCCTTATATTATGGAAACTATGGTTACCACCTGCAACTAACCAACCTAGGGGAATAATCGTGGGTCAAGTCCATACACAAAAGGGAGGGTACTGAGCTCACAACCTCTAGAAAGTGACCCATATATGTGTGTAGACCACAACATTTACACCATATGAAGTGGTGATATCACTCCACTGATCACAACATGTCTTAGTGCTTGAACCTTGTGTTGGAAGGGCTTCCAAGCAACGTCCAATTGTAAATGGATTTTCACTCCCTAACTCTGTATTCTAGTGTTTGTTTTGATGGATTTAGAGAGTGCCCTCTCCAACCTATTCCAAGACCCTAAACTCCTAAGCTAATGTTGGTATGCTACAAAGAAAATGAAAAATGTCTAATAAATTTTATTAAATAATTGCTTCTAGTGGTTTTTATTTAAGTCAAGGATTATGGAATGAAACTTGATGATGATATTGACTTGCTTCCAAAGAAATAGATAAAAATATGAACATGTAATATTTAATTTCGATGAAAGTTATCTAGAGTAGAGTTAGATATTTCCAATGAAATATGAATACAATCCTCACCACTCTCTCCTTTATCCATGACATGCAATAACATAATTTGAATCTAAAAACTCAAACAATAAAAGAAAACTAAAGAAAATAAAAGAAAATGCACCCAAAACCTAAGATCCTATCCACAAGAAAGCATGCATCAAAGAAATAAATGAAAAAACTTCAAGACTCACTATAGTGGATATAAAAGAAAGCTATAAGACAATGGTGATTGAGGTGTACTCACAACCCCAATGTCATTGTTGGGAATCAAACCGAAGAGAATTCAAGACCCTTAAAAAAGACTATAAATCCACCTATATTAAGTGAATTTGAAGGTGAATTGATTGAGACTAAGTTCTAAATAATCAAATCCGAGGATGTCATAAGCCCTAGGCTCAAGATGATGCATGAAACCTAGAGAAATTTCAAGGGAAACCTCTCCATGACTCACCTGGAATTACTTCAACACTTTTTCAATGACATAGCAAAGAGTTGCAACATTTTGTCATTGGTTATGTAGGGTGTTGAAAAGGGTTTCAACACCTTTTCAAGCCCGAAAAAGGGATTTAGACCTTATTCTTTAGTTTTTAGGCAAAAAAAAGATATCAAATCGGACTCTCTTAGAACTCCAATTAATATTTAGAAGTAAGAAAAATTAAAGAAATTAAATAAATGAGAATTGAAATACTACAAGGAAACCCGTTGTGACTTCTTAGTGGAGTCACCAATTTTGTTTTTATGGATTTTCCTCTATAGATGTAGAGTACTTATACCCATAGGCTTGCCCAAACCTATGACAAACAATGCACTAGAGACCTACTTAACCCCATTTACAGACACACATAGATGGCATGAATAAGAAAGAGAAAATATGATGGATTTACCTTAGCTTTGAAGGTGGATTCCCAATGCTCTCTGTGGTTTAAGCCATTGATATCCTTGCTCCGATATCCTGACACTTGTAACCTATTAAATAGATAGCCAAATATGCTAGATATTTCTACCTATAAACCATATTAACATTAGTACCAAAATAATCCAAACACATATGCTCAAAATGTTTGAATGACACATGTAATTTTGTGGGGGAGAGGGGGGGGGGGGGGGGGGGGGGGTGTCGGGGCGGTATTATTTCTTATTAGATAAATGAAACTTACAAATGTCGCACTCCTTGGCTTTATCTCCTCCTCTCACCATAACTCACAATCAGGCTTCACTTTTTGATGTTGTTTTATCTCAAGGAGAACTAGGTTTCCATTCCAACAACATGTACTTGCTATCTTCTTCTCTTCTTTGCTCCATGGAGAACTTTGCTTTCATTTATGAGTTTCAAAAGTGATCAGATGTATATAGACACTTTTTTAACCAAGTTAGAGTTGGTATTTTCATCCTTATCTTCAATTTTTAATCATTTTTTACCCTTCCAACCCTTATCCATGTTCTCTAGCAACCCTAGTCACTTCAATGCTCTATTATTGAAATGTTGGAGCATTCAACACTCCTTACTTAGCCATCTGGGGTGTTGTAACTCTCTTTTCTACTGTAAAAGGGGCGTTGAAGGGACAAAATTGAGTTTTTTGGAGGGATTCCATGTAGTTTTCTTGCATTCTATGCTTCATTATGAGTTACTTCCCTGGCATAACTAAAGGTTGTCATTTTGAGCTATAACAATAAGAAGATACTTTTAGGGGATTGAACATTGAAAAAAATCAACATGATGATCAAATTGACACACTATCTCTAGATGCAAAACCAGAGATAGAAAATGCATTTCCTAGATTTGTGGTTTGGATGGAGAGATACTGCAATTTATAAGATAAGTTTAAACCAATAACAAAGTTTAAAACTAATAGTTCTTTGATGCAATATGAGGCAGTTAAACTTGGTACTCAACAATACTTGTTGAATATTAATTTAGTTATTGAATGCACTCCTATTGAGAGAGATGCATTTATTCGATTGTTCAAGAAATACAAATGTATTTGTTTCTTGGACTTACAATGATTTAAGGATATTAAACATTAAGATAATTAAATATGTAATACCACACAAAAGGGATGTAAAATCTATTTAGCAAAAGTTGTGAAACCTGCAGCTAACAATGAAACAACAAATTAGAAAGAGCTCAACGAGTTATTGGAGGAAAAAAATAATATTTCTCGTTTAGCATTCCTATTGTGCATCCAATATGGTACCATTAGGAAGAAGAATGGGAAAATTAGGTTTCAAATTCATTTTAGATATCTGAACAAAATATCTAACAAAGATAATTACCTTGTTCCACCCATAGAGCAAATCCTCCAGTGTGTTTCAATTTCTAAAATGTTGTCATTGATGGATGGTTTTTCAGGATACAACTAGGTGTTGGTGGGACATGATGATCAATTGAAATCCATTTTCAGAACCAAATCAGGAACATATGCATATGATAAAATGTCATCTAGATTAATTAAATTTGTGCCACGTCTCAAAGGGAAATGTAAATTGCTTTTAATGGACTAGTTAATAAATTCTAATGGTGTATTTAGATGATATACTAGTTTACTAAAAGAACAAAGAATATCACCTACATCATCTTAATCAAATTTTTAATTGTCGTCAAAGGTACGGCATTTCTCTTAACCCAAAGAAACTCATATTTGCAGTAATAGAATGTAAATTATAGTAAAACCACTTAAAAATATGATCAAGAAAAAATATTTCTTTAAGTGAAATTAAAAAGAAAAAGAATATTTTGTTTAAATTAAATAATCTATCGTAAAAGCTCCAATACATATGTGTTTGAATTTTAGTCAGAAATTTATTTTGTATACTTACTAAAAAAACTCAAAAGGCAATGAAGTGTATATTATTTTATGAGTTATGGTCTACAAGGAGCTTAATTGAGATATCTGAAAGTAGAAAAGAAAGATTTTGTTTTTTTCTTTAAGCGGTGAAACTTTTTAGACGATATCTACTAAAATCGCACACAAAAGTGATTGTTTCATATCTTGTCATTCATCATTTGTTAGTTCAGAAAGAATTAAGAGATAAAAGAGCAAATTGGATTACCACACACCAAGAATATGATTTGGAAATTGAGCCTACAAATATTGTCAGATGAAAAGGTATATGTAAGTTAGCAGTGGAATTAGAAGGTTCTCAATTAAAAGAAAAACCTTAAATGTATCGAAAAATATTCATAACTAATAAAAGACAAAATACATTTAATATTCTTGATCAAACACAACATAAAATCTTTTAATAGTAATGGAGAAGACTTATAACAATATTATCAAGAAAATAATGAAAGGACTCTCCCTCCCTCTATATATGTGTGTGTGTGTGTGTAGACACATTGCTAAATTAATGAGGTTCTTCTAACAATAAAGATTTGAGGAATTTGAACGAATATAAATGGAGAAAACTTATAACAATATTATCAAGAAAATAATGAAACGAATCTCTCTCTCTCTCTCTAGATAGAGGAGCCAGACGGATATGTCGACTAGTCGACATCATTTGATCATTGGATTATTACCCATGATAGTTCCTGGAAATATATAGGTCGTTTCACCTAATGTTGAAGGTTCACCTTTAAAATTACATTGGTTCCTTACTATATGAATGGACTATTACATGATAAGCCCAAATGTCAATTTGTCATTGATTAAATTGATTGTTTGTGATCGGTTCATTGATAACTTAGCTTCGATCTACTTTTGTGAAAAATATTTGTGGGACACACAATATCATCACTGTGAACGGACAGTTCCCAGGTCCAACGCTGCATGTTAGAAATAGAGACAAACTTAAAGTCAAAGTGCACAACCAGGCGCAATATAACACCATGATTCATTGGTACTCCCTTCACTTGATTATATTGTATTGATATCAATGAATCTGAGTATCAAGAAATGTGAAATTAAAGGTATATGTGGTTTCATATGTTAAAAGATACATGGCAACATGTATTTTATTAGAGAAAGTTCTTATACTTTAATTTGCTTGTAGACATGTAGTGCACCAATTCTGCACATGGTGGTTTGATGGACCTAAGTTTATAACACAATGTCCTGTTTTCCCAGGACAAAATTACACATATAGATTCACCATCATTGGTCAAAAAGGGACTCTCTGGTTTCATGCCCTCAGTTCATGGCTTCAAGCTATTGTCTATGGTGCCTTGATCATCTTGCCAAGGCTGGGCGCCACTTATCTCTTTACCTTTACCAGGCCTCATCTCGAGATTCCTATTCTTCTAGGTATACTGCAACTATTCTATGTTTTATGTTCCTTGGTTATAAATATTAATTGTGCTTGATTCAATTTAAGTTCTAATGTGATTGAAATTTTTGACCCTGCTTGCATTCAAGGCAGAATGGTGGAATAAGAATCATATGGATGTTGTGAATCAAGCAACTTGAACAGAAGTTGCCCCCGACATTTCAGATGCATTTACTATAAATGGACAACCATGCAACCTATATAAATGTTATACTTCAGGTACATTTCTAGGTAACATCAATGCATCCAATAGACTGAATTTTTTCAACTATTTCGGAATGTAGTAAGCTCACAAATGATTGGTCGCTAATGGAAAATGATGGTTACATATACCTTTAAAATCTCAATGAAGGTTGGGGAAACCAATCTTCTACATGTTATCAATGTTGCACTTAATATTGACCTATTCTTCTCCATTGCTAGCCATACAATGATGGTTGTGATTGTGGATGCTTTGTATAAAAAACCTCTTTAGACAAATTTTATGATGTTCAACCCTGACCATACTACATATGTACTCGTTAATGCCAATCAGGCTACAGGTAGATACTATATGGCTCTAGTGGGCAAAGAGTCCCCTTCGATAACGTGACCACCTGGCCATTCTAGAATACAAGGGGATCTCTACCACATCAACTCCAACCATGCCTAATATTCCATTTTATAATAAAACTAAGAGTGCTACTAGCTTCGCTAGTGGTCTTAGAAGCTTTATGTCGCATGATCACCCAATATTCATTCCTCAAAGTGTGGAGGAGAATCTCTTCTACACCATAGGTTTGGGGTTGATCAAATGTTTGAGGCAGTCTTGTGGAGGTCCCAATGGGTCAAGATTTGAAACAAGTATAAATACTATATCATTTTCCCTGCCAATGGCTTCTTCGGTCCTTCAAGCTCATCATCTTGGCATGAAAGGAGTATTTCCATTGATTTCCCCGATAACCCTTCTATGGATTTGATTTACTACACATAACATAAGCAGAGAGCTCTAGTACCTTGTGAAAGGGACAATAGTGAAAGTTCTTAAATATAACTCGACAATGCAAGTAACTCTTCAAGGAATGAATATATTTGCGGGTGAAAGCCATCCTATCCATCTCCATGGTTATGATATAACAACCTAAAGATTGTAAATATTGATGATAATGATAACGGTTCTAACAATGTTATTGTTAAGAATATCTTTGCAATGGTACCACCTGTTATTGAGGTGGACAGTGTAATGAAGGTTGACATGAAGGAAAATAGGTTTCGAAGTATGAGAAGGACAAAACTGGTGTGTACAATTGGACCTTCTTCATGCGGTTTTGTGGGAAAGAGCTAAGGACTTATCACATTCCTTTAAATTTGAGAATCATTGCCCGTTGGTCTGTGTTACCCGTTGAAAGATCCAGATCTATATATGCCATATTCTTTTTCTGCTCTTATCCAAACCTTAGGTTGTTTGCTCAGATCTCACTCATTGTCATCACTGTGCTTTGATATTGATCCGTAAACTGTCGTGGGTATTCCACTGGACAATTCATCACAACAAATCTGATAATAATATATTAAAAATATGAGATTCTACACCATTACAATTTTATTTAATTTCTAGATCTGTAAAACTAGTTGTAATTAGTGTATGCATGTAAAATTAAATCAAACAAAAAGGTAGAGAATGAAAAAATAAGATCACACACACATAATACACAAGATATGCTCTCTGGGAAACCCTTTCAGGAGAAAACCCTATTGAAAGGTGAGGTTGCTTCGCTCTCTTTCTTTGTCTGGAAATATGGTTGTAGATACAAGGAAGTAATGTCTGTGGCCCGTGGGATGCTATAGTGCACACATCCTCTCTGTGTGCTCTACCTCCTATCTCTTCTAGCTATCTTTGCTCAACTATGGAACAAAATTCTGTCGAAATAATGGAATGCCTCTTCCTCCTAGTGGCCCGGTTATAACACAACCCCATAGCCTACTAGTGGTTAAGTTTGAATACATCAACTCTTAAATAGAGTTAGAAAATAGACTCTTCTAGAGTCTCTTGCATCACAAACATGTCGCTAGACCATTTTCCATTAATAATGGGGGCTGATGCAGCATCCTCTCGAACTATAGGTGCGAAAACAGGAAGGTCAACTTATGAGTGGCATAACTTTTGCATATGGACTCTGATTAACGCGATTCTTGCGCCGTTGGAAAGATATTTGTGTGTAGAATATCATAAAAAATAGTTTCACTTTAGCGGTCAATTTTTAACCCCAAAAAATGCCGTTTGATGCCTCAAAATGCTCCTAGAAGGTTTTAGACACTATTTCGCCAAAGTGGGTCCCACTGGTAAAAACGATCCTGTGAGCTGATTCCTCCACTTTTTCCACTCCAAATGCATTGAGATGGATGAGAAACAATATAATGATCCAATTCAGATCACACCTCCCCATTTTAGGAGGCTTTTGGTCCCCAAAAGCTTTTACTGAATGAGGTGAGGAAATTTTTCCTCCACCTTCTCTCTCTTGTACCATTTAGCTTTGCCTAGAAGTTGTTCCTTCAATCAAATATGCCAAAGGTATTGTTGCCCTTGTCTTGTAGTTCTGGATCTCGCAAAATTGTATCTTCTGTCAACTCTTCCTGAGTATTTGGTGCTAAATCCTCCACAGAAGGTAGGACATGTTCCTCTTCCTGATCTAGCATGGAAGGCTCATAGAGTTTCAAATTCTCTACATTTGCAACTGAGTAAATGCACATATATGGTGGTAATCTGAGTCAATATGCATTATCACCCACCTTTTCTAGTATCTCAAAGGGACCATACCTTAGAGCCTTGATTTTCTTACCAGGGCCTTGCAATCTCTCCTTGTTCAACAATAGCCATACTTTATCTCCCACCTTGAATGATTTATCTGTTCTGTGTTGATCACGTTTGCCCTTATACTTCACCTGCGGCTTTTGTAGTGTTTCCTATACCTGTAGATGGATATGCCTAATCTTCTCTATAAAATTTTCAGCCCTTAAAGCATCTCTTGTAATGTCTTCCTTCACTCCTCCTTGTTGCCCATATGCAATATCCAAAGGTGAAGGTGGCAAATATCTAAAACAAGTTTCAAATGGGGAATTTCCCCTGTAGAAGTGTGGATCACTTTGTTAAAAGAATGTTGTGTATATACCAGATTTTCATCCCAGGTCTTCGGTTGCTTCTGGTTGTAACCCCTCAGAAGTTGCACCAAAGTCATGTTGACTACTTTTGTCTGCCCATCTGTTTGTGAATGGAATGTTGTAGATCTCTTCAACTTTGTGTCCATATTCTCCCACAATGTAGTCCAGAATGCACTAAGAAATCTTGTATCCATATCTAAAATGATGCTCATTGGTATCCCAAAGTGTACCCAGACCTATCCAAAGAACACGTTGGTTGCTTCTTGTCCATTGATAGTCCTTTTACATGGCATCATGACACACATCTTGCTAAACCTGTCAATTACCTCGAACATGTAGTCATGTCCCTTCCTGGTTTTTGGTAAACCTCCCACAAAGTCCATGGAAATACTTTCCCAAGGACGAGTAGGTACAGGTAAGCAGGGAAAATTTTAAGAACCCCCCCTAAATTTACATGTATAATAAATGGGCGAATCTCCATGGTATATAGGAAAAATGGAAGGCGATTTTATCAATAATATGATATGTATATATAATTTTTTGGCGAATCTCTCACCAGGCATGGCGAATATTTTACTCAATTATAAAATCTTGTGTTTATTGAATACACAAATGAAATCATTGTATTTCTTTAAAATATCTTTTGAAATCAAAATTACCGAAATTACATATCGATAACCTAGTGGGTGTAGGATAAAATTCACCCGTGCCATTCACAGAAAGCATGAGAAAAAAACTTAATACTATAAAACCAAGAAAAATTCAAATTCATCACTTCTAGGGACCTCGTAACCACCCTGCCAATACACAAGTATGTTCCTGTTTGCAATTAGAAAAATTACCCAAATTACAATCTGTTTACTCCAGCATATGTTGGAAAGTTATAGAAGGATGACTAGTGCAATCAATCCATTCCTTTTAGCCCTGGATTTGTTTTAGTTTAAAACAGAAGTATACAAATATACTTGTCCAATGTCTATGCTTTAACCATTCACCTTAAGATGTTTTTACAATATAATTTCCTAAGTCTATTTAATATCTTCATTATCATAAAAACCAACCTATATCCATCTTAACTCCACATCTACCACTCTTAGGGGGATGAAATCTATTTATCCCTCTGAGCACTTGGTAGACCCAGAATTAAGATGGATCTAAGATGATAGAATTTCCCCTTTAAATAGTCTATGCTCACATGAATACCATGGTATTACCATGGGTCAATACCATGGGTTATCATAAACCTGGAGCTTAGAAATTACTATTAGTAATTTATAAAAATTAATAAAATTAATAGTTGATTTTTATTTTATTTTTTATTTTAACCAAGCTAAAATGTTTAACATACATTAAATTACAACATCCATTTTTACTCTTGACTGGATCAAATATTTTTTCACTCTATGCTAGTTTGCATATCACGATATTTGATACCTCTCGGGGGTTAGTAGATCAAGAGTAAAGATGGATCTATGCTCGTTTAATTCCCCCATTTAAATAGGCTACATTCCAGGTCAATACCACGGATCAATACCATGTGCCATTTTGGTGAATACCATGGGTCAATACCATGTGCCATTTTTATTTTTATTAATACTAATATTAGGGTTAATAATGTTTTTTGCATGGTATTGTCCCATAGTATTTTGCCCATAGGTTTCACCTAAATATAACACATTTTTTGAATGTTCGTAAATATAAAGTGACTTATGGAGGAAATATAAAAAAATGTTTTATTTGTTTACCATACCTCTCGTTTATTTATATTTTTATTAATTTACCATACCTCTTTTACAAATATGGTATTTGGCCCATAGGATTCACTTAAATAAAACCTCTTTCTTGAGCCTTCATAAATAGAATGAGGGTTATGGACTAAATATAAAAAGAGGTTTTATTTATTTACCATGCGTCTAGTTTATTTATATTTATATTTATTTACCATACCTTTTGGGTAAGTATAAAAAGACGTTTTATTTATTTACCATACCTCCACTTTACTTATATTTTTATTTGTTTACACCCTTGCATGTATATAAGGTGACTTATGAAGTAAATATAAAAATGTTTTATTTATTTACCATACCTCTCATTTATTTATATTTTTATTAATTTACCATACCTCTTTTATAAATATGGTATTTGGGCATTTGGCCCATAGGATTCACTTAAATAAAACCTATTCTTGAAAATTGGCGAATGGATTCACTTAAATAAAATCTATTCTTGAAAATGAGCGAATGGAAGGTTGTAACTCCTAATTTCAAGGGCTAAATTTACCTTTTTTACCCTCTCCCTTAAAATAAGGTGGGCTATTTGAGGTGATTTGTAAAAATGTACTATGATACAAAATATTCGCCCACTAAAAATTTAGAACCCCTTAATTTCGCCAAAGGGTGAACCTTCGCCCCTAAAATTTTCTATGCAGGTAAGGGATGATACAAACCCTGTTTCATCTTGCTAGGCTTACTGGTACAACAAAATATGCATCCTCTTATGAACCTAGCTACTTGTTCTTACATCTTGGGCCAATACACATACCTTTGCAAGTTAGCCACGATCTTCCTTACACCTAAGTTCCCTGTAACCTTGGCGGTGTGAGCCTCTCTAATCAGCTGCAAACGCTTACCTTTAGGAACACATAGCTTATCCAACTTGTAGAGTAACCCATCCTGGAGATGGTAGTCAATAATGTTGTTGCCATATGCACATGACTCTGACTCTGCAACTGCTGATACACCTCCTTGAAGTCCTCATCTTCTAAATATGCCTCTTTGTATGCATCATCAGTAAATGCCTCCATGTGTATAAGAGTCCCCAAAGTTTTGATGTGGGTGGCCTTGAAAGCATATCATCCAACTTGTTTATGTTTCCCTTCTTATACTTGATCACCAAATGAAACTGCTATAAAAACCACATCTACTTGTAATGCCTGGTCTGTTGTAGCTTATTCTGGGCCTGCAGGTACTATAATAGCTGGTGATCCATGTGGATTATTGTCTCCTTTCCCATCAAATAATGCTTCCACTTCTGCATAACTTGAACCATGGCATAGATCTCCTTATTGTAGGTAGGGTAGTTAAGAACTGCCCCATGAAATATTTCAGAATGCTAGCAAACAGGCCTTCCTCCTTGCATCAAGACAACTCCCATAGCATACCCACTCGCATATGTCTCCACTTCAAGGGGTCGTTGCAAGTTTGGTAATGCGAGAACTAGTGTTTCACTGATCTTCTTCTTTAACCCATCGAAAGCCTTCTGCTACCCTTTTCCCCACTAAAAACTCTTGCCACTTGTTGTTATGGCATGGAGCGGTGTTGTTACCGCTGAAAACAAGGCTATGAATTTCCTCAGGTACTGTGTTGCTCCAATGAAACTCCTAACCTCAGTAACATTAGTAGGCATCGACCATTTCATGATGGCCTCCATCTTGGAAGGATCTATCTTCAATTCTCCTCCACCAATCACATATCCCAAATACACCAAGGACTGTTGCGCAAACTCGCACTTCTTGAGATTTGCTAGCAGTTAGTGCTTCTTCAATATTTCCAGCACCTACACCAAATGTGAAATATTCTCCTCCCAGGTAGCACTATATACCAGTATATCATCCAAATAGATAATAACAAATGAATCTATAAAAGGGCGCAATACATCATTCATTAATCTCATAAATGTAGCTGGTGCATTACATAGGCCAAATGGCATAACTAACAACTCATACAAACCTTGCCTAGCTTTGAAAGCGGTCTTCCATGTATCTTCTTCATTGCCTCGAACCTGGTGATATCCAGACTTCAAGTCCATCTTGGTGAAATACTTTGCTTGTTGCAACTAATCTAGCAGATCGTCTATCCTAGGTAGGGGGTATCTATTCTTGAGCGTGATTTTATTCAATGCCCTGTAATCTATACACATCCACCAAGTCCCATCCTTCTTTGGCACAATGATGATGGGTGACTCACATGGTGATGTACTCGATCGAATGACACCCTGTTCCAGTAGCTGCTACAACTGTTTCTTCACCTCACTTGCTTCTATAACAGACTGCCTATACAACCCAATATTTGGCAATGGGGAGTCTGGAAATAGTTGGATCTCATGCTCCACTTCTCTCTTAGGGGGTAGCTCTTTACGCTCTTAGAACACGTCCTTGTATGCATATAACAACTCCTCCAATTGCTATTTTTATTTCTTAGTACACCCCTCTAGGATGCCTTGCCTCTTATTGACTCCTCTACAGACTGATTTTCTCTTAAAAACAATAAAACATACTTCTTGCTAGAATTGATCAATTTCTTGGCTTGGTTGGCACTTACTAGTGAAATTTTTGACTTGCCTTTGTGCGCGTTGATGATAAATGATTTTCCATCCTTGATGATCCGATACTGGTTAGCTCTCCTCATGAATATTGCATCACACGTGTACATGTATGGACTCCGAGACATGACTCCACATACATCAAGGGGAACCACATCCAAATATACTTCATCAATAAAATCAACACTGGTAGCAAATCTAATTTTACACTGTTTTGTTACCTTCAGCTCTACATCCTTATGTACCCATCACAGTGGATATGGGTTTGGATGATCATGAACTTTGAACCCCAACTTCTTGACTAGATCTGTTGCAATGAGATTTTCCTGTGATCCTTAGTCAAACAGAGCATTAATCTTCATCTTCGTGACCTGTATCTTTACATGGAACAGTTTGGTCATTTTTTTCTCTTCCCATTGCTGAAGGCTATTCAGATTCACCTCCTTCTGCACTGATGTATAGACGATCTTCTCATCCACGTCTAAGATTCTTTCAACTTGGTTGCTCGTATCAGTGGCCATGAGATTCTTCTTCTTATTATCTTTCTTCTTGTTCCTCGGGTTTAACTCTGGATGCAACTTCCAGCACTTCTCCTCTGTATGGCCATCAATGTTACATTAGTTGCTAGGATCTTTGCACTAGTGCGTTGTGGATGCCATCTTTTTATCTTTTCCCCCCTTTTGCTTCTTCTTCCTATCCTTAGAAGCGTCTTATTGCTCCTTTTGCTACGAACCACTTGATTGCGCTCTTTTCAGGCCTATATTCTCTAGGTACTGTGGCTGTACACAAGCCTCGTCCGCCGTTTTGGGCTTGAAAAACATCACTTTCTCATGCAGATGGTGGTGCAGACCCCCAAATAATTGCTTATTCTTCCCATCCTTAGAAGCGTCTTGTTGCTCCTTTTACTTCGATCCACTTGATTGCGCTCTTTTTAGGCCTATGTTCTCTAGGTACCGTGGCTGTACACAAGCCTCGTCCACCGTTTTGGGCTTGAACAAGATCACTTGCTCACGCAGATGGTGGTGCAAAACCCTCTAGGATGCCTTGCCTCTTATTGACTCCTCTACAGACTGATTTTCTCTTAAAAACTATGAAATATACTTCTTGCTGGAACTGATCAATTTCTTGGCTTGGTTGGCACTTACCAGTGAAATTGTTGACTTGCCTTTGTGCGCGTTGATGATGAATGATTTTCCACCCTTGATGATCTGATGTTGGTTAGCTCTCCTCATGAATATTGCATCATGCATGTACATGTACGGACTCCCAAACATGACTCCACATACATCAAGGGGAACCACATCCAAATCTACTTCATCAATAAAATCAACGCTGATAGCAAATCTAATTTTACACTGTTTTGTTACCTTAAGCTCTACATCCTTATGTACCCATCATAGTGGATATGGGTTTGGATGATCATGAACTTCCAGCCCCAACTTCTTGACTAGATCTGCTGCAATGAGATTTTTCCTGCGATCCTGAGTCAAACAGAGCATCAATCTTCATCTTTATGACCTGTATCTTTACATGGAAGAGTTTGGTCATTTTTTTCTCTTCCTGTTGCTGAAGGCTATTCAAATTCACCTCCTTCTGCACTGATGTATAGACAATCTTCTCATGCACATCTAAGCTGATATCAACTTCGTTGCTCAAATCAGTGGCCATGAGATTCTTCTTCTTATTATCTTTCTTCTTGTTCTTCAGGTTTAACTCTGGATGCAACTTCCAGCACTTCTCCTCTGTATGGCCATCAATGTTGCATTGGTTGCTAGGATCTTTGCACTGGTGTGTTGTGGATGTCATCTTTTTATATTTTCCCCCTTTTTGCTTCTTCTTCCCATCCTTAGAAGCGTCTTGTTGCTCGTTTTGCTTCTATCCACTTAATTGCGCTCTTTTCAAGCCTATGTTCTCTAGGTACTATGGTTGTACACAAGCCTCGTCCACCGTTTTGGGCTTGAACAACATCACTTGCTCACACATATGGTGGTGCAGACCCCCCAAATACTTGCTTCTTCTTCCCATCCTTAGAAGCGTCTTGTTTCTCCTTTTGCTTCGATCCACTTGATTGCGCTCTTTTCAGGCATATGTTCTCTAGGTACTATGGCTGCACACAAGCCTCATCCACCATTTTGGGCTTGAACAACATCAGTTGCTCATGCAGATGGTGGTGGAGACCCCTCTAGGATGCCTTGCCTCTTATTGACTCCTCTACATACTGATTTTATCTTAAAAACAATCAAACATACTTCTTGTTGGAGCTGATCAATTTCTTGGCTTGGTTGGCACTTACCTGTGAAATTTTTGACTTGCCTTTGTGCGCATTGATGATGAATGATTTTCCATCCTTAATGATCAGATACTAGTTAGCTCTCCTCATGAATATTGCATCACACATGTACATGTATGGACTCCCAAACATGACTCCACATGCATCAAGGGGAACCACATCCAAATCTACTTCATCAATAAAATCAACACTGATAACAAATCTAATTTTACATTGTTTTGTTACCTTCAACTCTACATCTTTATGTACCCATCACAATGGATATGGGTTTGGATGATCATGAACTTCCAGCCCCAACTTCTTGACTAGATCTGTTGCAATGAGATTTGCCTGCGATCCTGAGTCAAACAGAGTATCAATCTTCATCTTCGTGACCTATATCTTTACATGGAAGAGTTTGGTCATTTTTTTCTCTTCCCATTGCTGAGGGCTATTCAGATTCACATCCTTCTCCACTGATGTATAAACGATCTTCTCATCCACGTTTAAACTGATTTCAACTTAGTTGCTCGAATCAGTGGCCATGAGATTCTTCTTCTTATTATATTTCTTCTTGTTCTTCGGGTTTAACTCTGGATGCAACTTCCAGCACTTCTCCTCTGTATGGCCATCAATGTTGCAGTGGTTGCTAGGATCTTTGCGATGGTGTGTTGTGGATGCCGCCTTTTTATCTTTACCCCGTTTTTTCTTCTTCTTCCCATCCTTAGAAGTGTCTTGTTGCTCCTTTTGCTTCGATCCACTTCATTGTGCTCCTTTCAGGCCTATGTTCTCTAGGTATTATGGTTGTACACAAGCCTCGTCCACCATTTTAGGCTTGAACAACATCACTTGCTCACGCAGATGGTGGTGCAGACCCCCCAAATATTTGCTTCTTCTTCCTATCCTTAGAAGCGTCTTGTTGCTCCTTTTACTTCGATCCACTTGATTGTGCTCTTTTCAGACCTATTTTCTCTAGGTGTTGTGGTTGTACATAAGCCTCGTCCACCGTTTTGGGCTTGAACAACATCACTTGCTCACACAGATGGTGGTGTAGACCCCTCTAGGATGCCTTACCTCTTATTGACTCCTCTACATTGATTTTCTCTTAAAAACAATAAAACATACTTCTTGTTGGAACTGATCAATTTCTTGGCTTGGTTGGCACTTACCAGTGAAATTTTTGACTTGCCTTTGTGTGTGTTGATGATGAATGATTTTCCATTATTGATGATCCGATACTGGTTAGCTCTCCTCATGAATATTGCATCACGCATTTACATGTATGGACTCCCAAACATGACTCCACATACATCAAGGGGTACCACATCCAAATCTACTTCATCAATAAAATCAACGCTAATAATAAATCTAATTTTACACTATTTTGTTACCTTCAGCTCTACATCCTTATGTACCCATCACAATGGATATGGGTTTGGATGATCACGAACTTCTAGCTCCAACTTCTTGACTAGATCTGCTGCAATGAGATTTGCCTGCAATCCTGAGTCAAATAGAGCATCAGTCTTCATCTTCGTGACCTGTATCTTTACATGGAAGAGTTTGGTCATTTTTTTCTCTTCCCGTTGCTGAAGGTTATTCAGATTCACCTCATATTGCATTGATGTATAGATGATCTTCTCATCCACATCTAAGCTGCTTTCAACTTTGTTGCTCGAATCAGTGGCCATGAGATTCTTCTTCTTATTATCTTTCTTCATGTTCTTCGGGTTTAACTCTGGATGCAACTTCGAGCACTTCTCCTCTATATGGCCATCAATATTGCAGTGGTTTCTAGGATCTTTGCACTAGTTTGTTGTGGATGTCGTCTTTTTATCTTTTCCCCCTTTGTGCTTCTTCTTCCCATCCTTAGAAGCATCTTGTTCCTCCTTTTGCTTTGATTTACTTGATTGCGCTCTTTTCAGGCCTATGTTCTCTAGGTACTATGGCTGTACACAAGCCTCGTCCACCATTTTGGGCTTGAACAACATCACTTTCTCATGCAGATGGTGGTGCAGACCCCCCAAATACTTGCTTCTTTTCCCATCCTCAGAAGCGTCTTGTTTCTCCTTTTGCTTCAATCCACTTGATTGCGCTCTTTTCAAGCTTATGTTCTTTAGGTATTGTGGCTGTACACAAGCCTCATCCACCTTTTTCGGCTTGAACAACATCACTTGCTTACGCAGATGGTGGTGCAAACCCCTCTATGATGCCTTACCTCTTATTGACTCCTCTACATAATGATTTTCTCTTAAAAACAATAAAACATACTTCTTGCTAGAACTGATCAATTTCTTGGCTTGGTTGTCACTTACCAGTGAAATTTTTGACTTACCTTTATGCGCGTTGATGATGAATGATTTTCCATCCTTGATGATCTGATGCTGGTTAGCTCTCCTCATGAATATTGAATCACACATGTACATGTATGGACTCCCAAACATGACTCCACGTACATCAAGGGGAACCACATCCAAATCTACTTCATCAATAAAATCAACAATGATAGCAAATCTAATTTTACACTGTTTTGTTACCTTCAGCTCTACATCCTTATGTACCCATCACAATGGATATGGGTTTGCATGATCACAAACTTCCAGCCCCAACTTCTTGACTAGATCTGCTGCAATGAGATTTGCCTGCGATCCTGAGTCAAACAGAGCATTAATCTTCATCTTCATGACCTGTATCTTTACATGGAAGAGTTTGGTCATTTTTTTCTCTTCCTGTTGTTGAAGGCTATTTAGATTCACCTCCTTCTGCATTGATGTATAGACGATCTTCTCATCCACGTCTAAGCTGATTTCAACTTGGTTGCTCAAATCAGTGGCCATGATATTCTTCTTCTTATTATCTTTCTTCTTGCTCTTCGGGTTTAACTCTGGATGCAAATTCTAGCACTTCTCCTCTGTATGGCCATCAATGTTGTAGTGGTTGCTAGGATCTTTGCACTAGTGTGTTGTGGATGTCGTCTTTTTATCTTTTCCCCCTTTTTGCTTCTTCTTCCCATCCCTAGAAGCATATTGTTGCTCCTTTTGCTTCGATCCACTTGATTGCGTTCTTTTCAGGCCTATGTTCTCTAGGTATTATGGCTGTACACAAGCCTCGTCCACCATTTTGGGCTTAAACAACATCAATTGCTCATGCAGGTGGTGGTGTAGACCCCCCAAATACTTAAGAAGTACATATGGGTTCTTTGGAGAGATACCCAACATTATAGCCATCTTTTAGAATTCTTTGGTGTACTCTTGCACGCTTTGGCCCGGCTTTTGCCTGAAGTAATGTCATCGGATCCACTATTCTTCCACATACCCAATGGGATAAAACTCTGACTTAATGAGGGTTTTGAAATACTCCCACTTAGTCACTGGAGGTTCTCCCTGTAACCTCAAGGTTTTTGTGTGTCTCTCCCACCAAGTCAGTTCATGGCCCTCCAATTTCAGCTGCATGAATGAGATCTTCTTCCCTTCCTCGATTTAATGGACACTGAAATAAACTTCCAATTGCTGCAACTAGTGGTTCAGCTTCAAAGCGTCGATCTCGCCATGGTATGGCTTGATATCGACTTTTGCTTCCACTTTAAATAGGGATTGGTTCACGACACTTGAACTGGGTTGATCTTTTCCAGGTTCTTTCTTCGGTTGGTTATCTGCGTCTTCCCGATCTCCCGATCCCCCTTCTGATTTGTCCTTTGCATTCAAACCCCCTTCTTCTCCAAATATCCCCAACTTATTTCTTAGGGCTGCCATGAGGAGGTTGACATTGCGATTTATATCTGCGACTTGTTCTTCGAGCCGCGAAAACCTCACCTCTACAGGATCACGAGGTTCGTTTACAGATTCATCGCCCATGATTAAGGTTTTACGATTTTTGGCCTCGCCGATCTAGATCCCTGCAATCTCCACAAAATACCCAAAGAAACCCACTTTGATACCAAATGATCTGTAAACTGTCGTGGATATTCCATTGGACAGTTCGTCACAATAGATATGATAATATTATATTAAAAATATGAGATTCTACACTATTACAGTTTTATTTAATTTCTAGATCTGTAAAATTAACTGTAATTAGTGCATGCATGTAAAAGTAAATCAAGCAGAAAAGTAGAGAACGGAAAAATAAGCTCACACACACATAATACACAAGATATGCTCTCTGGGAAACCCTTTCAGGAGAAAACTTAGTTGGAAGGTGAGGTCGCTTCGCTCTCTTGCTCTGTCTAGAAAAATGACCGCAGATACATAGAAGTAATATTTGTGGCCCATGGGCTGCTATAGTGCACAAATCCTCTGTGTGTTCTCTACCTCCTATCTCTCCTGGCTATCTTTGCTCAACTATGGAACAAAATTCTCTCGAAATAATGGAATGCCTCTTCCTCCTAGTGGCCCGGTTATAACACAACCCCATAGCCTACTAGTGGTCAAGTTTGACTACATCAACTCTTAAATAGAGTTACAAAATAGACTCTTCTAGAGTCTTTTACATCACAAACACGCGGCTATCCCTTTTCCATGAATAATGGGGGCTGACACGTCATCCTCCTGAACTATAGGAGTGAAAACAAGAAGGTCAAGTTCTAAGTAGCATAACTTTTGCATACAGACTCTGATTGACGTGAGTCTTGCACCATCGGAAAGCTATATGTGTGTAGAATAGCATGAAAAGGTGTGGCACTTTTGCGACAAAGTTTTACCCCCAAAAAAAATCATCTGATGCCTCAAAATGCTCCCGGAAGGTTTCAGACCATGTTTCACCAAACTGGGTCCCACCGGTAAAAAGGGTCCCGTGAGCTTATTCCTCCACTTTTCCCACTCCAAATGCATCGAGATGGATGAAAAACAATATAATGATCCAAATTAGATCAGAAATGAAATTAAGGAAAACATAAATAACACACAGAGGCAACATAATTGAAAATATTATTAATTGAAACTTACACCCTTAATTTAAGTTTAGAGGTTGTACAAAAGTTTGAGTAGAATGCTTATTGTTATTGATTGATTGGAGATGAGGTAACTTTAATTTTATAAATTTTGAAATGACTCAAGTGAAGTCAATCTAAACTAGATCTAGGCATTCCAGTGTTTTTATATTATATTTAACAAAATTATGAGATTTGCCTTAAATCTATTTTTGAGATCTCTAAATATTTTTTAATAGATATTAAATTTTAATGATAGATTTCATTGGAGACATGGAACAATAATAAGCAATCCAAAGGTTTCACAAAAGTTTTCACAATAATATTAGATCTAAAATTTTAATTCCCAAAGGTACCTAGAGTTTTAACCATGCTTTGATACCATGTATAACGACCCAAAATTTAAATATACAAAATTAAATTTATCAACCATGCTATTATCATTCAACGTACCTACTCAATTAATTACCATAAGATTTGAAAAGAACAACATACAGGTGGAATGAAGATAGGCCTTACTAGTGATTATGAATTTGCCATGCTATGCAGATCTTGCGGACCGCAACAAAGTATTGGGGACGACTCTCCACACAACCTTAGACAAGTTGTAGCCTATATTTCTTGTAGTTGTCACCCCCAAGCCCTCAACCAACTTATTAATGCAAATGCCCTTTGTCTTGCAACATTCCCTTCCTCAAAGAATGAGCGAATGAATGAATGAATGTTTCTTATCTCCCTTTTTGCGCCATTAAATAAAACCATCTATTCTAAAAATGGCAAGGGGATTGGAAATGGATCTACATGTGCACAATCCATGTGTCATCATGTTATATATATATATATATATATTATTGTCTTTTCGTCGTTATTTGTTACTTTTATTATTAGTATCTTTTTCTTCTTCATTATTTGTTTATTTATTTATTATTATTATTATTATTTATTAATATGGGGTATTACAAGAATCTCCAGGAATCCACATTGGTTGGTCACTACTCTCATCCGAGGAGAAAGAAATGTTTGTTGATCTCCATGCTAGAATGACCATCTTATGATCTATACTGTCATTTTTTTCTCCAGCTCCGCTAATTTGATAAAATTCTCCTTTTGAATCCTCATGTACCTCTCTATGCCACTGACAATATTCAAATGATGTTTAAACTTGTGTCAACTTCATGCCATGATCGATGAAGTGACAAGAGTGCATGCAATGCGGCAAATATAGTAGGAGCCACAATCCCCTTTCATGTGAACTGACATCATATCAAAGCTGGTAACACCCACTTCTGAACACCCTCCTTGGCATATAATTATGATAATATCATTTTATTAATTTCATTTAAAAAAAACATTGTCTTTCTATTTATCAAGAAAATCAATCTTATATATAGAATTTGCTTCAGAAGAACACGTAAATTAATATCGACGAACATGAGATATAAATTTATCTCGATATTTATGAAATTTTATTTTGTTAATAAATAAAATAGATATAAGACGATCAAGAAAATCAATCTTATACATAGAATTCTATAATTAGAGACATGAATATAAATGTACTTTTCTTTATTGAAAATGTTAATGAATAATGAACAAGGGCTACATAGTAGCTAGTACCTGCCGCTTAGCTTAAATATAACTTAATTAAACAAAAAAATAAGAAAGACCAAAATTTCATCACAAAAATAAAACAACCAATAAAATATTGTATTGTTGAATGCCATCACCAAAAATTAAGAAATATGATTAACTAATATTGCTTATATTAATACACATATCTATGTGTGTATTTTATTTTTATTAATATATATATGTTTATAATTAAATTTATTAAAATATATTTTTAATATTATAATAAGACATTTTAAATTGAAAATATTGTGAAAAAATAATAATCCATGAAAATATAAATAATAGAAAAATAAAAAAATAAAATAAAAATGAAATCAAATTAAAAACAAAAAATTAGTAACTAATAGAAATGGAAGTTACTAAACAACTTATAATCAGACTCCAACCAATCATCTTACAAACAAATAATTTTAAATAATAATAAAAATAACAAAAAATGAATTCCTAATGTTAAACTATGCATAAAAGTCATAATTTTTTAGTCAAAACAAACTAATACCCAATCAAAAACAAAATTGAATATGTTATACCATATTGCACGTATAATAATATAAGTATAATAAATACTATATAGGTATATTTAGTTATATCATTATATTTGTCATTTTAAATATTGTTTTATTAATATAATTTTAAGAAATATATGTCAAGTTTTATTAATAATTTTAATAATACAATTTTATTTAAATAAAAAAATAATATATTACACAATATATTTATATGATATTTAATTAAATAATTTATATATAACTAGAAAGGTTAAGTTTTATATTTATAAAAAACTATATATTAATGTGATAAATAATTACAAAAATGTTGATATAAGTTTTTGGATATATGTTGTCTGTGAGTTTAGTGATGTCTTACATTTTGAGTGGTCTCACCACTTATCATCATGGAATCAAAAATAAAAATTCATAATTTTTCACACAAAGATTTATTATAACATTTTGTCTCATACAAAAAAAGTCTAGAAGGTATTGATCATTCTAAAAAACCATTGATTTAGATCCTTATGTAAAAACCTTGAAGAAGAGTTGTCTTACAAATCATATATGAGGACATGATTGTTACATATTTAAGTCTTGATTCACTTGGGGTTGTTCTCCTTTCAGTCGCTTGATGAATAGTTGATCCTACTCGTGATTCAAGTACCCTTGATTGAATGCACCCTCTTCAAGATGAATAATAAAGCCTTTGGAAGACCCCCCGATCGGGGTGAGAAGGAAGGAAGGTAAGGGCAGAAGGACAACTCGTGGGAGCGGCAGCTCAGAGAGACAACCTATTGCTCGCAACATCGTCCAAAACGCCATGGTGCCGTACTGCATGTTAGCGCGAGTCTTGAGAAAATGGAGTGGATGGAGTGGGAGGAGAGAGAAGTGTAGAATTGGTGGCAGTAGTGGGATGGAAAGAGGGACAGGTGGGATGAATTACTTGAGGGTGGCGAAGTGGAGAAGGAAACTTAATCTGCGTCGAGAGGAAGAGGAGCAAGGTGCAGTGCAAACGTTGGGAGCTTCGACCGGAAAACGCAAATTCGGGCGACAATAAAGGGGAAAATGGCATGCCTGGGTAGAGGCAGGGGGCGTGGAGGCAAAGGGCGACCAAGCCAGCAGAACAGAGCTGACCAGCCAACCACGACGCTTGTTAGTCAGCGGTGGGGGAGGAGATCCATGATGACCGCAGTCCAGGAAGCAGCTAGAGCCTACCGAGAGGGGACGGATGAAGACATCTGCCAGCTTATCTAAGAAATGGAGGAGAATGTGATGGAAGAGCAGTCAGATCCTGAGATAGAGGAATGGGTAGATATCATCCATGACCCTGGCAACATCAGAGGACGCATGACGCTTTATAGGCAAGCGCTTCATGTGTACTAGGTGTTAAAACGGCTTCTTGCGAAGGCTCTTGAGCAGGTGGCAGGAGAAGTGGCAGAAATTGCCCAAGGAATGCCAAACCTCAAAAAGGAAATGAAGAATTTGCAGGTGATCATGATAATGCAGGACAACAAGCTGGATGAGATCCAACAGAGGCTGACTCAGATGACCCAAGCACCCAAGGATTCCATGGCAGCTCCTGCTAACGCTGATTTGATCACTAATGACTGGAAGGAATAATCCTTCAATGTTTTTTCTGTTTTTTTTAGATAGCTCTTTTTTCAAACTTTTATATGTTAGTTCTTAGTTTGTTAAGTGTTTTTAACTACATAGTGCATATAGCTTGGATGGAAATATTGGTTAAATTTTGTTATTGGACGACTTATAGCAAACTCAGGTGGCCAACAAACTTGGTTTCCATTTTGGGCAAGTTGAGGCCACCAAAACGTTGCATTTGGTTTATTGGCTATTATAAATAGAAAAGGAAGGTACTACCCATGCTTACAAAAAAAAATAAAGCCTGTGGAAGACTACTTTTGATATGAAAGATAAGGGGCCAAATCTTCAATTGTGTGTTCAACACATTGTTTTCATTCTTTAAGGTTGATATTTCTACCCCATAGGTTGAAAAAGTGTTGAAAACAAGGATCATTTCCTAGTAATGAGCTTGCTTCTAGGTTCCTATAAGATGTTGAAACTACTCTAGTTTTGCCCTATTCCTCCTGACCTCAAATTTGGGGAGGGGGAAGCTCTACACTACACAATGATGAAATGGAAAGAGAGGAACTAGGATGTCAACAGAGAAATGAGAGGTGTGAAGATATCAACTCTCAGTCCTCGCTGCAAGGGTAACCAGGAAAAGAAGAATCCCATAACATAGAGGACCAAACTGTCTATAATGAGAGAGTAAAAAAAGCAAGAATTACAAAGAGATATGTCTTGAGTATACCTGGATAGTGGAATTGTATGTGGAGAGTGAGGCTAAGACCGTTCAATCCAACCATCAACCATGAGAAAAATCCAAGGCACCATCAAAGAAAAGCAAATGAAATCATGGGAAAACTTGGAGGGATTCACATGCAATAAATCTGAAGAACCTTGCTCACTACATACATATAAGATATTATCACACCAGGAGTAATCATGTTGAAAGATTGGGAAATTGTTAGGGTGATTAGGGTAAACTTGTCCTGGTCATAAAGTCAATTTATCATTGGCAGTTTATGGGCTTGAGGTTTCAGTATCCCATGGTTTTCCCATGGTATTCTCATGTTATGTAGTCTATTTAAAGTCATGATGAATCCATTGTAAGATGCCTTTTTTTCATTGTGAGGGCATGGTAAAATGAGGAGGAGACTGTAAAAATGTTGAAGAGTTTGCTGATGACATAATAAAAGGCCTAACCATTTCTTCGTGGATGTAACCCATATTAGGTGAACCACACACAATTTGTCTCTAATGAATTCTTCAGGATTTTTGTTTATTTGTGTGCCTATTATATTTAATCATTCTCTCCCTTTTTTATAACAAATGGTATTAGAGCTTGACAGTGGATCAAATGATTGTGAGCACGAGCACACAGTGTGGATGAAATCCTATGTAGATCATGTATGGATATATGAAAAGCAATTTCTATAAAAGTAACGAGAAAATCCAAGAAGAGGATGTTGATTAACAACGAGAATGCAAATGATCAACACAAGTTAGAGATATGAGGAGAGAAAGGTCATCTAATTACACAGGTGAGATAACACAGATGGAGTTGATGGTGTCGAGGCCTAGTGAAGGAGCCCACATGTTATACAAAGCCATAATAGTGCATGAACACCCTAGAGTGTTTGGTCCATGTTGTAAATCCTAGTCATAGGTAGGATGTATTCTCTAAGGTTGTTGTAAGACCATTATTTAGGCATACTACTTGTAGTACAATAGCACATGATGTCATCCCTCTCATGCATAAAGAGGATGGAGGATCAAGTTATGGAACAAACCCCTTGAATATGTATGAGAGTGGTAGGTGTACTTTTATGCAAGCTTGAGGTTAGTTTGTTGTAAGACCTATTATTTAGGCATACATGTTGTAATGCAGTAGTACATATAGTTATGTATGATTAAGTTGTGGAGTAGACCACTTGAATAAGTACGAGATTGGTAGGTGTACTAGTATGCTAGCTTGAGGTGGAGAAAGTGAGATCTTGGGATGTGAGATGGTTGATGAACCATGTACAAGAAAAAGTGTCTTAAAAAAATAACATATATAGTGGTTGGTTACCCATGTATTTTAGTGGATGGTAACTTTTTAATATGGACTTCAACAAAGATATTCATACCAAGTTAATCTCCCAAAGTCAAGTTTAAGTGGGGGATTGTTAAGGTAGTTAGGGTAAAGTTGACTTGGTCATAGAATTAATTTACCATTGGTGTTTTGTGGGCTCGATGTTTTGCTAACCTCTGGTATTTTCATGTTATGAAGTTTGTTTAAAGGCTGGTGTAATATGCCTTTTGGAGATTGTGAGGACATGGTAAAAAAGAGGAGGAGATTGTAAAAAGCCAAAGAGTAGCATAATAAAAGGCTTAGGCATTTCTCTCTAGATGCAACCCATATTGTGTGAGCCATGTAAATTTTGTCTCAAGAATTTGTGTGCCTATTATATTTTCATTTATATCTCATTTTCTTTCTAACAACATAAATAAATGGAAAAGGGGATATCGTATGGGGGTAAGTACAGGTCACATCGTATCATGGAAGGAGATCACAATGTGAAATGATAAATGTCTTAAAGAAGCCATGGGTAGTTAATAATTTGAATGAGGGCGAGAAAATAATGATGAAAATCGATTTTTGGAAGAGAATTCCATAACAAAGGAAGGTTAAGGAACTTGGAACTCAAGGTTCCCCATAAAAGTGATAAAATATCCTTTAGAGATGAAGGATGCTTCTTTTGCCAAAGTATTTACACATTCATTACGTTTTCCGAGTATATGAAAAAACTTCACCTCTTCAAAATTCTCAAGTTCATGATGAATCTTAACATATTTTTGGTCCATTATTGTATGGGTGATTGATTTGTGATCCTACATATCTTTGATTATAATCTCATAATCTCCTAGATCCAGTAATTTTGTAATTTTCCTAGAGCTAGTCAATCATGATCCCATGAACAAAGTGAAATAATCAACTTGATTATTAATTGTATGTCCTAGTCCCCATGAAAAATCAAATTTTTTTCTTCCATCTTGATTTATCAAAGTCCCACTCGATCCTCCCCTCGTTATATCTTTGGAAATTTTTAATTAATACATAACTATAATGATCTTTAATATTTTATAAATAATAATCATTTTTAAAATAAAAATATTATAATTATTGATATAACCAAAACAACTTGGTCATAATCTTAAACGAACATAGTTTAATAATAATAAATCATCTCCCTATGCAAAGGCAACTAATTGCATTAATCATGAAAGCAAGTTAAAATCTTATTTATTTGGATTAATTGCATTATTTTATTTTATTTTTTATTTTTTATGGCTTGACCCACGAGTGAGTTGAACATTGAATCTCTTGGTTTACACTATACTTCATAATATGACCATCGCCAATTGCGCTGCTCCCCATGAGCTTTAAATTAATTGTATCTTCAAACTCATTAATCCAACAAATTAAGCAAACCATGTAAGTTTTGTCTCATGAGTTTGTGTTTATTTGTTTGCCTATTATATTTTTATTTTCATCTCTTTTTCTTCCTACTAACATAAATATAGGGAAAAGGGGATATCATATGGGGGTAAGTACATGTCATACAACATTGTGGAAGGAGATCACAATGTGAAGTGATAGATGTCTTAAAGAAGCCATGGGTAGTTAATAATTCGAATGAGGGGAGAAAATAAGGATGAAAACCAATTTTTGGAAGAGAATTCCATGGCAAAGGTAGGTTAAGGAACTTGGAACTCAAGGTTCCCCAAAAAAGCGATTAAATATCTTTTAGAGATGAAAGATGCTTCTTTTGCCAAAGTATTTACACATTCATTATGTTTTATGAGCATATGAAAAAACTTCACCTCTTCAAAATTCGCAAGTTCATGATGAACACTTAACATAATTTTGGTCCATTATTGGATGGGTGATTGATTTGTGATCCTACATAGCTTCGATTATAATATCAAAATCTCTTAAATCCTATAATTTTGTAAGTTGCCTAGAGCTAGTCAATCATGACCCATGAACAAAGTGAAACATTAAACTTGATTATTAGTTGTATGTCCTAGTCCCCATGGAAAATCAAAGTTCATTGTTCCATCTCTATTCATTAAAGTCCCACTCATTCCTCCTTGGTTATATCTTTAATTTTTTTAATTAATATATAACTATAATGCTTTTTAATATTTTTATAGATAATAATCATTTTTAAAATAAAAATATTATAATTATTGATATAACCAAAAAACTTAGAATGCAATCTCAAAAGAACACACTTTAATAATAAGAAATCATATCCCTTTGCAAAAGCAACCAGGGAGGCAAGTTAAATTCTTATTTCTTTGGATTAATTGTATTTATTTATTTATTTTTAATATGTTGGCTTTGGCATGACTCAAGAGGGATTGGAACATCTAATCTCTTGATTTACATCATACTTCATAACATGGTCATTATCAATTGAGATGCCCCCATGGGCTTCAGATTATTTGTATCTTCAAACTCACTATTCTAACACAGATAATTCATGTTTTGATGTTTGCTAACACCTAATTAAAATTTTAGAAAAATAATTGTTATGATTATAAACTATGAATATTTTATTATTTGTTAATATTTAATTTAGGTGTATTCTAACTTATAGAGGAAATAGCCTTTTTTACCGGAATTCACCAAAATCGGGGAATGCAATTTCAAGATTTTGTTGTTGTTTAAAATACAATTTTGAATGCTTAAATGTATTCAACAATTTTCTTTTGCACGCGAGTGCATGTTGTGACGGTCAGGGTGGTCGGTTTGCACGCCCCCCGACCGGTTTCGAATCATGTGAGTTGCCCTGCAGCGTATTTGGGGCTTTGGCCGGTGATGATTTGTACAATTTGTAAATATATGATGATATATACAGCTTCTTCAGCGGGGCCCTGCCCTCTGAAAAAAATGTATTCAACGCCCTCAAAAACCTTAGGGCACTGGAATTATGCACATTAAACAATTTAAACTCAAGTTTTTAAATCTGTCAAATTTTAATAAAATTAACTAAAAAACAGTGGCGAAAAGAATCATTTCCTTGCTTTTAATTTATACCATTATCAAATTATTATTATTAAAACATCATTTATTTAAATTAATATATCACCCACTATGCATTATAATTTAATAATATAATTACATATGGAAACTTTTTAACCCATAATGTATATCTCATGAATAGTATTATTTACTTTATATAGATAACTATATATTTAATTTAGTGAGTTATTTTCAGTGGTAAGTGATCCTAATTACAAATAGGATAATTATATATTTAATTTAGAGTTAGTTTTAATTAGCTTTCAAATCAAGTGTTAATGATGCATTAGGTTTCAATGCAAGATGAAGGAAAGTTTTAGAGATAGAATTGAGTGCTAGGAGATGTAACAAGAGGGAAATTAGAGTTGAGTCTGAGGGATGTAACTAGTTCTGTGGATTGGGTTACCTCTTTGAAATAGAAAATTTTTTTAGAAAATTGATAAAATAAAAAAGCTAATAATTAATTTATAAAAAAAGCTAATAATTAATATTTTTTTCACTAATTTACTACACCGAATATTAATGAATAACCAATTATGAGAAATAAATATAGTATATATATATTTTATAATTTTTTTAAATTACAAATGATTTAATTTAACTTCAAATCTAACTAACAACTATATATCTATTTTAAAATTATATATATATATATATATAACAAAATCATTATTAAAATATTCATAATCAATATTCTCTATATTTATATATATATTTCAAAATAAAAAAAAAATAATAATTTAATTAAATATTTATAAAAACTAATTATTAATCATACAATTAAAAACTAATATGATTAATAATTAGTTTTTATAAATATTTAATTAAATTATTATTTCAAAATTTAGTTTATCGAGAATTTAAAGGAAAATATATTATATTTAAATTATTAATAAATAATTATATATTTAAATTAATATTTTAAATACAACTTTTTTCTATAATTACGTATTTGATCCTCTAATGGTAAAGTATTGAAAATTATTAAATAACAAAAATTAAATTATTATAATAAAATATTCTATGCAAGTTTGAAAATTAAATTTTAACAACATTTTTCAGCATTATCGAAAATAAATTTAATTACCATTCAATTATATATAATCAAATTTAATTAACATTCCATTATATATAATCATATGAAAATATTATTATACAATAAAATATTATTTATATTAAAATATTTAAAATTATTGTAAAATATTTTTATAATATTAATTTTAAAAAATTAATAAATATAAAATATTGATAAATAATTATATATTTATACATATTTACAGCTGTCTACTCCGGTTATAGAGGAAAACTCGCGGTAAAACCTTAATTGTCATAATGGCGATATAGCCTATTTTCAAGGCACAGTAACTTACTCACAGTCAAAGCTGAGAAGATGATAATGTTTTCAAAGGATCATCTACTACTTTGCCACCTTTGTTCTGCCGAGAATGGTTTCGAGCGTGTGAGATTTCAATGTGAAACGAGCCAGAAGCATGGCGTGTGGTTTGAGTTAAAGGCTCCTCCTCAATTTCCGCAGGTACCGAAGAATGATAATATATATATATATATACACACACAGGGTGTACGGGAGCAAGAGTATTCTTGTTGCAGGGGAGAAACAGGAACCGAAACCATGCCTGTACTTACTAGGCATCAGAGGCAGGTCAAGCAGGTGAGTCTGTTCATATCAAAATGATTATGAATGCATGAATTGTAAGGGAGTACATTTATGTTTTTTGGGGAGCGTTTTATATGGTTTAATTTTAGTATTACCATGGAAATTACAATGCAGGCTAAAGAACAAGAGAGGGAAAGACGTTTAGAGGAGGCATTGAAGGTTGTGCTCCCTTTGGGCTTTGACAGGGAGCTCATCATCAGTGCCATTGAACAGCTTCTCAAAGTAATTTCTTTGAACTTTGGGTTTTTTGGGATGTGGGTTTGCTTTAGAAGATTAATGAATTTGTGTTTGCATGCGATGAGCAGGTATATGGTAGTGAGGAGCTCGGTTGGAAAGCTGTACAAGAAGATTCATACAAAGTCGTGATCGAAAGGATTTTGGAAGGAGATAGCCATGACTCTGACAAGGTTAGTTTTACCTTTTTCTCTGTAAGTAGACATTTCTTCCTTTCACATGCAATTGGAGTTGTTTGCTAAGTGGCTATTAAGAGCTTGGTTCTTAGGCAAGACATTCCATGCACATTCCCTGCTATTCCAACAGCGTCCAAGTAGTAGCTAATAGCATTTGTAGCAATAGCATAAGGACAGGGAGAAATTGGGCAACCTTGCCTAACAAATCTTCAAAAGTTCTACAGCAATAGAGGGAGGTTCGTTTGCTTATCGCAATTCTTATTAGAGCATTGACAAATAATAACCTTATAATCTTTTGGAATCTGTTGCCAACATCCAGCTATATGTCGAATGAGTGCGACTCAATTCTAATGTAAGTTTCATGAAAATCCACCTTGAGGCAGAATGCCTCGTAACTTGGGAATTTACACTCTACACTAGGCCTCCTGAGCTAGAAATATGATGTTTGGGATATATCAATCCTTATAAACATGCTGTTTGGGATATATCAATCCTTAGAAACATGCCCTTTGGGAGATATCAATAGTCAATCGTTGGGAAAACTAGTTTTCCCTAGCCTGACCATCTTGGCAATACAGGAGCTATCTTTATAGATATATACTTTTCAATCATCTTGTTTTGACCATCTTGGCAATACAGGAGCTGTCTTTATAGATATATACTTTTCAATCATCTTGTTTGGAGTTTTGAGAACTAGAATTCATCTCTGCACCTTTTTCTTATGTTTGTTGCTACCCTGACATGTCAGGGATAAACCTGATTTATTCTCCGTGCTTTTTCTGAACACTTTAATGTGCATCTTCCAGTGATCATGCAGGGTGTCTCCCATGTTACTTTGTAGAATTCAATTGGTAGGTCAGCCCCCATATAATACCCATGCCTACCTATTTGCTATAATCAATGTTTATCTACAGAGGTCTTCTAGACTAATCTTGAATATTATATAGATACAAAGACTTGAACTAGGTCTTTTTTGTACTTCTACTTCTGAACTGATGTGGTAGGTTCTAAGTTACATGTATAGAATAAATACTTAATTTTTAGGCACTTGTGTGTGTTACCACTACTCTTTCTCTGTCTTGGATTTTCTCTCTTTGACCACCAGGGGGTTTTCCTCCAAATTTTCTAGCCTGAGAAACTTGTTTCCTTTTTTAAGAAGAAAACGCATCTTATATTAATCACATTTCCATAAAGATTCGAATTACTTAAGAGGGTTACAGGCTTGCAAATGGAACACGCTCTTCGCAACATAGGAAAGAAGTGTTCCATTATATTAGCCTAACCCTGAATTTTAACAAGTCCACATTTTCCTAAACATATTCTAGTACTTTTCTGGGTGGACAACTTGGCACAGAAAGCTGGACTATCCCCTTGATGTAAAATCGTGTAGGTGGGGGACTGTGGAAGTCATTATTTAAGATAGCTAGACAATTGCTTTTCCAAATGTAAGAAAAGGAAATCAACGTCTAAATGAAGTTTGAACAACTAAACCATACCATTGCCTAAGTGAGGTAAGAGTCTTCCACCTTTATGTATCGATAATACTTAGTATTTTATCTTTACCACTTAGAAATCAGTTTAAGCCTCTTACTAATGAATCACAAAATTTATCTTCCATATGTAAGAGTTTCCCTTGGAAGAAATTATATATGGCTTACAGAAAAGAGTGTTGCAGCCACCTGTCATTCAGACTGAGGATCATCTGTCTTTTTGGATTCAGCTTCAGATTATAGCTCAAATTATCTATAAGTGACATGAACATAAGCCATCTCACTTGCAAATATACCTGAAGATATTTATATGATAGTCAGTATTTTCTCTATAGAAAGATCATTCAATATGAAAATACTCATTTTTATCAAATATCAATATCTGGATTCTCAACCTTAAAGTAAGTTTTCATCTCAAAAAATTAAAACTTGAAATGCTGCACCTTCACCTTCAGTATTTAATCTGCATAAAGCTATTGGTTTCAATGAAAAAACTGCTGCTGTAAAAGGTGAGATGCATAGATAATTTGAAATTACAAATTTGGGTATACTTTATTATTGTTTAGGTTTCAGATTCTGTACTACTGAATCAGTAAAAAGTTAAAACTGCATACAGCTATATCGCGTCAATTAATGACTGTTTCACTTTCAGCTTTAACTTTTTATTGAATTTAGTTTGTATTATCAAAAAGGGTTATTGGAAGACCCAAAAGATGAAGCACCGATTCTTCTTTATTCTAAATACTAAACTTTGTGCATAGTCATTTTAATCTTGGTCCAAGCTATGCAAAAAAATCCCCATAATGCTAGGCAAGTCTGTGTTTTATATGCACATGAGCCACCATAAAATATTATTCTGTCGATGCTTAGTTTTGTAGTTGTACATGCAATAACACCAGTGTAAGTCCATCTTAACTTTGGATCTATTAAACACTAGAAGGTATCCAAAGATGCAATCTCTTGATACTTAAAAAGATTCCAAGTTAAAATGGATATATATATATATATATATATATATAAAATCCTTGGTATATGTCTGCTAACAAAAAATGCTTTAGATTGCTCTTCTTCTAATGGTTGATGTGATTTCGTTATTATAGTGTTATTTCTATACACATTTTTTTTTTTGAAATAGTATCTTACACCAAAATACGGTGGAGACAGACGAATAAGACAAATGTTACAGTCTCTTCAATACTGGGCTGAAAATGCTCGTTATTTTTCTTAGTGCACCGATATTATTCTAGGTAAGGAATTCGTGATAATTTTTTTTGGATCCTAGCAATCTGGAAATTATTGTCATTCTTTATGATAGACAAATAACGAAGACACTTTTTGACATGGTACAGGGATTAGTATTATGATTTGAATACAAAAAATCCTTTTGGGATTTATTGGATTAATTAAAACTTGTACTATCGTTATGATGGCTGACTAGTCATTGGTTTTGGAGGAAGATGTCATTGAGGATATTTTTACTATCACAATTTTGAATTTTCTTTTGGGCTAATCCACTAACTTCATAGTTTTCTTACCTAAAAACATCCTTTGTGGACAATGTATGACCCGAGGACACCACCTGCATGCTACTGCAAATCCTTGTCTTGTATACAATTTAAATTCCATGTCTATTCTGGATGCAGATAACAGTTTAAGTGAAATAAACTATCTGTCCATGCAAGTGAATAATTGAGACTCAATTAAACTGAATTAAGTAGCAATTGCCACAGGCGAAGCATCTCCGCCTTTTAAATGTAGATGGGCTTGTCAACGAACTCATGCCAAATCATATGCAACTTCCAGACTTTGTGCAACCACCTCAATTAGATTCGTATTTTGCTTGATCTCCTTAAGACGCTTCAAGTCTGCCACCTTGAGCTTTTTCAACTGCTCTCTGATGTTCTGATTTTCCTCTGCTATTGCCTCCAGTCACTTTTTGTTCTTTCCTCCTTGCCCTCCAGTTAGACTCCCCACCCAGTAGTCTCTCTTTTTTTCTTTTCTCCTACACCCCACCCTGCAAGTGATTGGTGTACTTCCTGTTGAAAGTAGCTGGCACAACATTAATGTTTTAACAGGGCCTAGACTTCTGACATTTCCTCAGTTGCATACCATCTTTTTCCTGGACAAAGGCATGATTCGCCTTCCAGATATGCAGGTAGAACCATTTTTCCTGGACGTTTATCTCACTGGACTCTCTGGAAAATCCCAGCTGCCTCAACTCTTCCAGGGTTGATCCTAAAGAAGTACTTCTTTTGTGCTCCCTCGCTGATTTTGTTAATGCTTCACCTTCCTCTGCCATTTTCTAGGTTTTACTCCCTGCAATTGGTTATCAGAAAGCTCCTTTTGCTTGATTCCTTCCCCTTGAGCCTCTTTAAAATCTACAAGAGTTTCTTCAAGTCACAGTGGATCTCGTGCCTTGCTTAACAAGACAGACTTGATTGGACCAGCACATCCATGATCTGGACAAGCATGAAATGGATAATAATTTCAACGTCCTTGTGATGTCCCAAACTTAAAAATTTGGTGCACTCTCAGAATACATCTCAACAAAATGCTTTATATAAAAATTTCAACCATTAATAGAAAATTGCTAGTAAAATGCAGCAAACAAAACACGACAACTGATAAATGGATATAAAATCAGCTTTATTATATTAATTGGATAGGGTATACATGTTGATACCACTGAAATAACTGAGATAGATAATATGGCCTCCAAAATAATCTGCTCCAATGCTGAACTTGGGCCTCTCAAAATAGAAACTGGAAATCAATAAGCTGCAACCTATGAATTCTGGATGAATTGACCAAGGAGAGAGATGGGTTCTCGCCCATTCTCGCTGAATCACTTGGGGGTTTCCGTACTGGGGCTACATCTGAAGCTAGGAAGTCTCGGTTCTCCAAAGTCCAAACTTCTCCACAAGAAGAATACTCAACTCCAAGATATCCTAAATGTTCTCCTCCTCCTTTTAAAGATTCCATAGATAGATCCCCAAACTTCTAGAAGTATTTTATTTTATTATTATTCTAGAAGCTCCTTATTGACTTTGTCTTAAGTGACTTTTTAATTTATTTAAATCACTTTTGGCTCTTTTCCCTTAATTAATATTTTCCCTTTTTAATTAAATGACTAATTAAAGCCATTTTTAAGCTGGGAAAATGGTAAATCGCCCACCATACTCTCTTCGATCACTAGAAATCACTTCTCAGCATCCCTCCTGTAGATCTTCCCGTTCTGGTTTCAACGAACTATTACACTAAGGTGTTTTGTCAAATATTCCTCTCGGAATGCCACCTTGAGTGTAATTAATTCGGCTATGCCCAATAATAACCCTATTTTACGGGAATTATCAGGGAGCCAAGCGAATGTCGTCGAATCCCATAAAAACTCCTCAAAACTCCCTTGGGACCCCTGATGACATAATCGTGCTCCCGTGACCTGGTCATCCTGTGCCTTGGAAATCCACTTTGGCTGTACTATAGAGGAAAATAAAAATGGGGACATGATAAATGCTCCCGC
Organism: Pinus tabuliformis; assembly: GCA_031772625.1. Taxonomy (NCBI): domain Eukaryota; kingdom Viridiplantae; phylum Streptophyta; class Pinopsida; order Pinales; family Pinaceae; genus Pinus; species Pinus tabuliformis. The sequence continues at coordinate 654,202,922 of CM062819.1, read as the reverse complement.
CCCAAAATATCTTGCCCTTAAGCAATCCGTTTCTGTCCACTGGAGAGGCATCTACAAACTAATACTAGGATCCCATATGAACCACTGTGCTACGCCATGCCTCCACACTAACCAAACATGAATGGGTCCCTCAATACTTGGATCTCAAACAAGTCATTGACTCAATTCACCATCAATGGATCCACCCAGATCCTAAAGCGACCATAGCCAATCAACCTCGTCCATACCCCATGGCTCTAACTGTGCTCTGTCTCTGGCCATCCGCCATACAGATGCTTCATCAATAGAATACTGACTCATCACCTCTCTCCAATCCAACCTCTGGCATAGGCTTAGGTCAACCCCACTCTGCTAATCCTGAGCTAGTGCTATTGGAAAGCTGATGAATTGGTGGTCCACATCCCACTGGGAATTGAAACATGTAGTATCCCTCACACCTAAGGGCCCTTGTTGTACTAAGCCCATGACTAAGAATGATGCCCCATACATAGGATACCAACTCATGACCTCTCGCCAATCCATCCTGTGGGAAGGATCAGATGCATGGGTACCTGTATATGGAACAAGTTCACTATGTAACCTCATGCCCAACTCATGCAGTTCTGCCTGGTCAATAAAAAAGAACCATTTAGAAAACCCCGCCTCTCTCCCTATAATGGACATAAGTGGGCAAACTGTGTTGCAAGCCCTGTCTATGTACTCTTGGAGAGGGTTGTTGCCTGAAAATGTTGCAGCTTTGCTGGTTTGCCTTGCATCCATTTGCACCTCATCAATTGGTAGACATGTTACCACTCAATCTAGCAGGGGTCCTAAGAGGGATTCCTATAGAGCAACTACTAAGTCAATTGGCAACAATGGAGCAATAGCCCACTGTCACCTTAGCGAAATCTTCCTGCTCTTTATGGACATTCATCGATGGGAGGAGTCTCGATATTAGAGAAATTACTAAGAATACTGTATTAATGGTGTGGAGGTAGTGATTTCAATAACCTGTTCAAAGGAGAGACTCAATTGATGAGATTTACTTGCTCAAGAAGCAAGATGAATGGCTCTCCAAGAAGGGCTAGAGGGAGACCTAGACCTAGGGTTGCTGAATATTTATTGATATAAAGTACCCTAGACCTAAGAATTCTAAGAGAATGGGTTTTTCTAAGTAATCCTTTTGAAATTGGAGTGACAAGGTTGCGGGACCACAAAGAAACCCTAGTGGACCCAAACGAGGTTAAGGTTTCGGGGTGAAACTTCAAACAAAGGGCCTTGACCAAGTGAGGGAGAAGAAAAGGATCAAAGAGATAAGATTTGACTTGAATTTTCAATGCAATGATCCTTGATGAAGCCACTAACCAAATGAGACCTAGGGAGAATGGTTCTTGAACTAGGGCTTGGAAAAACTTGAGATTCAACCGTCAGAATGGCTTCAAAATTGGAGGACCTCTCAAGGACACACTAACGCAGTTCTAGACCAAATTTCATCAATTTTGGATGGCTACAATTGATTTCGTGTGATGCCCTAGGAGACACTAGGGTTAGGGCTTAGAAAAGGAGAAAATGAGGCGAAAAAGTTTTTCATTTTGGTGATCACCAAAGACTGGACCAATGCCTAGCCTATTGGGAGAATGGAGTCAATGAGATTTTGATGTTTAGAGTCTCTTTTACCCAATCAAGGAGTTCCCCAACAATTTTGCATAGCCCTAAGGGCAACAATTAGATTACTAGGAAAATTTATACATCTTTGATGTTGTAATTGATGACTTATCAAGGCAATTATGAAGATCATATACCCTTAGTTCATTCATTCAATATACCATGCATGAAACATTTGAAAAACCTTCACAAAGTCAAGATTCAACAAATTCACATTTTCATTAGGGCAACAACTCCAGCTTCATGAGCGAAAATTTCATATATTAAACATGTTGCATAAATAAAGAGATAGATCATGAAAAAAGGCACTTACAAGCATGGTGAAATTATCCAATCATCAAGAGAGACAAAAATCGAACCTCCAAGACCAAGGCAAGATTTCCAAACATCAAAATGCATCGAAGATATCCAATTCGTCCTCCAATAGCTATAATGAAATTCTCAAGAAGAGATAATGATCCAAATCCTAGTGATGACCAAATGAAATGATCATCACATCAATATATATCCTCCTCAAGGGGTTCAATTTGCCTAATTAGGCGTAATGATGCCCCACCTAATAAATAATGTGCAAAAATAACATTACTTGGTGGCAAGCCCATCAAGATAGCTCCATAATACAAAAATAAGCCTCTAGAGGGCAAAACGATAGATACAATAGGTGGAAGGGCCACTGAAGAGGCCTAGTGGAGTCCAATATGTTCCAAATAAATGGATAGGCTCCAAACATAGTGATAAAGGGGGTGGCCCCCTTAATATCAAAGCAAATGACCTGTGGTGCTTCCAAGTGGCTATGGGGGCACAAAACATCCTCATGGGTCTCCAAATGGATTGAACAAGCTTGTATCCCATCTGTAAGGGTTGGAAAAATGATGCAAGCCCTCCGTTTGTCTCCCATGGTGAGACTATCTGGGCCCTGAATCAATTGCCCAGTGTGTGGTGCAAGAGTGTAGCTGAGTGAGCAAGGTGGTCTAGGTGCATCATCATCGTCAAATAAATGGAACATGAGCAAGCAATGAGTGGAATTGAAGGATCCCATGATGTGGCAATCTACTCTTTGCTATGGTGGAGGCCCATGGCTTTCAATGCTCACCCTACAAATGCTAATATGATCCTATGGAGGGCTTGGACCTCGTATAGGGAGACCAAACCCAAGATGAAAACCCACCTGCAATCATATGTAAGATCCAATGTGTCCCCTCACCTTCCAGTACAACCAAACATTAGTGCAATTGAGTAATGAGCTTACAAATCATGGAACCAAGTGGACACTTCATAGTGGCATGCCCTTCCATAGTGGGCTTTAGAATATACAAGTGTCTCCAGTTCAAGAAGAAGGTTAACCAAGGGCCCTATTAGGTGGTTTCAGCCTCTAAGGGGAGTGACATGTCCATGTTACATCCATGAAATGGTAGGTGGCATGTGATATAATGATGGAACATAGTGGGGCATCAAGGGAAGGCTCCAAGCCACATGCCATGATGCAAGGGTAGCTATGATAGGGGAAGCCCACGCTTGTGTGTATAAATGGAGGAGAGAGCAGTCATGTTACATGAGTTACCCCAACCTTTGTTTTTCCACCCTTCTACGTATGCCTTTTGCCTTTCATTGATTTTTCTTTTTATAACTCTGCTCGAGGCTTCAGGGGAGATGAGAGCATGGTGCATAAGATATAATAGTGAATACCCCGTTTAGGTGGGGTAGTTCATCGCCCACCAAGGGTTGGGACAATCATGGGTTCCTTAATGATATAAGGGGGGCTAATATAAGGGGCCTAAGAACCACGGTGATGGCCATAATGATAGGGGTAGAGCTCATATTTGGCTTTTGCCCACGTGCTAAATTTGCATGTCTCGACCATCTTTTGCATTTTGTGGTACATTTTCTGTTGAGAGTGGCCAAATTATGCTTTTTCCTCTTTTTTTTTTTATTTTTTATTTTTTCAGCTACACCAAGCCTGACCCAAAGTGTGGACAAGGGGAGGGGGGAAGCTAACTCCTTGTGGACCCAATGGACAAATGTGGACCTAGATGGGTAACATGGTGAAAGGGTTATAATGAATGGAAGGGAGTGATGTATGGTGTCGGGAAGTAGGACCAATGTTGCACAAAGCGGGGACGTTTTTTGGAAGCGGGGATGCGGAAGCGTCATTTTCCAAAAATCTAGGAAGTGAAGCGTCTGCTATATATATATATATATTTATATTTTTTTGCATTTATACTCAAAACAAACATCCAAAATACCAAATTAGTTGTATAATACATGAAAACATGCATATTTTTGCATAAATCAAGATAGATATAACATCCATTGTACATTAATGATTAATTATTCAAGCATCAACCATTTAGATGCATCAAGCATCTAGAATCTAGATTCTTCTCCTCTTGTCTAGCCTTTGCCTCTACCTCGATTGTCTAGGGATATTAGTCAACATTGCCCAATTTTGATCAAACTACCTAATTCAAGACTTAAAATATGGTAGCAAAAGCTTAACATGCTTGATCGATGATTTTGACTTGATTGAAAGGTAATTTTTTGCTAAGGGCGTGCCGCGTGACAAAGGAGTTCAACAATTAACACCACCAACACTAGGGTACATATAGGGCTTGGTGCTCTGGATTAAATGCTAATCGCATACCTTCATACTTGATATAATCTAATGAAATGCCACAATCCCATTGATCCCGAATTCCTGAAAACTGTTAAGTTTGCTGAATTTTGAATTGGATATGAAATTCTATTTTCTCCATATGAAGTCCAATGAGGTTGGAACCACTCTCAAACATCCCAAGTCATTTCATGGTAATGTTAAAAATTTAAGTAAAAGGATGAAAATGAAAAATAAAGGAGAATGTCACTTTTACTTTAAGAATTTAACATTACCATGAGGGAGCATCTGCTATGTTCATATATTTTTTTGCCTTCATTCGTCATCCTAACCGAAGGTGGACCCACCCCCAACAAGCAAACTCACCTAAAATTAAAAAAAAAATTGAAAAAGAACAACGATTTTCTGAACGCTTTTCCGGAAGTGTACGCTTCCTCCTCCGAAGTGCCACGCGTCCGACACCCGAAGCGTCGTACGAAGCGCGCTTCGGTGCTTCCGAATTTCCAGGAAGCGGCAAAAAATTCAGAAATTCGGAAGCGCGCTTCCGGCCAAGCTTCCTAGGCACTTCCGTACGGGACGCGCTTCGGGGCTTGGAACCGGGGGGGGGGCGCTTCGTGCAACATTGAGTAGGACCACACAACCAAAATCAGGGTTTCCCATGTAATGCAACTTCTAAAGCTAGTAGCCAATAAATGAGATCTCACGGGACTAAGATAAAGGTTAACCATCAAATTGGACAGAGGAGACGAGTACAAACCAAACCCACTCTTTCCGTCGAATCCCCTCACTAATCCATGCCCAAAAGTGTCCATGATAAGTAAACAAAAATACCCAACTACACAATGAAAAGCCATACCTTCGGGGTTGGAAGGCCCACCTTCAAACATATGATCATAACAGATGGGTGAGGGAGCATATGGCTGGCTCAGGTAGTGGAGATGGTGGCACATCAAGCTATCTGGTGGCTGCAAGGGGTTGTTGGCTGAGGACCATCTAGGAGAAAAATCCCCCCCCCCCCCATGGATATCACCCATAGATGGTAGGTAACATTTGGCTCCAACTGGGACATGATCTCTCAGAAGAGTGCACAAACGTACTTGAACGGGGAGGTCATGAGAACACCAACAATCTCTTGGGACTGCAGACCTGTTACCTGCACATATCAAAGACCAAGCACATGGGGCAACATGTTTTTGCGGTGTCTTATGATCGCCCATGCTTATATTAGGCCATAAAAATCAACAAGAAATAAAATTTTATTCTAAATGCAATTTAATCTAAATGCAACTAATTTAGCATGATAATATCATATGATGTTAGTTCTAATGCAAAAAATCAACATGCGATGCAGCCTACCCTAACATGCATATAATACAAGGTCAAGTATCAAGAAAAGGGGTGATATGACTTAGTTTGATCGGTTGTGGCCAAAGTTCGCTGTCAAGTTTAGCAATATAATAGTAATCCTCACCGACCTTCCCATGAATCTTGACAGGAATAGGGTCTTTATCAACCAACACCACATCCCCAACCTTGTACTCCTTTTTAGGCTTCCATCTCTTGTTTTGCTTGTGATTGGTGCTTTTAAGGATATGAACCTCTTGAAAAGGGAGAATAAGAGATGGTTGCACTCAAGGATTTTGTAATAAGGGATTGGCCCTGGTTTTACCACATGAGTAGGATACATAGGTTCTCTATAAAGGGTGAAGGGAGTTCCATCAAACTGCGGAATGGTGACATAAGATAAATCCATTTGGAGTAGACCACCCATAATAGCAGCCCATTTCCTAGCTAATAATATTCCCCATACATCGAGAATATCTTTGACCACTACATCCATGAGTAATGATATATTGAGGTTCATGGCTAAGGAAACCTTCAGATCTTTTATGAGGCCTTCCACTTTGATAGGTTGGGAGTTGAAACCACAAATTGCCTTATACTTTCGGGCAATGCTAAGATTTAGTTGCTTCATGACTTTTAATGGCATGATATTTGCGGAAGCCCCTGAATCCAACATACGATTATGCAATAGGAGGTCATTAATAGCTAAGGTGAGCAAGAATGATTCATTTTCTGGGTTTGAATTCGAGAGGTGAATGTTTTGTACTGTTATTGGTGTATCTTCCTCTTCAAACCCAAAGGCTTTTGTGGCTTGCCATCATTGTCATGGGAGTTTCACAATCTCTTTTAAAGGAACTTGTATGGTCATCTTTCTTATAGCAGTACCTAGATCAACATCAAGTTCGACCTTCTTACCCTTGGACTTGTTTTTGGGCCCTCCCTTATGAGGATTCTTCTTAGAACTATCTTTCTTAGGGGGATTCTTCTTAGGAGGCTCTTTAAGCGGAGGTTCTTTAGGAAGGGACTGCTTAGGAGGAGACTCTTTCTTGTTAGGTTCCTTTGAGGCTGTGGAAGGGTCTTTATCATCCTTTCGTGAATATTGAATCCCTTTAGATCTCCCACTATCATTAACAGTAAGGATTGGCTCATCCTTTTCTTCTTTAATGGTTGATTCATTAATCGAAGGATGAGCGTATGAGCCACCTAGCATAATGTTGAAGGTGTGGGAATCTACAATATTAGCTTGCTCATCACTCTCTTCATCTTCACTTTCTTCTTCATCACTTTGTTCACTTTCAGAAGATGGTTCTTGCTCCACAATATTAGTTGGGGCTAATGTGTTAGGAACTTGAGACGAGCTTTGCTTCCCTTCATCATTTGTCTTCTTAGGAAAAGGCTTGTTTTTGGGAATGAAGCTTGATTTTTGGGCCTTTTGTAAGGTGGTGAACTTATTCATGTAAAGTCTGTCCCTTGAGTTCATTTCCTCAGATAGCTTATCAACCTTCTTAAGGAGAACTAAAAGGGTTTCCTTAGTTTGGTCTTTGGACTTACTTTTATTGACCTCAACCTTAGCTTTAGGATGCTCATCCACATCCATTTTCGAAATTCTCAGGTTTTGTTCAACTTCCATAACTATTTCTTTGGCCTCAGCGAGGCTCTGCGGTTTTTTATTTTTCAATTCATATGTTAAATGACCACCCACGACTTTGATGAATTTGTCAAGTATATTTGCATCAGGAGGCCTAAAGTTATTGGGGATGTCTCTAACTACCTTGTCAAACTTTTGGATAAATTCTTTAATGTCCTCCCTTCCCCTACTTATGTGGTAAAACTTTTCAATGTTGAAAGACCCTTGGGCATTAGATGACCATCTTCTCATGAAAATTTCCTCAAATTGGTCAGCATCATTTATGCTACCATCAGGGAGACTAAGATACCACTCCCTAACCTGCCATTCAAAAGACAAGGCAAACAACATCATGATACTGTCATCATCTTCTATTAACCTAGGATAGATCATCCAATATAAGTCATCAACATGATCATAAGCACTTTTGGTGGCATCACCCCTAAATTTGGGTAACCAATCATTATATTTTTCAAGTGAAGGCTCAGGATTGCCACTCAACTTTAGAGGTCCAAAAACACTAGCCAAATGCCTTTTACTTCATGGGATTTTGGGTTGGTTTTAATTTTGGTTGGTGTTAGAAGTTGTTGCCATCTTGGGAGTAGAATCACCGACCTCTTCAAATTCAGGGAGAAGGTTAGTTCTAACAGGCGAGGGAGTTTGTTCTCCCCTTCTTGCAGCAAACCTAGGTAAAGGAGGAATATTGTCACTTTTAAGCAAACTAGGGGATTGGACAATGAATGGAGTCGTCAGAGGAATATTTGAATTGTCGTTAATGAATCAATTCCTCAATGATTCACAAGGGTGGTAGACATGCTCCCCCCCTGTTGGAAAATGTAACTAGGTTTGGTCTTCATTTAATGTATTTGAGTCATCTTGTAATGTACTTATCCAAAGAATAAAGAAAATAATTTTTATTATTGATTTAATTGACTTGTCAAAGCATGGGTTTCATGCTTGGGTCAAATGTATAGGTCAAGCCTCCATTGTAGGTTATTGTCTCCATCAAGTCCCCTTCAAAGACGACATCAAATAAGATCATCATCAAGTCGGCTTCATTTAAATAAAACTCAAGTCGACCTCAACATGTGAAGGCACAACCCCTCAAAAGTCATGTCGGCATCATTTATGATGGACAAACCACTATATATACCAAGCTGTGATTTTCACATTTCATCAACTCAGAAGCTTGCCATTTTCAGAGGATATTTTTGGTGTCACTACAGGAGCTCGAATGATCTCGGTGCTGTCGCAGAAGGTCGGATCTCTAAGATTTATTGCAGATTATAGGGAACTGTTTTCAGTGCTATTACATAGTGAGAAAGTTCAGATTACCTCTAAGATGAAGGTCGGATATCACAGTAAGGGAGTAACATTGTTTCAGTACCACAACAGTGAGAAGGGTCAACGTTAAGGGTATAACTACAGTGATAATGATTTGGTCTAAGGTTAAGGGTATAACAACTATGATATGGGCTCGGTACTACAACAGTGAAGATCTCAGTGCAATCTCTATTCCAATGTAATTACAGTGAAGAGTGAGAAGGATTCGATGTCTTCACAGTAAGAAGTGTTGATGTCTCAGTGTGAACTCAGTGGCAAGTATTCGATGAAAACTCAGTGACATTGATGCAAACCCAGTGAAAGAAGGATGACTTGATGGAGGTAGTCTCGAGTCTAGTTTGTAAGGGTCATGGTCGTCTCATCTTGAATCTACTGAAGGAAGAATTTTGACTGGGTTTTCCCCTCAAGGGGGGTTTTTCCCTGACAGCGTGCCTATATCTTGTGTTCTCTTCTATTTGTTACTTGGCGTTAATCTTCATGATAAGAAAAGATAATTAAGAGATCTAATACTAATAAAGAAAACATCACAAGTTAATGTCATAATAAGAGAAATTAATTAACTGGCAACTCCTTGGATTTCCCAACATGGTAACAGAGCTATGGTCATGGACAAAGGCAGTTTGAAGACCACTTATACAATCTTTGAGGAAGGTTCTGTATTGAAGATCAAGCCAACTTAAGAAGGAGGGTATACCTCACTCCACAGTAAATCTCGGGTCAATTTTGTAAATACAATCACTGTTTCATTAACACCCAAAGAAAAGATTCGGTAATCTAAGGAATAGAGCCTCGGTGATATATCAAGTTCAGATATTTTCTAGATTGGGTTCGTAGCATTTTCGGTAATGGCATAGTCCCAACATTTTCGGAAAAGGCTCAATCTCAACACTTCTTGAAGGCACAGTAAGGACATTTCTGTGAAGGTGCAATAAAGATATAACTTCGTTATACATTTTAGAGATAAGCTCAAATGATTTTTGGTGGCATTACAGGGATACGCTGAGATACTAACCACAGTTTGGTGCTTCTTTAGATTCGGTATTACCACATTTCACTGCCTCCACAGTAACCACAATTTCGGTGATATGTCATAGTGACTTGGTCCTACTTCAGTATCATATTTTGGGTGCCATTTCAGTTTAGTGCCACCGCATCGACATCAGTTCAATGCTCTTAATAAGGTCTTAGTGGTGTTACAATGATAAGGTCAAAGCATTGAAAAATATTTTGTCTTCCACTCGTTGAAGGAATGGAACTTGGTACAACTGCCTATGAAAATCTATCAAGTTCTAGCACAAGGAACCAAGTAAGTATTGTTACGGCAACAAGTCTAATAAGTTATCAAATTAAGAGGTACGCAATCACAAGGTACATATGTTCATGAGTTTTTAGATTTAACATTAAATGATTCTTGCTTATAACTAGACTAGGATAAAGATAGTACTCCCTAGATTAGAACCTTAATACTTGTTTTCTAGAGTTTACAAATAATCTAGGATGTCAAGTTTTTAGATTTAACAATAAATGATTCTTGCTTATAACTAGACTAGGATAAAGATAGTACTCCCTAGATTAGAACCTTAATACTTGTTTTCTAGAGTTTACAAATAATCTAGGATGTCAAATAAAAGGTCCCACTGCTGATTGAAAGAATGAACAACTTATCATAGGATTCCATCCTCCATGATTATGTAGAAAATCTAACTTGAGAAATTAAATTATGTCCTTGGTATCACATATTGTGCTTGTAAGTATGTACTACAGGTATAAAAGATGATGGCTTAATACAAAAAAAGAACACTTCAAGGAATCCTTACTAGGTTTGCCTAGGAACATCTCCAAGTATGTCTCAAACAATACTCCTTACAAGATTCTCTTAAAAATATGATCTTCTTATTTTTGAAGGTTGCATTACATTACTGACATCGTTATGTCTAACTATCTTGAATCATAAAGATTCTTGTTCAGGCTGATTCATCTTTTGATAAATCTACCCTCCTTATATTCTTCAATTATTTTATAGAACCCTAGATAGGTTCTTTGGAAAACCCTAACCTAAGGGTATGTTGAAAATGAATGAAACCCTAACCTACTTAGGGTTATTGATGGAGTCTAAAGAAATTGCTATTATGTTTGATGATGTCATGTTTGGGGTCTTGGTGTGATCATGAAAACCCTAACTTGTTAGAGTTGAATGATGATTGACTAAAATCCTGAACCTTTGAAGTTTTGATATCGTAGGGTTTGCTTTGCTATGAAACTGTAGATCTTTATGGTTTGGTTGGGCCTATAAGCAAACCCCTTGTTATGTATTTAGAATCCTAGGAATGAAACCCTAGGTATGTGTCCATATGGTTGAAACCCTAGCTTGGTCTAGGTCGGTATATGTCTAATGTGTTGTCTAACATATGTTATGCTTATGATTGATTCCTAGATATGTGTGTTGACCTAATTATTGTTGGTCATAAGCCCTTGTCTGAGTTTGATATTCTAGGATGATGATTTGAAAATCTAGGGTTTTGCAGCTAAACCCTAGTAGTAGCTAATTTCTCTAGTATGTGTGATATGACCATCTGGAATCTATGAATCTATATAGTGACTGCTGAGAATTTGTAGATGCAAATATAGGGTTTACATCAAACCCTAGTAGATGCTAGTCATGATGTTAATTGAGCTGTGATCGTTTTTTATTGTTGAGTTTATTGCATGAAATCTAGGATATGTATGAAATCCTAGTGAGGAGTCTAACATATGAATTTTGATAGTTGTTAGACACATTACTTGTTTGAATTGTTTCTAGGGTTTGCTATATGAAGGAACTTGTCGTTGAAAGAATATTGAAACCCTAGATATAATGAGTTTGATATCCTGATGAGCTATGAAATTGATTTATGGTTTGTAACTAAACTTGGGCAAGAAGTTGAAGTATTGAAGTATAGTATCTTGTTGATTATGTTTGTAAAGTTTAAATGCTTCTGCTATTATAAGTTTTTGATATGGCTAACTTCATGCTTCTATAATTTTGGTTGTACTTGCTATTTAAGTTGTGCAGGTACATCATCTTCAAGTTGGTGAAGATGATCGTAATTAAAGTTGATGTGATAAGCATGATATATGAATGACTCTGATAAGAAGGATGGAAGCCATGAAAGATTCTCCGATGTCGTAAAGAAAAAGTAGAACTCCCTAAATTAAGAGGGAGTTTGGATGAAATCTCCCTAGGTTAAGAGGGAGCTTGAATGAAAGGAATCTCCCTAGGATAAGAGGATGATTGAGAATATTCCTTGTACAAGAATGATTAGATCCTCTCTGATTAAGAGGGAGTGACAAATATGGTTCTCTACTTCATGTGTCATGCACTAGACCAGGACTAACAATCATAAGTTTTAGTGAAGGCCATGAGTGAGAGAAGGAAATTGGAGAATGCATTTTGAGGTGCTGCTAAAAGAAGGAAAGCAAGATCTGATTGAAGAATATGTTGTTGCATATAAAGTAGGAAAGGAAAGTATATGATTAAGGAATGTTCTGTCAAAGATTCGGTTGATAGTCCTAATATGAAAAGTTGAGAAGCAACATCAAGTTGTTTGGAAGACCTTGGAGGTTTGTATTTGATTATGTACATGAGAAAGTATATTATTGACTGGGGTTGTTTTTGTACAGGTAAATCTCTCGAAGCTTTTGAGAGCATGCTAGTTACCGATCAATTGATCAGGAGAGATTTGTTGTCCTTGATCTGCTGGATCAAGGAGAGGCTTTGTGAGTGAAGCATTGCCTGGGAGGACATCTGGCCGACACTTTGTGTTGATGTCTAGGTCCCAAATTTGGAAAGGTGGCATTGGTCATTGAGCTCTGACACGCACCTGGATCTTTGGGTTGATGGTTAGCAAGTAAGCCCAATGGTACGTAGAGAGGCTGAAAGCTTGAGTCCATCTTAGTCCCACCCAGATAGATTGCCCTGGTCAAGAATCTAGTCCGTGGCATTGTGGTGCCTAAATTGTTGAGAGACCAATGGATAGATTGCCTTGGTCAGGAATCTAGTCCATGGCATTACGGTGCCTAAACTTCTTCGTAGATGATGTGTTTTGAGATCTTCCATGTACCTCCTTGATTATATGTAAATATGAATACCTCCCTAGTTAAGAGGGAGTGTTGGAAAATGTAACTAGGTTTGGTCTTCATTCAATGTATTTGAGTCATTTGGTAATGTACTTGTCAAAAGAATAAAGAAAATATTTTTTATTATTGATTTAATTGACTTGTTAAAGCATGGGTTTCATGCTTGGGTCAAATGTATAGGTCAAGCCTCCATTGTAGGCTTTAGGTTATTATCAAAGTCAATTGTTTATTGGTCAAAAGACTCCTTCGTCAAGTCCCCTTCAAAGACGTCATCAAATAAGATCATCATCAAGTCGACTTCATTTAAATAGAACTCAAGTCGACCTCAACATGTGAAGGCACAACCCCTCAAAAGTCTTGTCAGCTCATTTATGATGGACGGACCACTATATATACCAAGATGTGATTTTCGCATTTCATCAACTCAGTAGCTCACATTTTTCAGAGGATATTTTCGGTGTCACTACAGGTGCTCGGATGATCTCGGTGCTGTCATAGAAGGTCAGATGATTATTGTGGATTACAGGGAGTTGTTTTTAGTGCTATTACATAGTGGGAAAGCTTGGATTACCTCTGAGATGAAGGTCAGATATCACAGTAAGGGAGTGACATTGTCTAGATACCACAGTCGTGAGAAGGGTCAACGTTAAGGGTATAAATACAGTGATAATGTTTCGGTATAAGGTTAAGGGTATAACAACTATGATAAGGGCTCGGTACTACAAGAATGAAGATCTCGGCGTAATCTCTGTTCCAATATAATTACAGTGAAGAGTGTGAAGGATTCGATATCTTCACATTAAGAAGCGTTGATGTCTTAGTGTGAACTCAGTGGCAAGTATTCGATGAAAACTCAGTGACAAGAATTCAATGACATGGATGAAAACCCAGTGAAAGAAGGATGACTTGATAGAGGTAGTCTCGAGTCTAGTTTGTAAGGGTCATGGTCGTCTCATCTTGAATCTGCTGAAGGAAGAATTTTCACTGGGTTTTCCCCTCGAGGGGGGTTTTGCCTGACAGCGTGCTTATATCTTGCATTCTCTTCTATTTGTTACTTGACATTAATCTTGATGATAAGAAAATATGATTAAGAGATCTAATACTAATAAAGAAAACATCACAAGTTAATGTCATAATAAAGGAAATTAATTAACTGCCAACTCCTGGATTCCCCAACAAGCCCCCCCCGAAAACGATGCCAAAAATGTCACTGCTCAATCTAGCAGGGGTATTAGGAGGGGTTCCTATAGAGCAACTACTTGGTCAAGTGGCAACAATGGAGCAATAACCCACTGTCACCTTAGCTAAATCTCCCTACTCTTTATGGACTTTCACTGATGAGAGGAGTCCCGATATTAGGGAAATCACTAAGAATAATGTATCAATGGTGTGGAGGTAGTGATTTCAATAGCTTGTTCAAAGGAGAGACTGTATTGATGAGATTTACTTGCTCAAAAAGCAAGATGAATGGATCTCTAAGAAGGGCTACAGGGAGACCTAGACCTAGGGTTGTGAAGTATTTCTTGATATATATTATAAAGTACCCTCGACCTAAGAATCCTACGAGAATAGGGTTTTCTAAGTAATCCTTGTGAAATTGGAGTGACAAAGTTGCGGGACCACAAAGAAACCCTATTGGACCCAAATGAGGTCAAGGGTTTGGCGTGAAACTTCAAAAAAGGGTCTTCACCAAGTGAGGGAGAAGAAAAGGATCAAAGAGATAAGATTTGACTTTAATTTTCAATGCAATGATCCTTGATGAAGCCACTAACCAAATGAGACCTAGGGATAATGGTTCTTGAACTAGGGCTTGGCAAAACTTGAGATTCAAATGTCGGAATGGCGTCAAAATTGGAGCACCTCTCAAGGACACACAAATGCAATTCTAGACCAAATTTCATTAATTTTGGAGGTTGATTTCTTGTGATGTCCTAGGAGACACTAGGGTGAGGGCTTAGAAAAGGAGAAATGGAGGTGAAAAATATTTTCATTTTGGTGATCACCAAGGACTAGACTAGTGCCTAGCCTATTAGGAGAATGGAGTCCATGATATTTTGATGTTTAGAGTCTCTTTTATCCAATCAAGGAGTTCCTCAACAATTTCACATAGCCCTAAAGGCAACAATTAGATTGCTAGGAAAATTTATTCTTCTTTGACGCTGCAATTGATGACTTATCAAGGCAATTATGAAGATCATATACCGTTAGGACATTCATTCACTATACCATGCATGAAACATATGAAAAATCCTCACAAAGTCAAGATTCAACAAATTCGCATTTTCATTAGGGCAACAACTCCAACTTCATGAGCGAAAATTTCATATATTAAACATGTTGCATAAATAAAGAGATAGATCATGAAGGCACTTACAAGTATAGCTAAATTATCCAATCATCAAGATAGACAAAAATCAAAGCTCCAAGACCAAGACAAGATTCCCAAACATCAAAATGCGTCAAAGATATCCAATTCATCCTCCAATAGCTATAGCGAAATTCTCAAGAAGAGATAATGATCCAAATCCCAGTGATGATCAAATGAAATGATCATCACATCAATATATGTCCTCCTCAAGGGGTTCGAATTGCCTAATTAGGCCTAATGATGCCTCACCTAATAAAATAATGCGCAAAAATAACATTATTTGGTGACAAACCCACCAAAATAGCTCCATAATACAAAAATAAACCTCTCTAGTGTTAGAAATTATAGCAAGAAAGACTCAATTTGACTTGTGCCTTAGTCAAATTGAGTAATTCGATTTTCCACATCAACAGGATGACTTGGATTGCAGTTAGCTTGAGTGACATGGCCTTGTCACTTAGTTAGATCAACAAATTCGAGTTTGTAGGCTTGGAGTAGAGTTGTGCATGTAGTGATTGCTAAAATTTAGCAATCTAGTTCAGTTATTTTCAGTTGAACTCAGTTAACTGAGCTCTAGTCATTAGTTGAGTCAGTTGAAGGTCAGTTGAGTAGTTATGACTTGTTAACTCACCGATGCTTTAGTTAACTAGTCAATCAACAAAAAATAGCCCAGGCATACATGGAATTCAAATTGCCTAGTTGGAGTGGAAGAAAGGACACATTGTAATCATCAATTGTTTACTAGTTGAGTGTACAGGCTTGGCAATTAAGTAGGTGATCAATTCTTTGGGATTTGTGCAAGGAAATAAGGAATTCCCCTATTCTTTAGGAGCTCAATATCTCTAGGATTGTGCAAGGAAATAGGAGGAAGTTGGGGGTCTTGAATAGACTAAGTGTTGGCCAAAGATAGTCATTCAACAGGACAACAGTTTTACAGTGTAGGGTGTGCTTCAAAGCTTGAAGTTGACGTTGTAATAGTTTCTCATTCTTATCTAATTAATGAAAAGTAGTGGAGTGGTTATTCCTAGTTGGGTTCCCTTGTAAAATCATTGGGTTCCTTGTGTTTTGATGGTTGCATGTGTTTCTATCTTGTGATTTTCTATTCTGCAGATTGTAGAAGAAATTTGTAATGTCAACCCTTATTGCAGAAACCCTAGTTTGCATGTGTGAGGAAAATATGGTAGAATAAGTCTCTTTTCTTCTTCGTTGGAGTATCTCCTTTCTCCTTAGCAACTTGACCTTTAAATTGATTCTTTTGAGCCCTAAAATTCAGTTCCTTAAGGTGATTGCAATTTATGTTCTTGCTGCTACAAAATCGATGCCCTAATTTCGCACATGTGAGAGATGGTAGCCCAAAACAACCCTCTAAAAACTTTGCTTCCTTCTTCCTTTAGTTCTCCTTCTCTTTGCTAGGATTTCGGCTTCTTTTCTTGTCTTCTTGTGATCGAACTTGAGTGTGTGTGTTCTTCTCCAAATGAGGTCGATGGCACTCTTATATATAAGGCCACTATGAGGCTCGATCGACCCTTATGCTAGGCCGACTTGTAGACTTTTGGCCGACTTGATCTTGGAGGGTCTTTAGACATGACTTTGACTTACATAAATTCTTACAAAGTGCCCAATGGGGTCTTTCATACATGACAATGACTCAAATTGACTTCTTGACTCTATGACTAACCCTAGAAGCACTCAATGGGTGCTTGACTTATAAATAAAATAATCTTGAGCATGAAACCCATGCTACAAAATAATAATAATAATTTTATTTCGTTTTACAATATACAAGAATCAAGAGTACATTTCATATTTATGAAGACCGAACCTAGTTACCTATTTCAACGCTCCCTCTTAACTAGGGAGGTATTCATAATACATACAAGGTACTTGGACATTCTCATACTGAAGAATTCTCATAAGAAGAGTCGGATTGGTAAGCCATCTCATAAGCTATTATTTCAACCTATCTCATTGCATCTCATCATATCAACCAACATTGTCACATAGCAAGGCCTTGACTAACAACTGTATCTATCCACAAGATTAGAGCACAATGTTGGCGAGACAAAGACTTATAAACACCATCATCATTATCTCTTAAGGTACATGCCCCATCTGGATGTTCATAAGGTATGTTCTTCAAGGACCATTCTTTTCTTGGATTAACACATCCTCAAGGAATTTCCTCTTCGACTACTCTTACCTATTGGATGCCCTACCTCATCCTCAAAGAGTATCAGAAACCAGATGCTTTCCCAATCCTCCATTCTTTCTTCATGAAGGAGACAAGAATGATGTGTCTATCTCTCCCTTTCAACTAGGGAGGATCTACTCATTCCTATAGAAGGAATATACCCAAGCTCCCTCTTGCCTAGGGACTTGCCCAAGCTCCCTCTTAAGTAGGGACTTGTTATTAACAACAACTATTTGCTCTTCAGTGGAGATCATCGTACTATCAGTTGCTTGTAGAGCTCCTTCCTTCGACATCATGTTAAGAACTTCAACTTCTTCATCATGGAGCCTTCTTCTTCGAGAACTTCTTCGTAGGGCATTGACCATCTTCATCACTTCCCTTCAACGAAACATAGTGCCGAGCCTATAGTCATGTCACCCTTTTCTTCATTGGGATGTGATCTTCAGTCCACATCTGGCTATCCTTCATACAACTACCTCTTCCAAGTCATGCTTCCATTAGGATCTTCTATCCAGTCTCATGAGTACTAGTTGTAGGTGACTTTCTACAACCCTCTTTCGATAGCTCTGTTTCAACTCAACTAGATGCATTCTCAACAATCAAATGAATCTTAAATCAAGGTTGCCTCTTTATGATGGCCTTTCAATATGACATCAACTTCTTGCAGCATCAACATCCTGCACATGTATGAATCCATCTCCAAGACATTCATTACCAAGGTTCTTCTTCTACCTTTATCGGGGTCTTCATTTCTCGAAGGAGATGTCATAGCTAATCCTCGTAGTCATCAAATGTTGATTACTTATTTTATCTTACGTGAATATAGATACATCTTTAACAAACTCTTCTTTCATCCTTTTCACATATTGCTTCCGCAGGATCTTCTATACATAGTTCTTTCATCATAGGAACCATAGTTTCCAACCACCTCATATTCTTCATGAGATCATGTCATGTTGATTTCATCTTGTCAATATGTAGGAGAGTTCAAGATACATTGTATTCATATCTTTTACAAGGAAGAGTCCCTTTTTCTTCAGTCATGCTCGTGAGATAGAGCATGCAACCATTCTATCTGCAACCATATGATGACATGAATTTATTATCAAATATATACATACCTCGTCCTTCATGTGGTCATCTAGACTTCCTTCTAGCAACTTCCTTTCCTTGTTTGAAGATGAAATTACTTCAATCAACTTGAATGCTGCACATCTTCGTCATCATATCATTATCCTTCTTAACTGCGGATTCCACTCTAGGTGGAATGTGACACTTGCTTCTTCCAAGTAGAGGTGAATCTTTTAACAAAGATTCCAATGGAGGATCTTGATGATCCTCATCCTGCAAATGCTTCTTTTCTAATTATGATGATGTGTGACAACCTCTTATCTTTCTATCTTTCTAACCATAAACTGCTTACTTCGGTTTATCCTTTTATGCTTCCAATGAAGATGCGATGAGCTACTTTCCTTCTATCATGTAATATGATTGCTCCAACCATATAGACTTCTATTTCGGCTATCTTTCCATGCATCTATGATGATGTCATCTCCATCTTTGCTATAATGCTTCCTATCATGTGTGACACATTTTATCATGACAACTAACTTGTATATGCTTGAAAGTAAATTAATTGTGTGGGAGACCTTCTAATAATGGAGGTCTATCACTTCTTCCTTCTTTGACTTCTTATTTTCTGGTTCTTCAATTTCTTCGGTGATATGGGCTTCATTTCTTTCCTTTCTCTTCTTGTTGTCCTTCGAGTTTAGGACAATTTCTTTTGAAATGCCCATATTCATTACATACATAACATTGGATCTTTAACATGTCGATCTTCTTTTGAAATCCTTTTTGAGGTTTCCCTTTCTTCTTTGCCATAGCTGCAAATGCTTGAGTTTGTTCGCTTAATCCAACATCATTCTTTTCCTTTAAACTAGTTTCCTCAATTTTGCATAAATGACAATAGATCATTGAATGGGGTAGTTTCCTTCTTTCCATAGATACTTGATACATAGTTGCCCAATTCACCAAGTAGACATTATTTCTCCAAGTTCTTGTAGTTGATCTCTTATTTGAGATACCTTCATAATGTATGAGGCTACCCCTTCTTCCTTTGATACCTTCATTTTGTATAGTTCGATTCTCAATGATATAATTTCTCTTGCAGTGCTTACAAAGAACAATTCTACAAGCTTTTCATAGATCCCTTTCCCTATTTTCAACTTTGCTACATAAGGGGTGAGAGAATCCTTGATTGACTCAATGATGATCCTTTGAGCCCTTGTCTCTCCTTTCATATATTTTGATAGAGCTTGAGATTGCTCTTGAGGAGGTTTGGAGATTGATCCTGTGACATATTCACTAACTTCATTTTCTATGAGGATCAACTCTATTCCCTTCTTCCATGCAAGGTAATTCGATAACCCAACAAATTTGTTATTCTCCTTGCAAAAAGAAGTCGTTGTAGATTGAGACATAAAATATAGAATACTTACTTGTCAAGTGAAAATGCTCCTTTGATGATGATATCTTCAACTTTATGCCTTCTTGACAATTGAGGATGCCTTATTGATGATGATTGCTTCCTTGATGACCTTCTTTCTTCAAGTATGCTTGAGATGTGATCCTTTCAATGAGAGGGAGATTACCTTGATTTCTTTGATGAAGATGGCAATGCTTCTTCTTCCTTCCTTCGGATGATAATGTAGAATGTGGAGGCTTCCCAAGGTGCTTCAAATGTAGAGTCCTACTTGCTTTGAGTGGAGGTAAGGTCCTTTAAGTCTTCTTTTTCTTCAAGGTGGTGTTCCTTTATAGATTATGTGATCCTTGTGATGAGATGAATGGTCCTCCTTGATGCTTCTTATTTCTCCTTGATGATCTCCTTGAGTTCGGTCCTTATGTATCTTTCTTCAATTGTATGATCTTCAAGCTGCCTCTTCTTGTTGTTGTTGTCACCTTAGCTTTGATACCATGTTGAGAAATCGAGGGGAGGTTTATTAGGTGATTTCTCTTACTTTGATAACTGCTTGTGATGTTTTTTTTACTTAACTTGATGTACTTGTAGTTAGCTTCTTCTTTTACTCGATTATTATTATGTTCTTATCATCAAACAACTATTAAACAATGAAGATCAATGAAACAAGAGGACAAAAAATGTAGGCTGCTAGCTAGGTCCAAAACCTCTCCTCTTGAGAGGAAAACCCACAAGAATTCTTTTCTTCTTATAGAATCTTCAAATGATAAATTTCAAGACATAAGACCCTTGATAAAGATCCCTCCCAAACCAAGTCAACCTCTCCTTTGATGAACTTGTTCTTCGTTAAGTCAAATTGCTCCAAAACTACTTCAACTTCACAAATTCGGACCTACACTTCCTGGATTTCAATTTCGACCGTTACTGCAGAAACCCTAGCGTGCACGTGTGAGGGAAATATAGTAGAATAAGTCTCTTTTCTTATTCGTTGGAGGATCTCCTTTTTCCTTACCAAACCGACCTTCAAACTGATTCTTTTGAGCCCTAAAATTCGGTTCCTTAAGGTGATTGCAATTTATGTTCTTGCTGCAACAAAATCGATGCCCTAATTTCACACATGTTAGAGATGGTAGCCCAAAACAGTCCTCTAAAAACTTCGCTTCCTTCTTCCTTTAATTCTCCTTCTCTTCACTTGGATTTCGACTTATTTTCTTGTCTTCTTGTGATCGAACTTGAGTGTGTGTTTTCTTCTCCAAATGAGGTCGATGGCACTCTTATATATAGGCTACTATGAGGCTTGAACAAGTTAACAACCCTTATGCTAGGCCGACTTGTCTCTTTGTAAGATGACTTGTAGACTATTGGCCGACTTGATCTTGGAGGGTCTTTATATATGACTTTGACTTACATAAATTCTTACAAAGTGCTCAATGAGGTCTTTCATATATGACAATGACTCAATTGACTTCTTGACTCTATGACAAACCCTAGAAGCACTCAATGCGTGCTTGACCCATAAATAAAATAATCTTGAGCATGAAACCCATGCTACAAAATAATAATAATATTTTTATGTCTTTTTACAATATACAAGAATCAAGAGTACATTTCATATTTATGAAGATTGAATCTAGTTACTTATTTCAACAATCCTCATTTGGGCCCTGGATCAATTGCCAAGTGTGTGGTGCAAGAGTGTAGTCGACTGGGCAAGGTGGTCTAGGTGCATCATCATCGTCAAATAAATGGAACATGAGCAAGCAATGAGTGGAATTGAAGGATCCCATGATGTGGCAATCTGCTCTTTGCTATGGTGGAGGCCCATGGCTCTCAATGCTCACCCTACAAATGCCAATATGACCCTCTAGAGGGCTTGGACCCCGTATAGGGAGACCAAACCCAAGATGAAGACCCACCTGCAATCCTGTATAAGATCCAATGTGTCCCCTCACCTTCCAGTACAACCAAACATTAGTGCAATTGAGTAAATGAGCTTACAAATCATGGAACCAAGTGGACACTTCATAGTGGCATGCCCTTCCATAGTGGGCTTTAGAACATACAAGTGTCTCCAAGTTCAAGAAGAAGGTTAACCAAGGACCCTATTAGGTGGTTTCAACCTCTAAGGGGAGTGACATGTCCATGGTGACACCTAATCAGAGGGATTGGGTGTACAACTGTAATTAATGTAAATAAATGATAGAGAAGATAGAGAGTCATCGGGAGATGAACCGAACAGTCTCTCCCTCTTATATATAATAATGAACAACCTAAATGAATATGATAAGTTTTGTTTTGAGGAGTTACCTCTTGGTTTGACATGGTATCAGGGCAGGCGCCATTTTTTGGCTTCCTTTTTAATTTGTAACTCCTTTTCTGTTTTGCCTTTGTTTTGCATCTTCTGTAGGCTGACATCTCTGTCAAAACCCTGCGAAATCTCATTCATTGTTGTTGCGTCGAATGGCGCATTGAAGCCGAAGGCGTTGTAGTAACTTGGATTTCCTCCCTTGGTCCGGATCTTAAATGTCATGACCCTGCATATATAAATATCGTCGGGTCCGCTTTTAATTGCATATCGCTAGTCTCTTTGCCCTGATCAATACCACTACATGTTTGCGATGCAATCATACCCTTCATTAACCCTTTCGTATTTGAAGCTCCGCATACATTTTCTTATTCACTGCATATCCTTTTTCATATAAACTGCCAATGGTGATGACATAACCCGCTCGGACACAGTTCCCGAGGTTTCACTTTATCGAGCTCATTCTCCATCGTAGATCTCAAATCCCAAGATCCGACGGTTTATAGTGATTCTGGGTGCATTAGTTGCACGAGAGTTACCTGCCCGATACGAGCGGTTTTTCTCTCTCCCCTAGTCGCTACGTGTCCATCGCTTAGTGGAATTGGGCGCTCCCTTCTCAATACCACTTACCGTTTTTATCCGCCCGAAATGCCGCTTGTAACCCGAAATCCGCCTTTAGCCGTGGTTATCGCCCCGACTTGTTTTGCTTGCGATAACTGTTGATCGCTTACCATTGATGGCCATCCTTTGTTCATCTCCTCCGTTCATTTCCTTCGCTCATCTCCGCCATACAAAGCAACAAAAGAACTACAGCTACAGTCAAACTCTGATATTCGGGTGAACGTTGAATGTTGTTAAGTTGAACACTGTTGGTATAATGCTGTGGATATAACGATATGCATTCAATTATATCTATTGTGAGAGTAGTTCTCAATGGAAAGGAGAATTATCCTGAATGGTCGTGGAAAATCCAACACACTCTCATTTTTAATGAGCTATGGAAAGGAGTGTGTGTTGGACAAGGAGACGAAGCACCAGAACAACCTACCTCAGACAAGGAGCTCACAATTTGGGAAAATAAGAACAACAAAGCCTATGCATTGATTGCAACATCTGTAAGTGAAGAGGTGAGTAGACACATTTCGCCATTTTCAAATGCATTCGAAGCCTTGCAAAAGCTGAAAGAACTCTATGACTCACACTCTGCACTTGAAGTTGTTCAACTCATGATTAAACTCTTCACCCTTGAATTACAAAATAATGATCCTCTTGCTCTTGCATCCGAAGTAAAATCTGTAATGCATGATATCAAAGCCACTAAGGCTGAATTGGATATTCCTTTGATCGCTTTTCTCAAGGCACTTTATCCTACTTACTCCAATTATCTTGAGTCATTGCAAGCAAATGCAAATCTCAAAGATATTACCTTTGACTCCCTTGTGAAAAAATTTGTTGAAAGAGAGAAAGCTTTTGGAAAGAAGACAGCCCCTGAATCTTCTAAAGAGGCTATGTGCCTTGCTCATAAAGAAAAGAATCTTGCCCAAGATTCTTCCAGAGGAAGAGGTGGTCGAAGAGGAAGAGGAAGATATTTCAGAGGCAGGGGGGGCAGACACTCTCAAGGAGAAAAGTCAGATTTGCACTGCATACGTTGCAAAAGAAATGGATCACATGATGCCTCCACATGCAAGTTACCTTGGGACAAAATTGAGCAGCAAAGAAACCAACCCAAAGGTAAAACTAATGACACAGACAAAGGTAAAGCACCTGAATCCGCTCATTATGTTGTGGCACAATGTAATATTGGAGTAAATGAAGACTTATTTAATGCTTCACTTGCTTCTTGGAAAAATGATTGGTTGCTTGATTCAGGAGCAACTTGCCACATGACTCATAGAAAAGATTTTTTTGAAGAATTTACTGACAATGTTGATGGAGTAGTATACTTTGCAAACCAATCAAAACTCAAGCCATCAGGGCTTGGCACAATCAGGCTTAAATTGCCTGGTCTTCCAGACTTTCTTCTACATCATGTTCTATATCTCCCACAGCTGAAGAGAAACTTGTTGTCCTTGGTTCACATCCGCCAACAAGGTCACTCCATTCATATGTTTGATGGCAAGCTTGAGGTGAGAAAAGCATTTGACCACTCACTTGTCATGAGGGGGATAGAAGAAGAAAGGCTTCTTACCTCTGCTCGTGCACAACATTTCTCATACAATTCTCATTATGAAGAAGGTACACTTCCATCAAGTTTATTATGGCATGCTAGATTTGGACATTTGAACTATGACAGCCTCCGCTTGTTGAAGAAAAATGGTGTTTTTGGTTTGCCTACAATTCCTAGGAAGCTTAAGCAATGTGATGCTTGCATTCTAGGAAAGCATAGCAAACAGTCCTTTCATGATTCACACTCCAGAGCACATAGAAAACTTGAACTCATTCATTCAGATTTATGTGGTCCAATACTTGTTCCTTCTGCAAATGGAAATAACTAAGTCCCTTGACACGGGGATTCGAGTGTCGGATTCGGACATGTTGACCCCTCGAAACAGGACACATAGGATTTGTTACATATTATTTTATTAAATATATATATATATATATATATATTAAAAATTAGATATTTCTTACACAAATTCTAATTAATGATACAAATTCATTGATTTCAAACATAGATCTTCATCTATAGCATGCATAGTACATACAAAATTCAAATACATGTCAGTGGTCACATAAATCATGATTCATAAATGAAAGACAACTTACAACTACAAGATAATAAGATAAAGACATTGACAGCTGTAGTTTTCTCGTTAAGTCATCAAATCAAAATGTGTTACATAGGTAGTGCTGGTGCAATGCCAATGGCAAATAGAAATAGAAAGTATAAAACAACTACAGGTATACAAGCTTCAAGGCAATAGGTAGCCCATGACTCATGAGTCATCAATCCTCATATTCATCATCAGAATCAACATCAAAATGCGTTACATAGGTAGTGTTGGTGCAATGACAATGGCAAATAGAAATAGAAAATATAAAACAACTACAGGTATACAAGCCTCAAGGCAATAGGTAGCCCATGACTCATGAGTCATCAATCCTCATATTCATCATCAGAATCAGCATCAATGGTCATCATCATGGTCACCACTGCTCTCCTCTGCATCCTCCTCCTCCCCTGTATCCATAATCGCCTATGCATTTGCTGTTGTGGAGGATGACCCCTCTAAAATATCACCGTCATCAAATCTAATAGGCTCTAGCACTGGATCATTGAGATCCATGTTGGCCAATGCCAACTCAACACTGCTGTCCAGACCCATATCATCAGGAAAGACATCCCAGATCTTTGTCTTTCCCCTCAACCACTCTTCCCTCTGCCTGTAAATAAGACGAAGGTTGGTGTGCACATACACCATTGTCTCTGCCCTGGACTGCTCAAGCTGCTCTTCTTCACACTATACAAATTCCCATATGTGCTCCAATTCCTCTCGCAACAAGAGGATGAAGTCCCCTGAGAGAGGAGCCTCATGGCTAACTGCTGAAGAGGAGGGCTTGTTGCCCCATGATTTGCCCACCAAGAATAGGGCTTCTTAGCCCCCCTGTCTCTAATCACATCATATCTTGCAAATCAACCAGTGCCAGTGGAAAACTCTGGAAAGGCATCCTCCACCTAATCAAGCAATGCTCTATCCTGAAAAACCCGCCTGAATGCATCTTTCCTCCCCTGTGAGATTTCATCATCCATGTGAGGAGGGAATCTGCGGGAAGGTCCACCATTTAGCCACTCATGGCTGTAGTATTTTGGGTTCAATGAGTGAGCCAAACAATGTAAAGGTGTACAATTCTTGTCCCATCTGCTGACAAGAATATCCTATATAATACCACAGAAGGCCTCTAGTGATGTCTCATACTTAGGGCACTCACTCTGTAGAATAATGCTCCTCATAAACTCAATCATGGAATCCCATCCCTCATAAACCTCTCCTAGGATGGGTTTGTCTGTATCTGCAAATCGAAGCAAAGAAATGATAGGGTCCATGATCTGAATAATTAGATCTACCCTCTCCCACCAAGCATCATCTAGCAATGTGTCCTTCACTCTTTTAGAGGATACTTGATCTGTCTTTCTCCAAAAAGACCAAAACTTAGAAATAACCATGGCCCCAAGAGCGGTCTTGACCTCCCTCAACCTCTTCAACATCATGAATGAAGAGGCAAACCGTGTATCAGTAACTTCAACAATGATAGATTGGTGTACTCCTTGTAGATAGTGAGGGCATTTGTATGATTTTGCACAAAGTTACGGATATCTTGTGCATCCTCAATAATGTTACCAATCCAAAGCACATCAGAAGCAATGGATTTCAGTGCTAAGTTCAATGAATGGACAATGCAAGGTGTCCAAAACACTTGTGGATATTTAGCTTCCACAATCATGCCAGCAGCCTTGCAAACAGGTGCATTATCTGTAATGATTTGCACACAAGAATCAACACCTACATCTTCAATAACTTCAATAAATAACTCACCAATAAATTATGCATCATTTTATTCTCCAAGTGTATCCACTGCTTTCAAGAAAACTGGACCATTCAAGGAAGACACCATGAAGTTGATGATTGGGTGTTGTGCTAGATCTGTCCATCCATCAGAAACAATGCTAGCCCCAGATGTTGGCCATTATGCTACAATACGGTCAAGCATTTTGTGCACCTCTTTTTTTGCCTTCGTCAACAATGTGGTTCTAAGCTTCTCTGAACCAGGAGACACATACCATGATGGAGACCCGTGAGTTAGAACTCGACACATCTCAATAAATATAGGTGAGTGTGCAACATTAAATGGTATGAAGTTTTGATAGAAAAAGAAGGCAATGGTGAGATCAATCTCTTATCGTTTCTCTTTTTGAAAAATCTTGTCCATTGGACCAAGTGTAATTGCTCTTCTTTTCGCTGCTTGTCCCCCAATAGAACTCTCAAATGGAAATTTGATGGTGCCGTTCCTAAAAAATGGAAGGGGGTCTTCAATCTTGGTTTTTCTTGATTTTGCAGCCACATTTTCCATACCAACGGTGGACTCCTTTTTTCCATTTCTTTTCTCTTTTGTAAAGGAACAACTTTACAAGCTCCAATTCCACAACCTGGTAAAGCCAACAAATGGCCTTTCACACGGTAATATGTGCTTTTGAAAGAAATGTGACAAAGTTGCATTTCCATTGCACATTGCCTCCTCCCTTCCCTTTGGTGCTTGTCCCATCCTCTCTTGTGACATATTTCCACAAGGGATATTTCTCAATGTTGTCTTTAGGTCCTCCTCTTCCCTCAACATTACTTGCAGCAAACTCTGATGATATTGGGGGAGGAGGGGCATCTCCAATTGAGACATTCTTCCCCTTCCTTTGCTCCCTAACTGCTGCCTTTGATTGAGCCATGGATACTATAAAAAAATAAACAAAACATGCACAAATTTGTAAAAAAAATCATATACAAACTGTTGTAATAGAAATTTAAAAAAATAGAGATGAAATGCATGTACTTGGTGCTTGAATCTCCTTGCCGAACGCTCCACACCCTTAGCTCCTTGCTCCAAACCCTTAGCTCCTTGCCCACAGCTCAAAATATGCAAAACTGAAAGAGAAATATGGTAAAAAAACACTAGGAGCAACACCTTTTTTATGCGCGCGGGTTTTAATTTAGGGGATTCGAATCCCAAAATCGGGACACGTTGTGTCCTAACGGGATTCGTACGAATCCCGTTAGGACACGACGTGTCCCCTTCTGGGATTCGAATCCCCAGTGAATCGTGTCCGATTCGCAGGATTCAGACACGTGGCCCCTTTATAACGAATGCAGTTACTTAGGGAAATAAATATATGATGACATTTATTGATGACTACACCAGAATGTGTTGGGTTTATTTATTGAAGAACAAATCTGATGCTTTTCAAACATTCAAGAACTTCCATACATGGATTGAAAATGATGCACAATCTCATATTGGCTCTATTCGCATTGATAATGGAAAATAATACACTTCAAATGAATTTGAAAACTATCTTCGCCAACATGGGATCAAACATCAAACAACTGTGCCTTATAATCCCCAACAAAACGGTGTCGCTGAAAGAATGAATAGGACAATCTTAAATATGGTACGCTCCATGTTGTTTTTCAAAAATGTAAAAATAATGTTTTGCGTTGATGCAGTTCTATGTGCTGTATATATAAAGAATAGATGTCCATCTAATGCTATCGGAAACAAGACTCCTTATGAAATGTGGTATGGGCACATTCCTTCGGTAAAGCATCTCGGGTCTTTGGTTCCACATGTTATGCCTTGATACCAAAGGTACATAGAAACAAACTTGGTCCAAGAAGTCGTAAGTGTATCTTCCCGGGTATTCAAACACCTCCAAAGCATACTGTCTCTATGATGAAGTCAACAAAAAGTTTGTTGTATCTAGAGATGTAATCTTTCTTGAATCATCCAAAACTGACAATGTTGTTGAAAGGCAACTTGATCGCTTGGATAGATTCACAAATGCAAAATCATTTCAAGAATTTGATAATCAGATTCCACATCTTGAAGGGGGGATTCCTATAATAGATCAACCTGTGGAATCTTCTTTTGAAGCACTCTCTCCCCTGCATGAAACTCCAACAACGGATGATACTTTGAGTGATGTGATTGATAGAATTGGGAGACTCAATCTTGATTCAGTCCCAACTCAATCAACGGAGTAGCCTGGACCATCTGAGAAAGGTCCCCCAAAGTGGCTGACAAAGGCACTTGAAAGTGTTCATCCTGATGAGGTTGGAAGAATAGGGACTAGAAATTCAAACGAAAAAATGGAGGTAATGTAGATGACTCTGATTCACCTGTTGATATGGATGTTTCTTATGATTGTGAATTCAATTTGTTTACAGATTTTGAACCAACTTCTTTCAAAGAAGCTGCTTCTTATGATGAATGGAGAGAAGCAATGCAAAATGAGTATGATGCCTTAATAAAGAATGGCACTTGGAAGCTGGTTGATTCTCCATTGGGAACCAAACCAATTGGCTGCAAGTGGGTCTACAAGAGCAAGTATAAAGCTGATGGCTCACTTGACAAGCACAAAGCCAGGCTTGTGGCAAAAGGTTTTGCACAGAAGGAAGGGGTCGATTATGAGGAGACTTTTGCCCCCACAACAAAATGGGCTACCATCCGGAGACTCTTTGCCCTAGCAGCTCAAAACGGTTGAAAAGTCCATCAAATGGATGTAAAAACTGCTTTCTTGAATGGAGATCTAAAAGAAAATGTTTTTATGTCCCAACCTGAAGTATTTGCTGTGAAAGGACATGAACATAAAGTATGCAAACTTGTGAAATCCATGTATGGCCTCAAACAAGCACCACGAGCCTGATATGAAAAATTCACTGAGCATCTTCTGAAACTCAATTTCAAACATTATGATCTTGATGATGCAACTTTGTTTGTCAAGAAAATTGGCAAAACAGTGGTATATCTTGTGGTATATGTAGATGATCTTTTGATGACAGGGAACAATGAAAGCTACATTGCATCCATAAAGAAGGAATTGAAGAAAGGTTTTGAAATGACTGATTTGGGCTATGTTCATTACTATCTTGGTATTGAAGTAACTCAACATCCGAAGTCCATATTCATTTCTCAAAAGAAGTACATTGGAGATCTGGTGAATAGGTTTGGCATGACTGAATGCAATTCTCTGACCACTCTAATGGAACAAAACTTAAAACTCACATCCATTGAAGGAAAAGAATTTGAGGATGCAACAAAGTATAGACAGCTTGTAGGAAGTTTCAACTACCTAACTACTACCAGACCAGACATTTCGTTTGCTGTTGGAATCCTCTCCAGATTTATGCAAAAGCCTTGTGAGGGACATTGGTCTGCTGCAAAAAGAGTTCTAAAGTACTTGAAGGGAACTCAAGACCTTGGAATCAAGTATACATAGGTGGGCGACTTCAGCTTGATTGGATACTCTGATTCAGACTTCGATGGAGACAAAGAAACTGGGGTATCTACTTCAGGTTATGCTATGAGTCTTGGATCAGGAGCTGTCTCCTGGAGATCACGCAAACAATCAGTTCTAGCCGATTCCACAACAGAGGCAGAATATGTGGCAACCGCTGAGGCAACAAAAGAAATTGTGTGGCTCAGGAAAATTCTTGAAGATTTGTAGGTAAAACAAGTACAATCAACTCCACTCATGATTGACAATACCTCTGTAATAAAGTTGGCTAAGGACCCAAAGTTCCATGATCGAACAAAGCACATCAATACTAAATATCATTTGATTCGACATCATGTTGAGGCCAAAACAATCCATCTCCGCCATTGTTCCACTAATGAGCAAATTGCAGACATCTTCACCAAAGCACTTGGAAGAGAAAAGCTTGAAAGATTCAGAACGATGCTTGGACTCACCAACATCCCTTCAGATTAAGGGGGGGAATGTTGACACCTAATCAGAGGGATTGGGTGTACAGCTGTAATTAATGTAAATAAATAATAGAGAAGATAGAGAGTCATCGAGAGATGAATCGAACAATCTCTCCCTCTTGTATATAATAATGAACAACGTGAATGAATATGATAAGTTTTGTTTTGAGGAGTTACCTCCTAGTCTGACAGTCCATGGTACATCCATCAAATGGCAGGTGGCATATGATTTAATGATGGAACAAAGTGGGGCATCAGGGGAAGGCTCCAAGCCACATGCCATGGTACAAGGGTAACTATGATAGGGGAAGCCCACACTTGGGTGTATGAATGTAGGAGGAAGCAATCGTGGTACATGAGTTACCCCGACCTTTGCTTTTCCACCCTTTTTCATATGCCTTTTGCCTTTTATTGACTTTTCTTTTTATAACCACTTGGGGCTCCAGGGGATGTGAGAGCATGATGCATAAGATATAGCAGTGAATACCCCATTTAGGTGGGGCAATTCATTGCCCACCAGGGGTTGGGACAATCATGGGTTCCTTAATGATGTAAGGGGGGCTAATATAAGGGGTCCTAGGAACCTGGGTGGTGGCCATAATGATAGGGGTAGAGCTCATGTTTGGTTTTTGCCCATGTGCTAAATTTGTATGTCCCGACAATTTTTTGCATTTTTTGGTACATTTCCTATTGAGAATGGCCAAATTATGATTTTTCCTTTTTTTTTTAGCTACATCAACCTTCGGGGCATTGTTCTAAGCTTGACCCAAAGTGTGGACAAAGGGGTGCTACGAAGCTAACTCCTTGTGGGCCAAATATGGACCTCGATTGGAAACGTGGTGAAAGGGGTTATAATGAACGAAAGGGAGTGATGTCTATGGTGTCGGGAAGCGGGACCACACAACCAAAATCAGTGTTTCCCATGTAGTGCCACCCCCAAAGCTAGTAGCCAATAAAGGAGTTCCCACGGGACTAGGATACAAGGTTAACCATAAAATTGGACAAAGGAGACAAGAGTACAAACCAAACTCACTCTTTCTGCCGAATCTCCCCACTAATCCATGCCCGAAAGTGTCCATGATAAGTAAAAAAAATACCCAACTACACAATGAAAATCTATACCTTCAAGGTTGGAAGGCCCACCTTCAAACATACGATTAGAACAGATGGGCGAGGGAGCATATGGTTGGCTTAGGCAACGAAGATAGTGGCACATCAGGTTATCTGGTGGTTGCAAGGGGTTGCTAGCTGCCGGCTGAGCACCATTTAGGAGAAAAATTTCCCCCATATGGATAGTGCCCACAGGAGGTGGGTAACAAGACCCCAAGATGGATGCATCACCATCTCCCTCATCTGACAAGGAACCACGTAAGTCCAGTTTACTAACCTCTTGCAAAACTATCTTGTCAGACTCCAACACCTCTTGTTGACAAGTGTTTGAAAGTACTACAACTGTACTAGTTGTCTATGCATCTATCTGCTCAACATCAATGGCTGGCCCCAAGGGTGGCTGCTCATCCTCCTCCATGGGCTCAACACGAGCCGCTAGCTGACTCTCCAAAAATGGCCCATCACGCACATTGTGCTACACTATGTGTTGCTCATGCTGAATCATGACTGGTAGCTCACCTCCTTGGTCTCCTCCTCAGACTCCTTCCCACATGGGAACAATCTGCTGCTCATCAATCTCCTCTACCAAACATGGCTGCATCTTTGAGTTGCTGTCGTCAACTCCCCATGACTGCTCATGCTCCTCAGAGGTATCCTCGTAAGAACCCATGGACTCAACTTTAAAAGAAGAATCCTCATCCTGAAAGTCAAAAGGAACCTCCTCCTGATCTACCTCTGCCATTTCCTCTGTGTCACTCATGCATGAGTGGTCAGGTCCCCAAGGTTGCTTGCAGATGAAGGAAATTCCTTCCTCATTATCTCATCCTTGCTGCATGGTCCACCGAACCTGAGCAACTCCTCCTTGGTCAACTGTCTTTTGAACAACCCAATGTGCTGGTCAACCAACCTTTTGGCTAGTTCATAAGCAACAGGTGAGACTATCTGTTCCTTCTCCAAATAGCCAACAAATTGGACTGCAACTCTCTCCAAATGTCCTCACGATCTCCCATACATAAAGATAAAATGGGTTGCTTGTGTGTTTTGTGTTAATTTTGTAGCATCAAAAAAGTGTTCTAGTCTTGACTTTGGTCAGAGAGGCTTAGAAACATAAGAGCTCCAGAACCCAGAAAACAATTTAGGAGAAAACACCTAGATATGGCTCAATTAAGTTAATTAGTCACTTGTTAAATTTTTCCTAAGTCTAACTTAGGAAAAGTGATTAATTAACAGGAATTAATTGAGAAAGGTGAGATTTCTCTAGAAACTCTCATGGATCAACTCAGAAATGATTTTAGCCATTGATGAAGATTTAATCATGGCCATTTGTGAGGCAATGAGAGCTTATAATAGGAGGTCGAGGGGGTTGGAGAAAGACACACTTAAGATTAATTTTCCTTGATAGATCGAGCTATCCAGTAGTAGGAGTTGAGGAAGGAAGAGAAGTTCGAGCTAGAAGGGAAGCAAAGTCAGTGAGGGACAGAGACAGTGAGTTCGGAGGAAGATTTATTTTTCTGGATAGGGAGCAGCAGTAGGTGGAGTTATTCCACTAGAGGCTGCGCAGGCAGCTTCAAAGTGGCAGATCGATTTGGCTGAGCAGGGGGTCGATTCAACTTCCAAAGGGTAAGAAAATTTTCTAGAGGGCCAGAGGATCACTTCCAACAATAGTAGTAGGCAAGACATCCGACTCAGAGGCAGATTCCAGGAGTGTGAGTTAAAGGCTACGCAACATCTTCGCAGAGGCTTGTGCAAGGGTTTCTGGATGAGTAGTTTTCTGAGAGGAATTGTGCAGGGATTACTCGTGGAGGAGGGAGAAATTCCCTCAATAATTTTGCCAGATTTTCTTGCTGAGGATTGTTAGTTTTGGGCATCCAGATTGTACCAAGAATTTCTCTGTTGCATAATATAAAACCCTCATTTGTTGCATTGGTTTTCCCGCATTGGGTTTTTCCGGGGACAATTGTCCAAAAATAACTGTGCTATAGCATTTTCTCTGTTTCCAATTTATTTCCGCAACATTTTTATTTGTGAAGAATTGCAGTGTGATTAATTCGTTATTTTGCCGAACAAAATAAACTGCATAATTTATCAATTAGAAGAATTAATTCCAGCAACTGCAATTTAAGGAAAATTTGACATTTTGACCGTGTCAGGATGATATTTTCTAATTTTGAAGCATTGGAACATTTGGAGAATTAAGTGATCACACTCTAAGTCAAAGATGATGTCATATGTTCTAACCATGGCCATGGTTTCTAGAATCTCAAGCTTCTTCCAAAAAGTGAGGCCCTCGCTATTATCCAAGTTCCAAAAAGTCTCCACTATCAACCTGAAAACTCTCCTCATAATGTCATCATTGTAAGGGGGTATAGGTGCAATCAGCATCACGATACTACTGAGACAGGAGGCAACATGAAGTTTGTCCCCTTCACAATGGTGCTCCAAATACTTGTGTTGTACTAAGACAAGCATGGCTGGTTTTAGAGCCCAAATCAAGCTCTTCCCATCTGACTGATCCACCTTGGAGAGGAGTGAAGCAAGTTCTTCAAACTTGAGAAGGGATTTTACTGTAACCCCCAAGAAACTCAAATATATTCCAAATGGATAGATTTTGGATCCCATATCATGTTCTTTTTGTGGCTGCTCTTGCTATAGCAATGAGCATAGGACATATCCCCTTGGAAAAGGATCTATTGATTATTGCTGCTAATTTATTAAGGGAATTGATTAAGGTCTTATCCATGTTTTAGTTCAATGATGACAAGGACATCAAGCTAGCATACCTTATCCACTCAACGAGACAACAATAAACTTTTGATTACATGGCCAACTGACTCAATACATAGACCTCTCACATCAAGACATACTCATCCCTCACAAGTCACACTCAACAACTACATAAAGGGCCAATTATAATATGAACATCTTATGTAGACTCACCATACTCTCTTACTAACTCAACAAATATTAAAAACTTTTTTTGAGAAATTTTAACAAACAATTAGCAAGCAGTACTTTTGTCAAACACTTTGCAAATAAAGTGGAAACACTTGTAACATAAATAAATATGAGAGGCAAATGCTTGAGAGAATTACAATGCTCAAATGAGTTTAAGGAATCTGGCACAACTCCAGCAATATAGTAGTCTGATTTGGCCTTAAGAAATGATAACACCTGTTTCAAGAAGTAACTCGACCTTCAAGGAGAACTCAACCCCATTAAATAATCTCGATCCAGTAGATAAATTTGGGTTTCAGAAATGAATTCAGCTCCAGAAAATAAACTGGGCTCTGGCAAATAAACTCAGCCCAACAAATAAACTCGACCCCAATAGATAAATCTAGCTTTGTCAAATAAACTGGGCTCTGGCAGATAAATTGAGCCCAACAAACAAACTCGGCCCCAATAGATAAATCTGGCTCCAACAAATAAATTGAGCCCAACAAATAAACTCGGCCCCAATAGACAAATTTGGCTCTGGAAAATAATTATGATAAATGGAACAGTAATACAGTCTCAACAAATAAAATTTCTTCAGAAAATATTGAGAAGTAATTTTGCTGAAATTTTAATAAATTCCAGCAAAAATCAGACAGTGGGTGAATCACAATTTTCCATTGAAAAATGCCACAACAGGAAACCTAGCCAAATTTATTAATAATACTGAGGAAGAATCTCTTCACCAATAAATTCAACTGCTGCAAAATAATTCGACCCAATAAGAAAAATTCAGCCTGGCAAGAGAAATTTGGCACAACAAGATAAATTCAACTCAACATAATAATTTCAGCCCATCAAGAGAAATTCGGCACAACAAAATAATTTTGGCCCAGCAATATAAATTCAGCCTAGCAAAATAATCTTGGTCCAGAAAGATAAATTCGGCCCAGAAAAATAATTTTGGCCAAACAAAATAACTTTGGCCTAGAAAAATAGACAAATCTGGCTTTGACAAACAGAATTTGGCATCTTCAAGATAAAACCCTAGAACTATTTGCAATTAAAATTGAAAGCCTCCAGGATGGCAAGATGCACAACTCTGATATTGTTGTAATGTCCAAAATTAAAAAATTGGTGAATTTTCAGAATTTATCTCAACAAAATGCTTTATATAAAAATTTGAATCATTAATAGAAATTTGTCAGTAAAATGCAGCAAACAAAACACTACAACCAATAAATGGAAATAAACTTAGCTTTATTATATTAATTGGATAGGGTATACATGTTGATACAATTGAAATAGCTGAGATAGATAATCTGACCTCCAAAATAATCTGCTCCAATGCTGAAACTGAGCCTCCCAAAATAGAAACTAGAAATCAGTAAGCCGCAACTTGTGAATTCTAGATGAACTCACCAAGGAGAGAGATGGGTTCCGCCCACCCTCGCTGAATCACCCAAGGGCTTCCGTCCTAGGGCTATAAATGAAGCTGAGAACTTTTGGTTCTGAAAACCTCTCCACAAGAAGAATACTCAACTCCAAGATATCCAAAGTGATCTCCTCCTCCTTTTAAAGACTTTGTAGATAGATCTCCAAACTTCTAGAAGTATTTTATTTTATTATTTTATTATTATTCTAGAAGCTCCTCATTGACTTTGTCTTAAGTGACTTTTAAATTTATTTAAGTCACTTTTGGCCCTTAACCCTTAATTAACATTTTCCCTTTTAATTAAATGACTAATTAAACCCATTTTTAAGCTGGGAAAATGGTAAATTGCCCACCATACTCTCTCTGGCCACTGGAAATCACTTCTTAGCATCCCATCTTGTAGATCTTTTCGTTCTGGTTCCAATGTGCTATTACACTAGGGTGTTTTGTCAAATATTCCTCTCAGAATGCAACCTTGAGTGTAATTAATTAAGTTATGCCCAATAATAACTCCTTTTTACGAGAAATATTAGAAAGCCACGGAACTAGAAACAAGTTGTGCGGAACTACTCATGATGATGAACATGCCAAGCGAATGCCATTGAATCCCATAAGAACTCCTCAAAACTCTCCAAGACCCTTGATGACATAATCTTGCTCCCGTGACCTGGTCATCATGTGCCCTGGAAATCCACCCTGGCTGTACTATAGAGGAAAATAAAAATGGGGATATGACAGTCCTTCGATACCTTTGCAAGCCTTGGAAACTATTAAGGTATTCACTCCGGATTGAGGGAATACTATGCACCCTCATCATTTGTCAATTAATAATCTACTGCTTCTCATGATTATACTTTCTTGCAGTCTCCAACCGTCCATCGTGGGGAGGGGAAGACATAATTGAACTTGTATATACCTTAGATTTTCCTTTGGGATGTTTACTGTGGAAATGAAGTATTATACTATGTCCAGTCTCCTTCAAATAGGTATCTGTTCAACTGGGTCTTAGACCCATTCTGTATTGCCAAGTTAACGGGCAAGTCTGCGATCTGATCAGTTCCCTCACATGCTGAAAAATTTCCACAGTTTTTGCTTGCCTCTGCTAGCAACCAATTGAAGGGTTCTTCAAGATGCCATGAGGTTTATTATTATTATTCTTATTATTTAGGAAGTCAACTATTAGCTTAGAATCCCCTTTTGAAGTTTGAATATTACCTTTTGGTGTCCCAACTTTTACCATAACTTAACTCTCACCATAAATATTTCCAACTCTGCGAGATTGTTGGTTCCACATCCTAAAAGCTTTGTGAGGATTTCCTGAAACTTTCCCAATTAATTCTCACAAAGACTCCCCAAGCTCCTGCTTTCCTGCTGTTTTCTTTGGTTGCCCTGTCGAAATTAACCTTTGCAGACACATGTTCAGGTGGGAGCTGTCTGAAGGGGGTGACTGTCCACAGGACAATTCGAATACCTTTATGCATAGTAATTTCTTATTTTTTATCTGAATGAAAAATTTACTTTTGAATGCCACCCTATTGCTCATATATCAAAAATTTTAGGCATGTATGCATTTCACTGTTACTGAAAAACAACTCTTTTGCTGTTTATGAATTCTGATCTTGATCCTTTCATATTCTTTACAGCTTCTATTGAATGTTTGTGGAATAACTTAGATGATGCACTTCT
The DNA here is from genome assembly GCA_031772625.1 of Pinus tabuliformis. Classification (NCBI taxonomy): domain Eukaryota; kingdom Viridiplantae; phylum Streptophyta; class Pinopsida; order Pinales; family Pinaceae; genus Pinus; species Pinus tabuliformis. The sequence goes on along the minus strand of CM062819.1, from coordinate 654,165,259 downwards.
TGGTTTTCATCCTATGGACAGCCCTAAGTATAACCATGGTACTTCTAGCACGTGCTGATAATGCATTCTCGTTTTTTTGCTTGTTGATGATATTTCGATGGTTTGCAAAATGATAATGATGACTTTCTTTGTAAGGAACTTGTTAACATGCCTACTAATGGTATTGTTATTGATGTAGATGGCATAAAATCCATTGAATAATAAATGAGGATTTTCCTGAAAACCTTATTTATTATTACTTATTCAAAATTGAGTATGCCCCAGACAAGAAAACTTTTGATTGGAATTATATACTTCAGCAACAAGAAGAGATTCTTGATGCATTAAGAAAAACTTGGATGTTTTTACGAGAAACCTAGATGTTTTAATTTGCCGTTAAAATGACTGACATGACATTCTTCCAAATGTATGCCAATCTCATATTTTCACTAAAGAGGGAACTGAACTAATTACACAATTCCAAATGATTGAGTCTTGTATCAATAACATTGCTAAAAAGAGGTTGAAAAGCTTTGATTGTTGGCTATATCTGTTTTAACTTTTTACTGTGAATTGATACAAAATCACTATATAATTTGTCATCCATTATGGTGCTTTCTGGATTGAAAATTAGATCCATGGTCTTGGTGGAGCTATCTTAGGGGCAGGTCCTGATTTAGAGATTTAGAATTCCAAAACTTTTGAATCCTATTTCAGTTTCTAAATGACTGTTTTTGAGGTTAAAACTTTGCAAACAATTTTTAAATCCCCTTGATGTTGTTCTACTTGTTGAGTTCAAAGAGCACCTCATTCAGATTCTGTATGATGAAGTTATGCCTAAAACAAAATCCATCACCCTAATCCTAACCCTAGAAGATTATCATGATATGTTAAAAATCAAGCTGCAAGGAAAGGAAGTGGTCTATTCCTATTGTAGTAATTTGTTGTTTCCTAGCTGAGTAGTGTGAAGGAGTGGGGTGTTTAAGTAGAACAGAGGAAGAAGAAGACTTTGAAGCAGCCATTCATAGGTTAAAATATTTATTTTGGCTCCATCACAAGTCCAAGTCTCTTTTTATCTTGCATTATATATTTGAGAAGAGAAAAGAAAGGCATTGTCCTCATTGCCTTGTTGGGTGGTCCCACATTGGGGTTCCCATTGTACATCCTTGGGTTCATTGTGTTGTTGGGGTGCTCCTTTTAGCAAATTAGCACTGTAGTTGCCTCCTTATTTTTTTCAGTTAGCTTTCCATAACTGATACAGTATATGTTTAATGTTACATATGAATCATAACTAACCATTGCACATTGGAGTATTATCTCACATTGTGTTTCTAGTGGCATTTAAGATTTGTTGGGATGAACTTTCCAATGACATATCCATGATAGTTTATGGATCATATTGTTATCAGAGCAATTTTCTTTAGGGTTTCATGGAATATTGTAGGATCTAGAAATCAACATATGGAAAGTAGTATCAAACCCTAGCCATGGTGGATGAGTATTGTAGCATGCCAAAGGATGACTCAAAGGAGATTGGAAGTGCAATTCTTTGACATCTCTTTCAATATCATGATATTAATATCAATTTTAGAGAGCAAGTTCAAACCTTTCAAGGAGCTTGATGGCTCTAACTTGAACTCTAGCTCTAACACGAAACTCGAAGATGAAGAAGCTTCTAAGGAGGAGCAGGAGAAAGAGACATCCTTAAGCGCTGAAGGAGGAATTCAATGAAGATAGGCCAAGTTCCAACATCACATCTTTCCAACCTTTGTTCAAATTGGAAGCAAAAGTGGACATTAAACCCTACCAAGGTGAGATTGACATTGTAAAGTTGAATCAATGGTAATGGTTAGAAGTCTACTTCAATGTGTATAACATCGAAGTAAAATACAAGATATCATTTTCCCAACTAAAGCTAGAAGGTCATGGCCAAACTTGGCGGGAAAGCTATATAAAGACACTTAGACTAGAGTGATCCACCAATAACTAAGTGGGAGTTGTTTAAAACTCTCATAAAGCCCCCATTTTTGTTGTAGTGGGTATGAAGAGGATGTGTTGGCACTATATTCAGTAGAAACAAGGGAAGAGTGTGCAAGAGCACACTACCATTTGTAGAAAATAAACCATTTTGTTGGGAATATCTTGAAAGAATCCTTGATGTAGTCATCATTTTGGTGTATTCACAATTATTTAAAAAGGTAAGTGATTCTCTTTAGATCTAAGATTGTTGATATGGCTTGTGTACAAGCATTGTGCTTGAAGATGGACAAGTGGAAGTGATAGTCAAGTGGTTTGAAGAAAACAGATCAATAAGGTGCTTCCTAGTAGGGAAAGAAGAAGTGGAAAGGAAAGGGTAAGAACACTACTGCCACTACAATCCAAGAAACCACTATAACCATTGTAACCTTGATGGTCATATTGAACAAATAAGTGTTAGAATCCAAAGAATTGCAAGGTGGAGGCCAAGAAGAAGAATGTGCTAGAACTAGAGTGGCTAGAGAAAGCGAGGCCAAGTTCCAACATCATATCTTTTCAACATTACTGCAAAGTGGAAGAAAAGTGGAAATCAAGCCCTATCAAGGTGCGATTGCCTATGAAATTGAATCAATGGTTGAAGTGATTGGAAATTTACTTTAGTATGCATTGTGCATGACATAGGAGAAGAGCAAGAGATATCATTTGCCTTGGTGAAACTAGGGGTTATGCCCAAACTTGGTATGAAAGCTATACGAAGACTCTTAGATTGGAGGTTCGTCCACAAGTAACCAAGTGTTAGGTGTTTAAAACTCTTGTCAAGTTCTAGTTTTACCCTATTGGGTTCGAAGAAAACTAGTGGAATAGTTGGTACTACTACTAGTAGAAACACAGTCTAAATGTGCAATATTACACTATTGAGTTGAGAAAGTATGGAATATATCATCAAAGAACCCATATGTGGTCCTCAAGTATTTGGGTGGTCTACGTAGTCATTTAAGGAGGCAAGTGATGTTCTTTAAACTTAAGACCATTGATGAGGCGTATGTGTAAACATAATGTCTGGAGATGGACAAGAAAAAAGGATAGTGTATTGGTTCTAAGAAGACATACCAATAGGGAACTTCAGGAAGAAGTGGAAAGAAAAGGGTAAGAAGATTGTTGCCAATGCCAATGCAAAGATCCAAGCAACCATTATAACTGTTGTAACATTGACTCATTTTGAATCAAAGTGTTGGAAATTACCTGAGATGAATCCAAAGAAACACTAAAAAAAAATTCAAAGAAGAACACTCTAGTATTAGATTCAAGTAACTAGGTAAAGAGCAACTCAATTGTAGAGAATGAAATTGCCTATGCTATGATCTAGAGGGAGGTGAATATGGGTAGCCTCCATCACACGAAAGAGGAGATAACTAATCTTTCCATGCCATAATCAAAGTCAAGAAGAAAGGTGGATGCTTTATTTGACTCTAGTTCAGAGGCCAACCTCATAGCATAGGATCTAGTGAATAAGCTTAAATTGTAAATTGATGACAATCCTTGCCCATACCCAATAGGGTGGGTAAATAAAGATGTAAAACTTAGAGTTACTAAGAAGTGCAAGATTAGATCTACCACTAATGCAACCTACATTGATGAAGTGGAGGTAGATGTGTTGCCACACATCATTTGATGTGTGGTATAGTGTTTGGAAGACTCTAAATTTATATGAGGAATGGAATATTCATGAGGAGAGCAAACTAATATCACTTCGTCAAGAATGGCAAGTCCTTCATCATAAATGTGTACAAACATAAATATAAGATCTTCGTGGTAAGTTACACCCAAAACCAATAAATTGATTAGCTCAAGTAGGAAGTTTGTATTGCTCTTGTTGAAATAAAATCAACAAGGAGATTAATCGGTAGAAGTAAAGACATGTCTAGAGGGATCTATTAAAGACAAAAACACTAGTTGGAGAAGCTTTTTCATGTATACAAATAAGTGCTCTAAGAGTCTAAAGAGCTACCACCTAAGAGGGAAGTAACATGAGATACAATTGTTGTTTGATTGTCCATTTCCAAACGTAGGATTGTACAGATTGCCTATACTGGAAGTAGATGAAGTGAAGAAGCAATGGCAATGACAGTTGGAGAAGGGATTCATATAGCCAAGCACCACACCTTGTGGGTTATCTATTATAGTAGTGCCCAAGAAGGATGGGAATTAGTAAATGTGTATTCACTAAGGAGTGTAATATAATCATCCTCCAGAATAAATACTCTTTGCCTATGATTGATGACCTTTGAACTAACTGCAACATACCAAGTACTTCACCCAACTAGATCTCAAATCATGATACCACCAAGTGCAATTCATATAGGAAGATACTTGGAAGATTGCCTTTAAGATGAGGTAGGGTCTATATGAATGGTTGGTAATGCCTTTTGGTTTATGTAATGCACTAGGCATATTTATGCGGTTATTTAATAATGTATTATGCCCCTCTCTAAATTTAGTGGGAACAATGTACTTGGATGACATTTTAATCTTTAGCTCTGTTTGGGAAGAGCATATCTCACATCTCGTTTAGCAATTAGAGACTTTGAGAAAGCATTGGTTGTTGATAAACATTATGAAATGCAAGTTGTCTAGGCAATCCCTAGTGTACTTGGGTGTGTGATTGATGGAGGGGAGCTCAAGATTGACTCAATGAAGATGGAGGTCATCATCAAATGTACAAATCCTACCAATCCATGCCATAAAGATTGTGTCAAGAGTTTCCAGTGGAAATAAAGATAAAATAAACTGATTTTATTATTGTCCAACGAAATGACCACAAAAGAAGATAAAGCTAAGATAAGATAATTTTATTATTTTCCAACAAATGAACACAAAAGAAGATAAAGCTAAGATAAGATAATTTTATTATTGTCCAACAAATGAACACAAAAGAAGATTGATGGGATTAAGGAAGAGTACAATAAGTGTGAATCCAATGTGGGAGTGCAAGTGCAACTTGCATAAAATGTTGAAAAGAACATAAGAAAGAAATAAACAAATTGTAGTGTTGTTGCAACACGCATATAGAAGACCATGGAATGATACAAAATAATGAATAGTTTGCTGAGAAAAAATGCGTGGGATAGGAATATTTGGCAACAATGTTAAAGATGTCAAGGACACTCCTAAGTCTGATGGCCAATGGCAAGGGAGACAAATTAGGTACTGGCTCACTGTCAAAGCCCCCTAGAACCAGCGGTGGGTCCAATTGTATGATCCTAGTATCCAAGGTCAAAAGCAAGAAATTTTGAATAGGTATTTCGTCGATCTTATGGAATTGGGACGTGATCAGACAGGCGGGGGTGCTCTGCTCTTGAACTATCTGGAACTAGTCCTTTTAGTGCTTTGAGGACCTATGAACTAAAGTATAGTTCGACATCACTAAATTAGTCTCAATGGTATCCATTGATCTCCCAAAGGGGGAGGCTGAGAAGAGACTTGAGATCTCACCCTTCTATTGTTTTGTGCACCCTGAACTTTGACATATCACTTGTGGTTCTGATCTGATAGATCCATTTGAAAGTATGAGGTGATCGTCCTGGTGGTCCCAAAGGAGGGCATGGTGTGTAGGAACTAAGATTTGTGTTTGAATATATCCTTGATAAATAGGGCTAAGCATTGTTGGTCTTGGTACCTAATGAAGGTAGAGAGGGAGGCTCTCTAATCCCGATATAGGAAGTGATAACATCCTCCGATGTCCTAGTATAGTGGGCACCTAAAAATGAGGTGTTTCTTTGCCTCTGGCTCTTGTAGGTGGCACATTTGGTAGATTCTATCCCACTGTGGTATATGGTGGTCTGGCTCAATCTGGAGTCTGTGAGAACCAATTTGGAATTGTCCCAATGGAATCCTAAGTGAGTGCATCTAATGTCTGTGTGTGTAAGGGGGGCAGACTATGATGCCATCTTCCATCTTCAAAAAGTGCTCTAAGATGAAGGACATCTTCGAGCCTAGGCTCATTGGAGGTGAATTCTAAGTACCCTTAATGTACAATCTGTAAATATCCTCTCTAATGGTTTGATTCATTTGTCAAGTCGACAAGAGATGGATAGTTAGCGATTAGAGAAGATGAGATATCTTTGAGAACCAACCTCGAATGCATCTAGAGGAGGGAGGATTTGAGGCAAGATCCTTTGAGGAGCAAAGAGCAAGATAAGGGTACATGTCTCTCTCTCGATGGTAGAGTCTCTGAAAAATCTGACTCTAGGAAGGAAAGAAATCAAATGGAAAATGGCCTCGAGGTTAAATGGGTGAACACAGAACTTTGCTTGAATAATGGTTTGTGGAACTGTGCGCTTACAATGGATGATGCATATGAGAAACAAGGTATGTATATTCTCTAAGCTGGTCCAATCCGTTTGCAACAAGCTCAGGTTCTAGACTTTGGAACTAGAAAGAACTATGGTTCTAATAATCACCTCCATGAGGTGAAGTTTGGATGATATGTTTGAAAATTGACTTTGGAAACGATGTCTCTCATTGAGGGCGAGGGAACCATTTCCTTAGACATTTACTGAGCCAAGGATGGAGGACTTATCACATACCAAAATGAGGCCTCGTGAATTGTAACTCCCAAGTAGTTGTAAGTTGTGATGATCATAATCTTGACACTCCGATAATAGAAATGTAAGTTTGCAAGAGATCTCTTTGATGCATTAAAGACCAAAACCTTAGTTTTACTTAAGTTGACTGTCAACTGTCAAAGGTCACAAAAGCTAGAGTCTAGACAATGTATTGATATGTCTCTGCAAGCCCTTAGGGTTGGAAGTCAACAAGACCAAATCATCAACAATAAGGAGGAGTGAATCAACACCTGGTGTAGAAGACAACCATCCCCTTCCTAGATATGCTTGTGTAGGAAAGAATCCAACTCATCAATATAGATCCCGAAGAGGGCATCCTTATTTTAACCTGATGTTACTCTAGATGAAATTGGAGAAGTTATTTGCTATCTTGAGTGGATGAGCCATCCCAATACTGACTTGTACAGTCTCATAATGGCTACTAGGAGGGTTTTGGATATGCCAATGCCACGAAGCCTTTGGAAGAATTCCTCCCTCAGAATCGTGTCAAATGCTACCTGAAAAAGTCTACAAAGCAACTATAGGCCTTCAAAGAGCGATGACGAGCCTCCTCAATAATAGCTTAGAGGGTGAAAATGTGATTAATCATTTTGTAGTTTCGTTGGAAACCCGCTTGTCCTCGAGCTCTCAGAAGATGACGACTGTGGCATGAAGCTTGGAGAATGTATGACCCACCATGATAGTTTGGTAGTTGTTTGGAATCTTGGATCAGAACTACTCCTAGATTTGTGGATTGGATGAATATTGTGTCTCATTTAGGAGGGGAAAAGCCTGAACACACCACACGATTAAATAAATGGGAAATATAGGACTCAAGAGATTGGATGCCATGTTTAAGGAATTCAACTTGAAGCCCTTCCCCATCTACAACTTTCTTGGTACTCATAGCTTTGACTGCTCTCTTGATGTCCCTCTCATAAAAAAGGTGGCATGAGGGGGGGCAGGGGAGGGGATGTCATAAAGGAAGGTTGTGTGGGAGAATAGGAACTAGGGGCCAAGATCAGGGGGGATGGTGTGGTGCCTAGGAAAAAGAGTATGTCAGAAGGCTTTTGGGTAGTGGGAGAGAGACTCACAAAGTTCCTGTCTCCTCTAGGAGAGAAAGTTTCATATCTTTACAGCGAAGGAGTTGAGTGTGTAAGGGGGGCAGACTATATGATGCCATTCTGCAACTTGAAGATGATCTCTAGGAAGAAGGACATCTTCAAGCCTAGGCTCATCAGAGGTGAGGTCCAAGTACCCTGAATATACAATCTGTAAATATCCTCTCTGATGGTCTGATATCATAGTCGATAAGAGATGGATCAATGCATCAAGGGAGGATTTGAATGGGGGAAGGTGTTCTAGGGAGATAGCGTCTGGAGAAGAAGAGATGCCTTTGAGAACCAATTTTTATCACATCTTCATGAGGGTGGATTTGAGGCGAGATCCTCTAAGGAGAAAAGAGCAAGATAGGGGTATCTCTCTCTCTCAATGGCAGAGCCTCTAAAAGATCTGACACTATGAAGGAAAGAAACCAAACGAAAAATGGCCTTGAGGTGAAATGGGTGGACATCGAACTCTGCTTGAATAATGGGTTGTGGAACTTTTCGCATACAATGGATGATGCATATGAGAAACAGGTTATGTGCTCTCTCCAAGCTAGCCCAATCCATTTGCAACAAGCTTGGCCCTAAGTTTCACGAAGCGTCGAAATGTTTTGGAGTTTCCGAAATGGGTACGTTTAGAAACGTCACTTCCCAAAAATGGAATCGTCGGTCGAAATGTCATATATATATATATATATAGATAGATATATATATGAGTGAATAACACATTATCATGCAAGAAAAAAGGGCATAAGACCCATAGATGACAATTTAGAAGGAAAATCAAGTCTATATTATCTCTCATAGATGATTACATGATGGTCGAGTTTCGATCGAGTTTTGGCTGAGTTTCCGAGTTTAGGGTACGGGTACGACTCGAAACGCCAGGTTCCTAAAAATTTCGTGCAACATAGGCTTGGCCCCTAGAGTTTGGAACCATAAAGAACTGTGGGTCTAATAATTGCCTCCATGAGGTGAAGTTTAGATGATGTCTTGAAATTGACTCTGGAAACACTATGTCTCATTGAGGGCTAGGGAACCATATCCTTGACTGAGTCAAGGTTGGAGGGATTGTGGCATACCAAAACAAGGTCTTGTGAACTGTACCCCTTGGTAGGTGTATGTTGTAGTGATCTCAATCTCAACACCATGATAATAGAAATGTAAGTTTGTAATAGAGATCTTCGATGTATTGACGACCAAAACCTTGGTTTTACCCAAGTTGACCATCAACTATTGAAGGTCACAAAAGCTAGACAATGTGCTGATATGTCTTTGCAAGCCCTCAAGGTTGGAGGCCAACAAGACCAAGTCATTGACAGAAAGGAGCAGTGAAATCAACATCTTCCTAGATATGCTTATGTAGGAAAGACTCCAACTCATCAATATAGATCCTGAAGAGGGTCGGAGAAAGAAGGCATCCCTATTTTACCCTGATGGTACTCTATATGAAATTGGAGATGTCGTTTGCCATCTTGAGTCATCCCAAAATTGACTTGTACTATCCCATAATGGTTGCCAGGAGGGTTTTGCATATGCCAATGTTAGGAAGCCTTTGGAACAACCCCTCCCTCGAAATTGTGTCAAATGCTTTCTGAAAGTCTACTAAGAAACTATAGACCTTCAAAGAGTGATGATGAGCTTCCTCAATAATGTCTTAAAGAGTGAAAATGTGATCATTTATCTGCTAGTTTGGTTGGAAACCTACTTTTCCTCGAGCTCTAAGAAGACGAAGATTGTGGCATAAAGCTTAGAGAATGTATGACCCCCCATGATGGTTTGATAGTTGTGCGGATTAGAACTACTCCCAGATTTGTGGATTAGATGAATAATGTGTCTTGGCCTGTAAAGGGGAAAGCTTGAACACACCTCATGGTTAAATAAATCAGTAATATAAGACTCAAGAGAATGGATGCCATGTTTAATGAATTAAGCTTCAATCCCTCCCTCATCTACAACATTGTTGGTACTCATAACCCTCACTACTCTCTTGATGTCCCTCATAGAAAAGGTGGCACGATGGGGTGCGGGGAAGGGGATGACATAAGGGGAGGTTGTGTGGGAGAATAGGGCTTGTGGGTCAAGATTAGGAAGGATGGCGTGGTGTGTAGGAAAAAGAGTATGCTGAAAGGCTTTTTGGTAGTGGCAAAGGGTCTCACAAAATTCCTATCTCCTTTCAGAGAGAAAGTTCCATTTATTTATAGCAAAGAGTTCACAGTAGGTTTTGCAAAGGTGAGGGAAGGAAGATGGGTTATGCATTAGGGTGAGACAAAGCTACTTATGAAGGGATTTACATTCATGTTAAACCAATGATTCATGGGACAAGATATAGGGGAGGTTTATGGGCATATTGATGAGTAGAGTGTGAGTAGGAATCTAGAGTTGCCTCCACAATATCTCATATTTGGATGTGGTTGTTGTTATCACCCCAAGAAACTCTCCTAGGTTGTATATCAGAGATGCTCGGGAACATTACAAACTCAACAAAAATGTTGGATAAATGGTGGATGAATGAAAGGAATGATGCATATTCAAGCCAGATAACCACTTCTACTATGCTTAACCCTAGACATGGGTGAACACCCCCAGACTACAAGGCTTTAGACCACCAATCACTCACAGTTTGAGGAAAATGTGATGATGGAGAATACTGATCACACCAGCAGATGCGTAGGACCCTGTGATGGCCAACTGCAGCTAGTTAAAAGGTCTGCAAATTATTTCCTAATGCATAGACAGGATGACAGCTCTCTGGCATTAAAACAATAGAAACCTGCATACACATTCAATAATACATACTAGATTCTAACACAGAGGTGGGATGACAACCTCTCTAATGCTAAACATCAAGAGCAAATGAAAAATGTATAACAGGCACAACCTGGAACAAAGAAGAAGAAGTGGAAAGTGAGCAATTAACAACAAAAGAAGCTTGTATTAGTTGAAAATGAAGACCAGAAGCTGCAGGTGTCACAGTAGTTACAGTCTCCAGAAGTTGAAGCTTACATCAGAATAACATTCATCAACCCCATTACCTTGTGTTTTTTGGGTATGTATAGAGTTTGATTACAAAAAATGTTCTGCTGTTCTCAGCGTGGAGGGGTCATAATGGACCACCAACCGCTTTAACTCTCTGATGGAGTCTGAGTGCGATTGCTTGCTGTAGTGGATGAATTTGATCTTCTCGGATGCTCTGTTGTCCTTCCTAAATAGGTGGAGTGTAATATGAAATGAGCTCCATAACTGATAAATGCTTGTGATTTGCTCGAGGCATGTCCTTTTCCTTCTCGGCCATACTGTCTGTTGAATGCGGTTGTTGAGGAGGAAATGCACCTGGATCACTTCTGTTGCGGGCTAGCTGCGCGTGTTATGGCTCCAAGACTGCTTAGTCATTAATTCGACCTCTGCTCTGTGGTGGAATGGCTCTTCGGGCCTATGAAATCCCTTTAAAACGTGGATAGTGATTGCTTTTTGTTATGAACGGAAAGCACAACAATTCTGAGAATTCCCGCTCCTCTCTGTCCTTTTCGGACTTCAAAAAGTCCATAAACATGATTAATTCCTTTATCGGGTCCGCCCTTCAGGTCGCTGTCGCATGTCGCACTCGGCCTGGTCCCTTTGTTCCCTTTGTTCCTTGAAATACTTGAAAAACACGGGAAATACATGAAAAAGGCCTCCCTCCGGACTTCAAATATTTAAACAATTTCATTCCAGAAACCCATCGGGTCCGGGTTTCGTCGCATCGCGCACATATACATGTAAAGGCTGCGCCCCATGGTCTTCACCGATTTACCTCCGCTGATGCGATCCACCGATCCGATCATCGGCGATCGCTGATCGGCAGTGCCCTGTGCCCCTCTGTAAGTCCTCCTTTGGTTTTTTGCCGATAGCGATATAGCGATACGATGTGGGTTGTCGATCCGTGCGCGCGATCAACGGTCCACATTGCATCGCTGATCGCAATTGCAATGCCCCTTTTGTCCGTGCCGATACCACCGATTCGCCTCTGTCGATTGCGATTTGCCGATTAGATCTGGGTCGTTGATCGGCCAGATCTAACGGCTGCTGTGCAACCATTGCTTAAGTTTGCGCCTGTGGGTTTTTTCATGGTTTTAGAGTCTTTTTGCCTCCCGATAGTGTATTTACGCTCTTCCAAGGGCTCTCCTCTTGCGATGATTTTGACTTTGAATGATCCTTAAGAGGATTTTGAAGACTTTTGGGGCATACTTGGATCCTTTTGAGCACAACCGAGCAGACCAAGCCTGTCTCTGACCATAAAAAATCCTCGTTGTATAGCAGAGCTAACACTGGCTCCTTCTGGGGATGAGATCCTCCTTGTGAGGTCTCAAGAACCTGCAGATTAATGCCTTTTCGGCTGAAAACAAATTAGCCAAAATTCCTAGTGTTCCATTGGGCATGGAGTCTACTTTGCCTGCACAAAATTGATAAAAACAAAATATTTATAGCCTTTAAGGCCAAAAGACCTTAAACAACATAATTTTTCAGAAATCACCCATTAACCGGGCCATCAAAAACTGCTTCTCCTCTCATACTTTTCAGTATGAGGGTGTTGTTACATTGAATCTGCGAAATATTGAAAGGGCTCGTCCAGAAAGCATCAAACTTCCCATGATTGCCTTTCTTTTCCTTCAATGCATCCCACTTCAAAACCAAGTCTCCAACCTGAAAATTATCTGTTTTTGCCTTCTTGTCAAAGGCTTCCTTGGTCTTTCTCTGATATGTTGCAGCCTTTTCAACCAGTTGTTCTCTAATCTGATGCACCTCTGCTAAATCAGTGATCCTCTTTGCCATTTCTTCTCCCTCATTCCGCTCTTCTTGAAGGAATTTTGCCACAGGGAGAGTTAGCTGAATGGGAAATACAGCGTCAGCACCATACACCAGCTTGAAAGGAGAATTGCCTGTGGATTTCTTAATGGTCACTCTGTCAGCCCACAGTGCATACTTGAGCTTTGAATCCCAATTCTTTTTGTTGTCCTTTAACAGCTTCTTAATTATCCTTATCAGTCTTTTATTAGAGGATTCTGCTAGACCATTACCTTGAGGATAGTATGAGGTGGAATGAACAAGTTTAATACCCATTGAATCACACATTTCCACCAATTCCTTTGCCTTGAAGGCTGCTGCATTGTCTGTGACTAATTTATGTGGACAACCAAATCTGCTAAAGATATTCTCTGTCAAAAACTTCATGACCACATTATGATTAGCCTTTCTGGTAGGAATTGGCTCAATCCACTTAGTGAAATAATCAGTGGCCACTAATATCCATCTGTGCTAGCCACTGGAATGTGGATTGATTTCTCCAATAAAATCCAAGCCCCACTGCTGAAAAGGACCTTTTGCATGAATTGGTTTTAGGGGCAGGGACTTCAACTGTTGTTTTCCTTCAAATCTTTGGCACCTGTCACAAGATTTAACAAATAAAAATACATCAGAAAATAAGGAGGGCCAGAAATATCCAGCTCTGAGAATTTTATGGGCTGTAGTCTTCCAATAATGGTGCCCTCCACACATGCTGGAATGAAACTGCTGCATGACCTCTATTGATTGTTCTTTGTCCAGACACCTCAAAAGCACTCCAGATGGATCCCTCTAGTAGAGCAGATTTTCATTAATGCAATATTTTGCTGCCCTAAGCTTTATAGTCCTAGCTTGACTTTGAGTAAACCCTGAAGGGATCTCTAGCTTCAGCAAGAAATTCACTATTGCCGAATACCAATCACAAGAAGCTAGATTCTCGGCCACTGACTGCTTTCTGTCTGGTTCAACTGCTTCCTCTTCTTCTACCTGACCATTTTCTGCAATTGTGCACAGGAAATCAATATCTAAAGATCTGCAATTTTCTTCAGCCAATAACTTGGTAAGACCCTGACCTCTGACCAGTTTAAATTCAATCAACTTTGCAATCCATTTAGCCCTTCTTCCATCAGCATCAAGTTGTGTTAAGACATCTTTTATTGCAACAGAGGGTACATATGCAATTATCTTGGAATGCAAGATATAAACTCTGAAAGCCTTCAAGGATTTGATAAGAGCATATGCTTGTTTTTCAATAATATCATACCTTAGTTCAGCATCCCTCAAGTTTTTGCTGAAAAATGCTACTGGATGTTCTGAACCTTCTTCATTTGCGTGCAATAAAACTGCTGCAATGGTATCTTCAGAGGCAAATGAGAATACATGGAACTCCTTGCTGTAATCTGGGCTTATTAAGGTGGGAGCTTCCATAATGGCTTCTTTAATAGACTCGAATGATTTTCTTGCTGCATCAGTCCATCTAACCTCTGTCCCTTTCTTCAACATAGAGGTTACATGCTTCACCAATTCTGCAAAATTTGGTATAAACCTCCTCACAAAATTAATTTTGCCCAGAAAGGATTGGATATCCTTCTTTGATCTAGGGACAGACAAAGTTTGTATTGCTTTTACTCTTTCTGGATCAATTCGGACACCTGCAGTAGACACAACATGACCTAACAGCTTGCCTTCTTCTAAAGCAAATTGTGATTTTTTGGGATTGACTGAAATTCTAAACCTTCTGCACTTCAGAAACACTTTTTTCAAACGCTGCAAATGATTTTGATGGCTGTTGGAGTATACCATTATATCATCAAGGTAGATAAGGACAAATTTATCCTTCTCTCCTACAAATGCTATATCCATAGCTCTTTGAAAGGTAGCTCCAGCGTTCATCAATCCAAAAGGCATTTTGGCATACATAAAAGTGCCCCAAGGAGTGGTAAATGCAGTCTTCTCTTGATCTTTTGGGTGCACAGCAATCTGATTGAAACCTGAAAATCTGTCCAGGAAAGACATTACTTGGGCTCCTGAGATTTTTTACAGAAAATGCTCCATCTTCGGTAAGGGATAATTATCTTTCTTTGAGCATTTGTTTAAATTTCTGAAATCAACACACAGTCTGATTTCTCCACTCTTCTTCCTCACCACCACTAGATTGGCTACCCATTTTGAGTATCTGAGAGGGACTATGATTTTAGTAGCCAACAATTTTTTAATTTCTTTTTCAATTAGAGGAAGAAGCATGGGATTTATTGGTCTCAGCTTCTGTTTGAAAGGAATGGTGTCTTTCTCCAGAGGGATTTTATGCTGAATTATGTTCTTATCGTACGTTTTCAGATCACTATACTCCCATGCAAACACATCAGCAAATTGCCTCATTAAATTGCAGTATTCGGCACTTTGATCAGCTGACAAATGAGTGGACAAATTTACATATCTAGGCTGACCTGGACTTCCTATATCATGCTTACAGACTGCAGATTGGTCTTCTTTTTGGGCAGCCTTGTAAGGCACATCGTTGTGGTCAAACAGTCTCTCAAGAGGAATTAGACCCTTAGGAATATGATTACTAGGAAGCTGGACAATGCTTTCTTTACCAATTTTATTTCTAAGCTGGGATTGGGGTTTTTCTTCCAAGGCATCATTCTCTTGGTCAATTTGCATTTTAGAAAACTCATCAATGACTTGCAGAAACCTATTTAGCTCATCATCATCATTAAAAACTTTCCAATGCTGGACATTATCAGGCAAGGATGGTCTGTACTTCATTTGGACTTCATAAACTAGTCTGGGAGGCATGGGAGGAATAAATAGACTAGCAGACACAGCAAGGGAATCAGCAAGCTGATTTTGGGCTCTAGGAATATATGAAATACATAAATTTTCAAAGAAATCTTTGAGTCTCCATACCTCATCTCTGTATGCTTTTAGCCTTGGGTGCTTTGCTTGAAATGTTTTATTTACTTGCTGAATGATCAAATCAGCATCTCCAAACACTTTTATATTCCTGATTCCTCTGTCTTTTGCTACATTAAGGCCCAATAGCAGAGCTTCATATTCTGCTATGTTGTTTGTGACTTGAAAAGCCAGCTTAAAAGACAGCTGTGTGCTTTCTTTCTCTGGAGATACTAGCACCACCCCTGCTCTTGCAGTCTCCCTGGAACACGCTCCATCAAAAAACATCTCCCAAACCTGACTTCCTTGCTCTTCTTCGGCCTGATTTGTTGGTTTCCTAATCTGCATTGAGGCCTTCTGAGATTCTTCTATTTGGAGAATACATGCTCCAAAATCGGTATCCACTGCATATATGGGATGATTAGTAGGATTCTTCTCATCACTGATAATGTATGCAAACTGTGCTTTTCTGTACAATCTCCTGCTTTCTCCTCCAAAAACTGGGATAGTGGCATAAGATAGGTCATTCTATAAAGTCCCACCTAGCCTCTTAATCCATCCTCTAGACAACAGCATACCAAACTTGGGAGGGACATCTGCTACCACAATATCCATCATCATACTCTTCATGGGCAGCTGAGTTAAGGTAATGGCCAGATCTTTGATCAATCTAAGACATTTCACTTTTCTTGAATCAAAAGAGAATAAATCATGATAAGGTCTGGTGATATCAAGGCCTAACTTTTCCATGACAGCTTTAGGCATTAAATTGTGGTTGGCCCCTATGTCTAGCAGGCAATTGTGGAAGATTTTGTCATGAATGGTCAAGGAGACATAAAAAGATGGGGAATTATTATCAGCAGGTTCAATCATGGGGCTAAGCACAATGGCAGGCTTGTCATCTTGCAAATTGACAGAGTCAATGGAGGTTTGTGTGGTTTCTAGCTCAAGGGCTTCAAGGATAGGCTTTCTAAATACTTCACTCTTCACCAACTCTAGCAGAGGCACATATATCTTCAATTTCTAAACTTCTGACTCAAAACTGAAAGAAGAAGACAACTTGTCAGAACCTTTTACCTCTTGAACTGGAGCTTTGAGAATGACTGGATCAACTGCTGGTCTTCTCTGTCTGATGTTCTGTGATTCTGTTTGGACAACAGCTCTTTGGGCATGATTTTCTTTGACATTTTTTGCATTCGACCTCAGGTTATATCTCTGCTGCTGTTCGGTTTGTAGAACAGCTTCTCTGTCCCATTCTTGACTGTCTTGTTCTTGCAGCAAAGATTCTTCATAAGCAGCCAAAGTCAAAAATACAGCACTGCCATTTTCTTCCATATAGTGAATTTCATCCTTGTCTTCTTCAAATTGTTCCTACTCCATGACTACATTTTGGAAATGAGCTTTAACTTTCTGTTCTTTTTTTGATTCTTTAACACTCGGAATAATTTGTAACTGTTCATTTGCTCTTCTAAATGGATTTGGATTTCTTGGAGCAAATGTGTTCTGCTGCCTTGTTTTTCTTGAATTTTGCTCAACCTTCAACTTGGAAATTTCAGCAGCCAATGACTCTATCATCTTAGTCATTTGATATAATTTAGGCTCTGAAGATGAAGCAGAGGAAGTAGAAGCCTGACCTCTTTGCCTCCTTCTGTCAGCTTGACTTTTTAGCTTCTCTGCAGCCATGATATTAGACTCTACTTCTAGGGCTGCATCCTGCATGTCTGCCAGCGTAGCACATCTCCTTTCTCTCAACAACAGGCAGAAATCAGAGTCAAAATCATTGGCATAAGTGATTTTGGCAGAGGTGGGGGTAGGCTTTACCTCAGCTGGTATCTTACTATACATACGATTGAATCTTTTATTAAAATCAGGCAATGATTCCCCATTTTCCCTCTTCAAGTTACCAAACTCTGTGTGATAATACAACAAGTCCTTTTTATCTCCCCAGTGCTTCAAAAATGCATCATCTAGGGCTTCAATATCTGTTATAGATCTCTGGGGTAATTCTCTGAACCATTTCCCGACCTCTCCATCAAGGCTTTGAACAAAAACTCTCATCCACACATCATTTTCACTTATATCTAAATTATCAGCATAACTGTAAAAAGCTTCTAGGTGTTCTTCTGCTGTTAGTCCCTCTGTGCTAGTGAACTTAGGCATATATTTTTGATATTCTCCCACAGGCATAGGATTTAAAGGAACAGGCAAGACTAAAGGTCCATATCTAGCAACAACAATTCTTTCTATCTACGTGGGTGCTTGCTGTCCTGCGATGATTGGGATATATGGAAGAATATTGGCAGATTGAACGGTAGGAAGTAATGTGATGGATGACAGAGACAAAGGGATGTTTTGGGCTGAATTGGAAGCTTTCTTTGGACTGAGATTCAAAGGGGAACTAACTGCACAAGGGGCTGAATTAACCTCTGAAGGAATTTCCTTATTAACAGTGCTGGGCTCTAAATCTTCAAACTGAATACCTTCAGCTACAACTTTATCTTTTAGAGATCAATGAGATTTCTTAGGCTTACCTGATCCTGATGCCCCTTTCTGTGATGCTTTCTTCGATTTGACAGTCCTCTCAGGGTCAGGTACTGATTCAGCTGGTGATTTCTGAGGATTTCTTCGCGTATGTCTCACAAACTGAGCCAGAACTTCAATGTGGAGTCACCAAAGGTTGGTCTTCCTCCAGTGGAGTCGCCAGATAGATGATTACAACCAGAAAATGTGTCCAAACCTTGTCTATCATCAAAGCTTGGAACTGTGTCATTCTCCCAGGGAAGCTGAGCTTCAATTCTCCTCTCCCCGGCAACGACGCCAATTAATGTTATCACCCCAAGAAACTCTCCTAGGTTGTATATCAGAGATGCTCGGGAACATTACAAACTCAACAAAAATGTTGGATAAATGGTGGATGAATGAAAGGAATGATGCATATTCAAGCCAGATAACCACTTCTACTATGCTTAACCCTAGACATGGGTGAACACCCCCAGACTACAAGGCTTTAGACCACCAATCACTCACAGTTTAAGGAAAATGTGATGATGGAGAATACTGATTACACCAGCAGATGCACAGGACCCTGTGATGGCCAGCTGCAACTAGTTAAAAGGTCTGCAAATCTATTTCCTGATGCACAGACAAGATGATAGCTCTCTGGCATTAAAACAATAGAAACTTGCATACACATTCAATAATACATACTAGATTCTAACACAGAGGTGGGATGACAACCTCTCTAATGCTAAACATCAAGAGCAAATGAAAAATGTATAAAAGGCACAGCCTGGAACAAAGAAGAAGAAGTGGAAAGTGAGCAATTAACAGCGAAAGAAGCTTGTATTAGCTGAAAATGAAGACCAGAAGTTGCAGGTTTCACAGTAGTTATAGTCTCCAGAAGTTGAAGTTTACATCAGAATAACATTCATCAACCCCATTATCTTGTGTTTTTTGGGTATGTATAGAGTTTGATTACAAAAAATGGTCTGTTGTTCTTAGCGTGGAGGGGTCATAATGGACCACCAACCGCTTTAACTCTCTGATGGAGTCTGAGTGCAATTGCTTGCTGTAGTGGATGAATTTGATCTTCTCGGATGCTCTGTTGTCCTTCCTGAACAGGTGGAGTGTAATATGAAACGAGCTCCATAACTGATAAATGCTTGTGATCTGCTCGAGGCATGTCCTTTTCCTTCTTGGCCATACTGTCTGTTGAATGCGGTTGTTGAGGAGGAAATGCACCTGGATCACTTCTGTCGCGGGCTAGCTGCGTGTGTTATGGATCCAAGACTGCTTAGTCATTAATTCGACCTCTGCTCTGTGGTGGAATGGTTCTTCGGGCCTATGAAATCCCTTTAAAACATGGATAGTGATTTCTTTCTATTATGAACGGAAAGCACAACAATTCTGAGAATTCCCACTCCTCTTTGTCCTTTTCGGACTTCAAAAAGTCCATAAACATGATTAATTCCTTTATCGGGTCCGTCCTTCAGGTCGCTGTTGCATGTCGCACTCGGCTTGGTCCCTTTGTTCCTTGAAATACTTGAAAAACACGGGAAATACATGAAAAATGCCTCCCTCTGGACTTCAAATATTTAAACAATTTCATTCCAGAAACCCATCGGGTCCGAGTTTCGTCGCATCGCGCACATATACATGTAAAGGCTGCACCCCATGGTCTTTGCCGATTTACCTCCGCCGATCCGATCATTGGTGATTGCTAATCGGCAGTGCCCTGTGCCCCTCCGTAAGTCCTCCTTTGGTTTTTTGCCGATAGCGATATAGCGATTCGATGTGGGCCGTCGATCCACGCGCGCGATCAACGGTCCAGATCGCATCGCTGATCGCAATCGCAATGCCCCTTCTGTCCGTGCCGATACCGCCGATTCGCCTTCGCCGATTGCGATTTTCCGATTAGATCTGAGCCGTTGATCGGCCAGATCTAACGACTGATGTGCAACCATTGCTTAAGCCTGCGCCTGTGGGTTTTTTCATGGTTTTAGAATGTTTCTGCCTCCCGATAGTGTATTTACGCTCTTCCAAGGGCTCTCCTCTTGTGACGATTTTGATTTTGAATGATCCTTAAGAGGATTTTGAAGACTTTTGGGGCATACTTGGATCCTTTTGAGCACAACTGAGCAGACCAAGCCTGTCTCTGACCATAAAAAATCCTCGTTGTATAGCAGAGCTAACAGTTGTACTCAATGACTTGAAGTGGGAAATTGAGGGGAGTAGCTTCGTCAGGTAGGTGGTGTAGGAGTTGTCTTAATCTCTATCAAAATGGAAGGTAGTATGGGGGGTTGTCGGGGTGGACTAGGGGATAAAGAGAGAGGGAGAGGAGGTAGAGATGGAGATGGTAAGGAGGGCAATGTCTACTAGGGGGAGACGAGAGATTGAGAGTTGATGGATGTGTGCCAGAAGTTGTTGGTTGGCTAGGGCATAGTCAACAACATTGGGTCCTCCACTATGGGGGAAGCAAGTAAAGTCCCGAGAACCCACAAAGCAAGGAAACTTGTTCAAGATCAATAAGCAATGGGATTCACCTTGTTGTAAGAGATGTCTACAATAACTTGTGAGGGGCTCGTCATTGTCCTACAAACTCCCATGCAGGGCCATAGATTTTGGTTCCACCTCCTGGAGGCAAAGTGTGTCTTCTGCTACACCATGAAGGGCAACTTGGAGGTTTCTTGTCCAAGAATTGAAGTCATCGACAAGAATGACATCACCAAGAGTGAAGTAGTGGAGATTGTTTTGAGAAAGAATCAACATAAAGCTTTTGAACTATTGAAATGAAATATTAGTGAAGCACCAATTCTTCCATTGCCCAATTTATAGAATCCTCTTGAAGTGGAGATCGATGCAAGTAGATATATTGTGGGAGCAATCTTGATGCAAAGAGATAAGTCTATTTGCTATCATTTATGAATTGCTTCATGGCACTATTCAAAACTACCCCACTTATGACAAGGAGCTCCATGCTTTGGTGCAAGGTGTATTGATAATCAACCTTTGTAATATTCGTAAGCATAGATCCATCAACTCTAAATGCTATACATGGACAAGGGGAGGTATGGAAGACATCATTAGAGAAGTATTGAAGGTTGAATGATTCATTAACAAGATTAGGCAAATTTGTTTGGCAAGTATGGGAGACACTCGAGAAAAGTATGAAAAGTATAGGGCCAAGGATGGCCAACACATAATTGAGAATACATTCAATGCAAGAGATTGAGTCTTGTTGCACTTGAATTAAGCGACATTATAGGGACTTGGTAAGAGGATGAAGGCTCTACAATATGGTCTTTTCGAGGTGTTGGAACATCTAGTGATAATACCTATAGACTTGATGAATTTGCGTACATGTGTATTTAGTATTTACTTAGTAGTGCATGTGGAGAATTCAAAACTCTATGAGCTATCCATGTTTGATGAGGAAATGAAGGGCAAGTTGTACCTACCAAAAAGTTAGCAAAAGATATGGTTTTGCAAAAGATATTCTTAACAACTAGACTAGGGTAGTAATTTTGAAGAATCTAGGGCAAAGTAGTGTAGTGTGATTCTTCGTTACTTGATAACAATTTGTGGAGTATTTTTAATTTTCCTTATTAGCTTATTCTTCTTCTTCTTCTTATTAGTGCATATGTGTGGACTTCATCAAACTGCTACCAAAACATAAAACAAGAACACAAGATGTTGGCTCTCTGCCAGGGCCAAAACCCTTTCTTCTCTTAAGAGGAAAACCCTTTAGCGAATTTCTCTTAGTGAAGCTTTTATTGATCAATGCCAAACCCTAGACCCTTGACTAGAATATCCTCCAAGCACAAGTCAAGCCCTTCCTTCTTCTGGCACTTTGTTCCCCGACACATAGGCTTCCTTCTTCCGACACTTTGTTCCCCGGCATTTCGTTCTTCTTTCAACTTGTTAATAAACCTTGTTGCACTTGCTCTAGAGGAGATACCTTTGATGAGATCCTTTTCCTATGATGATTGCTTTCTTGTCTCCACCAATCAATGAACTTGTATGATTGTAATGGAAGGGTATGACAACAGGAACAACCTCTTTACCTTCGCACGTGTCACTGTTTTCTTTGTGATTTAGACCTCTTCCTTCTTCGCTTGAGAGGGCTCCTTCTACGCTTGAGTGAGGGGCCCTTATAGGCTTGGTTAGATTGCCTAACCATTGATGTTATGTGACTGTGATGATAGTGCTGCAATGACTGCGGGAAGAGGCTCTATTTCTCGGACATGTGATTGTTTTCTACCCTAGAAAATAGTACTCTCAACTTCATCCTAGACTCCTCCTTGTACGTTGCACTAGAGTCTCCCTTTCTTGTCACTTGATCACCCTTTTTCTTCCTCATTTTCTGTGCTAATTTCAGAGCTATGCATGCGTTCTATTTGAGTGGTGTAATGACCCTAATATATAGGTGTACGCTCCTTCTTTTAGGTCGATTTGAGGCTGACTTGACTTTTATGCTTCAAATTTCTTCTTTTTAGGATGTCGTTGCTTGGAGGATGCTTGTGACTTTTCTTAGAGGTATTCTCTTGACCATAATACATACACATACAAGGTGTAACATGCCCTTAAGGCCTTCAACATTTCCTTTTGACTATTTGACTCACTTGTAGCACTTTTACTAGTGCTAGACCTATTTCAATGAGCAAGAAACTCATTGACATATATTATAAAAATAATATTTCCTTTCTTGAATAAGTACAAATATCAAAGGTACATTTATGAAGACCGAACCTAATTACATTTCCTTCAACACTCCCTCTTAACTAGGGAGGTATTCATACAACATTACAAGGTGTTTGGCTATTCTCAATCTTTGAAGAATTCACATAAGAGAAACCGGATTTGCAATCCATCTATTATATCATCATACCCATCAACATTGTCATAGTGCAAGGCCTTGACTAACAACTCCATCTCTTCATGAGATCATGAGTTACAATGCTAGCGAGACCAATGATTTATAAACACCTTCATCATTGTCTCTCAAGATACATACCCACCCGGGTGTTCACTGAGTATGACCTTCTAGGACTATTCTTATCTTGGGTTCCCAACCGTCAAAGAATATCGATCCTCTTGCCTACTCTTGTCTTAGATGCCCTACACATCCTTAAAGAGTATTGGATGCCAGATGATTACCTAATCCTCCCATTCTTTCTTCTCAAGTGAAGACAAGAATGTTGTGTCTACATTTCCATTCATGGCCTTCATCTAGACTTACGACTGTTAGTCCTGGTCTAGTGCATGACCCATGAAATGGAGAAACACAATTGTCACTCCTTTGTAATCAGGGGTGATCTAAAACTCGCTCTTGATGAGGGAGCTGTCAGAGCTCCATCTTAACTAGGGACTCTTTCATTCATCGGCAACTTCTTCTTCGTGGGTCCTTCAGCTGCTTGATCTCCTTCCTTTCTTTGATGTCATGAAGTCTTTGTTCGAACTTCTTCTAGGTAGGGCACCATCCATTGATCACTTTCCTTCCTGGTTTGTCATGTCATTGTTTCCTTCGTGGAAAGTGGCTTTCTTGTCATTCATCAAGTTTTCTTGTGATCTTGGCTACTTCTTTGTCGTCTTGTCCATGCTTCGGAATACTCTTCTCATGGATGCTGATCCAAGTGGATGTTGGTGGCCACCCACCTATCCCATTTGGACCCCCACAACTGTCTCTTTCAGTCTTTTCAGTTTCCTAAATTGTAGCACAATTTACTATTTTTAGCAGTTTTTCGGGTCCTAAACTTCCGGAGCCGTTTTGAGGCCCTAAATGACGTTTTTTTGGGAAATCTACCGCGAGCGATTTTTTTATCAAAAAATCGTTTTTTCCGTCGTAGTCCTCAGAGAGATCTTTCCAACGGGCTATCATGCGCGTCAAACGGAGATAATACGACCAATTCGCGACCCTGGGAAGTTGATGTACCAACTTACCCAAAAACGGGCCCCACAATTTGGCGTTTCATCTTCTAGGGTTAGGTTTTGCAATGTGAAGGGTTTTCCATTGTTTCTCAACAATAAATAGGCCTTCGAGCCTCATTGTAACATAGTTGAAAGCATGTAGCCACCACATCTCTTCTCAGAGATAAGCTATCATCGCCCTAGCTGGTTTATTTCCATTTCTGTTTGTAAGCATATTTCAGTATTTTACAGTAATGAAATGAAATATTCTTTCCGCTGCATATCTGTCTTTATGATTATCTATGTATTTTATTGTGTTCCTATTTAAATCCAGATCAGATGCTTCCTTGTAATTGCTTGTTTACATGCTTCGACCTAGTAGCCCATCATGACTTCATCCTGATATTGCTTCAACATTGCTTTTTCTTTCGCTGGATGGCTTCTTCATCACGACATCTTTGTAGAGTAGAATCAGTTATCTGCATCTTTTATACCTCTGAGGCCTTCATAGGTGTCAAGGGTCCTTCCTTCCTTTGTTAGAGTTGTCCTGCCTTCTTTCGAGAGATATCTTCAAAGTATCTTGTCAGATAGCGATTCTCGGTGATCATGGGGTTCTTCACATGCTTGATCTCTTTCTTCATTTGCTTCTTCTTAGATAGATAGGTCAACCGTCTTATGCTTCTTGTGAGAGCATTCCTTCATTGCTTGCTTCCTGAACTAGTCAACATTTCTTCTTGCTTCTTAGTCAACAATCTTATACTCCTTATGTGAGCATATTCTTTTGTTGACCTTCATTGCATTGTAGTGCATACCTTCAAGCATGTTCTTGTTGAAAGAGATTCTTTCATACTTGATCATGTTATAGAACTATTCCCATGACTCAATAATATACAAATGATAACATGACTAAACTTTGATGTATACATACCTCATCTTGATTCTCCTTTGATCATCTTAGCTTCATTTGGTTGTCCTTGGTGTGGCCCTTCTTGCTTCATCTTAGCTTGCCTGCATATCATCCTTTTCTTGAATCCCATGAATGGGATTTCCAATGAGACATTTGCTTTGGTTCATGAACCTTCTTTTGAAGATTCCATCATAGGACTTTAAAGACCCTTATCTTGCAAATGTTTCTTTTTCTTTTGATGATGGAGGTCTTCTAAGATTCTTAATCATGATCAATTTTTCTTTCATCGTGGATGAGGTCCTATACTAGGTATGCTTCTTCTACATGAATATCTTGAGCTATATCTGCCATGCTCCTATATTCTAGAAGATATTTCTACCCATGCATTTTTATTCTCATTATAAATGCTACATCTTCATGAGTATCTAGAACTCTATGTACATCATGCTTCTAGATTCTAGAGGATGTTTCTAGCCATGCAATTTTATTCTATTCCTACATGCTCCTATACTATTCAAAAATTTGAAAGAAGACTTGAAGTAAATAGTTTGACTTAGTCATATTAGAGATCTTGAGGATCTTCCTTCTTTTGCTTCTTTCCTTCTTCTTTCACTTCTTGAGTTATGTGAGCTTCTTCCCTCTTTCTTTTGTTGTTGTTGTCCTTCTTAAGCTTAGGACAATTCCTTTTGTAGTGTGCATATTCTTGGCATCCAAAACATTGGATTTTGGACATGTCTTTGTTGTTTGTTCTTTGTGGACCAAGTTTGCCAAATTTCCCCTTTCTCTTGGCCATGGTAGCAAATGCTTGCTCCTTTGATCCCACATCTTCCTCTGCCTTAAGTCTGGTTTTCTATGTCCTGCATAGAAACCACATTTCATTGAGAGTGGTTGCTTCCTTCTTGGCATATATGCTTGATGTGAAGTTGCCCCAATCCTTAGGTAGAGCATTGAGTACTACAGTTGTCATCTCTCTGTCAAACATGACTTCCCCAAGCTCTTGAAGTTGATCTCTCATTTTAGAAATTTTCATGAAGTGGGGAGCTATTCCTTCCTTTGTTATCTTCATCTTATATAATTCTTTCCTCAGAGATATTACTTCTCCGGTTGTGGATACCGAGAATAACTCAACAACTTATCATAAGTTTCTTTTGATGTTTCAAATTTGGAGACATAAGGAATGAGAGAGTCTTTGATTGATTCTATTAGAATCCTTTGAGATCTTGTCTCATCCTTATTGTACTTAGCTAAGGCTTGAGTTTGTTCCTTAGTAGGGATAGTGATATTCCCTTTGACATGTTCTAGGCATTCATTCTCCTTGAGAAATAGATCAGTCCTCTTCTTCCATGCAAGAAAGTTATTGGTACCTACCAATTTATTACTTTTCTTGCAAAAAGACATTGATGTATATTCAGAAGGGGACATATACTTACTTGATAGATTTTGAGATGTAATGGATTTGCTTCCTCCTTGAAGACTTGATGGCTTGCCTTCCTCAGATCTTGATGTTCTTCAAGTTGCCTTCTCCACGTGGACTTGCTTGATGATGAGATTTCCTTGATGACTTGTAGCTTGATGTAGGTCCTACTTCAATCCGCTCTTCTTTGTAGGTGCCTTTATGTAAGGCTCTTCTTCTTGCTATGTAGACTTCCTTGATGAATGATGGATTGTAGACCTTTTTGTCCTTGAAGTGATTGAGACTTTTAGGCTTGATGCTTCAACCTTGTAGATGTCTGTCCTTGATGTGTCACCTTAGCTCTGATACCATGTTGAAGAATCTAGGGCAAAGTAGTGTAGTGTGATTCTTCGTTACTTGATAACAATTTGTAGAATATTTTTACTTTTCCTTTTTAGATTCTTCTTCTTCTTCTTCTTATTAGTACATATGTGTGTACTTCATCAAACTGCTACCAAGACATAAAACAAGAACACAAGATGTTGGCTCTCTGCCAGTGCCAAAACCTCTCTTCTCTTGAGAGGAAAACCCTTTAGTGAATTTCTCTTATTGAAGATTCTATTGATCAATGCCAAACCCTAGACCCTTGACTAGAATATCCTCCAAGCACAAGTCAAGCCCTTTCTCCTTTCTGCACTTTGTTCCCCGACACATAGGCTTCCTACTTCCGGCACTTTGTTCCCAGACATTTCGTCCTCCTCCATCTAAAACTTCGTTCTTCTTTCAACTTGTTAGTAAACCTTGTTGCACTTGCTCTAGAGGAGATACCTTTGATGAGATTCCTATGATGATTCCTTTCTTGTCTTCACCAATCAATGAACTTGTATGACTGTAATGGAAGGGTTGTTATGACAACAGGGACAACCTCTTTACCTTCACACGTATGACTGTTTTCTTTGTGATTTAGACCTCTTCCTTCTTTGCTTGAGAGGGCTCCTTCTACGCTTGAGTGAGGGGCCTTATAGGCCTGCTTAGATTGCCTAACCAATGATGTCATGTGACCGTGATGATAGTGCTGCAATGGACGTGAGAAGAGGCTCTATTTCTCGGACATGTGACTGTTTTCTACCCTAGAAAATAGTCCTCTCAACTTCGGCCTAGACGACTCCTTGTACGTTGCACTAGAGGCTCCCTTTCTTGCCACTTGATCACCCTTTTTCTTCCTCGTTTTCTGCGCTAATTTCAGAGCTATGCATGCATTCTATTTGAGTTGTGTAATGACCCTAATTTATAGTTGTCTGCTCCTTTTAGGCGGACTTGAGGCCGACTTGACTTTTATGGTTCAGATTTCTTCTTTTTAGGATGTTGTTGCTTGGAGGATGCTTGTGACTTTGCTTGCAGGTATTCTCTTGACCATAATACATACACATACAAGGTGTAACATGCCCTTAAGGCCTTCAACATTTACTTTTGACTATTTGACTCACCTATAACACTTTAACTAGTGCTAGACCTATTTCAATGAGCAAGAAACTCATTGACATATATTATAAAAATAATATTTCTTTTCTTGAATAAGTGCAAATATCAAAGGTACATTTATGAAGACCGAACCTAGTTACATTTCCTTCAACAGTAGGAACTCTAGCAAGTTGGGTTAAAAGGACCACTTCTAAGAATTGTTTAGTGGTACTCCAAATGGAAAGTTGAGGATCTTTTTCCTCATCTCATTTAGTAAAAGCTTTTAGGGACCAAAAGACCAAAAGCCTCGCAAATGAGGAGATATGATCTGAAATGGATCACTATATAATTTGTTGCTTATTTTGGTATGTTTTGTGGTGGAAAATCATATCTATGGCCTTATGGTGCCCATCTTAGTGACAAATCCTAATTTGGTGAATTTTAGTCTTGAAACTTTTGGAGCTTGTTTTCGGTTTTAAACCCCCATTTTTGGGGTCAAAATTTTATGAATAGAATTCATAGCTCCCCAATATCATTCTACATTGAGAGCTTTCCAATGGTCCAAAGAGCACCTTGATTTGAGTATGTATGAGGAAGTCATGACTTTGGAAAGTTGGCATATGCTTTGACTATTGCAGTACCAAGTGGAAACTGCATCAACTCTTATTATTCACACATGTGTAGCTACTCACATGTGAAATTACAAGAAGATTCTAGAGAGTTTAAAACCCTAACCCTAATTAGGAGTTTGGGCATCCCAAGACCTTAAACCTAAGGTTGGATGGTTACTAGGACATGCTAAAAATTGAGCCACAAGGAATGGAAGGGGTTTTGTTCCTATTGTAATGATTTCTTGTTCCATCCCTAAGAAAAGAAGATTGGGATATTCAAGTAGAATAAAGGAACAAGAAGATACTATAGCAATGATTCAGAAGCCATAGTGTTTATTGTAGTTGCATGATGAGCCCGTCTTTCTTTGTACCTCACATATATATATATATATATATATATATATATATGAATGAGAAGAAAGCAACAAGGAACAATGATTATTTTCTTATTCGGTTTTCCCATATTGGGTTTCTCAAACTACATCTTGTGTTCATTGTGTTGTTGGTGTCCTTATTTCATTACTGTGGTGGTTTTCTTATTTTTCTCAGTGAGTTTTCCATAACAAATGTATTAAGTGTTTACATTATATATTAATGATTCATAATCATTGTGAAATGGAGGAAAACCTCACTATTTTGCGACAACATTGTAAGATTTGTTTTGTTGAACTAGTGGATTATCTATGATGATTTGTAGATCATTATTATAAATTTTATTATGTTGTAGGAGTTACTCAAAATTACAATAAAAATTTGGGTAGCATGATGGCACATTCCATGTGACCTAAAGCCTTCGTGCTTGATTATGATAATTTATAAATTATACAAATAGCATAAAAATGATATTTTTGTCATTGTATAATACGAGTTTAAAAACAACTAGGTAACATATTAGGATAGAAAAGGACAGAAAAATGTAACTCCATGTATAAGTAATTACACTATAAGGGAGTTCTTGAACTAAGGATATTTCTCACTAGGAAGAGATTTCATCCTTACCTATCATTTTCCTATTTTGCTACTTAGACAAGTGATGAAGCTATCCAAGTCCCTATTTTTGTGGAGAGATTGTCATGTTTAGACTGGAAGTAGATCCCAAACTTTTGGTAGTGTTATTGACACATAACCCACACCTTAGGTCACATGGAAGAAATATTCAATCCATTGGGTGTGGCCTTGGGGGCGAGTATTGAGTGGAGTTTACTGTCACTCTATCTTGACTCCTCTTTCTAGGCTAACTCCTACCAAATCGAACGGGGGTAGTCTCTAAAAAATAACTAACACTGATTAAGCTATAGCAAAACAAGAAATTATTCTAGGAGTTAATTCAATTACACAAAAACACATTAACCAACAACATATAATAAGTAGATAATCAAATGACAAATATGAAAAACTGTAGAAATTTTTAGAATTCTACTGTAGCTACTCCGGTTTAGGTTTGTTTTGTATATCATTGTTTAATGCCCAACCACATATTTAAATGCAAACATTGTTGGAAATACTGGGGGGGGTGAATCATATTTCTTAGCAATTAACACTTTATTAATCTTTTCAGAGCATTAGTTAATCTTCAGTTATTATTATTATTGTTCAGTAAGAGTAGTAAACAACAATGCAAAAATAGAGATAGTAGGCACAATATTTTTAGGTGGAAAACCCCCTCCGGGTCAAAAACCATCGAATGCTTTTCTAATAAGTTCTTTAATCTTCAGCCCCAACTGAAAAGAAAGCTACAACTTCCTAGAACTCTAGAAAAGCATTCTTCTCCAGTTCCCACTGGAAGGACACCCTAACGCCTTGGTTTAATCAACAGTCAACTGAATGGATGCCCCAACACCCTAGCGAGCCTCAACTTGCCCTAGCACCACCCTACCACCCTGAAGTGTTTACAGGCCCCAACCTGTAGGTGACTTCATTCACTTGCCTAGCACCACCCTATCACCCTATAAAGACAAAAATTAAATACAAAAGTGTGGACTCCCGTACTAGGGACAATGATCCACGTTACAATGATATTCCATTGTCCAATGATTTTTTTTTACTGATCAATAGCACTAGGACCTAAACCCTTGTCCTGACAAACTTTGACAATAAAACTGACTTTCCCAACAATGCCTTCTACAACTCTTAGGCAATTTGACTCTTCTACAAATATGGTCTCTCATACTAGAGATAATGGCCTAGTTACATTGGTTTGACTCTTGACTTTGACAATGGTTCTTAATACATGGATAGTTGTTGATGATGTGACAAGATAGTCGTTCTTCCTTCAAGAATTATCTCATTGTAATGCTTCCTTCAAGGGATGATGATTTGTCTCTTCAAGTTCTTGAATGTCTTCTTGGATGTCTTGAGTCTTTTTTACCTGCGTGCAAATTTTCCCAGACGAAATCCAATCCCAAACGGAAAACAAAAAATACCCTTCAACTTACCTTTGCGTGTAGTACACATGTAAGTACATAAAAGTAAATGTACAAATTAAATGATTACAATGCGTACCTGAAATATGTTTGTGTTTTGAGTTTGTCCCTTTTTGTTGTTGACTTGTTGCAATCGCTGACAAACTTTGAACAAAGGCCTAGATTCTACTTAAACATATCCAACCTTGACACAATCATATATTATACAAGACTATACAAGAGATGAATATTGACTTAGACATACATAGGACAAAACTTACCCTAGCTAGACACAACTCTAGTTACAATTATGACAAGGAAGTTATGCAAGATTGAAAACTAGCCTAATACATGGTACAATGCAGTGAACAGTTATTAAAGTACATTATTAACACATAGGAAGGGAATTTGAATTATACAAACCTTTATCTTTGCTTGATTACAGGTCTGCCTTTCGTCCCTTTCACAACAAGCTAAGGGTTATTCAACATTGTTCAAGCCTGTGATGTTTTTGAATGAGGAACGAAGACCAAGGCTTGTTGCTGAACCGAAGGGTTGAGATCCTTAAACGAGATTGCAAATCATCAAGATATTTCCTTGCTTGTCTCTGGTAGATTGGAGTGGGGTTTTGAGACCTTGATCCTTCACTTGATCTTGAATGGAGATGATAATCCTTGGACCAAGATCTCAGACTTGTAATTTCAGGTCTGAAACCTTTCTTTGCTCAAGGTTCTGTAGTCTGAGACAGTAATGATTGCTTGGAAACTATTGACCAAAACCTGTAACTTCTAGATCGAGACTTGTAACTCCTTGACCAATATTTGTGATGCTTGAAACTTCTGTGATATAGGCCTGGACTAAGACTTCGCTACCTTGCTCAAATCTTCGCTAATCTTTTGGTGATTAGACCTTTGATAGACCTGCAACAAAACATGACCTCGCTACCTTGCTAACCTTTGATATACCTGCAACAAAATAGGACCTCGCTTCCTTGCCAAATACTTCGCTAATATTTGATAGACCTCGCCAAAAACTTCGCTAACATTTGATAGACCTATAACAAACTGAGCCCTAAGAAAAAAATTGATTTGCGTTGATTTTCCTTTAGGGTAGTCTCGAAATTTCAGAGATTATACATTCAGTTCATTGTCTCATCTATGCCAAGGTTTCACAACATATGTATATTATAAGGTTCTCACTTGGACATTGGATAGGGCTCTTTAATTGTAGGAGACACCACATACTTAAGTAACAATATTTGTCATTTTATTGCTGGGTGTTGAGGGGCTTCTTAATGTACGATGGAGGAGTAATGAATAATATATTTAGAATGTTAAATATTTTAAAATATGTAACATTAACTTTAATATTCCTCCTAACATTTGTATTAATACTTATTGACTTAAATTATTTCTTATTAGTGACATATCCTTAATAATTCTTAATAAAAGAGTTAAATTGATGTTAATAGCAAGCAAACCAATGATTGGCTTAGTGCATTTGGTCCTACCCAAGTGTGAAGTCAATGATTGGTTTACTACCTTTGGATCTTGAAGTTATTCAACTTATACGTGGTGAGATTACTGTGAGACTCCATGTCATATATTGACAACCACTGGTGAATAAGTTGTCATGTCTCTACCCCCTGGGGTTAAGCCCACAAAACTGGGTCTTCAACTTCAACCTCAATTTCTTCTCAAACCGAGAGGAACCACGAGGCGTACCATATATCAATGGAAACATCTTGTCGAGGAGAATCTATCTAGAAGGATCTTGACACAATATTCCATGAATTGCCATGTCAAATTTTCCATGGAAGATTAGGGTAGCTTCTGGTGCTATTTGGGTTGACATCAATGACAACCACCTATCAACAATCTCCCCCTTTGGCATTGATGGCAACACAAGTACTCCCCCTTGATCATAACTCCCCTGACATCATGCTTCGAACCTTCCTAACACTTTCTCTCCCCCTTTGGCATCAATGGAAAAGGGTAACTCCTCTTGACATCATGCTTCGAACCTTCTTAACGCTTTCTCTCCCCCTTTGACATCAATGGCAAAGGGTAACTCCCCCTGACAAGTTGCCTCTCCTGCGGATCTGTAACTTGCCTCAACTCCCCCCTATCTACTTGACTAGAGAAAAAAATAGTCTAATGGGAACTTGGGAGAATCCTAGGCTTTTGGCGAAGATACTCAAATGCCTCACATGGTAAAGGTTTGGTAAAGATGTCAGTGATTTGTTCTTTTGTCCCAATGTATTCAGCCTTGATGTTTTTCTTGGCAACTTGTTCTCTAACAAAATGGTACTTGATCAGAACGTGTTTCGTTTTTGAATGTATCACATGATTTTTGGAGATCTGATGGCACTGATGTTATCGCAGAAAATTGGAATGGGCTCATCAAACTCCACTTGAAGATTGTGCAAGGTTTGTTTCATCCAGAGGACTTGGGTACAAGTTGCTGCTGCTATGTATTATGCTTCCGCTGAGGATAGTGAGATTGAAGATTGCTTCTTGCTCAACCATGAAACAATACAACCACCTAGATAGAAGGTCGCTCCACTAGTGCTTTTATGATCATCAACACTTCCTGCCTAATCTGCATCGCTATAAGCTTCAATGGTTAGCTCATTTCCTTTAGGATACCATAGTCCATATTTTGTTGTCCCCTTAAGATATCGAAAAATCTTTTTTACCACAATGACATGGGATTCCTTTGGCGTTGCTTGGAATCTTGCAACTTGCCCAATTGCCGACATCACATTTGGCCTAGAAGTTGTTACATATAGAAGACTACCAATCATAGATCTATATATCCTCTGATCCACATCTTTGGATGAGTCATCTATGCTCAACTTGCAACCTGTCACCATTGGGTTGAGAACTAGCTTGCAACTTTCCATTTGAAATCTCTTCAACATTTCCTTGATATATTTGGTTTGACAGATAAATATGCCCTTGTGTTGTTGAGATATCTGAAGTCCCAAAAAGTATGTCAACTCACCAACTAGTGACATCTTGAACTCACCAACTTTTTACTTAACCTGTCATCATTACTCCCAAAGATTATATCATCCACATATACTTCGATAATCGTCAGATTATCATGTTCAATCCTTACATAAAGATTGCTATCTGCATTTCCCTTCTTGAATCCTTGTTTTGCAAATACCTATCAAGACAGGCATACCATGCTTTGGGTGCTTGTTTGAGACCATACAACGCCTTCTTTAACTTGCAAACATAATCTTTCTTGTCAGTGAGCAAAAATCCCTCAGGTTGTTCTATATATACTTCTTCTTCTAATTCTCCATTTAGAAATGTTGATTTCACGTCCATTTGATAAACTTTGATCTTTCTTGAACATGCATAAGCCAAGAACATCTTGATAGCTTCCATTCTAGCAACAGGAGCAAATGTTTCTTCAAAATCAATTCCTTCAACCTATGCATATCCTTTGCAAACCAACCTTGCCTTGTCTCTTGTAAAATGTCCATCCTCATTTAACTTGTTCCTGAAAACCCATTTTGTCCGAATGACATTTTTATCTTTTGGTCTTGGGACCAATTCTCAAGTGTCATTTTTCTCAATTTGATCCAATAATTCATTCATGGCAGCTACCCAATGTTCATCTTGACTGGCTTCTTCAAAATTGTTTGGCTCAAATGTAGCTAAAAGAGCAAGATGGGCTTGTTGTGGTACACGAAGTTGTCGATTTTTTCTAGTTCCTATTCCTTCATTGAGATCCCCAATGATCTGATTTGATGGATGATTCTTTTGATACCATTCTTTGGGGGCCTTTGGGGATGCTTCTTGTTCAACCTGTTGTTCGTCTCTTATCTCTTCTTGGTTGGTAGTTGTTTCCTTATTCAATTGTGCTTGCTCTGGGACTTCTTCTTTGACCTTTTCTGATTCTAACTCGTGTATCCTTAACTTGCTTGAAGAGGAGCTTTCCTCATTAACCGTTGAGCCACAATCTTCATTAAATGTTACATCGATGCTTTCAACTATTTGTTTAAGTCTCTGATTGTAACATTTATAAGCTTTTCTTTTGCGTGAATAACCAACAAAAATACCTTCGTCTACTCGAGAATCAAATTTTCCTGTTTTCTAATCTTCTCTTTTAATATAGCATTTGCTTCCAAATACCCTAAAATATTTGACATTTGCTAGTCTTCCTTTCCAAAGTTCATATGGAGTCATATCACAATTGTTTCTAAGCAAACTTCTATTCAAAATAAATACAACTGTATCAATTGCTTGAACCCAAAATTTGTCATCTAATATTGAATCATTTAGCATTGTTCTGGCCATTTCTTATACAGTTCTATTCTTCCTTTCAACAACTCCATTTTGTTGCGGTGTTCTAGTTGTTGAGAACTGCCTTTTTATTCCATTTTCTTCACAAAAATGTTGAAATGTTTTGGAGGTAAATTCGCTGCCGTTATCAGATCTCAAACATTTAATCTTTAAATCAGTTTCATTCTCAACCATTTCCTTGTAGATCTTGAAACATTCAAATGCCTCAGACTTTTTCTTCAAGAAACTAACAGTGGTCATCATGGTATAATCATCTATCATTAGCATAAAATATAATTCACCATTCAATTATTTAGTCCTCATTGGTCCACATAGATCAGTATGTATTAATTCCAATTGGTTGGTTTTGAAATCAATGGCATTTCTCTCACAACTTCCTTTTTGCTAATTCTAACAAGGTTTTCAAAGTTTATATGTCCCATTCGTCTATGCCATAGCCAACTCTCATCTTCTTTTGCCAAGAAACATCCTTTAATGACCTCATCCAAGGTGCATATGTCATTTGGAGCTCTACTTGTAGTAGCCACAAGTTGACCAAATTTTTCTTTTCTTATTTCACATTTATTTGAGTCAAATAACATTGTGTGTCCTTGATCACACATTTGACCTACACTTAGCAAATTGTGATTCATATTTTCAACAAGAAGCACATCTTTTGCTATAGCATCCTTGCTTCCAAGCTTGACAGTACCTGTTCCTATGACATTTGAAGATCCATCATTTCCAAAGGATATTGTTCCATCTTTTCCTTCCTTTAAAGATATAAATTTATTCCTATCTTCAGTGATATGTGTAGAACAACTGCTATCGACATACCAACCATTCTTTTTACTTTGAGCCTTTAATGCAGGAGCGCACCTTTTAGTTTTCTTCCTACAGACTTGTTCATTCCGATTATGTTGTGATTCCCTTGAGGGGGGCATAAATAGCCAAATGTCTAGAGTTGTTGCATTTATAGCATTCTACTTCATTCCTTAACCGGTCAAATTGTTATAATTTTGCCTAAAGTTTGCTTGCAGATTTTTGGGATAGATATTCCTAAAAGATCTTCCAAAATTGCTTTCATAAGTATGACAATCTATAGCTTTATGCCCAAACTTTCTACATGAATAACAAAAACCATAAAAGGTGATTTTTACCTGGGAGGAAAACTTCTTCGTTTAATTGTTTTCCAAGAGCCTTCTTGTCTATTTTGAACCTTGTTTTGGTTGGGAAACATCCTTGCTTGGTAGATCCTTCAGCATAGTTTTTATGTGCATTTTCCCTTTCAGAGTTTGAACCCTTTTCAAGGATTTCTTTGTAGCCTAGACCAGTCTTGTCACTATATGACCTTTGGTTGCTGATGAGCTCATCCAAAATTTTAGAACTGTTAGCAAAATTTTGCAGAACATTTCTCCTTTTTACTTCCTTTCGAAGAGATACTATTTGGGCTTCTAGTTCTTCCCTTGCCTCGTTTCTTTCTTTTAACTCATCCCTGAGTGATTCTTCAATTATTTTGGCTTCTTCTAACTTTACTCTGAGGTTGATGATTTCTTCTTCATTCCTTTTGTTGAGATTCTTTACCTCCTTCAATTCGGTTTCCAGAGAATTAACATTTTTCCTTTCTGCTTTGAGTTCTTTTATAACTCTGACAACTTCGTTTTGAAATTCAATTTCAGTCATTTCTTTTTCTTCATCTCTTCTTTGTCAGGTGCTTCCATCTTGTTATGCTTAGCCATAAATAATACTCTTTCTTTGTTTTCTTCATCACTGTCACTTTCTTCTTCAGATGAGGAACTATCTTCCTTGGAGAGGAAGTTTTTCTTAAACCCTTTCTTCTTACCTTGGTTGTTGAAATTTCTTTGACCTTTCTTTCCTTTTGTAAATGTTTTATTCTTATGAGGGCACTTAGCAGCAAAATGACCTATCTCACCACAGTCAAAACATACTAATGGAAGTTTTCCTTTATACTTACCTATTCCTCTTTTCATCTTCCTTGTAATGTACACAAATTCTTCATCTGAAATTCCTACTACTTCTTCTTATTCCTCTTTGCAACAACTAGATCTAGGTTTGGATACCTGTTTTCCCTTCCCAGTGTTCTTGGATGTTGTGAATGCAGTTTCTATATTAGATGAGCCATCTTCTTCTTCAATCCTCATTTCATAAGTTGTAAGTATCCCATGTAGTTCGTCCATACTCAAGTTGCTTAAATCTTATCTATCTTCTAATACTAGAACCTTAGGATTAAATCTTGATGGAAGAGTTTTGAAGACTTTTCGAACAACGACCTACTTATCAACTAGTTCTCCTAATCCTTCCAAGGCATTTGTTATTTCATCTACACGTTGAAAGTAAGCTGCGATGTTCTCATCTCCTTTCATCCTTAGTTGTTCAAATTGAGCTCGATAAATTTGAAGTTTTGCTTCCTTGACCTTCGAGTCTCCTGCATATATATTCTGAAGCTTGTTCCATACCTCCTTAGCTATTTTACAACCCAATACCTTAACATAGATAGATTGAGTGAGTCCACTTATAATAAGATCCTTTACTTTAGCATCATCTACGATATTCTTTTTACCTTGTTCTTATTTTGTCGCTGTGTAGCCCTGCTCGACAATTTCCTAAACTTCATATCCTTGCGCAAGTAAATGAACTTGCATCCTTCCGCTCCAAAGTGCGTAGTTATCTCCATTAAATAGAGGAACTCTATTATTGGTGTACTCCATGATCTCCTTCTAGTTGTTAAACTGCTACTGAAGGAACCAAGCTCTAATACTAATTATTGGAAATACTGAGAGGGGTGGGGTGAATCAGTGTTTCTTAGCAATTAGCACTTTATCAATCTTTTCAGAGCATTAGCTAATCTTTAGTTATTATTATTATTATTGTTCAGTAAGAGTAGTAAACAACAATGTGAAAATAGAGACAGTAGGCACAAGATTTTTAGGTGGAAAACCCCCTTCGGGTCAAAAACCACCGAACACATTTCTAATAAGTTCTTTAACCTTCAACCCCAACTGAAAATAACGCTGTGACTTCCTAGAACTCTAGAAAATAATTCTTCTCCAGATCCCACTTGAATGACGCCCCAATGCTCTGGTTTAATCAATAGTCGGCTGAATGGATGCCCCAACACCCCAATGAGCCTCAACTCGCCCTAGCACCACCCTACTACCCTGAAGTGTTTACAGGCCCCAACCTGTAGGTGACTTCATCCACCTGCGTAGCACCACCCTACCACCCTATAAAGTCAAAAATTCAATACAAAAGTGTGGACTCTTGTACCAGGGACAATGATCCACATTACAATGATATTCCAATGATTTTCTTTGACTGATCAATAACACTAGGACCTAAACCCTTGTCCCAACAAACTTCGACAATAAAACTGACTTTCCCAACAATGCCTTTTACAACTCTTAGGCAATTTGACTCTTTTATAAATATGGGCTCTCATACCAGAGATAATGGCCCAATTAGATTGATTTGACTCTTGACTTTGACAATGCTTCTTAATACATGGATAGTTGTTGACGATGTGACAAGATAACTGCTCTGCCTTCAAGAATTATCTCATTGTAATGCTTCCTTCAAGAGATGATGATTTGTCTCTTCAAGTTCTTGAATGTCTTCTTGGATGTCTTCAGTCTTTTTTTACCTGCATGCAAATTTTCCCAAAGGAAACCCAATCCCAAACAGAAAACAAAAAAATACATAAAAGTAAATGTACAAATTAAATGATTACAATGTGAACCTGAAATGTGTTTGTGTTTTGAGTTCGTCCCTTTTTGTTGTTGACTTGTTGCAGCAGCTGACAAACTTTGAACACAAGCCTAGACTCTACTTAAACATACCCAACCTTGACACAAAACCATATTTTATACAAGACTCTACAAGAGATGAATATTGACTTAGACATAATCAGGACAAAACTTACCCTAGCTGGACACAACTCTAGTTACAGTTATGACAAGGCAGTTATGCAAGACTGAAAACTAGCCTAATACATGGTACAATGCAATCAACATTTATTAAAGTACATTATTAACACAGGAATGGAATTTGAATTATACAAACCTTTATCTTTGCTTGATTACAGGTCTACCTTTCGTCCCTTTCACAACAAGCTAAAGGTTATTCAACATTGTTCAGGTCTGTGATGTTTTTTAAAGGAATGAAGACCAAGGCTTGTTGCTGAACAGAAGGGCTGAGATCCTTAAATGAGATTGCAGATCATCAAGATATTTCCTTGCTTGTCTCTGGTAGACTGGAGTGGCGTTTCGAGACCTTGATCCTTCACTTGATCTTGAATGGAGATGGTAATCCTTGGACTGAGATCTCAGATTTGTAATTTTAGGTCCGAAACCTTTCTTTGCTCAAGGTTCTGTAGTCTGAGACAATAATGATTGCTTGGAAACTCTTGACCAAGACCTGTAACTTCTAGATCGAGACTTGTAACTCCTTGACCAATATTTGTGATGCTTGAAACTTCTATGATATAGGTCTGGAATAAGACTTTGCTACCTCGCCCAAATCTTCACTAATCTTTTGGTTATTAGACCTTTGATAGAGCTGCAACGAAACAGAACCTCGCTACCTTGCTAACCTTTGATATACCTGCAGCAAAATGGGACCTCACTTCCTTGCCAAATACTTCGCTAATATTTGATATACCTTACCAAAAACTCCGCTAACATTTGATAGGCGTGTAACAAACTGAGCCTTAACAAAATTTTTGATTTGCATTGTTTTTTCTTTAGGGCAGTCCCGAAATTGCAGAGATTATATGTTCAGTTCATCGTCTCATCTATGCCGAGGTTTCACGACATATATATAGTATAAGATTCTCACTTAGACATTGGATAAGGCTCCTTAATTATAGGAGACACCACATACTTAAGTAACAATATTTATCGTTTGACTGTCAGGTGTTAAGGAGGGGCTTCTTAATGTACGTTCGAGGAGTAATGCATAATATATTTAGAATGTTAAATATTATCTTTTGTTTTAAGGTAAGTGGATCACTTTAATATTCCTCCTAACATTTGTATTAATATTTATGGACTTAAATTATTTCTTGTTAGTGATATATCCTTAATAATTCTTAATAAAAGCATTAAATTTGATGTTAATAGCAATCAAACCAATGATTGCCTTAGTGCATTTGGTCCTACCCAAGTGTGAAGTCAATGATTGGTTTACTACCTGTGGATCTTGAAGTTATTCAACTTATACGTGGTGAGATTACGGTGAGAATCCTTGTCATATATTGACAACTATTGGTGAATAAGGTGTCATGTGTCTATCCCCTGGGGTTTTAGCCCACAAAATTGGGTATTCAACTTCAACCTCAATTTTCTCTCAAACCAAGAGGAACCACTAGGCGTACCATATATCAATGGAAACATCTCGTCGAGGAGAATCTATCCAGAAGGATCGTGACACAAGATTCCATGAATTGCCATGTGAAAATTTCCATGGAAGATCGCAGTAGCTCTTGGTGCTTCTTGGGTTGACATCAATGACAACCACCTATCAACACACTATGCATGCAATCTTAATGACCATTCTAGTAAACTGGAAATTAACTCACCATAGCTAAAGTCTATCTCATGAACTCACACTCATGCTAGAGAAAGACAAATTTGCGGTCTTCACTGGCTAAGGTACACGCCGAAGGACCTTCACTCGCTACATTTTCAACACTCCCCCTTAGCAAGGAAGGGATTTTTTACAACTCCCAACTTATCTCTGGAAAACACAAACTTGCCTTTGACTATGGCCTTTGTCAAGATATCCGCAACCTGCTTATTTGTTGGAATGTATGGTAGCTTTATTATCCCTTACTGCACACAGTCTCTAAGATGATGATACTTGATCTTGATATGCTTGGAGCGATCATGAAACACTAGATTCTCAAAGAGCTTAATGCAACTCTGACTGTCACAATGTATCATAGTGGGCTCCATCCCCTGTCTAAAAAGTCCCATAAACAACTTCCTCATCCAGATAGCTTCACATGTTGCCAAACTGGCAGCCATTTACTTTGCCTTTGCTGAACTGAGTGCAACTGATCTCTACTTCCTGCTAAACCAAGAAACAACTGCTGACCTAATGTTGAAGACGCAAACTGGAGTACTCTTTTGATCTGTAGAGCTCCCTGCCCAATATGCATTTGTGAAGCCTTCAAGCCTCGCTCCATCAACCTGTCTATACCATAATCCATAGTTTTTTGTGCCTCTGAGACACCTCAAAACATGCTTTGTAGCAACCCAGTGAACTCTAGTAGGGTCCATCATAAATTGGCTCAATTGTTTCACTGCAAAACAAATATCATGTTGTATGTTGACTAAGTACATCAACGACCTGATGTGTTGCATATACAATGTAGCATCTACTTGCTCTGCTTTGCTAGCATCCACCTTTCTCCAATTTGTGACTAGAGGCATGGTCATGAACCTGCAATCATCCATATGAAACCTCCTGAGGTACTTTCCTTGCCCCAAGAAGATTTTCCCATCACTTTGCCATACCTCCAGCCCGAGGAAATAGTGCATAAGCCATGTATCCTTTATCTCAAACTCTCTTGCAAGATATACGTTGCAATCCTGGATTAAGTAGTCTTCTCCAGTTAATATAAGATCGTCAACATAGAGCATTAGAATGAGTGGAATCCCTCCAACCATGATGTAGTACAAGTTAGCATTTGCCTCACTTTTAGTGAGGCAAAATCCCTAAAGGTAGCTATCAATGTGATTGTACCATGCTCTCTGACCCTGCTTGAGTCCATATAGAGCTCTCTTCAACAAACAAACATGAGTGTCTCTGTTGAAAGTCTCAAACCCCTTCAACTGCTCCATATAAATCTCCTCCTCAACCACTCTGTTAAGGAATGTTGTTTTCACGTCCATTTGGTGGATCTTTCACCCCATTTGAGCTGCAAGTGCCAGAATTTCCTAATGGATGAATAACAAGCCATTGGAGCAAACAAATCATCATAGTCGATGCCCTCAACCTACGAGAAGCCCTTGGCCACAAACTTGGCCTTCTACTTCTCCACACTCCCATATGCTCCATGCTTCACCTTGTACACCTAGTGTGAGCCTACTACTGCTTTTACCTTTAGTTGTGGCACAATCTCCCAGACATAGTTCTTCACGATGGAGGAATATTCCTCCACCATGCCATCCCACCAAACCTGCTAAGAGGCTTGTTGACCAATATGTGTCAACGACCCATAGCAGTACACCCTTTTTTCACAAAAGGGATAGTGCCTCATCGATGTGTTTGTGCCATACAACTATCATCATCAACTTGACTTCCAAGATGTTATGTAAACCCTTTCTGCATGTACATAATGTAAATAATCTCAGCAGATTTGTGTCATGTATGTAATGACCTAGGTAAACCTACTTTTCTAGTGACGATCTCCATTCTTTGAGGTTTTTTGTCTCACCGATCCATTCTCTAATAATCGACAGAGTTTTCCTCCAGTCTTACCCCAAAGCTAGAATGGATTTTGTTGCTAGGATCTTAAGCGAGTCCTAGTGTTCTAGATCGAGTCTATGTAAAAGTAATTTGGGAATAATCCTAACTATTTGGTTAGGTTATTTTATTACAAATTGCTTGGTCTGCTAGATTATATTTGTGTCACAGAAATGGGTAGTCTGTGAGGGTCTATTACAAATGGGTTTTCTCCCTTATGATGTAAAAAATATAAAAATCATGACGTAAAGTGTTTTGAAAGTTGGAAAAATAATTTATACCCTCGTAGATTAATTAATTAAATTTTCTGGCCCATAAATTTAATTAATTCTAGGTCCTATGTAAATTTAAATTCTCCAAAGGCAAAATTCGTCGGTCCTTAAAAATTAAATTTTAAAAGATCCCAAGACTAAGGTAAATTAATTATTTTGCCAAATTTTAAACCTTTGATCCCTGGGGGGTTAAGTCAAAGTCAAATTTTTTGGGAAATTAATTTTGAGTTAATTAAAATGCATTTAATGAAAAATTTTGAATTTCCCCAAATATTTAAATATTTTGATGAATGAGATTAAAAGAAATTTTAATCTTCATCAACAGTCGAGATTGCTTTAACGAGGATTACTCAAACTAGTCGTTGGAGGATTTATTTTTAAATAGGAAGTCATTTGTCAGTCGATTGATCCGACTTTTGAGTCATGTGCTTAGCAAGAAGCTCTTGTGTAATATTTTTATGAATAATAAAGAAAGACTTTGGGGTTAAGTTTTGTTGGTGTTACTCTTCATGGGAATACTGTAAGATGTGTTGTTTTCATGCATAATTTTTTTAAATCCATTGATGATAGCTTCTAAAGAGTGATTTGGGTACAGGTATCTTGCTCAGTCGCTAGGGTTTAAATAATAATTTAAATTTTGAACGTAATAGCAGGTATCTCTATTTGACTGAGTTTTATTATTATTTTTTTGCTCTATTTTTAATGGCTGGATCGAGTTTTGCAGGGAAATCTTGATATAGAATCCTTGGGCATTAGGGGAAGTTTTCAGTTGGACCAGCCAACTCCCGATCCGTGTTTTCTGAAGAGCCCAACTATATTAGCTCCGGGCTTATCATAAGATTTTAGTGGTGATATATGAAGGGTTTTTATTTAAGCACCTCTTTCAAAATTTAAAAAAATTTGTGTGGGAAACTGATTGATTTGGCTATTGAGAGCCTTAGATTATTAGATCTGGGAGTGAAGTTGGACTCATACTCCTCAGATCTGATGGATTTACCATTCTTGTGCATAGATCTGTAATTTTTTTTGTTTTTTAATTTGGGTTTTTCTGGGTTTTAGTTTTTTATCATTGTACA
The DNA here is from genome assembly GCA_031772625.1 of Pinus tabuliformis. NCBI lineage: Eukaryota > Viridiplantae > Streptophyta > Pinopsida > Pinales > Pinaceae > Pinus > Pinus tabuliformis. The sequence continues at coordinate 654,121,560 of CM062819.1, read as the reverse complement.
TATCATTTGGGTGTTTTTTTGTTGTTGTGCAGCTACAGATCTGAAGTGGAAATTTGTGTAAAGTTCAAATCTAGGCCCTGGAGGGTAAGATCTGGATCTCTGGGGGTTTATCAACATAATTTTGCGGGGATATTGTTCAAATTTTTTTGCAGTCCAAGGGTTTGAAAATTTTAAATATGGAAATATTTATAAGGGTTTCAAAGGAATCTGAAGCAAAAGGATTCAACATTTTAATCAAAATTTCTGGGAATTTTCTTAGGTTTTTGGCTACCATTTTTCTCATGCTTGCTGCCGTATTGAGCCTCTTTCTTCTATTGCTGCGTTTTTCTCTTCTCTGGAAAATTTCAAGAATTTTACTACCTGTGTTTTTCGCTACTGCCTAAACCCTCGCAGCCATATCCATCCCTCTGTCAAACCTGCGTCCCTCTCTATGTCTTCTCCTTCCTCGGCCTGCATCATTCATTCCCTCAATCCGCAGCCTCCTTTCCTCCTTGCGTTCAATATATCCTCCTCACAAGCCCTCGCTGTCTTCGTGAGTCCCTCTTCTCCGCCGTTGAGCCTAACTGCACAGCAAAAAAAACAAAGCATTTGACTTTTTTTTAATTGGTATATGCATTAGGTTAGTGCGTTTTTCATTTAATTTTTAATTTGTATTGCATTAGATTTATTTTATTTTTCCTTTTGATTTCGTTTTGATTTGATTCTTTTTATTTATTTTAAATTTGATTTGTATTATTTGCGTTAGTTAAAATTTATTTTATGACTATTTCGATTGGCTTACCTTTTTTATTTTATTTTTTATGCCTTTGTGTTTTGATTTTTTGATTTTTCATTATTTTGATTCCATAAATAAAGAAAAACATTAAAAAAATCTAAAATTTTAAAAATAAAAAAGAAAAAACATTTTAAAATTATAAAAAGTTTAAAAAAACTTCATTTTTGTGACTTTAGAATGGATAAGGAATTAAATTAAAAGAGGATTTGCGCTTTCACATTAAAAATTTTAATGTGGCCTATGGCCCATTAAAATTTCAATTTATTAGCCCTGTTGATTTACTTTTGTCACATTAAAAATCTAATTTCTTCATTTACCACATTAAATTGATTGCCTAAGGGATAATTAACATTCAAATTTAAAGTTCCTTGGTGTCATTAGTGTTAAGTGTAAAATTTTGATTTTTGTGGTATTGATTTCTCTATTGGCAAGTGCAATTAATGTCTTGAAAATTATATTGACTATAGGAGAAAGATGATTAATTCTAGATCTGGGTTATTGAAGAAAATCATTTTTAATCTAGAATCATTGCTAAGCATTTAATTTTCATAATTCTTCATGGGATTTAATTGCTAGAATATATTGTAGTTTTGGGCATTTACATTTAATCGTTCATGATCGTCACCTTCGCCACATTATAAATTACTTTGGGTAACTTGTTCTCATTTAGTTTATGGTTAATTGAATATTAAGGCACTGGTCTATAATCATTTCTATCTTGTGGTTGTGTCTTGGTTGTATTAGTGTTTAATCTATTCATCTCAGTTAACCAGGACTCATTTACATTCGTCAAGTTGTCCATCTTTAAGTCTCCTAGAGCCTGTGTTCCACAAGCTATTCTCATTCATTCACCTTAGGGACTACCCCCCTTGACTTGTCTAGGAGAAAGTCTAAACATAGTGAGTAAGGATTAGAGTGATAGCCCTTACTCTGATCGTTGTCGCGGTGCTTAGACACTTTGTGCGACAACAAGGCTACCTCCTTATAACAAGAAGTCCCTGTGTCCAATTACTCAGTCATCAGTGCCATATATCTGGTGTACCTATGTGGCTGCTTGCTATGCCTAAACATAGAACTAGGAGTCTCAACTCGCTCTTGGGCCTCCTGAATTAACCTCTCAACCCACTTGGCTCTCTTCCTCCCTATGATGGCACTTTGGGTAACTTGTTCTCATTTAGTTTATGGTTAATTGAATATTAAGGCACTGGTCTATAATCATTTCTATCTTGTGGTTGTGTCTTGGTTGTATTAGTGTTTAATCTATTCATCTCAGTTAACCAGGACTCATTTACATTCGTCAAGTTGTCCATCTTTAAGTCTCCTAAAGCATGTGTTCCACAGGTTATTCTCATTCATTCACCTTAAGGACTACCCCCCTTGACTTGTCTAGGAGAAAGTCTAAACGTAGTGAGTAAGGATTAGAGTGATAGCCCTTACTTTGATCGTTGTCGCGGTGCTTAGACACTTTGTGCGACAACAAGGTTACCTCCTTATAACAAGAAGTCCCTGTGTCCAATTACTCAGTCATCAGTGCCATATATCTGGTGTACCTATGTGGTTGCATGCTATGCCTAAACATAGAACTAGGAGTCTCAACTCGCTCTTGGGCCTCCTGAATTAACCTCTCAACCCACTTGGCTCTCTTCCTCCCTGTGTTGGGAGTCACTAACTAAGTGGTTGCCTCCACTCGTCCCGGTCTCTCCTCATCCTACAATGACTCCTTGTCATCCTGTTGTACGACTTGCTTGCCACCTGGCTGAGAATCAATTTGTGATACTGGTTGAGGCTCTTGCTTGGGAGCGAGTAGCTCCTCCCCAAGTACTCCAACCTGCTCTCGCTGCAAGGATTCCCTCAGAGCTTTGTCCTCCTCAAGCCTCACATCTTGCCTGATAACTGTCTTCTTGAGTGATGGTATATACCAATGTTGCAAGAAGCGTCCCCCTCCCCTCGGTTCTAAGGCCCGAAGCGCGTCCCGTACGGATTCGTACAGGAAGCATCCTCGGAAGTGCGACTCCAGAATTCGGAAGTGCAGTTCCGCCTGTTTTGGACGCTTCCTGGAAATTTCCGAAGCTTTCCTCCAAAGTGCGCTTCCAAATCTCCGAAGCGTGCTTTGTACGACGCTTCAGAGGGCGAAGTGTACGCTTCTCGTACGGTTCCGTACGATTCCGAAAAAGCGCCGCGCGAAGGGAAGAAATGCAATTTTTTTTTTTAAATTTTAGCTGACTTGGCATAAAGGGGGTGGGTCCACCTTGGGTTAGGGTGAGGTTAGGGTGAGGAATGAAGGGAATAAAGCCCCCATTCATTCCTCATTTGCTCACTTTGAGTTTATGAGAGTTGGAGAAGAGAAGAGAGGAGAGGAGAAGAGAAGAGAGGAAAGGAGAGGAGAAGAAAGGAGAAGATATATTCACAATTTAATACTTTTGTCATAGATTACTCATTAGACATATAGGCTTGTGAATTTGAATTTTGAACCTTTTTTGTCTTGGCGGTGACCAAGTGACATATTTTGTAAACATTATTATTTGAATTTTGGACATGAAAAATGTTGACAGTTGCTCACTTGCTAGATAAATCATAATATGATCTATGTTTTATGTTTTATAATATGCTTAAAAATTTGATGTATGTTTGTAATCGCTAGAATATAGATGGTTGATGTACATACTAGTAACTACAATGGAATCATGGATGCCATATCTATCTTGATTTATGCAAAAATATGCATGTTTTCGTGTCTTCTCCAACTAATTTGGTATTTGGGATGTTTGTTTTGAGTATAAATGCAAAAAAATACAAAATATATATATATAGAGTAGACGCTTCGCTTCCTAGATTTTTGGAAAATGACGCTTCCGTGTCCCCGCTTCCAAAAAACATCCCCGCTTCGTGCAACATTGGTATATACACCCTGTGCGCCTAAGATGTCTCATTGTAGCCCACAAAAATCCCCTTTTCAGTTGTGGGCTCCAACTTCTTCTTGCTCTCTTTGAACACTAAACTTTGGTGCCAAAGATGTGAAAGTGAGAAACATCAGGGTTTTTGCCTGTGAAAGCCTCCCTTGGTGTAACTCGTCCAAGCACTTTGTGTGGACTCCTATTCTGCATAAATGCTACAGTGTCGCATGCCTCTACCCACAAGAACATGGGCAGCCCCTGGTCATGCAACATGGCCTTGACCGCTCCAACTATGCTATGATTCTTCCTCTCACCCCATCATGCTAAGGGTTATGGGGTGTTGTAATCTCTCTCCTCATGTCCTCCTTGGCACACACGTCCCTCAAAGCATTGGAGACATATTCCCCACCATTATCACTTCTCAATGCATTGATCTTCTTCTCGATTTGGTTTTCTACCAAGGCCTTAAACTCCATGAACTTGGAGAAGACCTCCTCCTTCTTCTTCATAAAGAAGATCCATGTCTTCTAAGAAAAGTCATCTATTAAAGTGACATAGTACTTGTGTCTCATGAGTGATGGAGAAGAGAAGGGCCCACATACATCTAAATGTACGAACTCCATAATCCCTTTGGCTTTGCTATCTTGACTGAAAATATGACTTGGCATACTTACTAAGTGTGTACCCCTTGCACACATCCTACTGGTCAAATGTGCATTGTTGTAGTCTTGTGGCTATCTGCTAAAGGATATTTAGTGCCCCATGATGCAGATGTCCCATGCGTTTGTGCCAAAGTTCCCGACGTCTCTATTGTGCGTGCTTCTTGCCTTGCTACTCAGGGCTACACATGTCTCAACCTACAACTTGTAGAGATTCTTCATCCTCACTCCAATCTGCTTCACTGAACTAGAAGCCAAGTGCTTGAGGTAAGCCTTACCTCTATTGAAGATAACATCATAACCCGTGTCCTCTAGGGTAGCCACTAAAACAAGATTCTTCTTAAGGCTCGGAACATAGAGGACATCCCTGAGATGATGAGAGCTACCAAACTCCCTCTCAAAACTGACGACACCTACTCCCCTAGTCATGTACTTGCCATCATCTCCTAGCTTAATGTGAAACTACTTGTCCTTCTCCTTCAGCTAGCTGAAACACTGCTTGATCCCGGTCATGTGGAAGGATGCTCCAGAATCAATGTACCACACGTTTCCTACTAAGCTTGTCATGCAAGCTATCAATGAGAAATATTTCTCAAACTGAGAAGAAAACACATCTACTTCAGCTGATGCAAGCACATGGTCCTTACTAGACCCCATGACAAGCTATCAATGAGAAATTTTCTCAAACTGAGAAGAAAACGCATCTACTTCAACTGATGCAAGCACATGGTCCTTACTGGACCCCTTCTCTCTGTTAGGACACATAGTGGCATAACGCCCGAATTGGTGGCAATGGAAGCTTTTGATCTTGCTCAGATCTTTCTTCTTCGTCTTGCCCTTCTGACTGGACTCTGCCTTTCCTTGGCCCTTCTTGCCCTTGGCTTTGCTGCCTTTGCATATTAGGGCAAAGTTCTCCTTGTCCTCTGCCTTTTTGATCTTCCAGCTCTTGTTCCTCTTCAAATTTCTTCTTGAACACAGTCTAACCACAACGTTTCCCAACTGGAAATATTCTCTCAGCCACTCTCTGCATCCTGGAAATTCTCCCAAGAATTATGACGTCCCATAAGTGTAAGACTCACAAGGTCACTGTTTGCTATAGTATCACCCACTCCAGCTAGCTCATCCCGAACTTGAGTGAACTTGGAAATGTACATAATGATGGGCTCACCTTTGCTCATCATGATATTTCTTAGCTTGTCCTTCAATGCAAGCTTCCTGGCATCATTGAAATCCTAATACAGATCCAAGATGACTTTCCACATTTTGTATGTTGTCTTCTTCCCATGGAGATGAAGGACAATATGGTCTTTGACCCCCTCAAAAATGATATTCCTGGCCTTGGTTTCATTCTTGTTATGTTGGACCAATTGTTGGGCATATTGAGGTGGAACTATTTAATTTGCCACAAATTCTAGTACCCCATTATCTTCCAACAACTCTAAGATTTGCTCCTTCCATGAGAAGAAGTTAGAGGCTCCCACTAAACAGTGATCTGGCCTTAGTCCTTGGAACGACATACTACTATCCAAGAACATGCTCTTCAAAACTCTAGCACAAGCCTCCTACTTACATTGTGCTCTTCACTTACTGAACAATTTGGTTCTAGTCTTTATGCTGAACTTTGCTTTGATACCATGTTAATTTTATTTTTTTTGAAACTCTGCAACTACTTAGATGAATTATTGAAAACAAGGAAACTGAAAACTTAAACCAAATTTACTTTCACTAAGATACAAAGTTTCTTAACAATTTATCAGCAGTGGAAAAACACTAGAGATAAACACACATGCACACAAATTGACACGCTTGATTTACCCATGAAACCCAAAAGGGAAAACCCACTCTCTTTGTTGTGGTATTTTATTGATTGTTCATGAGCAATTGGATCTATTGCAATTCAGGCTGCATTTTGCAGCCAACAATCTGTCTTTTAGAACACAATTTTTCTCCTGCTAAATAGCCTTGACTTGCCTTGAGAATCCATGATCCTTGCTCCTATTTCCTTGCACACTTCCTTCTATTTCCTAGCTCACAATTGGGCTCCTATTTCCTTGTGCATATCTCTTATTTCCTTGTGCACTTGTGACCTATTTTCTAGCCCACAAGCTTGTCAATTCTACGCACACACACACAAGAATGATAGATCTTGTGCCTTCATCCTCCTCTTTATAGATAGAATTCAAGCATGAAAGAAGGCCCACTTCAATTTAGAAGTTGGAGTTGTGATTGCGAGTTAATTGAGAGTTCTACTCGTTCTTTCTCCAATCAACACTGGAGTCTTAACTCGTTCTCCGTTCAATCAAGATTAAAGTCTCAACGCGTTAACTGAACTTGTAACTGCCACCTCGTCCTATGGTCAAAATGAAGAAGACTCCACGTAACTGAAGCTCCAACACTTTGCATGCAATCTCAATGACCATTCCAGTAAATTGGAAATCAACCCACTGTGACTGAAGTCTATCTCATGAACTCACACTCATGCTAGAGAAAGACAAATTCGTGGTCTTTAGTGGCTAAGGCACAATCCAGTGGACCTTCACTCGCTAAATTTTCAACAATTTGTAGCAGTATTCAAAATGTGAATCCACAGATGGGGGGTCAAGACCCTATTTTCTAGCCCACAAGCTTGTCAATTCTACACACACACACACAAGAATGATAGATCTTGTGCCTTCATCCTCCTCTTTATAGATAGAATTCAAGCATGAAAGAAGGCCCACTTCAATTTAGAAGTCGGAGTTGTGATTGCGAGTTAATTGAGAGTTCTACTCGTTCTTTCTCCAATCAACACTGGAGTCTTAACTCGTTCTCCGTTCAATCAAGATTAAAGTCTCAACTCGTTAACTGAACTTGTAACTGCCACCTCGTCCTATGGTCAAAATGAAGAAGACTCCACGTAACTGAAGCTCCAACACTTTGCATGCAATCTCAATGACCATTCCAGTAAATTGGAAATCAACCCACTGTGACTGAAGTCTATCTCATGAACTCACACTCATGCTAGAGAAAGACAAATTCGTGGTCTTTAGTAGCTAAGGCACAATCCAGTGGACCTTCACTCGCTAAATTTTCAACAATTTGTAGCAGTATTCAAAATGCGAATCCACAGATGGGGGGTCAAGACCCTGTGGATCTAGTAACACAAGAAGTATCCCATTTTAGATAATGATTAATAAAATATAAGATTTCCTTAAATATATGCATAGCAAAATATAGTTTCATAAGGTTTCTTGGGGGTTGTTAGGATTTCGAAGTTAGAATCCTTCAAATTTTTTGTTTCTTATTTGCTCTTCTTTTGTCTTTTAGGGGATATATGGCTGCCCCGAGAGTGAGGTCCCACAATCCATGGTGGACATCCCTTTATGACTCGTCATGAGTTTAAATTTGGGAAGGGACATCGTTGCAAACCTTTGAGGACTTCTTATGTGTCCCTGGTTATGTCCAATTCTAGTTTGACCACACAGAAGATGGGGGCATGCCTTTTTGTCTCCTACCCATCCCTAGGGGAACATCCCCATGCCACAGAGATTTATTGTGAATTATGTTGGACATAGACTATAGACTCATAGAGTGATGAGATTGATATGTTGTGTTATTTAACAATCATTCTGAGTGATACCAATGATCAGATGGCAGAGATTAAATTATTTTCATTCTATCTGTGCTTCCTGATAAAATCAGGAGATTTGAAGTGCTTTCATAGAAATACATGCATATTGAATTGAATTATGTTGACCAATATGTTTGCAATTCTTCTCAACTTTTTTTGGATCAACAATGATTTGATTGACTCTTAACAGACTCACAAGAACCCGTTAACTCGTCACTATTGGAAAATGTTACTACCTTGGCACAGATTTGCCAGTAAAACATAATTTGAGCCTATGCAAAAGTATCATTTTTAGCAAGGGAGCGGGGTCGGGGTGACTAGCCCTAGTTGTTCTGACCCTGCTTCGTGCCCCATTCCTTCCTTTGTCCCTATGCCGCTGCAGAGTTTTTTCCTTGCAGGGATTTTCTGGTTCATGGTGTCACTCTCGTCGCTGGATGTTGTCTACAGATGCCGAGGATTGCCACTTGGTGTCTTTGTGATATTTAACAATCATTATGAGTGATGCCAATGATCTGATGGAAGAGATTAAATTATTTTCATTCAATCTGTGCTTCCTGATAAAACAGGAGATTTGAAGTGCTTTCATAGAAATCCATGCATATTGAATTGAATTATGTTGACCAATATGTTTGCAATTCTTCTTGACTTTTTTGGATCAACAATGATTTGATTGACTTTTAACAGACTCACAAGAACCCGTTAACTTGTCACTATTGGAAAATGGTACTACCTTGGCACAAATTTCCCAGTGAAACATAATTGGGGTTGGGGGCCGGGGCGACTAGCCCTAGTTGCTCTGACCCTGCTTCGTGCGCCCTTCCTTCCTTTGTCCTATGCTGCTGCAGAATTTTTTCCTTGCAGGGATTTTCTGGTTCATGGTGTCACTCTCGTTGCCGGATGTTGTCTACAAATGCCGAGGATTGCCACCTGGTGTCCTCTCTGATGCGTCGCCCACCACTATGGAAAGTTGAGGGGGTGGACTTTTTGGGCGGATGTCTGCTCATTCCTACATTGCGTGCCTTTTCATGCCAAACTTTTTGGGCGTCATCTATTGGTATGGTTTTGTTATGACAGTTTTGGATTTGGCGGTCTTCTACTCTCCTCCAGTGCAGCCAGTTGCTTCGGCATGGTTTTCATGGATGTACCATGCTGCTGCCTCATTTCTGTCTATCTTTCTTCCAGTGGCCTTCGTCTTTTTCTTTGCAAGGCCTTTCCTGTGGCCTCTTCCTGGGTTTTGTGGCCCAACTTCCAGTGGCTGGCGTATGAGTGTTGCCCTATTTTGTGGCCTCTCGAAGTGGATCTCGGGCCCAACTTTTATATTTTTGCAGTCACATTGTGTCGATGGGCTGTAGAGTTTTCTTTTTTGCTCCCTATTTGGGATCTCGGAGGGCCTAGAATTTATTTTTTGTGTTTTCTTATATTTTTTTGTGGCCTACGTGCCAGGGCGACTTCTTGTCAGGCTTGCGTGCCTTGAATATTTTGTTTCTCTACGCTTCATGGCCTGAGGATTTGTTGATCTTAGGGTTTCTTTCCCTACTCATTTCCTTGTCAGATGTTTGCTTTGTGTCAGACATGTTACAACACAGGATTGCATACACACACAATGTTTTTACAGAATGTAATTTTGATTCCCTCTTCACATAATAAAATTTACGGTTTTTTTTCTTTGAAAAGAAAACATTTTTAGCAACTGAATAGCTTTATCCATGTGCTTTTGAAATTGTATAATATGTATAGTATTGATATATATCCCTGCTGAGCTTTGTTTTCTTAGTGATCAGTTGTAACTTGTAAGGCTTCTAAAATATTTATTGTGGTATGTAAATGTTGGTAAATGAGTGATCTAAACGAAGTTTACTATTTTTTTACTTGACACCAGTTGGCTATTCTTCAATGGATTCACATTCTCACCTACTTATTTTATGATGAATGTTCTTGGAAAATGTTACCTAGTCTCATCCTAATGATTCAAATCCCCATCAATGAACTTGCCTTTGCAACAACCAAGTTCCGAAGTCACTAGTAAGCATGGCTCCATATATTTAGCAGATCCATATCTAAATTTTCATGTAGCTCCCAGGCACTCACAGCCAGTTGTTTTTAGTTCAATGAACAGCTCTCGCTTTAAGTCATAACAAAGTAAAACGTTGTAGAATATATATCAGTTTATAGTGTGTATGGGTGCATCCTATACCTAATTGCAAGTTGTGCTTTGTATTACTAAATTGAGATTTTTTTATGCGAGAAGTATGAATCTTACCTGATTAACTTAGGCGTGGCACCTATTAATATCAAAGAAGGGTATCAGATCTGTTCTACTTTCATGTTTCAAGGTTTCTCTCATCCATCCATCTGTCCACCAACTATGAAAAGGAGAGATAAAATTGATTTCATTCAGACTGGGCCATCTTGCCCAATTATGCAGAATGGAGAGCATTATTACCCACCTATTCATAAGGGTAGTTAATGACATTATTTGCATAAGCAATTTGTTTGCTACATACTTCCAAGTTCATAGACTTCTATAACTCTCTTCTTCTAGACTACCCATTACATAACCATACATAGTTGTTCTGTTACATTCTGTGTTTATTATAGCTATTAGAATAGATTTGGTGTTTAGATAGTTGTTCTAATTTGTTTAAATGCTTTGTCTTTAGAGAGATGATCTGGATGACAAAGAAAATAGTACCGAACAAGCTCAAATTCACTCCTTCGATGCGAACTTTTGTGAGAATGATCACGAGCCAGGGACAGATATAGAATTCTATGAAGGTAAGAGTTAATTTGAGGTTCAAAAAATGGGTAGAGGATAAAGAACATAGAACGAAGAAGCTGCTGTCTGCAATATGTCAGTAGTTTCTGAAGATTTTCCAGCATTCACCATAATCTGACATCAGTTTCCCGTTTAAGAATAAAAAGGGCATTTTAGAAACTAGTTTGCAGCTATTTTAAAGTTTTTGATTGCCAAGAGACTTGGAAAATATGAGTCTATATTTAAAAAATAAATGTTTGGTTTTAGGAACAAAGCCATAACTTACAACTTTGGATATACTTGAGCCAAAACTTATTTTCAGATCACATAATGAATTTGGTCTTAAACTATGCAGGATACATCCATGTATTGAAATGATTGAGCTTCTCACCAAACTTTGATGTAATGTCTTTGCAGATGGTGATGGAACTTTCACTTTTGAAGATGATCATGGCACATCTTCTGCTGAAGTAGATGAAGTTCCTCAAAGTTCCTCAGACAGAGATGGGGAAGTTGATAGGGATGTTTTGCCTGCAATGTTGGATCCTTTGGATGATAGTTCAGATTCTGTGAAGGCAGAGGTAGGTCAAAAAGCCATAGATGTCGGCAATCCAGATACTGGATTCTTGCAAGGTTCTTTGGGCTGCAAGATTAAAAAACATAATAGCTGGGAAAGAGTAAGAGAAGATGAAGCCGATGATTTAATGTTGGTTGGAAAACAAGCAGATTTACAAGAGAGAAGGAACATTTTCACCTTTGAAAATGATCTTGGCACATCTTCTGCTGAAGTAGATGAAGTTCTTCGCTGTTCCTCAGACAGAGATGGAGAAGTTGATAGGGATGTTTTGCCTGCAATGCTGGATCCTTTGGATGACAGTTCAGTTTCTGTGAAGGCTGAGGTGGTAGGTCAAAAAGCCATAGATGTTGAAAATTCAAATACTAGATCCTTGCAAGATCCTTTGGGCTGCAAAATTGAAAAGCATAATAGCTGGGAAAGAGTAGGAGAAGATGAAGCCAATGATTTAATGTTGGTTGGCAAACAAACAGATTTACAAGAGATAAACAACATTTGCAAAAACTTAGTCCTCAATACCTCTTCTGTGTTAGAGGTAAAGAAAATTCAGAAAGAAACAACAGATAAGCAATCTAAGAAAGAGAGTGATGGTGATGAAAATAGGCAGAGAAGCTTTCTCAGTCCTATTTTGCTGGCGAGTGCCACTTCCTATTCACATACATTAACCGAAGATTTAGAACCAGGCGAAATTCCAGCCACATCTGGTAAGAGATTCAAAGGATTTGAAATTAAACCAGTTTTCCATGAGTGCAATTTTGCTTCTGCTTTGTGTGATGATTAAATAAAATGTTGGAATTGATTAAGAAATATGTCTAACATGTACAAATTGTCTTTTAAGAACATTGCCATAGGAAAGGTGTTTTTTTTTCCTTCTCGGCCGCCAATTCTTCTTTGAAAATAAATGTTATGCAAGAACTGGCTCAGTTTGTACATGAACAGACTGCAAATTGATTTTCAGGAATCGATGCTAATTCTTTTCAAAATATGTCAGTTCCAGTCAGTGAAATTCAAAGGCAAGAAATGCACCTTTTTTTCTCCAACAAAAACAGTTTTTCTGAAGGAAGGTTAGCTGTGTCACTGGGGAGGAAACCATGCTATGGATGGCTGTCATCAGATGAGGAACTTTCTCCACGTGAACCGACTATCTCAACACATGCTAATGAAGTGTTTTGTGACCATTCTGAGATGGCAGTCAGAGGAAATGATTTCTCAGAAAGATATGGTTCAGGAAGAAAGACTGAGCATGATACAAATATTAAGTCTTCAATTCAAGTGGGATTACAAGAGAAAACCTCAACAGAGTATGATTCTATGCAAACAGAAAATGAGAAAGACATAAGAAGACCAGAAGGCAGATTGATTCAACAATATGAGAACCTTTCAGAGGAAACAGTTTGTCCACATGAAAGATATAGATCAGATCAGGAAAGATATAGAAAAGACCAGGAAAGATCTGACAAAGAAGGGCGTAGATCAGACCGGGAAAGATCAAACCAACAAAGGCATAGATCAGGCCAGGAAAGATCAGATCAAGAAAGGCACGGATTAGACCGGGAAAGATCAGACCATGCAAGGCATAGATCACACCGGAAAGGATCAGACCAAGAAAGACGTATATCAGACAGGGAAAGATCAGACCGGAAAAGGCATAGATCAGACTGGGAAAGATCAGACCGGGAAAGATATAGATCAGACCAAGACAGATACAGATCAGGTCATGGAAGATATAGATCAGATCATGAAAGATACAGATCAGACCGTGAAAGATATAGATCAAGCCACAGGAATGACAGAGTGGATAGAAAACACTCACAGCAGCCTATGGACAAGCATTCTGCCTGCCATGAAGAGACATCAGCTGACATTTTAAAGGATAAATATCAGAAAAGGGAACACAGAATAAAAAGTAGGGTCGAGAAAGCCCAAAACCCTGTTGAACAGACCACTGATACTTATACAAAAGAAAGATTTTCTGAATACCAACGGAGGCAAGGTTATGAGAGAAAACCAGAGAATAATGAAAGTAGATCATATGAAAATAGGTACACATATAATCAAAGGAATGAGACCGAGAAAGTGAGGGGTTTGATGGAGGCTGATAACAAACATCCATTGCTTCATGTGAATAACTTTTCCCAAGAAGCAAAGCTTGGAACTGATCATGACTGTGCACAAGTTAGAGATGAAGTTGTTGTATTGGAGACCTGTCCAAAGATATATAAAGAGTATTCTTCACCTTGTAAAAAGAGACGTAAATGGGATGTACCACCTTGTACACTTGATAAGAGTGGCTGGATGTGATGAAAATAAGATGAAAGTACCATGGGCCCATGGGGTTTATACATTGTTTTTGCATAAAACTGATTCAACATTTGAACTTGTGAAAATGTCATTTTCCATGAAACTGATCAATGAATCACAGTGCCTCTAACAAGCTTTATATTTGTACTTGAGGTCTTTGTCATAGGCGAGATAAAAAATTGGATACTCTCCTTTCATTTTTCTTTTTCAGATTTTACTCTTTTAGTGGATTGTGTGTAGGACAGGCTAGGTAAGTTTTAAATTCTGTTTGAGTTGCAATATCCCAGCAAATTCTACATGATTGAGATTTTTTTCTGGTCATTTCTGAAGGGACTGCTAAGCATAAATAATTCACCTAGAGCACTTAATAACACTGTATTTTGGCTCGTGACCATAATAAGGTCATTTTTCATTTTATGCATCTGCATTTGTCTTGGACAATTGGTACATGCTTTATGGGTTAGTCATAGATTTATTTCAAGAAACCATGTCCATCTTCCTTCAGATTTTCACACAGATGATGTTCAATACTTGAGGAGAATTTGGAATCAATGCTCAAAGATTGCATAATTGCCTCTGATTACTGTATGCTTGCCTTTTGCGAACATGAGATTTGGATTTAGAAAGAATCTAGATGTAATGCTAAGTTCAGATCACTCTGGAATGCATATGTTTCCTTTCCCTTAGGAATCTATTACAAAAAGCATCATTCTGCAGATTAAAGGTAAGGTTGTTAAGTACTTAGCATTACAAAGCGCCATAACATTGGATGAGGATTTTCTGTTTCAGTTCACTTGGTCCATAAAAATGTTGAGCCTTCTTACACTAGGCATCTGATGAGCATGCATTTGAAATAAAAAAAGGAGGTCATGTTTTTTATTTCTGAATATGGTTTAGGATCCATGGTCTTTTTTCATCTTGATACGTTTGTATTCGTTGCAGTCTCAACTCTAAATGGATACATGCTATGATGCTTCTAATATGTGATCCCTATCATTATGGGAAAAAATCTTGTTTTGTTTGGATACTATTCAAATGATGATTCTGAAAGTTTACATGCTCTATGGTTATCTAGCATACATTTGATATGGTTGATAAATGGTTCCAGCTATTGATCTGCAAGGGTGTGATAATATTTATTTTTATCAGTACAATTGTCAATGATAAAAGACGCATGGTTGAATTATTATAAAACTCATGTTTAACTAAGCCAAGTAATTGCCTTTGCTATTACTTGAAAAAGGTTACGGGCCTAATCCAGGCTACATTGCATGCCTAGTTGGCAAACTTTCATGGCCTAGTCCAGACACTTGATTCTCCCTATTAACTTACATAATCGAAGGGCTTGGATTAGTTTGTTGGATGATATATAATCCTTCCCTCCTGTGCTGCCATGAGAACTCAGCGCATGGCCTTGGCACCCAGGCAGGACATTTGGAGTCTGTTCATGCATTCTGGGAGACAATGCACGCATTGAAGCCACCTTTGATTGTGTGTTTGGAGCTCAAAAGTTTATGACAGCGTTTTTTCTTGCTGTTTTACCGCTGTTACTTTTTCAGTTTATCGATTTTATTTGGCTTTTACTGCAACTAATATTATCTGCTTCCTTCATGAATGTAGAGAGTTGGGTCCAGCTCACAGGCACGTGTGTTTATGGTATTCTACATCCATCCATCTTTATTGCAGGGCAAACTGCAGCCATTTCATGGGCAAATAAATGGAAATTCTTCTGATAAAAATTATGATTATGGAACAAAGATAAACAGCTGAGCACATATAAAACCCTCACTTTTTAAAGGTTTCAACCCTTGACGATTTCAGGTCCATTTACATTTGTGTCATGGAAAATGCTTTGAATTTCAATGGTTTTTGTTGTTCATTCAACTTTCATGGCTAGAGATTTAAATTAACTCTTTTGAAAGTCAGGGATAGACATTATTTTATTAAGAATTATCTGACAGCTATTAAAAAAATTTGTTGGTATATATTTTGATGGTCCATTCAAAATTTTGCAATATGCATTTGTGGGATATCTACCCATTTTATTATGTTATCTGCATTTTCTTGGGAAATAGAATATAAGTCAATTTTTTCAATTAGCAGTGCACGCCTTGGGTTGCAAAATAATATTGGCTATTAGAAACACGAAGAAGCTAATGATACCTTGCCCAAGAGTGCCTTTACCTCTTCAATTCATATGTAAAAGGTTAATTTTCCATACTCATATGTAGTAGGTTGAGTTCTATTATAATAAGGATATGCATGCTTATGGCGATGTCCATTTTTTTCTTATAGCAATGCCCATTTTTTTCCAAAGAAAACCTCATGGGAAACCCTAAGAGATTGTTCCCTATATTCAGAGATGGCATCCCTAGTAAACATATCGGTGTAGACTAATACAACTCACTCATTGAGGATTTGCATTGAGCACCTTTCAAATGAAAATACTAAAGTGTCTAATAACTTTGGTGACAACTGGTTGAGCTAATCTCTTGGGCTAACAATTCCTATTAGTTGCATACGATCTTCTTTCTGTGTAAGTTGAATTCTACATGGTGGTTGTTTCTAAAATTTTATGATTGGAAGGGTTATTTGTTTCAATTCTAATTTATATTAACACCCAAAATGTAAGTTGATGGTACAATGCAAAAAAGATGGAGAAGAAATACTTTGCACAGCTCACCTGTCCTGAAATTTGACACAAATGTCAAAAGTAATGGGAGAGGTTCAAGGCAATTGCCATGATCCTTTTGTGGAAAACTCAGTCAATAATGATGTAGAAGAAATACATTGCGCAGCTCAACTGTCCTAAAATTTGACACAAATGTCAAAAGTAATGGGAGAGGTTCAAGGCAACTGACTCAGCCAATAATGATGTAGAAGAAATACTTTGCGCAGCTCACCTGTCCTAAAATTTGACACAAATGTCAAAAGTAGGGAGAGGTTGAAGGCACTCGCCATGATCTTTTTCTGGAAAACTGTCAATAATAAAATCACTAAAGAAGGAAGAAAGATAAATCACTAACTATATCAGAGGCACAAACAATAAACCCAACATATGCAAAAGGTGCAGCTACACTTGTACTGATATTAAGAAAAGAACACGATAATTTGATTTGAAAACTTAATATTTATCAGCAACATTCCCTTGTTTTTGTTTAAAGTATCAAGCTTACAGTGGGACCACATTGAAAGTCCACATTGAAATTCCACTTGAGGTGATTAATAGCATTATAAACAATAAATTATATACATTAATATAGAACCACGGTGTAGATTAAGCTCTAAATAAAACTTCTTATCAACATTGCTTCTTATGGAGCTAAATATCAATCTAGACCAAGATTTGAATTAGGTAGTTTAAGTCTTAGTCACTTTTTTCTTATGTCAATATCGCTCATTCCCAATATATTACTGAGTTTCGTGAATGATCATAATATGTTTTTTCCCTTAACAATACTTTAATTTGATAATACTTTTTGCATCTTTCCCCAATTATAATAGTAAAAGATGTGCTTGGATTTTTTATGGAAATATTGCTAGCATCTTCACTATTTTGCTGAGTTTGAACAAATTCATGAGACTTAGTAAGATGTTACGAATAAGAGACATTGACAACAAAAGAGTGACTAAAAGTATTTGTTTTTGGCCTAATTGAATATAAGTTTGTTTGTTACAATTTACAACAACATCATTCAGAGGATAGTCCAATTTGTCTATTAACATTTTTAGCCACTTTGTTCTCGAGTACCCAAGGTAACACTTTGGTATTCAACATCAATGGAAGAAACAACAATAATAGGTTGATTTTCACTACACCAAGAAATAGGACATGCATGAAAATGATATACATAGTTGAAGTAGACCTTCCATCATCACTATCATTTGCTTAATCAAAATCAGTGTAGCTAAACCAAAGAAGGATCATCACTAAAAGATTTGTTGAGCAATTTAATTGCTTAAACTATGGACATTAAATCTATTAATCTGAGAGCGTAAGCTTGTGAGAAGCAGACACTATATGTGTAGGATTAATGCAATGACCCATCTTGAGTTACTAATGGAATATGATTATTAGCATGCTTATGAGGCTTGCATATGATAGCTACATGCACATGCATCACACACATTGCACTAGTATACATACTAATTTAATTATATAAAATGTCTATATATGGAAAATGAATCAATTGTTAAAAATACTAATTAATACCTTGTTTATTAAATAATACAACAAAATATATTAATTTAATTTCATTAATAAAATTTAATTTAATTAATAAACAATTATTATTATTGGTGGCAAGATAGTTTGGAGATTGCTTGAGGATCAGCAAGCTTGGTGGAAAAAAGTCATTGAGGCCAAATATCTCAACAGCCCAAGGCAACAACTTCTAACAAGTGAAATACCTGTCAGAAGCAGCACAAGCATTTGGAAACTCTGCAAAAAATCCATCTCCTTTATGGCACAAAATGTCTCAAAGGTCCCCAAAGGTGGCAGCAAAATCAGCATTGGAGGCGATAAGATTATGGGAAACCAAGCAATCAGCAGTTGTCCAGGTATGGAACCAATTCTCCTCTTTCTTCAAAGCAAAGGAATATATCGCTTAAATCAAATTTCTCAATGGGATATAGTTACCCAGGCCTGAAAGGGCTGGAGCTTCCCTCCCATCCCTGATAATCTCAAAGAGAACTTCAACAATTTTCAGATCCATCTCCACAACATTGTGCCTATAACAAAAAATGGTATTGATGGACTCTGATGGGATCCTACGAGATCCAGCGACTCAATACAAGTAGGCTACCATTATTTGTGTAACAAGGACCACCCAACCTCTCCATGGATGTATTGGAAAGTAGTTTGGAAAGTTGAAGCCATCCCTAAAGTTAAATTCTTCATGTGGACCCTCTTAAAAGGGAAGAGCCTCACCTTAGAAAACCTACAAAAGAGAGGTGTTATTGGTCCCTCTCAATGCCCTAACTGTCATGAGGCAGAAGAGACTATGCAACACCTTTTCATCTCGTGTCCCTTTGCCATCTCTTGCTCGAAAGGCATAGCTTCAATTGACACCTTCACCTGGAATCCACAACTCTCCATCGGTGAAGCCTTAAGCAACTGGAAGAAAAGTTATCCCTGGCAACACAAGAAAAATAACATTGCCAAGAGGGTATGGGATGCCCTTCCATATACTCTCTTATGGAAAATATGGATTGCTAGGAATCGTAAGGTTTTCAGAGATCAAAGAACTTTAACCAGACAACTTTGTAGTAAGGCTAAAAGCCTTGCCATAGAAACCATTGCTGCCAAAAGTATAAAGAAAGTCGATATGGCCAGCCTCTGTATCGAAGAGAGAGACTTCATCAGGACCCTGATAGACAAGTGCAGTATCCTCCCATCAGCAATCACCTTCAGTAGATCAATCAACACCCTCAGCCACAATTGGAAAATAAGATTAAAGCAGGACGAATTTCATGAATGGCTTTGCAACAGCAACACTCATATCCTATTTTTTGATGGTGCCTCCAAGTCAAATCCGGGAGCTACGGGAGCAGGGGGAATTATCTATACTCCCAAAGGAGACCCCCTAGTCACCTTCGAGTGGGGGCTGGGAAATCTTTCAAATAATAGAGCAGAGGTTTTGGCTCTCTACCAAGGCTTACACCAACTTCAAATTCACGGAACCAAGAAAGCATGGATTTTTGGGGGCTCTGCTATTATTACAAGTCTCATGAATAGTAAGCGGAAAGCCTCCAACATTCACATACAGCAACTCATCAGCAGATGTCAAACCATGATCAGTCAAACCAGGGAGATAAAAATTTTCCACGTCCTCCGCACCTTAAATCGAGAAGCAGACAAACTCGCCAGTCAAGCGTGTATCCGAACTAAAGGAAATATTTTCTGCAACAACAAGGATTCTTTTCATTACCTCCCCTGATCTCCTTCATGATTCGGGACAAATCTATTGAGCCTGACACTGGCCGAAATTTCAAGGTATACCCTGACCAAATCCTTTGCAATCTCGATGTGGCACTCTCTCTGCCGCCGAATATCTTGCCTCCCAATCCTACAGTCTTCTCATCTACTTCGATATTTGATCGATCAAGTGAAATCCGTGAACCCACTTCCCCTCACCGCGTGACTCTATCCTATATCTCTTATAGGCCGCTTGCTATAAAGACCCGGACACCCCGACTTCAAGCATTCATCTCCATCAGAGCTTTCTCCGTTGCTACTGTGCTCATATTCGATCTCAGCTTCCTCTCAGCAATTTCTGCTAGTGCCAGTATCCCATGTAATCCTTCCCTCTCCTCTGTAAATTTTCTCACTCTCCTTCGTACCCCCTCCCTTGCTCATCTAATCGCTCCTATTCTCCTTGTTTTTTGTTGCACTTCGCGCCCTCCCTCGCCTTCTCTTTTTATTACAGCACTGCTTGTGTTGTTAAGGATCAGTCCAATCCCTTTCTTTTCCCAGCCAGCCTGTTTAGCTCCTCCAGCAGGTTTTTTTGGAAGCTCTCTTTGGCCTTTTCCCTGCTCCCTTATCTCTAATATTTCCCCTTCTCTGTTCTTCAGACCTTCTGCTTAGATTCTCTTATCACGATTGCAACTGTCACTTTTTGGCGCAGTAAATTTCAAGCGCACCTTCAACGTAGACCACAAGCTTCTCAGATGGCTCGTAATGAGGACTGCCTTCACTGCCGGGATCTCCAAGAAGAACTAGAACAAATCAAGGTGAATCAATGAGTTTTGAATGAAAAGATTGAATCCTCAACTCGGATAATCAATGCAAAGTATGAAGCAGATTTAAATCTCTTTCTTCATCGAGTTTCTTCCTTACAGGAGCAATTCAATGCTTTATCCAACGTTTGCACCCATATTCAAGAATCCATGGATATCCTCAAATATATCATGGAGAAACTCAATGCTCCAAGCGACAATTGTTCTAGCATCAAAAACGTTGATCAAGAGAACAATCCAGAGGAATCTATTGCGCAACAGATCAGTCTCATAAATATAGATTAGGATGTCTTGTAAAATCTGTTTACTCCTCTTCCAATTCATCAGAATCTACTCTTGTGTTAGTTTTCTTCAAGTCAAAAAATATAGTGAATTAGCATAATGTTGTAATGTAGTCAAACTGCAAGCTCAACCTTCGAGCTCCAATCATGTATCTTAGAGCTTTGCCTCCTAAACTTTTTTGAAATATAAACAATAGCCGAATTTGTCAAAAAGAAATAAAAGAAATAAATAATTATTATTACAAATGAGACAAAATTAATTTAACTTCATCATGTTTGGGCAAGTCCTGCTAAGGTACTTGAAAATATTTTTTTCTTAAAGGCAGATGAGGTGATAAAGTTTAAAATCCTATTTAATGTATAATTAATTAAAAGGAAGTCAGTTGAGATGACAAAGTTAAAAATCCTATTTAGTTTATAACTAATTAAAAGGAAAGATGACCAACTCAAGTAATAACATATTAATGGATAAGGTCAAGATTGATTGGAGGAAAGGAGGGTGGGGTTTCTTCAGAGGGAAGAAACCTTCCCTATATAAAATCTAAAATGAGAAGTAGGTGGGGGTTATTTTCGGTGGAAAGTTGGATAGGGGAATAAATGGAGAGAGAAACTTTGTGAATTTGGGAATGAGCCTTGGGCTTCAGGATTTTGGCTATAGACCTATGAGTTTTGGGCATGGGGCTAGGTTTGGGAGCTAGAGACGCTTGTCCCAGATTGGCTGGGAGGAATTAGTCGGTTTGGAAGCGAAAGCTCAACACTGGCTTCAACCATGACTACGTCAACTAGGAGAAAACATGTAAGTGATATTGTTTAATTTTGTAGATGTAGTAATGAACTTGTTTGCAATTGTTATATTGTTTATATAGATGAAAACTTAAATTTCAAGCTTTACACATGGTATCAGAACATTAAATTCAAAAAGCCTGGATCTTAGAGGCCTCCATCATGCAACTGAAATTAGAACCAACAAACATATAGTAAGAAGAAAGTTACATTATTGAACCATTAAGTCGTTAGTTTACATATCCAAAACTCCATTTTCCATATACCAAGGAATTTTCATAAACAAAACTTTACTTATTCGCTCCCTGTGCTCCGAAAAGAAACTTCCAGCCAAGGTAAAACATCATATTAATAACCTGTAAAACCAAAATAGTAAAAACATGTCAGAAAATAAAACAAAATCCAAGGGAACAAAAGGCCAAAAAAAAATAAATTAAATATATTTCAATACTATAATACCTAGAAAACTTATGGATGTACATGAAACCGGTGTCTTTGCTAATCTTTCCTTTCGGTCGTAGAACACTCGACTTCTCATAGTGTATATACTTTGATCAAACTTCACATTGTTAGTGTTCAAAATTCATGGCTTACACTCTTATAATTTCAGGTTGATTTTCCTTCAAATTTTGCATTAAAATTCCATCGCAAGTGCTTTGCCACCCTTCAATTTTCTATTAATTTTTTTTTGCTCCAATGTATGTGAACCTTCCTTCCCTCATTCTATGATGCACATTCAAAATGTTTTGGTTACTTTCATCCTTCACTGTGACTCCCATATGCATCCTTCTCAACTCTATAGCCTATATCAGGAGAGGAAGCTCTCATTCCTCTATACAAGACACTAGAGATGAAGACTAAGCTTGCCATTTTACAATCCAATAATCTAAAGGTTTTATGAAGATTAACTAAACAAAAATGCATCCCTGTCATGCACAATGAGATTGTATCCAGCTTTGAGCAGATTATTTGCCATATGGGGCCCCATATTTCCAAGTTTAATGAACCTAACTCTCTCTAGCTGGCGATTGCTGCCATTTGAGAAAAACCTGGTACATACTCTTGAGTAAGACGACGAAATACTGCTGCCAAAGAATCGAACCGGACTTGATAACTTAGATCAAAGAATTCGCTATGGCCATGTACTAAAACCTGCAATCGTTTTAGTGGAATCTAACCATGCTTCTTGGACAATGATTTCGAGGATGAGCTACATGATAGTAACTTTCATTAGGCACACTAATGAGGATGTTCTGCACATTACTATTAATTATTTGTGCACATACACTGCTTAAGTTTTTTTGTTGGACGTTAATATTGTTAAAATTGAATGAATGCCCCTAATCAACATTTAAATCCACAATTTCAAGCAACAAGCTATATTCTCATAAGAAAACCTGCCATTTTCTTACTTTTGAACAAACAAAAACAATCCAGAATGGACATCACAGTATCATGAAAATGACGGATAATTTCAACCACATGCTAAGAGATAAGTGGTAAATGGAATTTAATCCACATAAAAAAAAATTTCATAATGTAATTATCTCATTCAACAACAGTAGCCCATGAAAAGACTCCCCGGAGTCATGAGAGTGGAACCCAAAAGAAATATATATACATATACACGATTAGCGTATGTCCTGATTGTGTGAACCCCTAGAGTTATGAGGGTCTTTATGAGGTCCGAGAGAAGCTCTGGATGATCATCGTAGTAGATAGAGGCCTTTACCAACGGTTTACCATCGCTGCATGAAGGAATCACATCCACTTTAAGTCATCTGTTTCCATCGTTATTGCACTTTTTATGCGATCTCCAAAGTTTGCCATTTGAGATATTTTAAGTGCTCGATTACCTCGACCATCAAAGAAGATTCATCCGTCAACATAAGCAAAATGGACATTAAACTCTTAAAAGTACCAAAAACATTAAAAAAAATCAGGATATTCCAGTTCGGTTTCTCAAAATCTTTAAGCTTAAAAAAATAATAAACAAAGAAATAACAAAAAAAAGAACTGCAGAGAACGAGCTTTACATTTAGAATTATAGAAATCTCAACGTACATTTTTGCGATTCCTCCGGCCATCGAACTATCAATTTGTTCACTGCGTTGTTGAAACCCTAACCGGATTGAGAACGTATTCCACCATAAAGTCTGAATGGAAACCTAGTGCAGAGGTGGATGCCCAATTTAGAACCATAAACCTATTGCACAACTAAGTTTGCTTTCAATTTCGTTATTACTCTTGCAAAGAACTTGACTCTCTTACCTGGCATGGGACGACCATCATCCCAAATCCGTGGGTATATCGAAATAAGGGTTCAACAAGTGAATTGCATAAAAATGAAAGGAAAAAACAAACCAATTGCACAGGCTGGAACATTTATAATGAAGTGAAGGTTTCAAAATTTCCAAATAGAAGGATAACCCTAGTACAGTTGCACCCATTCCCTCCCAAGAACATTATGGACCTATCAAAACAAAACCAGAAGTTAACATCCAAAATAAAATCACAAAGGATGATAAACCACAACATTCGATTCAAGCCAAATGAGAAAAAAGAGGGCTGGGCTTGGATGGCTGTGACAAAATGAAAACGTCCACCTCGCCATGCTAAACCCTGAATCGAGTAGAGAAGGAAATGTGTGCTTATGGATTTTGTTCAGATTTAAAAAAAAAAAATAAATAATAATATTGACCATATCCTATCCCAACTTAAGTGATTGATTCTTGCATAGGATTTTTTGTTCCTTAATGGAGAAAACACACAATATATACAATATGTTGTTATAGTATGACAACAATCAAAAGAAAACCTAAAAAAATGAATTTAACCAAGTATATTTTTATAAGGTTACTTTCATTAGGGTTGGAAATTGAGATATTTTTCATAAGAAATATAACGGTGATAGGTAACATATAGATATATATCTGGTTGATATATGTGTAATATATATTCACTCGTTAAGGTATATTTGAGGGAGTGTGCACTAGAAAATATCTTGAGAGATGGATGGTATTTAAAGGTAAGATCTAAACTTCAAAGTAAAGGCCCGAGAGGAACCAAGTTTGAGGGGTACGAACTATAGAATGATGGACTATATGATTCCAAGGAAGGATGTATATCCCTGATGATGGGGATATTAGAAACACCATCCTTAAATAACCCCATATATTAGTTTATTGTACACATCTAAGCGTAAATAAATGTATATCGACACAAGGAAACTCTTCTTCTCGGTAGGCATGAAGTGTCAATCTTGTCTAGTTCGTTGCAAAATGCCTTGAATTTCAACAGGTAAAAGTCGACCATCGTCACCCAACCAGTCTCCTACAACCTTATGACGTTCCTATGACCAAGTGGGAGGTGATTTCTATGGATTTTGTCGTAGGAATATCTCTTAACCCACAAAGGCACAATGCCATTTTTTTCGTCGTGGATAAACTAACCAAAAGTGCCCACTTTATCTGTGTAAAAGTTACTTAAAGAGTTGTTGATGTAGCTCGAGTATTTATAATTGAAATTGTTAGAGTCCATACAGTACCTAAGAAGATCATATTGGATAGGGATTCGTGATTCACTTCATGGTTTTGGAGTTATATGCAATCAGCTTAAGGAACCCAACTAAATTTAAGTACAACTTATTCCCCTGAGACTGGTAAAAAAAGAGTGAATAAGGTAATGGAATATATGCTTTGGATGAATGTTGGACCAAGAAACACATTGGGAAAAATACTTACCCTTAGTTGAATTTGGCTACAATAACAATTACCATAATTCAATCAAAATGCCTCTATACGAACTATATATGGAAGACCTTGCATGACACCACTAAGTTGGGACAGGTTAGAGGATCAAATGATTATGGATCCAAAGTTAATTAAAGAGATGGAAGAGTAGGTAATACAAATTAGGAAATTGTTAAAAGAATCACAAGATAGATAGAAAATCTATGTTAATACTCATAGGACAAACAAAAATTATGAAGTAGGAAGTCAAGTTTTATCCACACAAAAAATGGCACCATCATATTTGGAAAGGGGACAAAGTTGTCAACTCGGTTTATTAAACCATTTAAAATTTTGGAAGGAATTAGACCTATAACCTATTGTCTTTCATTTTCATCCCTCTTGCATAAAATTCATAATGCTTTTAATGTATTTGTACTAAGACACTACATAGCTCACACATCCCATAAACTTCAATGGAAGGAACTGCCAGTATTAGGCGAAAGAACAATAATGCTCAAACCATTGCATCTATTGGATCGTAGGGTTTAGCTCAAGCGCCACCTGGTGGACCAGGTTAAGGTCTAATGGGACAAGTATAGTCTTAGACTTGTTGCCTAGCATGACATAGAGACCATGCGTCAGAATTATCCCAACTTGTTTTGATTTTTGAAACACTTAATTTTTTTTTTTGTATATCCTTACTTTTGTTACCTAGATTCACGAGGCTATCATTTTGAAATTATCAATAGCTATCAAGAGTTACATATGATACTGTTATTTCAAATGATTATGTTTTGTCATGTATGATTAATGCACATATTGTTGATGCATGGAAAACTCCTTGAATTATGTTATGAATGAGATTTCTACGTATTATGTTTTACTTGTGAGTATGTGTGATAAAATATCATAGATTATAGTAATCACATTTGACTATTTGACGTGAAAGTTAATTTGCAAGTATATTGGCTAGATGTAGCCAAGTTATGTTATATAGACTTAAATATCAATATCATAGATGTCAACAAAATATGAATGTTGGGAAACTATTATTTGGATATAGCTTGGTCACAAATACATCAATACATATGCTATGATGTGTGGACAGGTATTTATGTTGCAGGTGTTATCGTTATCCAAACTGATTACGTGATGAAAAAACTCCAAGAACAATTGAGAATCAAAGAGATTCCATGTTAGGGTGTTAACCCTGATCCTACCAGAAGGGGTGGAGGTGTTTCCCACCATTTATCCTCCTAAACCTAGAGTCATGGGAGGACTGTGCGAGTCACACTCCCCTAGATGTGTGATGATGATTGCTAGATGCGTACTAGGAAGTTAGGTTGATGTAGTCGAGGCTTCCACCTTTTGGGTTTTATGGATGGTTAAGTCAGTATAGTTGACGCCATGACATATTCTAGGAGAGGATGGATAAAAAGGGGGCATAAGAGATTAGGGTGGATTGGATGATTCTAGGATAACTTGGGAGCCACACTGGGTAGGGCATGGTTATTAATGTTGCATCGAATAAATGATCGAAATACAAACTTTAAATTTCATCACATTACAATTAATAATATAATCAAATAATGCAATCATTTTCTGAAGGAGGGGTGTATGTAATGACCCATCTTGAGTTACTAATGGAATATGATTATTAGCATGCTTAAGAGGCTTGCATATGATAGCTACATACACATGCATTGTACGCATTGTACTAGTATACATACCAATTTAATTATATAAAATGTCTATATATGGAAAATGAATTAATTGTTAAAAATATTAATTAATACCTTGTTTATTAAATAACACAATAAAATATATTAATTTAATTTCATTAAAAAAATAATTAAATAATAAATAATTATTATTACAATGAGACAAGATTAATTTAACTTCATAATATTTGGCAAGTCATGCTAAGGTACTTGAAAATATCCTTTTCTTGAAGTTGATTTAGGTGATAAAGTTCAAAATCCCATTTAATGTATAATTAATTAAAAGGAAGTTGGTTGAGATGATAAAGTTAAAAATCCCAATAATTTATAATTAATTGAAAGGAAAGATGATCGATTCAAGTAATAATATATAATGGATAACGTCAAAGATTGATTGGAGGAAAGGAGGGCGAGGTTTCTTCAGAGGGAAGAAACCTTCCCTATATAAAATCTAAAATGAGAAGTGGGTGGGGGCTTCTTCTTGGTGGAAAGTTTGATAAGGGAAGAAGTGGAGAGAGAAACCTTGTGAATTTGGGAATGAGCCTTGGAGCTCAGGACTTTGGTTATAAACCTATGAGATTTGGGCCTTCTTCTTGGAGTTTTTGGCACGGGGGCTAGAAGACTTCAAATCATGGAGTCTTTTGGGTCTAGGAGTCGAAGATGCTTGTCCCAGATTGGCTGGGAGGAATTAGTCGGTTTAGAAGCGGAAACTCAAGGCTAGGTTCAACCATGTTTGTGTCAATCGAGAGAAAACATGTATGTGATACTTTTTAATTTTGTAGATGTAGTAATGAAATTGTTTGCGATTGATATATATTTTTGATATAGGATGAAAACTTAAATTTCTAGCTTTACAATTAGAGCATATGCTTAAGGAAGTAATTGAATAATTAAATCTTTGATCGTTTCAGTTTCCCTTTGGCATTGTTAACAATGAATAGATTAAGGTAGCATAGACTTTCATAGTAGGGCATCATGACGAATGGCGTGTCATTAATAGTTCTTGTCTTGTAACAAGAATTAGTGTATGCGGGGGCAGGGGGTGGGGGGTACGGGGGTGAGGCTTACAACCCCAAAATAAGTGAAGCTCTTCTTTTTTTAACTAATTGAAGAGATGAATGAATTGAACTAATCTTGGAAACAACCATGGATTCAAACACCTCTTGCTACTTAGACCTTGTTGTCACCAAGTTATCCTTTCACATTGGTTATGTTATCGAAGGATCATATGTAGAAACAAAAAAAAAATAGGAATAAACTTCCAGTGCTCTAATCCCTTTAGCATCTATCTAGCAACTGTTAGTGCCTAAATCTACCTCAGGCTGAAAAGGTAGGATCCAGGGCCAACATCAAACCACGCTCAGCCTGGTAGCTAGCCCTACCAGGTCAGGAGAGGGCTCTCTCCGGGTCAATTTCCACAAATTATGATCGATGAGGGCTTGAGATGATTGAAATATCTTCTAATCTTAGGCTAGGTATGAGTACAAAAGGGTTTGGTTGAATAGAAAGATGATTTGTTGGCTCAGACGGAAAGATGGCTTTTTGGGTCCGAGGATTGAGGCTTAATTCTGCAGAGATCTCAATGGGGCAAAGTAGGCAATCGTTTTGGCACTTAAATTTGAGTGAGATGGAAAGAAAAGACAGGTGAGGTGTTGAAGAGGGCAAAACAATCATGAATCCTCCCCAAACAGCTGAAAACATCAAATAACTAAAGCAAACTTCAAGTAGAGCATTACACTTTCAATGGATTCTACTTACACTCTTGTTTGTTTAGTTCAGAAGAAAATAAGATAGATAATGGCATGCAATCACATAAACAAATTCACAATTACAAAGAGAAGCACTGTACCAAGACTAATTTCCACATGAATCCCAAGGAGTGCTGCAAATCCTGGTCTCAATTCCTTAGCCAAATTGAAATATGAGTGTACAATGAATTTCTTTTCTTCCTCAAGAGTCCAACCATGCTAATGACTGAAAAAACATAAGATATAGGCAAACAACAACTCATCCTAGCCTCTAGGGGTCGTGCTCATGAGTTTAGGAGCTGTTCCAACTAATTGTAAATTGAGAACTACAAATTAGGTAGTGGAACAACTTGCCTCTAAAAACTAGGGAACTGATTCATTCAGTTGCAAACTAACTTTTCATGGATGAATCTACCTCCATAAGTGAAAATTTGACATATGTACCTCATGATCCATCAATGTACATTAAATTACATCACAAATTTGACATTAAGAAGGTGAAAAGGTCAAACTAGCCAAAGCTGGGCGAAAAACAAAGCAATACTTGGTCAACCTGGCAATTTTTCCTCTATGTGCCGCGCCTGATTCTCGATGCGTCGCGCCTGTTTGGACCCACTTTTGGAGGCCTTCCCGGTGTCCAAATGAGCTCCAGGTGTGCTTGTTGGAAAGGTTTGCCTATCTACTTTCCAACCCAAGTGGAATATTTCAATTTGGTCTCCATTTGCCCCTTCAAAATTCCATTCTCCCAACACTGCTTCCTTTGTGTCAAAATAGGGGCAGTGAGGTCATTTTTTGAGTGTTTTTTACCTTTTTGAGGGCTCAAAACCTGCCCAAATTTCTTGGCCATAGGTAAGCAAGTGTAATTTTTCATACCAAATCCAAAAATGCTGATTTTTTGTGATTTAGAGGCTCCTAGCAAAAGCAAGCGCCACGTGGCGCGGCACATAGGGCAAAAATTCCTGTTTTTGTGCCAAAAAATTTCAAAAATGCAAAAAGTGCTCCAAATTTTTTGAAATTGGGCTGAGTCTTCTCTATTAAGAGCTATGTTGGGCCAAGGAAGCCTTGGCCAATATCTGAAGTCGATCATGCTCCTTTTGCCTCTTTGATGCCTTCCTCAATTTTGCCTTTAAACTCTTGATTCGCGCCTTGCAAACTTTGTTCCTCGCCCTGTAGTGAAAAGCCATGTGTCTCAGCAATGCCTTCTCCTTGTCGGCCTTGTCCATCAGTCTCTCTAAGTGGATATTGTCTCTTTCCAGCCAAGACTCTCGATCGGCATTGATCTCTTGCTCCAATGAAGTGAACTCCACCCTCCTCCTTTGGGCAGCTTGGCGATTCTCCCGAATGTTTTGCCACCTTTATGAGGTCTCCTAGGTGCATGTACCCCTGTTGGTGAGTCACTGTGGGTCTCCTCTTCATAGTCATATGAAGGATCAAATGCCATCTCTGCTAGTGGATAAACTGTCTTGGAGTTGCCTTGATGCGAAATAGGTGAGCTGTGATGTGTTGAACTGTCTTGATGGTGTGTTTTGACTTTTGCCACCAAGGGGAAGAGTGATACAACTATAGGGGAAGGAACAAATAGTGAGGGATTTAGGGACTGTTGGGGTAGGGTTAGTTAAGGGAATAGGGAATTAGAGTGTAGTTTGGGAGTTTTTAGTATGAGACTAGGGTTTGGGAATTTGCATTTGGGATTTTGGGAAAGGGAACTTGGGATAGGGGATTAGTGAATTTAGGGGGTAGGAGAACTTAAGGAATAAGGAAGTCAATGGAAAAATGGGGTAAGGAAGTGATGGAGGAATTTAAAGGATGGACTTGGTAGCAAAACGATCAATACAAAACCCTAGCACTGTTTGCTTTGGAAATTTTGAAGAGGTAGGGTTTGATTTCTTTAAACAATCACCATTCATCAACCAGCACAAAACAAGCACCAAAGTTGGATGAAAACAATAATAGAAGTTCAACCTACTTGTACAAGTGAAGACCCACGCGTTTTGAGCAATTTGGAGCAAGTTTTTGAAGTTTTTGGGCTTGCTGGCCATATGCGCCGCGCATCAAACCCAATGCGCCGCACCTATGTAAATTTACATTGTAGAGCACTGCCCAATGCGCCGCGCCTGTTATTTCCGCCACGCCACCTGCCCAATGCGCCGCGCCACCACCCAGTGCATAGCTCTTTTTGCAGGAGACTTTTGGAGGCCTTCCCGATGTCCAAATTGGGTGTAGGATAGCTCATTGGAAAGGTATTTGAGTCTAATTTCCAACACAACTGGAATTTTTCAATTTTGAGTTCATTTTCCTTGTCAAAAATCAAATCTCCAAAGACTGGTCAAAATGTGCAAAATGAAGTTGCCTAAAGGCAGAGTGCTGTTGTAGTCAACTTTTGAAGGTCTTCCTCAACTCCAAATTGAGCTCATGATAGCTCATTGGAAATATCTTTCTGTCTAATTATCATTGGACTCATCAAGAAAGTCATTTGGCCAACCATGCTATGAGAAAACTTTATTTTTCCAAGGTCACTTCAAAGGTGCATCAATTCTCCTGAGGCAACTGTATTTTTGACATTTCTCTAAAACCATGACACCTGTGTAAAAAGTGAAGGAGGTTTTTCTTCCTTGGCCTATTGTGGACAAAAACCTCTCTTAGTTTTCCCAAATTAATCTTTTATTTCTCATAAACATCATTTGAGTAAAACCTGCCCCGATGTGTGGAACAGGGGATTTGTCGAAATGAAGCGAAATGAAGGGGATAAGGGGCTTCTAAATTCTTGAGAAAATTTTTGGAAGTAGGGAGGGATGTTAGGAAGCAGGGGAAAGTGGAATTTCAAAGATTGAGTGAAGGGAAGGTGTCTAAAAGGGCTAAACATAGGCCTAGCCTAGAAAATTGTCAAGTTGTAGCAAGAAACTAGGGTTTGTGCGAAAATGAGGAATTTGGGGAATCTCAGTGATGGGAAGTATTTAATAAGGTACATTAAGGATAGGGGAAGGTGTGTGAACATCAGGATACAAGTTTTGCTGATGATTTGACCATCCAAGAGAAATTGCCTTCAAAACCCTAGGAGAGGGAAATGAACCTTACCTAGGCGCGACTGAAGCATGAACAAGGTGTAAAATGACCCAGTGGAACTTGACATGATGATGAAAACCCTCTGAATGATGGTACACTCAGTTGAATAGTGACATGGACTGACATTTGGACAACTTTGAAAGGAGTAAAAGCAAACCCTAGACCTAATACCTAGTGACCAAATTTTGCTTGAAGACTCACTGAAATGACAAAATTTGACCTTGACACCTTAAAATCACTTTGTAAGAGCATGTTTGATCACTGGAGGAAGGCTGCAAAGGCTGACACTAACAGCAACAACGCCAAAAATGTTGAGAAATTTAATCCGTAAATTATGGGCATTAAATCTATTAATCCAAGAATGTAAGATTTTGAGATGTTGGCATTGTATGTGAAGGATCAAAGCATATGTCTAAGGAAGCAAGCAAATAAAGAGGGCATCTACCACTATAATTAACATCTATCAAAACTTCAACTTTATGACTGATTACAATATTTTAGTTATTCATAGTGTTATTGTAATCGATGTACATTCTACTTAGTGGATGAAAATAGGGATGGATGCAACTATAAATGAAAATGAAATTAACTGCCAAAGTACATCTTCACCCGAACTAGAACTTACTAGAATTGGAGAGTTTTAGGATGTCACAATCTTTAATTTTGGATAGGGTCAGAGTTTTCATGCAATCCTTTGTTCAAGTTTTTAAATAACAATTTGAGTGGATTCCCTTGCAAGACACAATCAAAACTTTAAAATGAACTCAAAACAAAATTAATCATATAGGAATCAACTATCTTCTCTAATTATTATCCAAATTATAGTTTTAACCTCAAGTTACAATGTTTCAATTTATTTATAGGTTAAAGTAATTTTGTAACTTCTAGTATATGTTCAATTTGTTTATCTGTGATCCAAGTGAATACTCATGTTACTACTAAACACACAAAAAAGGAGAGTAAATCTATACAAAAATCAAATCTTGGAATCTAGATCTACTTGATGCATTAAAATAAATTAATCTAACTTACAATAAGGCATTGTATGCCCAAAAGAGGGGGGCCTGCCTCACTTGGCATATGTTGTTAAGGAAAATTTTAGTATAAAGTAACCATGAACGCCTCATAGGGCCGTTAACGGTCTTGTATTAAACTTCAAGAGAAAACAAAGTAAAATGTTTATCCTAGGCAATATATCAACAACCACGTCACCAAACCCCACAAAGATATCATTACAACAATTTTGTAGAGCTTATAATACAAAAAGTAGGTACATCCCATAACTGCTCAATCTTAAACTTATGGATCTCAAATTGTTTTGTTAGGTCCCTATAATACTAGTGTATTCCCTTATTATTATTGTCATTGTAGCCCTTTATTGTTATTGTTGTGCTCATGTTATCCCCATATTGTTATTATTGTGCCCCATAGAAGCCTGCTATTGTTATTTTTGTGCCCTTACATTATTACTGTTATGTCGACTCTGATTATTTTTTGACCCCTTAGACTCCTATATATAGAAAGGAGGTCTTGTCATTTGTATCATCTAAGAATTGTTCATTTGTGTAATCTAAAGGAGGTTTCCCCCTCGAATAGGCTAATTTTGAAGTCGTTGATCTATATTTCCTTCTATTTTGTGAGCTGGTTGCATAACATTTGGTATCAAAGCTTTGGATTCTAGGGTTTTACTACTTCAAACAGGTCATCGTGGCATTTTCGCTATAACATTTTTTCTACGAAGTTTCAGAAGCTAAAATTAAAACCCATTTGAGCCGAAATCGTGATGAACTATGGGTACGAATTTAAGATCTTGTATCGCTATAGTTTAGGATATATGATCCAAGGAAGTTAGGGTTTTTGCAGGCTCCTGAATTATATCTCAAACATGTGACCTGGGGAAATCGTCATAAATTTCTCTCTGAGAATCAGATTGTAATTTCGTAAAAAGGTACAAAAAGAAGACGGATTTTAGTTTTCTGTATATCATTTCTAGGTCCGAAGGTCAAAACAGTGACACGTGGCACTTCGTACATGTTCTCTCTACTGAACGAGTCTATAATCAGGTCATCGTGGGAGATTTGGAATAACTCTTTCTTGGAGAATCCAATTTTGATCAGAATTGTGGGGTTGGAAATAGGACTTAAAGGGATGCCTCAAGACGAAATTTTAGACCTTGGAGATCCACAATTACAGAGATACAATAGATTCAATATCGAGATCTTGCGAAGCAAAAAAATGTGTGTAGTCTTTTTAATTTTTTGCATAAGTTTGGTTTGAAAATTAGTTTGAAGGAATTCAAAGGGCATAGTGAAGCATAATTATCATTAATTAATGCCCCGAACAAATAAAATGGAAACACCTAGTAAGAAACCTGAAAGCTCTAGCATGACTCATGAAGAAGAGGAAGAAATGCAACATGATATATCAAAATTGCGAGACTAAGTGCAGCAAATTTCACTTTCATAAAAAGTAACAGAAGCTAAGATGGATGGTTTAAAGAAAGGCGTGGAAGCTAATATGACTGGCATGGAAGCTAAGTTGGATGGTTTACAAATAAACATTGAATATTTGAAGAAAAACATGGAAGGTTTGAAAGAAAGTTTGGCAAAGTTACTACAAGAAATGTTTCCTAATGGCAAAAAGGTAGTAGATGAAACTCATAATGAGAACAAAAGAAATGTTAGTCATGATTTCATAGACTCTAACGTTGGATTGAAGACCCACCATGTTCCAAAAATCGATATGAGGAAGTTTGATGACAAGGATCCCGTAACATGGAAACTATAGATGGAGCAATATTTCAATCCCCAAAATGTGAAAAACACACAAAAGGTACACATTTCGACTTTATATTTGGAACCCAATCAGTTTGTATGATATCAATGGTTTTACTCTCGTAAACAAATTGTCACTTGGGCAATTTTTATGGAAGAAATGATATCACATTATGAGGATACAAAAAACAACACTTTTTTTAGCCAATTGATAAATCTCATACAAAAGGGTTCAATGGTGGAGCACATTGAGGCCTTCCAAAAATTGAATATAAGGGTAAAAGATATTCCATAGGATCATAAGATTGACGTGTTCATAAGGACTTTAAAGGATAGCATCCAACATGAGGTTCACCTTTGGGAACCCGATTCATTGGAGAAGGCATTCAGGTTGGCAAGAAAAACTGAAAGCAAAATTATGGCAACAAGGAAGCCTACCAATCACAACTATAAAGATTGAAGTGTTGTTGCCCCTAGCCTTCCACAAACTACAAGGTTGACACCACAACGATTGGAAGAAAAAGTAGAAAAAAGGCTTTGTTACAGTTGTGATAACAAATACACTAAAGGTCATAAGTGTTGTGAGAAGAAATTATTTTACATAGATTGTGAAGATGAAGAAGAAAAGGAACAAGAAAGATTAAAAGAAAAGGATACACACCAAGAAAAAACCCGAGAGAAAGAAGAAATGAATCCGACTATATCTTGTAATGCATTGGCCGAAATTACCACTCCTCAAACTATTAAGATAGAAGGACATATCAAGAAGAAAAATGTAATAGTGTTAATTGATTCAGGTAGTACCCATAATTTTATTCATTGTAAGTTAGTGAAAGAATTGAATTGCTTCCTATATCCAACACCAGAGTGTCAAGTGATGGTTGCAAATGGAGGAACCATAAATTTCACTAGAAAGTGCCATAATATCAAGCTATCCATGGGAGAATATGTGTTGAATAGTCCAATGCTTTTCATTCCAATGGGTGGTGTTGATGTTGTACTAGGAGTCCAATGGCTACAATCTTTGGGTACAATAGCTTTTAATTTTCAAGAATTTTTCTTGAATTTTTTTTCAGAAGGAAAGGAATTTGAATTAAGGGGTATCACAGGGAAAAAGGGAAACATAATCAACTCTAACAACATGACAAAGTTTCTAAAGAAAGAACAACGTGGCATAATTGCACAATTATGTTCGTTAGAGGTTCCCACTTCGAAATCATCTATTTCCCCAGATCTCAAAAAAGTCTTGGACAATCATTCCAAGGTATTTGAGACTCCCAAAGGCCTCCCACCTATTCATGATCATGATCATGCTATTAATTTGATTCTAGGAAGTGTTCCTCCAAACATCAGGCCTTACAGATAACCCTATGCCCAAAAGAGTGAAATTGAACGTATGGTTGTAGAAATGCTAGAGGTTGGTATAATTCAACCTAGTCAAAGTTCTTTCTCAACTCCAGTAGTATTTGTGCACAAGAAAGATGGATCATGGCGCATGTGTCTGGATTATAGGGAGCTCAACAAGCTCACTATTAAAGATAAATTTCCCATTCCTGTCATTGATGAATTATTGGATGAATTGCATGGAGTAATTTACTTCACCAATTTGGACCTTCATTCAGGATATCATCAAATCAGAATGAAGACTGAAGACATTTCGAAAACAACATTTAGAACTCATGAGGGTCATTATGATTTTTTGGTCATTCCTTTTGGCCTTACCAATGCACCTTCTACATTTCAAGGTTTGATGAATTTCATTTTCAAACCCTTCCTTAGAAAATTTGTGTTAGTATTTTTTGATGATAGACTAATCTACAACAAGTCTTGGAAGGATCACATTCAACATGTTGATAAAGTGCTCAAAGTATTGGAGGAGAAACAGTTATATGCAAAAACCTCCAAATGTTTCTTTGGAGTAAAAGAGGTGGAATATGTGGGTCATATTATATCTCATGAAGGTGTTAAGGTAGACCCTAGCAAAATTAAATCCATTAAGGAATGGAAAATCCCCACATCAATAAAGCATCTGCGAGGATTTTTCGGGTTGACAGGGTATTATCGCAAGTTTGTTAAGAATTATGGGAGAATAACAACACCTCTAACAACATTACTAAAGAAAGATGCATTTTCTTGAACTCCAGAAGTTACAAAATCCTTTGAACATCTTAAAGAGGTAATGTGTCAAGCACCGGTCTTAGCTATGCCAGACTTCACAAAAACCTTTATTGTGGAATGTGATGCCTCAGGAAATGGAATTGGTGTTGTTTTAATGCAAGAAGAAAAACCCATTTCTTTTGAAAGTCGTCCAATCAAAGGAAAGTATTTACACAAAGCTATTTATGAGAATGAAATGTTGGCAATACCACATGCACTTAAGAAATGACGACCTCACCTAATGGGAAGACACTTCAAGGTAAAAATGGATCATGATAGTCTTAAATACTTTTTAGAACAAATATTATCTTCAGAAGAGCAGCAAAAATGGGTCACAAAGATGTTGGATTATGACTTTAAAATCATCTACAAAAAAAGGAAGCAAAATATTGTTGTGATTGCACTCTCAAGAAAGGATGAGGATGTGGAAGCAGGGCTTTGTGCCATTTCTATTATCCAACCAGATTGGATAAATGAAACAAGGGATGAATGGAAGAATGACGAAGACATGTGAGAACTCATTCAAAAGTTGCAGCAAGATCCTAGTACATCTGATACATTTCGCTGGAAAAATGATTTGTTATGGTACAAAGATCACTCATACCTTTGTAAGAATTCCCAACTCAAACAAAATATTCTTCTAGAATTGCACACCTGTCCCTTACGAGGGCATTCAAGATTTTTAAAAACTTACCATAGGGTTAAGAAGGATTTTTTTTGGGATGGCCTTAAATCTAATATTCAAAGGTTTGTGGTAGAATGTTTAGTTTGCCAACAATTTTTTTTGAGACAATTAAGACCCCAAGTCTATTACAACCTTTATCCATTCCAAGTCAACATTGGGAGGAGGTTTCAATGGATTTTATCACAGGTTTATCCAAGTCCGAAGGAAAGAGTGTCATCATGATGGTAGTTGATAGACTTACCAAGTATGCACACTTTTGTGCATTATCTCATCCATTTAAATCCAGTACGGTTGCTACTGCATTTATGGAAACAATTCAAAAACTACATGGAAACCCAAAAATTATTGTAAGCGATAAAGATCCTATTTTCACTGGAAATTTTTGGACATAATTATTTTCTTGTCTCGGTCCTCAGTTAGCTCATAACTCATCTTATCATCCTCGATCTAATGGGAAAACTGAGATAGTGAACAATTGTTTGGAAGGATATCTTCGTTGCTTTGTATCTGATAAACAGACACAATGGGTCAAATGGTTGCATCTAACTGAATGGTGGTATAACACTTCCTTCCATATTGCAGCGAAAATGACCCCATTTATGGCACTTTATGGATATCATCCATTGTCCATCACATCATATTTAAGAGAAAAGTCTAAGGTTCGAGCAGTGGAAGATCACATTGAGGATCAACAAAAAGTTCTCCAACTCTTAAAGGATAACCTAAATTTAGCGCATAATAGAATGAAACAATAGGAAGATCAACATCACAGTGAAAGAAGTTTTGATGTAGGTGATTGGGTATTTCTACGACTACAACCATACAAACAAATGTCCCTCAAATAAGCTAAGAAGGATAATAAATTATCACCAAAGTATTATGGTTCGTACAAGGTGTTGTAAAATATTGGTACTATGGCATAGAAATTGGAACTTCCTGCATCTTCTTGAGTGCACCTAGTTTTCCATGTTTCATGCTTAAAGAAGGTTATAGGTGACACGCTCCCAGTTCAAACAATTTTCTAGAACTTGACGATGAAGGAAAAATCATATTGGAACCTGAAGTAGTCATTGAAACAAGAACTCGATAGCTACGAAATCGAACAATTTCAGAGTATCTCATCAAGTGGAAGAACTTACCCACTGAATATTCCACATGGGAGGATAAGAATTTTATATGGAAGCATACAGAACTACTCAAGCGTTAAGGAAACCACTTTTTTGAAGGAGAGGAGCATGTTAGGTCCTTATAATACTAGTGTATACCCTTGTTATTATTGTCATTGTAGCCCCTTATTGTTATTGTTGTGCCCATATTGTCCCCATATTGTTATTATTGTGCCCCATAGAAGCCCACTATTGATATTGTTGTGCCCTTACATTATTATTGTTATGTCGGCTTTGATTATAATGTGATCCCTTAGACTCCTATATATAAAAGGGAGGTATTTTCATTTGTATCATCCAAGAATTGTTTATTTGTGTAATGTAAAGGAGGTTTCCCCCTCAAAGAGGCTGATTTTGAAGTCATTGATCTATATGTTCTTCTATTTTGTGAGTTGGTTGCATAACATGTTTACACTAAAAATAGAAGATATGTGCCTCTTTGAATGGATAATTTGATCCCTTCAAGAAAGGACTAATACAAATGCAATTATCGATTTTATCATTAATAAATTTCATGATTGAAAGTATGAAATATTATTATCGTGCCCAGACTCTTGTGTGATGTTAATGATTCCCGAATCTTTGACTATAAGCCTACAACCTTGATGATGAGATTTGAGGCCATCTAGATAACAAGCAACCATCCTGATGACATTCCAATCATAGCCCCATAAAATTGGTTTGTCTGGGATGGGGTGAATGTGCAAGTAATGAGGTATTACTAGATTTCTAGAAGATCGACAACTACAATAATTATGATAGCAAATGGATTTCTAATAACATTGGACCACTACCAAAATTTTAAATTGTCACAAAAGTCTATCCATTCTACGAGTTGTGAGATAGAAACAAGTTTTAATATAAGCAATCATTAAAGCATTGGAAAATAACTTAAAAACATTAATTAATTACATAATAGAGCTTCTTAGAAGATGCACCATAAAGAAAGAGGGAATAAATATAATGGTGAGAGCTGCAAAATGGTGAAAATAAAGGAGTATGGTCAGATAAAAAGAGACATTTGGCATTGCAACATGTGACAAAATCGAAGCTCAACAAGATTATTCAAGGCCATAGTGTTGCTAACATATGTGAGGGTTATTTTTGCAATTTTTAAATGTTTATCATACACCTTCTACCTTGATAACATAACAAATGAAAACTAAACAATAACAGTCATGATGGCACACAAATAAACATCTGCAACCATTTTCTATAAAAATTACCATTAAATTCTTGGTATTGGAATTAATTTTCAATCCAATTTTTTCAAAATATATTGAAGGTAGACTATAATTTTATATACTAAATATTTTTATGTATACAAAACATATTTAAGTTGAGAAATATAAATTCCACTATTTTCTTACCATGTTTGCAGTGCATAATAAAGAAATGGCGCAACAATTTGAAATTAGTTATGTCTAAAGTTTTATTAAAATTTACTTAAAATCATGAACCAAATCATTATTACCATAATCATGTCATCCATAAACAATGAAATAATAAGAAAAATAACTGCTACAATTTTTTTAATATAAGTGAAGATGACACCACCTCCTTCTGAATCTTTGATTCAAAAAATGCGCCTCAATTTTAACATACAATTATTTGTTGCTTGCTTTGAAACATATAAAGAGTGCTCAATTTGAAAACATGTTTTTTTTTTAATGATTTTTTTACGAAGTTTTTGGTTATCTCATATAAATTATCGATTGTAGATCACCTTAAGGAAAAAATATCTTATTCGTATGATGGGTTTTCCAATGAAACGTTGCATTCAATGGCAATTTCAAAATGAATATTATTTATGTTAGCGAGAGAAAAAGTTTCAAAATAATCAATACTTGTCTTTGGAGAAAACTCTTGAATCTCTTGATGTCTTTTTAATGCCGCCTTTAGAAGTATATTAGATTTTCATATAGACATTGAGCCAATAAATTTTCACATTTAAGAGAAGAACCAATTTTGAATATAAAGTTTGTACGATATGTGTTTGCGTGAGACTGTTAAAAAAATAGCAAGGACTACTAAGAATGATGTTTTTGAAGATTGTGACGTGCAATTGAATTGTCATTAGTGTGATTGGAAAGAGGAAATATTAAGTTATTGCAGATTTGAAAACCTTTGTTGTTAATGTGAAGTTGATGGAATTATAATTCAAACAACTCTATATTGAGAAGAGTGAAAAATAATGAATTTGGCACATTGGTCATAAATTTTTTTGGCATGTTAGAATTTAATGAGACTCAAGGCATTGCAAATAAAAAATATCAAGTTACACAACACAATTTTAGATTTAATGTCATGGGTTTTTGGAAATGCCTTAGTTACTAATCTATTTTGCAGAATAGTGAATAAGGGCCTAAAGGTATGCAAATTTAAACTTGGCATATATTTTGATCAAAAGGTTTGATTAAGATGATTCAAATATAGTTGGACACATAAAGTAGAGAATAATATATTGACAAATTATTTTTGACAGTTTAAAATAACTACTAAATTTTGAGGAATTTAAATCACATATGTAGAGCCAAATTCAATCCAACTAGCCTAACAAGATTATTTATACTTATGGGTGGAGGTAATAAGCCAAATGTCACCATGACCGGGTTTTTATAAAATGTCATCCATAATTCAATTTGAGAATGAATATTTGAAATTATGCTTCTCTAGTTGGAAGAGAATCACAACCATAGAAACTGCAATGGCAAAGAAGGTTGGCCTCCAAAATACGGTGAGCATAACAAATTATGAAAGTTTTGAGAAAACCTCAAGATAAGCAGTGCATGCAAGGAGGCTTTTGAAGGGTTTCAAAATAGTAGGGAGGAAATCAAGAAACTAACATGTATCTCTAGAATACTTTTTTCTCTCAACAAGGAGCATATGAGTGATTTATCAAAACATTAAGAGAACAAAAGGATTGAATTACAATCATAGAGATATTCATGAGACTAATATCAATGAAATCATAAGTTCAGCGATAAACCAAGAAAATGCATTCCCAAGATAGATGTGGGGATATTTGAAGATATTGATCCCATGACATGGATATTCTAGATGGTGCATTTTTATTTACTCATCTATAGTGGTAAGTCCTAATAACATGTAAAAGATAATAAGAGAGAAACACTAGGTAGTTGCATTATTATTCTAACTAGATGTTCAATGATCCAGGACTTCTTTGCATACAGATCTCCAAAAAAGTTATTGGTAATTGTTGTTAAGGTACTTGTTGAGATTCCCAAAGGTCTTCTTCCTATCCAAAAGCATGATCACACCAATTAACTCATTTTGGGAGCCTCCCTCCTAACAATGATCATTATAGATGTCCCTATACCAAAAGAAGAAAGATTAAACACAAAGTAGAAGATATGCTAGAGGAAAGGATCATTTGATCAAGAAAAATTTATTTCTCTTCCTCAATGGTGATGATTCATAAAATTGATTCTTCATAGTGTATGTGTCTAGAATATTGAGAACTTAACAAGCTCATCATTGAAGATAAGTTTCCATTCCTCTTTTTGATAAATGTTAGATAAATTTCATAGAGAAGTGTCCTCTGCTAAGATGGATCTCTATTTGGGATATCATCAAGTTAGAGTAAGGGAAGAAGACCTTCCCCCAAAAATATTAGAAAACATGAAATCCTTACAAAATTTCATTAATAACTTTGGCCTTACTAATGCACCTCCTATGCTTCAAAGCTTGATGAATTATGCTTTCAATCCCTTTAAAATTTATGATGGTGTTTTTTAATGATATATCATTTTAGGAAAACAGATTGGAAGGAATATGTACATCATGTTAACAAGGTCTTGCAAATATTCATAACCTCTTGATCAATGCCTCCTGCGATGGGAGAAAAACGTGGGCATTTATAAATCTCTTCCAATATTCATAGCATGGGGTATCTAGAAAGTCATAAATAAATTTGTCTTTGAGGGTAGACCAGTAGAAATCTATGGCATCTTGGCCCAGATCATGGGTTTCTCTCAAACTATGTCAAGCCATGGAAGTAGTCAAGAAGTCGCCCCTTTCTCTTCCCTCCCAGTCCACAATATGAAAATGTTCGATTCTTTGATGCAACATTCCAACTTAGGGTATGTGGTGGAGGTTCCATTATTCTTCTTTCAGGCATTGTGTCCTTCCATACATGTTTAAATTCAGGTGTTGGATCAAATACCAAAGC
Source organism: Pinus tabuliformis (assembly GCA_031772625.1). NCBI lineage: Eukaryota > Viridiplantae > Streptophyta > Pinopsida > Pinales > Pinaceae > Pinus > Pinus tabuliformis. Next base: position 654,078,950 of record CM062819.1, on the reverse strand, counting down.
GGAGTTGTCTATAGCTTGGGTTCTATTATATATTGCAACCTCACTAAACATTTCCTCTCTCCATGTATTTGGGGACTCCAAATGCATGGTGGACTTGTTGGCTAGAAAGGGTCATCTAAATGTCCTCTCCCTAAAATACTAGATGGATTAGATTTTCCATCTAAAAGGTCTCTTTCATGGTATAATCTTCCAACACATTATGATGGAGTGGAACCAGCAAGCGAACCATCTGTCCATAAAAGCTTTACTGTTAGAGGAAGGACTTATCCTATTGGAAGAGCGAAGGGGCCTACAACTGCAACGAAGGGGATGGATCCATATCCCTAGTGATATATGTATGAATCAGATGACTCACCATTATTGATATCTTATGTTTTTTGTCAAAACTATTTTGCTTTTGGACAATATATCTCTTTTGGCTTGTATCAGTTTTATATCATATCGATGAAGGGATTTTCCTGTAATTAGAAAACTAGGGTTTTTTTTATGCTTTCGCTGATACTACACAAGTATTTTAAGATGATGATAATAGGTTATACAGAGGTTTTGTCAACATTTTTTTCTGGATGCCCTTGCTGACAGTCATCTGATAAACATGAGGAATTTGAGCAAAAATTCTATGTAACTGAACTCCTTTTTAATGAAAGATTGAATTTTATTTTATGGAAAAAAAAGTTTGCAAATGTTCGTGCCAATATGTTGAACAATTTATGTTTTAATGCAATTGTGTTTTCACATAAAATATTCTTGAAAAACTTTTTATCATATGCATGGAAAGTATATGCAATTTTACAAGAAATTTATTGGCAAAAACACTCTATTTCTATTATATGGGTTGAAGAACTAATACATCAATGGATTTGTTTTTGACTTGTATGCTTTGGTTGAGGAAAAACTTATTAAATTGATTTATATTTGAGTATTGACATTTAAATATGATAAAGTTAGTTTTTTTTGGTCTGAAGTGTGTTTTTTTTAATTAAATTATAACTTAGTTATTGTTTGACGAAGAGGGTCTATCCCCACTCAATTTAATCCTTTCATGTGTAAAGACTAGTTGTTCATGGAATTTGATGACCTTTTATAATCATTTTATTAACAAATTTATGGAAGTGCATTTTTTTAAATAAGCAAAGGAATCATAAATACCTTAGAAGCTCAAATGGCATGGATGGATGAACATATATGCACATGCTTTAAATTTTAGAAGGATAATTTTATTATATACTTGAAGTTATTAATCCCAAGGGGGAGAAGGACATTTGCATTGAATGAAGAAAGTATCGAGCAAACGAATCCAAAAAAGTTTGTATAAGCCAATGAATTGAGTGAGAGGTCAAATATCATTCACTCAAGAACATCTACTAGAAGATAAATTGGGGAGTATTAAAAATTAAATTAGTTTCATTCATGACATGAAGGAGAAAGACTCTATCCTCGAGCTCCTGAGATTTTTTGGCAAGCACAATAAGAAAGATTGAGGAGATTAATACTTTGGTGAAGAAATATTACTTTTTGCATTTGATTTTAATATATGCTTGTCCATGAGGACAATGCTTGTAAAGTTAATTATCTAAATAGAATTAGAAATCCAAGAACCATGACCATAGAAAGGAAACAATTGAGCAAAGGTTGGAGGTCATTTAGGATTTCTATAAAAGAGACCATTTATCTTTTGCAAAGGGTCTTCTTTTTTGTATTGTAAACTATCTTGATATATGAAATAATTTTGTTCTAAGATCCCAATAGGATATGCCCCTCCCACCATATTATGTGCAAGTGGGGAAATAATTTTGAGTTATAGAAAAACATCAAGGACCACTTTTTCTGATCCCACTAGAATAATTGAGACATTCATCCTCTTATGGAATATGTATTGGTTATTGTCTCCCTAGACTAGGGGGTAATACCCCCCTCTAGTATATTATGGAGGGCCAGAGTGAAAGACATTTTTTCCCACTCTCTAGTATAGACTAAGGGGTTAATCTCATACAATACCCATAAGTCATGACACCATAAAAAATGCTCAAGTTGATAGGCATGAAATAAATGCTCTGTTGCAGTTGTTCTAGTATTAATTTAGGTGGTGGGTAATAATCCCCTGAGGGATGTCTACACAACAATAATTATCCTCCCAAGGATTATCTCCTTTGCTACGGGGTATAGAACTATGAACATGCATCGACAATGTGAAGTCATTTTTATTGTGCTTATTGGGGCTAAATACTAATGAATAGAGGTCTAGAGTGACATTTCTAGATCATGAACCATACTCTTGTGGGATTGTCAATGGTTGTAAGTGATCATCTCCATTAATTATTTCTTTGGTTGCTTAAGAATTTGGATATAGTATCTTGTGGATGTTATGGAAAATGGATATTTTCTTGATAGCCATGTTCATGCTTGCTTATTATACAATATGTTAACTTGTTGGATGTGAATCTCAGGATACATAAACTACATTCAGTTCTTATAGTAAGTTTGGAAATATTATGTAAATGGTACAGGTAGACTATTCTCTATACTTTTTGCATGTTTTCCCTTAATTTATGTTTAGCAATTTTTATTTGAAACACATTTTCTTTACTAGTAATTGGATTTATCTTTTTGTGTATGTAGAGAGGGTTTATTTTTCTCATGTTTTCATATCCTTGTGAAGTTATTGATGGTTATAAATTATCTTTTCCATTCATTGCTTCCTTGGTTGTTTATGAAGATGAATGTCACATCTTGTTTATCTTATTGCAAATGGAAATTACTTTAATTACCACTTATTTTATGTTTTGATAACAAGTTGGATTCAATGTCAATGATAGAGGTAGGCTATCCTCCTTGTGGTCCGTTCCTCCCTCATGTTTCATATCAAACTAGTCCTATTTAATATGTGCTTCTAGCTTAGGAAAGATAGATAGTTAAATGAATTACTTGCACATTGCATACCTAGAAACCATAAGTGAACTACGTCTTAAATAGTAAAAGAACATTAAACCATATTGTGTTGATAGATAGAGTAGTAATAGGTAGATAGTTGTGTTGAATATTAGCACATCTAGAAACCATAAGTGAACCAGGTCTTAAATAGAAAAAGAGCATTAAAGGGAACCAATGGTAGAAGGGTTGTGAGTAGAGGAGGGTTTTCCATTTCAATAAAGGAAAGTATAGTTGAATGATTTCACTTGGTGAACTTGTGTTGTTGACTCAAAACATTTTCCATAATCAAGAGATCCCAAGGTCTCTCTATTAGACACTTTCATTGTTGAGATATCTGCAGATACCTTAACATTCCATATATAAATACTAGAGATTAATGAACTCATCATTAACTACTAATACATGCCTTAATTTGTAGATTTAATGGGCTTTTCCCATTGGCAATAACACTGTCCAAAAAACCTGCTGAAGACCGACCAGAAGGGCTTCTGGGAACATGACCAAGACTAGTACATAGAAACAGAAAAACACCATTATAGTATCTGAAACTGAAAACTGACCCGAGGAAATTCAGCAACCAAAACAAGATGACTGGGCTCAGGCAAGAAAACAGAGAGGCGCTGCCCAAATCAAAATTGAATTCATACCTGAAAAACAGCTGTGACTGAATTCGAGACCAAAACATATTGCCCAAAAATGGCCTTCCACACAGGGGAAACCGGCTATTGGACTTTGGAGCAAAGGATTGAGCATGAGAACTGTTTAACATATCACGACGATAAAACAGGAGGAAATTGAGCACCTTCAAGCCACAGAGAGACAAAAATCAATGAACGCAGACCTGATTAGGCTTCATGAGAGGTGGAGGGATGCTCTTCAATGATGCGGCACCCATAATTGTAGAGGTCTTCGTCCTCGGAGGGATGGCCCTCTTTGCTTGAAGAACCACCACCAGTAGGGACGCTCGGACCAGCCTGATTATCCTTGACCTGGGTTGCAATGCATTTACTTGGACCTGGAGCCTTACTTTGCTTGTTATCAAACTGAGTAGTGCCATGCCTATCTTCCGCCCTCATCTCCAGAGTCACCCCAGAGGTCACGGCAGCCTGACTAGAAGTAACCTCACGCAGCTCAATGGTGACTGAGGCTAAAAAGGAGACATTATTGAGAGTACAGGGGAACTAAAGATGAGTTGTATTAGGAGGAGAATTGAGAGAGCACGCTGCTAAATTAAACTGCCCACGACCTTGTCCATGACCACTCCTGCTAGCAGGATATCGGTCAGAGTAGAAGTCTGAGAAGAATGACGAGGATTCTGTCGTGGAGGAGGAGGCCTGGTGGATTACTTGCCCCCGGGAACCTCCCCTCCTGCAACTCATTCTCTGGTGCAATCTGGGCATAGTGGGAAGAGCAGGAGGTTCAAGATTGGTAGCAATACTGAGGAGGCGGAAGGGGACTAAAAGTAGCTGAGCTTCAGCACCCAGAGGGGCAGTGGGAGGGACAGAGGACGAGTTGCTGTTAAAATTGCAGAAATGGCTGTGAGGAACCTGAAGGGCCAGCAATAATTCCACCCAGTGATCCAGAGCCCAACGTTTCCCAGGGCTGGTCCGGGAGCGCGGCTCTGCGACAGTAAGGGAGTGACGCGAGCGCAGAGGAGGAGTACAAATGAAACCAGGAAGGGGCGACATGATAGAAGAATGAACATGCTGGTAGGGAAGGACAGGCTGCATTAATGCAACATTGAAGTTGAGAGCATATGAATTAAAGACTGTAGATGTGCGAGGCCGGGTGGCGGTGGTAATGAGCCACGCGCCAACCCATTTAGCCGCCCACGTACCGATCAAACCATTAAACACCCGGATCCGGGAAGGTAAACAAATTCATTATTATTATTATTATTTTCCTTTTTTTCCAAATATTTTACACTAATGCACTTTTTGTCAAATTTTAATAAAAAAGGAATGATTTTGTCCACTTACTTTCTACATATGAATAGTGGCCTAGAGTGATATTTCTACATCATGCATCATACTCTTGTGAAATGGTCGATGGTTGTAAGAGATCTTTGCCATTCATCATTTCTTAGGTTGCTTGTGAGCTTGTATATATTATCTCATGGATGTTATGGAAAATGGACAATCTCTTGATAATTGTGTTCATGTTGGCTTGTTATATAATATGTTAACTTGTTGAACATAAATCCTGAGATACATAAACTATCTTCTGTTCTTATAGCAAGTTTAAAAGTATTGGGCTAATGGTAGAGGTATATTATTCTCTATACCTTTTGCATGCCTTTCATTAATTTATGTTTAACACTTTTGATTTGAAACATATTTTTAACTAGTAGTTGGAGTTATCTTTGTGTATGTAGACAGGCTTTATTTTTCTAATGTTATAATACTCTTGTGGAGTTGCTGATGACTGTAAGTGATCTTTGTCGTAATTGCTTCCTTGGTTTCTTGGGAAGATGAATGCCACATGTTGTTAATCTCATTGCAAATGAACATTACTTTGATTACTACTTATTTTATGTTATGATAACCAGTTGAATTCAATGTCAATGATAAAGACATGTTATCCTTCTTGTGGTCTCTACCTTTCATAATGCATACTAGTTGCATTGAATATTAGCACATTTAGAAACCATAGGTGAATTGGGTCAATTAGTAAAAAAACATTAAAGAGAACTAATGGTAGAGGGGTCATGAGTCAAGGAGGGTTTTCCATTTCAACAAAGGAAAGTCTAGTTGAACACTTTCAGTAGGTGAACTTGTGTTGCTATCTCAAAACATTTTCCCACATCAAGAGATCTCAAGGTCTCTCTATCATACACTTTCATTACCGAGAGACCTAAAGATACCTCAATATTCCATATAAAAATACTAGAGATTAATGAGTTCATCATTAGTTATTGATACATGACTTAATTTGTAGATTTAACGGGCTTTGCCCATTGGAAATAAAACTTTGCAACTTTATTAAATCTACCAAGGCTATATAAAATTCTATATATTTTTTGCTCCAATAATTTATTTATTGTGTTTTTTCCCAACCCTAAGAGACATATGAAGGTCTTAGAAGAGGGGCCATGCTTTGGGTGGAGAGTTGGCCACTTTGTTAAACAATGTTTTAAAGGCTTTAATCCAAAAACCATGATTATCACAACTACCCTATTATGGGTGAAATTGTTGAGTCTCCTCATCCACTTATGGATTTTGTTACATTAGGAAACCATTGGAAATAGATTTGGAAAATTTCGTAGGTTAGACATAAGTTAAGATCTAAGAGTGTATATATCATTATGTATATGCGGATGTGTGTTGAGCTTGGCTAGGGTCTTGATCTAGTAGATATCATATTTTATAAAGGAAATTTCTTGATGGGTTTAAGTATTGGACTATGAGACCACAACTTTACATTGTAGGACTTACCAATAGACATAGCATCAACATGATTTCTATGCAATAACGTATCCCTCTAAAGAAAATGGTCCAAAGCAATAACCCAAGAGGATGACGGTCATCATTAGAGAAGATACCTCTAAAGGAAACATTAATAACACATTGACGATCAAGATAAGCAACATCAAATTAGTTGCCAAACCCTCCCTTTGAGGCTTGTGACATGGATATGGCCTTAACACCTTTCTCTTTTATGTAGATTATCATAATCGTAAAACTCCTTCCGTGGGGTGAACAAATATCGTGAATTGGCTACTTCGTATTCAAAAAAGGATACAATGTCTTCATCAAGTTCAAATGCAACAAGGTGTTTGGGGTTTGTTGCTCCTCCACTTACTGGTAGGCCCCATTGTGTAATTGGGAAAACATATAAAACAACAAGGGAAACAAATGAAACTCGAACATCTATACAAGTCCATTTCACTTTATAAGCAAAATAGATAAGTTTAGAGGTGGTAAACATAACCATGCTAGTGACTAGTTTTCATTGAAGCATGTGTTCTTATAATCTTCTCATAGATAGAAGTACAAAGATGACATTCGTCAAGTCAAGTGTGTTCTTATAATCTTTGCTTTCACAAATAGTTCCAAAAATGAAAACTGTACTGTAATTATGAGTAATATGAGTTGGTCATGATAATTGTTGATTAGGGTGAGTCAATGACTCTCCCATGTATATGCATTACCATCAATAAATGATATTTTATCATTTTTTGTCAAAAAAGAAAAAAGAAAAGAAAAAGGTAAAAAAAATACTCATTTTGTAATCAAATAACCATTATGTTAATGTAAAATTTACTACCTTTAAAAACAATATCATAAACATAAAATCACACTATATTAGATTTCTTATCACCCTTACCAATCCTTGTAATGAACTATAACCCATTTTTTTATAAACTTTTAATGTATTTATATGTGTTTTAATATAAATATATAAATTATGTATATAAAAAAAATGAATTAATAAATAAACAAATTCATTACCCTTATTTTTCTCTATTTCAAATTTTAATAATTTTTTTTTCTCAGGAAAGAATGATTTTGTATATATATATGTCCAAATGCGATTTGCTTCATAAATATATATACACAGAACTCCCAATTTGAAATGGCTGGTTTCCTTTCGCCTTTGAACACGTTGATATATATATAAGTATATATATAAACTTTAGAGGTTGAGAGGACCATGATCGCACACGAACTGTTAAAATTTGAATGGCTTTATGAGCGCAACTGTTCAAATTTGAATGGCTTTATGAACCGCAGCTGCACAGGCGTTTTAGATGTATTGTTGGTTTCGAATGGTTGTTTAATTGTGCACTCACAATTGTGAAGTGTGCGCTGGTCTATTCTTCTCTGTTTACCATTTCTATTGTTTGAGCGAAGGAAAGATGAGTAGTTCAAATAACATAGACGAAACTCTGTCTGCCCATATGGCAACAGAGTTAACCTTCACCCAAGATCGCAAAGAGGAAACCCTCAGTGGTAACTCTCTCACAAATCTATATCTGGGTCTGTGTGCTTTTATTTGTTTGAGACCTGTCTGGCTTATGGGACTTTTGTTGGTACAGTAAGATCGAAATTGATCTCAAATTTGAAGAAAACTATCGGGCTTTTAAGATTTCATTTCACTGTTTGCATATTTCGGTTATGAAAATTCGTGGTTCATTTTTGTCTCTGGTGGATGCAGCCCTGAAGGAGGACGTGGAGGCGGCACTTGACAAAGAAGTGAAAGCGTTGGATGCGGATGCCTGGAAGTTTGCTGCTCCACGCTCCCAAATCCATCTCATCTCCCGAGTAGGTTCGTTTCATTTAATTCTATACTCCTTTTCGGTATTAGTCAGGATGGATTACATCATGTCTTTCTGTCTGATTGCTTAAACGTGTCGCCCATGACGTTGAAGATAGGTTTTATCCACGAGAACCCAAGACCTTTACCAATGCTCCTCGCCCATTTCTGTCTCGGCGCTTACTTTGTCAATCACAGTGTATGGGGCTTTTTGTTATTCAACATGCTCTGACATACGCTATCATATCATATGATGTACCATCCAAAATTGGCCTATCTGTTGCTTGATGGCAGAGCCCAAATTTCAGAGCTTCAATCTGAATTTTGATAGTAAGTTATTGCCTATGAATGTGTCCATTAATGATTTAACTCCTGCAGTTGCTTCGCTTTTGGCCTCCTAAACTCTGATCCTCCACAGCAGATCCACGAACTCCTGGGATGGTTCCTCTGCTCAACCTTTATCCAATGCTCCATTGATCAGAGGTGGAATTCTCTGTAGGAAGTCATTTAGATTTGTCTCTATCCTCTGAAGAACCTGAGCATAATAAACCAGGAATCATATATCTTTGCACTGATGTCTGTGGTGAGATCTGATATCTTCTTGGCGTGAGAGGGTCCTGGATTTGGGATTCAGGTTGGCAATTTCTCTAGGTTGGCAATCCTATATTACTACCCTTGCTCCATCAACCTCTCCAGCCAGCTACGATCCTGCTCCACATGTCTGATATCTTGCCGATTCTCTTCTGAATCATAGTCAATTTTTATAATCTCTTGATTCTTCTCTCCCCACTACCTCTTTTTTCTTTCTGCTTTTTATGAACTCTGCTCCAGAAGTAACATTTCTATTATGTTTTCCCGATCACCTATAATATGGTTGGCCAGCCTTTGCTAGAACAGACATCGATTTCACCATCCCCAAGAAGTGGATTTGCTGCACTCTTAATGCCATGCTTTTTTCACCTTAAACTTCCCAGTTGCAGTCTGTTTATGACAATATGACTCCCTTCCCCACGGGCTTAAAAATAATTAACTTCAGAAAGCTTCTTGACTAGTTCTTGATGGGATTTTGATTTTGTACTTGTTCTTGATGGGATTTTGCTTTTGTACCAGTTATGCTTTTGTACTCTTGTATCTATTTTGGAATAGGGTTTCTAGAATTTGAATTTAATTATTGATAATTATTAGGTGGATGGTAAGGATTTAACCTCCACAGAATATTTATGGAATATTTTTAAATGTAATTAGGATATAAGGTTGAGAATTATTTCAAAGGTAGTTATTCTCCTTTTTGCTTTTCAATTTAATTAAAAAATGTCATGTTTACAAGTGTTAGATTCCGTTTTTATCTACGACATTGAACTTTTATTGCTTTGTTGCTTTACTATACTTTTCTTGTTACATGTTTTTTAAAATGTATATATGTTTGAGTCATATTTTTTTACAATTATTAATAATTAAATTAGTTTAAAATAAAGCTATAAGCTAGTTAATTTTTAAGATTTTTTTTTAATCTTGGCAATATGAGATGTATCATGAGGTAAGTGTCTTGATGCCTACTATGGAATCTGGATTGATCCCTATTGGCGTTTAGCAACCTTTTCATTTATATGGCTATGCTAGGTTTATGTCTCTATATCTCTCTTTCTTGGAGTTAGTCTTTTAGCCTTTTGTAGCTTTGTTCATATATATATAATATTCTGTTTATCCTCTTTTAGTCCCATTGACCTACTTTTGTGGTCATTAGTTGAACATTACTAATCTCATTTGATCTTATTATCTAGGAAAGCAAGAGAGGCTATATTGTCTGCACTTACTCCTTGAGTCCCTCTAATCTTGCATGTTCATTTTTGTAGTTGTCGTGTTGGGCAATCTAATTGGAAGTATCCTTTGATGATTCTGCATGAGATTGAAGCACCATCTATCTAAATATTACCTGGAAAATTTGCCACTAGGAAGTAATTATCCCTTAAAGTTGCCCTCCCACACGGAGTTTGACCTTCTTTTACCATCATTTCCTTTTCCTCCCTCCTAAAATTAGAAGCCCTTCATTAAAATCATAGGTCCTCCACTTCTATTTTATGGAAAGTATTTATCTAAATTCTGTTTATCCTACATCAAACTAATTATCAAGTTAGCAATGGAATCCCCTTCAATTATCTCGTTGCTTATTCCAACATTAAGTACTATTTCTGGTCCCATGAAAGACTTAAGAGAGATTTTATCACAGCCTAATTGCCAATGTTCCACAAAGTTTCCGGGAAGTGGGGATGGGGGAGTGGGGATACACAGTAGTGGCCTATGCAAAAGCTCCCCAGCAATTTTTAGGAAACGTGGGGGGACGTCGAGGTCGTTAACACAAGGGACCTCAGCGAAAATAGTAAAATAAAAATACTAAAAACTTATAAATATATCATTGAAATTTTATAATTTAACTGTCTTTATCATTATGTAACACTTATATCATGAAGGATAAATTGATGAATCATATAATTGAAACAAATTTAAAACGAAAAACACGATACAATCATACATGTAACTGTAACAATGTACAATGAAAATAAAAGTTTAAACCATTTTGAAGTTCCAACTGTGAACACTGAATATTAAAATAAAAGTCAAGTCTGTTACATCAAGATTCAAATTTTTATATTGTCAAGTCTAATATATCATATATCAAGATTCAAAACAAATTGAAGTCTACAATTGAAGTTTGAAACTGAAAAGCAGATAACATAAGAACATATCAAACGACAAATGAGCATAATTGCTCATGGTAATGCCTTGCTAGTCTCTGCATCCGGTTGCCGCATGAATAAATCATGATCAACCACGTCAACATTTGAACCAAAATCACTTGCATTCTCAAACGTGCTAAGTGGCACACCAACCAGCCCCATTTGTGTCTCATAAAGTCCCTCCATATCTACCTGTACATCATCCTTTGGATCAACATCCCATCGTGTCGCTGGTCCCTTCAAATACTCAGGTGTCTTCCTATGCTCAAGATGTAAGGCACTGTGCATTTCAACTAACTTCTCCGCTCTTCTAGAGGTAATCTTGTACCTCTTGATAGAGTGGATGAAGCTATATGTGGACCAATTCCTCTCTGTTGCAGAGGAACTAGTAATTTGAGACCACCAACCAATCAAGTCATCTTGGGCTAGATCTATGCGATCTACTTGAGCACCACGTGTGTTGAAGGGGCCACTAAGAGATGCAAACCGAACAAATTGTCTTCGAAGTTTTGCCCCCTCCTCCTCATTGTACATCTTTGCAATTGCATCTAGGAAGTCATTCTTTACCGTAGGATCATCAATAGGAGGCACTCTCATTGTTGAAAATGTGTAACTAGGTTTGGTCTTCATAAATATGAAATGTACTTTTGATTCTTGTAAATTGTAAAATGAAAGAAAATTATTATTATTATTTTTAGAGCATGGGTTTCATGTTCAATGTTCAAGGTCCTTTATTTTATAGGTCAAGCATCCATTGAGTGCTTCTAGGGTTTGTCCTAAGTCAAGAAGTCAAAAGAGTCATTGTCATAAGTTGAAGACCCCTTTGGGCACTTTGTAACTTGTAAAAAAAGTGTCAAAATACCCTTCAAGACCAAGTCGGCCTGGCAGCTGGCAAGTCGGCCTAAAATGAGGAGCCACGTCCACCTTGAAGAGCCTATATAAAGGAGGAAACTCGACCTCCTTGAAGCACATTCATCACTCACTCATTCTAGCGAAGAAGGAAGAAGAAGAAGGCAACGAAGAAGGAAGAGGATAAAGAAGACTTTGGTTTGGGCTATTTCTCTCTCACATGTGCGAAGGAGGACTAGGGTTTCTGCAACAAATCTAGGGTTTTCATCTACAAGTTCGATCTTGGAGAAAAGAAGACAAGAAGGTCAAGCGAAGGTCACTAGAGGTCATCCTCAAGCTCTAGAAGTCAGAGAAATCCAAGCGAAGGTCTAAGGAAGCCTTGGAAGGCTAAACGAGGCTCACACGTGTGGCAACAACAACTACTGGGGAGCCAAAAATTTCAGGTCTGCAGTGGAGGCCGAAATTTTGTAGCTGGGGGTGGAAATTGTTCTACTGGAAGAGATTTGACTGGGTTTGACTTAGACAAAGAAAGCACATCATCCGAAAAGGTTAGACTTGGTCTTGGTCTGAAGGTCTTGGAATTCATCAATTGAAGAATCTATAAGGAAGAGAAGAGATTTGCGGGTTTTCCTCTCAAGTGGAGAGGTTTTGGCCCTGGCTTGCAGCCTATATTCTGTGTTCTTGTTCTTCTTGTTTTGGTAGCTGTTTGATGATACACAAACATAATAATAATAAGAGAAGCTAATAAGTAAGAGAAATAAAAAGACATCACAATCTGCTATCAAGTAAAGAGAAATCACTCTAATCATTGCCCTATAGATTTCTCAACACTCCCAGGCCTTTCAACATACCATTTGTTGGGTGTGGAGCCTGATTCTCTTTTGTATTCAAAGGTATCGCTGCATTGGACCCTAGTTTGTCGTCGCTGCCCGTAAAATATTTGCTGCAAGGGGGTCTAGGGGGGTCCAGGGGCGACCTTTGGGAGCCCCCCCGGCAGGGGGATCGGGGGCAGCGCCCTCGAATCTAAGAATAGATGTAAAATTGCCTTGTAAAATGTTGTAATTTTGTAGTCAATCTAGGCCGTTCATTAGGCGGAGATCTGACGGTAGAAATTGTGTTTAGTTTAGGGTTTTTTTTTGCCCTAGAAGGCAACCCCTCGCTATATATGAGGGAATTGTATTGCATCTATGGATATCTGTATTCTAAGTGAGGAAGAGAGAGGAGATTGAGAACGAAGAGGGAATTACAGCGGATTTGCTGTAGGTTGTATCTCTTCAGTTTGCTGGATAATATAAAAAGGAGGATTGGTTGTTTCTCCGTGGACGTAGCCCAAACTGGGTGAACCACATATATCTGTGTCTTTCTTGTTTTATGTGTTTATATTTCTGCAATATATTATGTGTTCCATTGCTCTGTAATATATAATTTTCTAACAACTGGTATCAGAGCCGAAGGTCCTTTTTTGGCTGATAAACTCACAGGAGAGAAGGGTTCCTGGTTCGAGTGGGAGCAATGGCGGAAGATGGTAGGTTTAGGGTCGAAAAATTTAATGGCTAAAACTACCAGCTGTGGAAGATGCAGATGGAAGATTATTTGTACCAGAGAGATTTGTACCAACCATTGAGCGGAAAGACAAAGAAGTCGACGAGTATGACGGACACAAAATGGGATAATCTCGACAGAAAAGCACTTGGAACAATACGACTGTGCCTAGCGGCGTTGGTAGCGTTTAATACTTCAAAGGAAAAGACAATAGAGGGTTCAATGTCGACATTGGCCAAACTATATGAAAAACCCGCGGCTTCAAATAAAATATTTCTTATGAAGCGTTTATTTAATATGAAGATGTCAGAAGGTGGATCTGTTGCTGATCATTTAAATGAGTTTAATACAGTTACCAGTCAATTACGTTCTGTAGGGGTAACTTTTGATGATGAAGTTAGGGCTCTGTTATTTCTGTGCTCATTGCCAGAAAGTTGGAATGGTTTAGTTATGGCCATTAGTAACTCTGTCTCTGGATTTAGTACTTTAAAGTTTGATGATGTTGTCGGTGCAATCCTTAGTGAGGAAATGCGACGGAAAAGCTTCGGTGAGACATCAGGTAATGCTTTGATTGCAGAGACTAGGGGAAGAAAAATGGAAAGAGGAAAGAGCCCTGGATATCGCAGTAAGTCAAGAAAAGGCAGATCCAAGTCTAGATCGGGGATAGTATGCTGGAAATGCAGGAAGAAAGGACACCTGAAGAAAGACTGCAAGTCTCGAAGGGAAAAAAAGGAGACACGCAACAAGAAAATAATCATGAAGCGAATGTAACAAGTGATGTGTTGCAAGATGCTTTGATTCTTTCATTAGAAAATATTATTGATGCTTGGGTGGTAGATTTAGGGGCCTCATTCCATGCCACACCTGATAGGAAACATTTTTATGATTATATTCAAGGAGATTTTGGACATGTTCGATTGGGTGATGATAAACCCTGTAAAATCATTGGAATGGTTACAGTTTTCATAAAATAGCAAAATGGAAATCAATGGCTATTGAAGGAGGTAAGGCATGTTCCAGATCTGAAGAAAAATTTGATTTCAACGGGGCAGTTGGGAGGTGAAGGTTGCGTAACTACTTTCACAGATAAAACCTGGAAGGTCACTAAAGGATCCCTGGTAATAGCGAAATGAGGAAAGGTTGGTACATTGTATTTATGCAATGGTATTTCTAATTCTGTTAATGCTTTAACCTCTATAGAAGAAGATATGGCATTGTGGCATCATAGGCTCGAGCATATGAGTGAGAAGGGGATGTAGATTCTTCACTCAAGAAATTTGTTGCCAGGTTTGAAGCATGTTGATTTAAAATTCTGTGAGAATTGTGTTTATGGAAAACAGAAGAGAGTCAGATTCCTTAGAGTTGGGAAAAAAAAGAAGAGTGAAAAATTAGAGCTTGTGCATATAGATGTATGAGGACCTGCTTAGGTATCATCTCTTGGTGGCTCTCATTATTATGTTACTTTTATTGATGATGCAACCAGAACAACTTGGATTTATTGTATTCGAAATAAATCTGATGTATTTGATACTTTCAAGAAATGGAAAGCTTTGGTTGAAAATGAGACAGGAAAAAGGTTGAAGTGTCTCAGATCAGATAATGGAGGTGAATATTGCAACAAAGAGTTCGATATGTACTGTTCAGAGAATGGAATTCGTAGAGAGAAGATAGTTCCAGGAACACCACAAGAAAATGGTGTGTCAGAAAGGATGAACATGACAATCGTGGAGCGTGCAAGGTGCATGAGATTGCATGTAGGATTGCCTTTACAATTTTGGGCAAATGCTGTAGATACTGCTGTTTATCTAATAAACAGAGGGCCTTCAAGTTCCTTGGATGGTGGTATTTCAGAGGAGGCATTGACAGGTAAAAAGGTAAACTACTCCTTTTTAAAGACTTTTGGTTGTGAAGCCTTTGTCCACATTAATAAAGAAAATAGAACAAAGCTTGAGGCAAAATCAAAGAAATGTACCTTTATTGGATATGGTGTTAATGATTTTGGTTATCGCTTTTATGATTATGAAAAATACAAAATCATTAGGAGTAGAGATGTCATATTCAATGAAAAGATTTTGTATAAGGATCAGCTGCAGGAAAAGAAACAGGAAAAAGAAAATAGAGAATACACAGTGCTTGACGAGATCACAGGAAAAGTGATGGTGCCTGAAAATCATAATGATCAACAGCCAGAACAACAACCACAACAACAACAAGCACCTCAAACACCTGAAAGTGGTGTTAGAAGATCTACTAGGATAAGTAGACCCCCTGAATGATACTCTCCTTCATTATATTATGTATTGTTGACTGATTCTAGTGAACCAGAATGTTATGAAGAAGAAGTGCAGGTAGAAACTAGGAAGAAGTGGGAGCAAGCCATGAAAGAAGAGATGGACTACTTAAGCACATAACCAGACTTGGGACTTAGTCAGGTTGCTTGCAGGTAAAACAACATTGCAGAATAAATGGGTTTACAAGTTGAAGGAAGAAGATGGAGGTAGAAAAAACTATAAAGCTAGACTTGTGGTGAAAGGGTTTGCACAGAAAAAGGGTATAGACTTTGATGACATATTTTCTCCTGTAGTTAAAATGACTTTAATCAGAACTATTTTAAGTCTAGTAGCAGCTGAAGATTTGCATCTTGAGTAGTTAGATGTAAAGACAACCTTTCTCCATGGGGATTTGGAGGAAGAGATATATATGCAGCAACCACAAGGATATGAGGTAAAAGGGAAGGAGAAACTAGTGTGCAAGTTGACGAAGAGCTTGTATGGCTTAAAACAGGCTCCAAGGCAGTGGTATCTAAAATTTTACAGGTTTATGTTTGAACAAGGTTATACTAGATGTCACTCTGATCATTGTGTTTATCTCAAAAGGAAAAATGATGGCAGCTATATTATATTGTTATTTTCTGTAGATGACACGCTTGTTGCAGGTTTTAACATGCAGGAAATAAATGCGCTCAAAATAAAATTGGCAAACTCATTTGCAATGAAGGATTTGGGTGCTGCAAAACAAATCCTTGGTATGAGAATAACTAGAGACAGGAAGAATTGCAAATTAACATTGTCTCAAAGTGAGTACATAGAAAAGGTGTTGAAAATGTTTAATATGCAGAATGCAAAACTAGTTAGTATACCTTTGACTAGCCATTTCAAATTAAGTAAGGAGTGTCCCAAGACTCAGGAAGAAATGGCTCATATGTCTAAAGTTCCATATGCATTAGCAGTTGGAAGCTTAATGTATGCAATGGTCCCCACAAGGCTTGATATTGTACATGCATTGGAAGTTGTAAGCAGGTACATGAACAATTCAGGAAAAGAACATTGGATGGCGGTGAAGTGGATTCTCAGGTATTTGAGAGGTACCACAAATCAAGCATTATGATTTGGTGGTTCAAACATTGCTCTACAGGGATATGTTGATGCAGATATGGCGGGTGATAGAAATAACATGAGGAGCACAACAGGGTATGTGTTTACTGTAGGTGGAACAGCTGTCAGTTGGGTCTCAAAACTGCAAAGTGTTGTTGCACTCTCAACAACAGAAGCAGAGTATGTTGTTGCTACAGAGGCTAGTAAAGAAATGATTTGGTTACAAAGGTTTCTGGATGAATTGGGTAAGAAGTAGGATTTGGGCAAGTTATACAGTGACAGCCAGAGTGCCATACATCTTGCAAAGAACTCTGCATTTCATTCCAAGACAAAATATACAGCTCAAGTACCATTTCATACGATCAGCGTTGGAAGATGGACAGTTGAAGCTGGAAAAGATACACACTAGCCAGAATCCTACAGATATGTTAACAAAAGTTGTAACTAGGGAGAAATTGAGAATTTGCTCAGTTTCAATTGGTCTTCAAGTATGATGAAGAAGATGAGAAACAACCAGGTCCAAAGTGGAGTCATTGTCCAGCAAATGAAGCAACGGTGGAGTTGCTATAATCAGTTTCCAAGTGGGAGATTGTTGGGTGTGGAGCTTGATTATCTTCTGTATTCAAAGGTATCGCCGCATTGGAACCCAGTTCATAATGGGGCGGCAACGTCGCTCGTAACCACCGTTGCTATAATCAGTCTCCAAGTGGGAGATTGTTGGGTGTGGAGCTTGATTATCTTATGTATTCAAAGGTATCGCCGCATTGGACCCCAGTTTGTAATGGGGCGACAACGCCGCTTGTAAAATATTCGCTGCAGGGGGGGGTCTAGGGGGGGTGACTGCGACCTTTGGGAGCTCCCCCCTGGCGGGGGGATCGGGGGCAGCGCCCTCGAAGCTAAGAATAGATGTGAAATTGCCTTGTAAAATGTTGTAATTTCGTAGTCAATCTGGGCCGTTCATTAGGCGGAGAGTTGACGGTAGAAGTTATGTTTGATTTAGGGTTTTTTTGCCCTAGAAGGCAACTCCTCGCTATATATGAGGGAATTGTTTTGCGCCTATGGATATCTGTATTCTGAGTGAGGAAGAGAGAGGAGATTGAGAGTGAAGAGGGAATTACAATGGATCCGCTGTAGGTTGTATCTCTTCAGTTTGCTGGATAATATAAAAAGAAGGACTGGCTGTTTCTCCGTGGACGTAGCCCAAACTGGGTGAACCACGTATATTTGTGTCTCTCTTGTTTTATGTGTTTTCTGTGTTTATATTTCTGCAATATTTATGTGTTCCATTGCTCTGTAATATATAATTTTCTAACACCATTTTGGGTTTAATGCATATGCTGCCATGTGCAAAGGTGTGTTCATGCAATCCCACCTACGTTGAATGATGGGTCGAATCTGGGATGTATAAAACTCTAATGAGGGCTCCCTCTACTAAATGGGTATGTTCACATGATCCATCATACTATCAAAGATCTCATAGATCTTTCCAAGTATAGGAGCATTTGAATCAGTGTAATGAATGACCTCCATAATAGGGACCAAGAATGACACCAAATAAGAATAATTTACCCACCAATCATTGTCCAACACCAGAAGCCCGACCTTCTTCCCCAAGTCTGTCTTTGATTCTGACCACCTTCACCACTCTGGACTCACAACCAAGGATTGTAGTGGTGCTTGTACCTCTAGCATCCTCTCCAATAAGAGAAAATAGCTAGCATATCTAGTATCAGTGGGCTTGAGGAATTCCTTCCTTGTGTGAGCCCTGTACATGGCCAAGGAGGTGTGGTGGTTGCAGATAAACATCTGCACATCTCTAGCAACTGTCACCAAGTCTAATATCCACTGAACTTTTCCAATGTCGTTTAGTGCATTATTGACTGCATGCACATAACAAGGAGTTCAAAAAATATGTTGATACCTAAGTTGCACGAAACGGGGAAACGGGGAAGCGACACGAAACGCGGAAGCGAAACGAAACGCGACCTCCCCGAATTTTGGAAACGGGGAAACGCGATATATATATAATATATATATATATATATATATATATATATATATTAAAAACATTTAAAAATTATTAATATATATATGTGCAAGACTGCAATCATAAAGCATTAATGATACATTTACTTAAACATTTTAACATTAAGATTAAATTTACATCACAATGATCACATTTACTCATGAGTCATCACATAATGAAAATAAAAATATAGGAACTGGAAAATCAAAATCAGCCTTTATTTATATTAGTATATGAGGCTGCAAGTACAATAAAGACTATAAGGCTGCAAGAACTATAGAGACAAGTCACAAAAGACTAATCCTCATCATAACAATCCTCATCAAAAATAGAAGCAGCAGAATGCTCAACAGTGGATGGTGGTGCTGAAGAAGATGATGCACCAATTCCACTTCCAGAATCCTCCTCAATATTCAGGGCAGCAAGAGAGAGATCCAAATCAGGATTTTCTGCATCCACATCCCATTCTTTAGAAGGACCACTGTTGTATTCTGGACCCCTACGAGATGCAAGGCGAAGGTTGGAGTGCACATAAACAAGATCCTCTGCTTTCTGTGAGCCCAACCTATTGCGCTTCACAGAATGAATAAAACCATAAGTGCTCCAATTCCTTTCTGCTGATGAAGAGCTTGCCACTTGTGAAAGAATACGAATGGCAAGGCTTTGCAAATGTACACCATTTGCTCCATGACAAATCCACCACCTAACTGGATTCATGGTGCTTCTCTCCTCCAAAGCTGATATATCTGCATAATCATCTATTCCTGCAGCAAAACTGGCAAATTCCTCCTTTACCTCCCTATGTAGGTGAGAAGGAAACATTCTCATTAGTGCTTTTTTCACCCCAGTAGCCACCTCTCTATCCTTATGGGGTGCCTTCCTCTTCCCATTGCTTTTAGCAATAAGCTCCTCATCATAAAATTTGGGGTTCAAAGCATGTGCTAAAGTGTGCAATGGTGTATTGAAATTGTTCCACCGGTCAACAATGATTTTCTTGATCAAACCAGCAAAATGATCATCAACAAACAGAAGTTGTGGAGACTCCTGCGAAATGATTTCCATAGTTTTCTCAACCATGGAATCCATGCCATCATATACCTCTCCCAAGAAAGGTTGGTCAGTGTCAGCACTCCGGAGAAGCTCAAATGCAGGGGTTGTGAACTTTAGCAAGAAATCTACCTTGCTCCACCAATCCTCATCAAGGCACAATCTACGCACCATAGATCCCCGCTCTGAATCTGCTTGTCTCCACTCAATCCACAGTTGACTCACCACCATAGAAACTAATGCATGCTTAACCTCAACAAGGCGGCGCAACATCACGAAGTTTGAGGCATATCTTGTCTCAGCAACTTTTAACAACTCCAATTTGGAGTACTCTCGAAATATGGCCTGAGACTGGTGGTGGTTGGTGATGAATTTGATAATCTCCCTTGCATCCCCTGTGACTTCCTTTATCCAGGAAACTTTGTTGTCGATCTCCTCTAAGATCAGATTCAGATTATGGACAATGCATGGTGTCCAAAATATGTTGTCATACCTCCCCTCAATAATCAAACCTGCAGCTTTGCAAACTGGTGCATTATCCGTGATAACTTGCACCACCCTGTTAGCCCCTATTTGTTCAATAGCTTTTATAATAATATCAGCAATGAACTGTGCATCTTTCACCTCTCCTGAGCAGTCTTCTGCCTTGATAAACATTGCTCCTTTGGGGGAAGTGGCAATGATATTTATCAATGGTCTGCGCCTCATATCTGTCCAACCATCTGAGACTATGGTAACCCCAGAGCTACTCCAGGAAGAACGAATTGGAGCTAAAACGTCCTCCACAAGTTCCTTCTCATTTTTGAGAAGCTGGGTTCTGACTTTCTCATAGTTGGGCCCCTTGTACCCTTGAGGAGCTTTGTTAACTGCCCTCAACATATCTTGCCAGTAAGGAGAGCGAACAACATTGAATGGGATACCACATGCATAAATGCACCTGGCAACTCTGGAATCAGCTTCTTCTCTTGCTTGCACATTCACCAATCTAGCAATTCTGCTATCCTGAACTGATTGGGATGCCCCTGAGCCTCTGGTATGTTTGGGTGCTGCTTGTTCATGTTCTTGACTGTGACCCAGACCACCTCTCCTCTTTCTTGCTTCAACTACAATCCTTGGCTCAACGTTAGATGTAGCCTGAGTATGCTCATCATGCCTCCTCTTAGTACCATCCGCCTCATCTTGCTCTCTTTGATATGCCCTCCTTACCAACGGATCTGCTGTTTTTGTGCAACCCACAATCCCCTGTCCTCCTCCATGCAACAGATGCGCCTTCACTCTTGGGTAGGAGCCCTTGTACGTAATATTGCAAAGAGTGCATCGCCATTCCCATGAGCCACCACCTCCACATTTTTGAAGCTTCACCACATGCCTCCAAAGAGGATAATATTCAGCCCTTGGGTTGGCCCTAGGGTTTGAAGTTGCAGCTGCACTTTGGCTGGAAGCCATTGCTGCAAAAATAAATTAAAAAAACAAATCTGTAAATAATAAATTTATAAAAACGTTTTTCATATTTTTGGCTGTATAAACCCTAGAAAAATTAAAGAAATAGTAAGGAAAAAACTAAGAAATAAATGTGGCTTACCCAAATGAATTATCTGTGGCTGAATCTACCCTAAAATGCCAGAAAAGAGGAGAAATATGGCTGTAGCTGAGCCAAATCTGCTGCAAAAATAAAATTAAAAAACAAATCTATAAATAAAAAACGTTTTTCAGCAATTTAGCTGCATAAACCCTAGAAAATTTGAAGAAATAGTAAGAAAAAATTAACAAAATGAATGTGGCTTACCCAAATTAATTTTCTGTGGTTGAAACTACCCGGAAATGCCAGAAAAGAGAAGATAAATATGGCTGTAGCTGAGCCAAATCTGCTGCTACAGAAATCTCTTGCTGAAATCTCCTTCTCTTGCTGCTGAAATCTCTTTCTCCCGCTGCTGAAATCTACTTTGCTCAATGCTCAAAACACCAGCTACTGAAACAACTGCCAATCTCCAAGAGAAACTCCTTGCTGAATAGTGTGATGAGAGAATGAGAGGCACAACTCTTTTATAACTTTAGAAACGCTTTCTAGAAGTGATTAGAAACCCTAAGCTAAACCCTAAACTAATTAGGAATTTTTTTTTTTAAAAAACAAGTGCTTTTTTACAGGAAACGGGGCCCGTACGGCGTGGAAACGAGTTTCCGTCCGTACGGGCGCGTTTCCATCTCGGGAAACGCGCCCGTACGGACGGAAACTCGTTTCCACGCCGTACGGTACGGGGAAACCCGTTTCCGTTTCGTTTCCGTACGGAAACGGACCCCTGCCCAGCGTTTCCTGCTACTTAGGTTGATACTTGCTCTGAATCAATAACACGACTGATCTACAAACTGTTCTGCATCTGTCACAACCTGCACCATACTATCAACCCCAACATCCTTTATAGCTTCTCGAAGAAGCTTAAATTGGAAAGATGCATCCTTGCACTTTCCAGAACAGTCAACAACTTTAAGAAAGAATGGACCTTCTGTAGATGTCACTATGATGTTGATTAGTGGGCGTTTTTGGATGTCAGTCCATCCATCTATAACAATAGAGCAACCAAGTCTCAACCATGTTTGTCTCATTCTCTCTTTTTGCACACTAATTTTGGACACTTGTTGTTAATTTTAGGTATGTTCTATGTTTAGACCAATTTATTTCAATTTTCACAGTTAGCTCAATATCTTTTCCAGATTAGCAATCACATCATCATTATAGTAAATTGCAGATAGAACATAAACATAGATCGCAGAAGACAAGCCAAGACAAGAGGACACAAGATGTGGCGCTAGCCAGGAACAAACCCCAATTTGGGGAAACCCTTGATCAATTCTTCTTATATGTTCTTCAATAGTTCAGCAGAGAGAGAGAGATGGTACATATGCATCAGAAGTCAACACTTTGACTTATCTAAATAAGAGCATAGATCATCTTTAAGAATATGATACATGAGGTAGCTGAACTCAGTTGAAGACAAGCTGCTTCAACTGATTCTCCCAGGTGACTCCTTAACCATGTTGCACCTATCATTGTGTTGCTCCTCATCATCATGCTGCACCTCACCATGCTGCACCATGCTACACCCATGTGCCATTGCTGCACCATGTCATAGCTTGCTGCACCATGCTTGCCATGTTGTCCCGATGTGACATTGTTGTACCATGTCATAGCTGCTATCCCATTGTGCCTTGCTCCACCAAGCACCATGTCCTTGCTGTCCCATTTGCCGTGCTCCACCAAGCATCATATCCTTGCTGTCCCATTTGCCATGCTCCACCAAGCATCATATCCTTGTTGTCCCATTTGCCATGCTGCACAATGTCATTGCTGTCCCATTTGTTAGCATGTTATTGCATTGTCCCATCATTGTTATTGCGCTGTCCTATCATCATGTGCTGTCCCACTGTTGTTGTTGTCCCAACATGCTGCTGTCCCACTGTTGTTGTTGTACCATGATGCTGTCCTAATTGCAGCACCATGCTATCGCTGCCATGTGCTTGCTTCACATTGTTGTTGCTGTCCCATTGTAACCTACAGCAACCCAACAACCTTAAACACTGCTGTTCTAAGTCTTCTTTCACTGTTGTTTATATTGTGACTGGTTAGGGCAGCTGGTCATGCAGCAACAACCCTTAACCATCCACCAAAACAACTCTTAATCTCTGCGGTCCTACTAAGGAAGAGTCCTCCACATACGTGCTGTTTTTTTGGGCACAAATCTAGCCCAAAACCTCTCCACGGTGTCCCTGCATTGAAGTGGTTAGGCTTGCGGCCTACCACAGTCCTTGTTGTCACCTACAACCCATTCAAAATAGACTTCCCTTACCTTTTCACTGCACCAATCAGACCTGCGTTCACCCTTCTTCAACTCAACCTCCAAGCTCAGCTCCTCGACCCTCTAATAGCAGCTCGGTTAGCCCTGAAACAAACCTTAACTCCTTCGCTGCCTTGGCCTCTTCTTGCTGCGGCTTATCCTCCTTCACGTTGCACTAGGGCATCCTTAGGACTGCGGCTAGGGCTTCCTTAGGATTGCGGTTAGGGCTTCTTTAGGTCAGCGTTAAGGCAGCGTAGAGGATCCTTCCATGGCTTCGCTGGCCTGTCTTCTTTGCTGCGGCTAGGGCAGCCTCCTTTCCTCCAACGTTTAGGGCTTCTTCCTCCTAGATTTCTCTCACACTAAAACCCAAGACAAGTGGAGAGAAATCAAGAGAGAAGTGTGTGTGAAATGACTCTCAAGTCATCTCTTTTTATAGTAAAACGTTGAGCACATGTGGGTGTTGTTTAGTTGCTGGCCGACCTTGACGGATTGTCTTATAACACAAATAAATTCATAACTCCATGAATACTTATCGGAATCGGATGATCTTTAGATCAATCGTACACCTCTCGATGAGAGGGATCCAAGAAAAATATCAGCTGCCATAGATAAGATGACCCACATGGAGTTTGGCCCTAGTTGCCTATTTTAACACTCCCTCTCAACTAGGGAGAACTCCATCCGCTGATCCATCTGCCAGACTGTACTATCTCTGCCAT
The DNA here is from genome assembly GCA_031772625.1 of Pinus tabuliformis. NCBI lineage: Eukaryota > Viridiplantae > Streptophyta > Pinopsida > Pinales > Pinaceae > Pinus > Pinus tabuliformis. Next base: position 654,054,641 of record CM062819.1, on the reverse strand, counting down.
CAGTGCCCTGCCTACCCTGAACTGCTTTGCTGAGTTCTGCTCTGCTGAGCTCGGCTCTGCTAAGGTCTACTCTGCTGAGCTCGGCTCTGCTAAGGTCTGCTCTAGTGAGCTCTGCTCTGCTGAACCATGAGGAAGAAGAATTGATCGAGAATGTCTCATACCATTCTCTACTGACCCGAAGTTAGTTCCATATGAAGAGACTGTGTCATACCACTCTTATTGGTCCCAGATCAGTTCCAAGAGAGTGAGTCATATCACTCTTACTGACCCGAAATTTGTTCCAATTGATCCCAGATCAATATCAAAAGAGAGTGTCTCAAACCACTCATACTGATCCCAGATCAATGGAGGTCATCCTAGCATAGGGAGTACGGTAGATACAACGATGCGTCCATCTATAGTACTACTATGGTCCCTAAACCCATTTCCCTGCTCATTGGCCAGATGAGAGGTACTTCATGGGTAGGATGCCTCGACAGGGGAACCACTCATCCTGTCCCTAAGTCGACACGGGGTATCACAGGGGAAGGCTGGGCGATTTACCTTGTACATAGTGTACCATTAGGGGAGGGTGAGTCACCCTATGGTCGCTTGTTGTTCCAAGAAGTACCCCAACCCCCCCGGAGCTCCCAGAGCTCAATGCATGCATCATGCAGGACCCTCATAAGAGGGTCTCTCAATGACTCCAAGTTGTTCTGGAAAGTCACAAATTTGACCTTTCCCCGGGGCTTTGATAGAATGTCTACAACTTTTACATCAGTCTCAATGTGATGGAGCCTCCTCGCTCATCGACGTACCATATCCCAGATAAGGTAGTATCTGATGTCTATATGCTGGAGCAATCATAGAATACAGGATTCCTCAACAATCGAATCCCCCCTTGGTTGACACGAAAGATCACGGTGGTATCCATCATGTGTACAAACAGCTCACTGAAGAGCTTCCACAACCAGGCAACTTCACACGAGATCATACTCGTAGCGATGTAGTTAGTCTCAGCGGTGCTCAAAGCAACTGTCTTCTGCTTCCTGCTCAATCGAAGTAGAACCCAAAGAGAACCAGCACTCAAAAGTGATCTTGCGATCCTCCACACTACCTGCCTAGTCAACATTCGAATAATCATGCAACTTCACATTTTCGGCAGTGTGTCTCAATCCATGAGAGATTGTGCCCTAAAGATATCTCAGAAGATTCTAGGCACCAATCCAGTGAGGCTAAACCATATATGAGCTCAACATGCTAACTGCAAAACATATATCCGGACGAGAGTTCACCAAGAACATCAATGCTAGAATGAGTTTATGAAACTTGGAGGCATTTCCCAAATCAGGTCTGGTATCCCTACCTCATAACTTCTGAAAGTTAAGCTCCATTGAGGTATTCATGGGCTTGCAGTTACCATTCCAAATCCGGAAATCCAACTCCCTCTTACTTCTGCAAATGAGAGGGTCTGCACCTGTCAGAAAGAGGTCGTCCTTAGAAGGTGCCGGTATGAGAGGTATATCATCCACAACCTTCAAGCAATGGTTTGGATCGGCTTCACTCCTAGTGAATCTCAGCGTCATCAGACAACTATCAATCCTCTCATACTAAGCCCGAGAGTTTTGCCTCAAGTCCTACAAAACATATATCCTATCAATCCTGCTCATATTAAGCCCGGGGTGTTTTGCTTCAAGCCATAGAGGGCTTTCTTCCACCAGCATACATGAGATTCACGATCATGAATCCCAAACCCCTCGGGTTGTTCCAAACCTGTGGACCTGCTACATGAGGGGAATGGTCCCCTTGTAAGATTGTTCCTTTAGTACATTTCGAACATGTACCTTCATGGTCTTCTTGAATTCAGGCATCCTTGTCATCATCTGACTCACATGGGGTAGGGCCCCACAATAAGCAGACCTCCGATGCTATAGATGAGATGTGGCAACTGACATGGTCCCCAATGGACCATCCTGCAACTTGATACAAATTGCCAACCTTGAACCCATAAGTAAAACATGTTTGAAAATTCTATTTTCAAACATGTACCTTTCCATCGATGAATGCCACCCTCAAACCTTTGACTTCCATTGCCAAAATGGACACTAGGTTCTTCTTGCGATCAGGTACATAAAAGAGATTCTTGTAAATGAATCGAGTTACCCTCATCCAATTGAGGGGTAACATTCCCTACACCCTTTTCGGGATCGGTGGCATCAACTCCAAGTATAATCCCACGATTGTTTCCATCTCTATCAAATTAGAGAGAGCACCCTTCTATCTGATGAAGTGCCTTGAAGCACTACAATCAATAAGCCAGATTCCCAAAGAGTCTGAAGGAGAAGGCAAATACAAGATAACGCTTCTTTATCTTATCAGAAACAACATTTGATTCTTCATACCCGGGGTTCCTTGCTTTCTTGAAGAGTCGACCGATTCCTTGATGACCTACTTACTTGTCATTCCTCTGATCATTGAAGATGTCCTTGGAATGATTGTTATCATCATCAAGTGATGTGTCCCTACCATTCAGACACTCCTTTGCATAATGGTTGAACTTATTACAAACAAGGCATCTGCCTTTCCTTTTGCCCATAGATCCGGACTTCCCATTGAAGTGATCTTTAGGTAGGGCATCACAAGCTTCCACTGTGCCATTCTGATAATATTCTCTGCTTCGACTTTACCCTTGGTGAATTTGAAGAGGGATGAGGAATCCACTGATACTATTGTCCTTTCCCAACTGTCTTCGGTGATTGCTCTTCCACTCTTGCTTGGGCTTTGTCTTCACCTCAACTTTGATACCATGTTAATTTTAGGTATGTTCTATGCTTAGAGCAATTTATTTCAATTTTCACAGTTAGCTCAATATCTTTTCCAGATTAGCAATCACATCATCATTAAAGTAAATTGCAGATAGAACATAAACATAGATCACAAAAGACAAGCCAAGACAAGAGGACACAAGATGTGGCGCTAGCCAGGGACAAACCCCAATGTGGGGAAACCCTTGATCAATTCTTCTTATATGTTCTTCAATAGTTGAGCAGAGAGAGAGAGAGATAGTACATATACAACATAAGTCAACACTTTGACTTATCTAAATAAGAGCATAGATCATCTCTAAGAAGATGATACATGAGGTAGCTGAACTCAGTTGAAGACAAGATGCTTCAACTAATTCTCCCAGGTGACTCCATCACCATGTTGCACCTATCGTTGTGTTGCTCCTCATCATCATGCTGCACCTCACCGTGCTGCACCATGCTGCACCCATGTGCCATTGCTGCACCATGCTGTCTCGATGTGACATTGCTGTACCATGTCATAGTTTTTGCCCCATTGTGCCTTTGCGCCAAGCACCATGTCCTTGCTGTCCCATTTGCCATGCTCCACCAAGCATCATATCCTTGCTGTCCCATTTGTCATGCTGCACAATGTTATTGTTTTCCTATTTGTTAGCATGTTATTGCGTTGTCCCATCATTGTTATTGCACTGTCCTATTATAACCTACAACAACCCAACAACCTTAAACGCTGCTGTTCTAAGTTTGCTTCCACTGTTGTTTATATTGTGACTGGTTAGGGCATCTGGTCATGCTGCAACAACCCTTAACCATCCACCAAAACAACTCTTAATCTCTGCGGTCCTACTAAGGAAGAGTCCTCCACATATGTGCGGTTGTTCTGGGCACAAATCTAGCCCAAAACCTTTCCACGCTGTCCCTGTTTTGAAGTGGTTAGGCCTGCGGCCTACCACAGTCCTTGCTGTCACCTATAGTGCATTCAAAACAGAGTTCCCTTACCTTTTCACTGCACCAATCAGCCCTGCGTTTACCCTTCTTCAACTCGGTCTCCAAGCTTAGCTCCTCGACCCTCTAACAGCAGCTCGATTAGCCCTGAAACAGACCTTAACTCCTTCGCTGCCTTGGGATCCAAGAAAAATATCAATTGCCATAGATAAGATGACCCACATGGAGTTTGGCCCTAGTTGCCAATTTTAACACTTGTCTATCTAAAATCGTTGTTATTAGCTTATGTTCTCTGGGTGGCACATATGAAGGCCCTATTTTTGCAATTGCTTGGACCATTTCCTTGTAATAAAGAGAATGAACAACATGGAAGGGAATTCCATTGGCAAAAATAAATTTACCAATTGCATCATCTGTGTCATCTCGATCTAGAACATTGTACATCCCAGTCACTGTAGCACCCATTGCACAAGAATGAGATGTACCAATAGAACCATTCTCTTTTTTGATGAAGCACTGGATGGAGGCATATTTGTGCATGGATCAACATCTTTGCTAGAAAACAGTCCTTTTCCACTGGCTTCCCTTCCTAGCCTCCAAAGTTGCTCTCTTTGAGTTGGGATTAGGTTCTTTGAGGGACATATATTGCAGACCTAATCAGGTGAGCCACCACCAACTTTTGGATTTTTTTTCGGTTGTTTGGTTACATACATTAGAAGTCGTTTTAGAGGATTAAATGTCCCCTTTGCAAATTTTGCCAGATCTTTTGTTGGGCCTTCAAAATCTACGCCATGAAAAGGCCTAGTCTGATTTCCTGCCCTCTTGTGACTGCTTTCAATTTCTTCTTGTGCATCATGTGACTCACTACCACTGTAACTGCTATCACTGTTTCCACTGTTCCTAGAATAACTCATAGTTGTAACTTGTAGGCTGCAACAAGGTTTTTGAATTGATTTAAAAATTAAAACAATAAATAAGGTTTTATGCAAAATTTTCATAAATTCCAGGACTGTGATAAATCAATATGCTTTGAGATTGAGTGTACAAGGCGGTAGAGATATTTCAAAGGTGTCGCTGCAATAGAGGAATGTTGCAGCAGGTCAACAAATTCATAAGAAGAAACTTTATATATATTATATATAGATAAGTCTGAATGACATCAGAAAAATAGGCTCCAAAAGCATGCAACTTCTCTATATTATTAATATAAATTTTTTCTTGTTAAAATAAATAAATGCATAGAATGAAATCAGGCATTTAATCGTGGACAACTTTGCCATTATTGGCATCGAGAAGGAACAGGGCATCAACATACATGCCACAATAGAACTTACAAGTATCTTTGCATTGCAACGGAATTGAAGGAGGTCCATGGAGCTAATAAGGTAAGATGGGGAGACAACATCCTTTGGGGTGATTGGGTCATGAAACCTTCTAAATTGGAAGTTAGAAACGTAACTTACCCTCCTTCGTACTTGAATCACCATTGTTGATGAGTATGCCCTGCGACTTGGAGTATTCGGCTGATTCTGTGGCTGTGCGCTGGCAGCTGCTGCTGGAGAACTGAGATGGGGTAGTGGCAAACGCTGAGGGCCAAGTCGACTTCGAGTGGCCAATGTTGAGAGCTGATTGGCAGTGGCAAATGCTGAGAGCAGCGACAACTGAGAGAGTGCAGTGGTGGGCGACTGAGAGAGTGTAGTGGCGAGGACTGAGAGAGTGCAACGATGGGCGACTTCGACAACTTTGAGTGCAACGACCACCGACTTCGACGACTTTGAGTGCAACGATGGGCGACTTCGACAACTTCGAGTGCATCTGCGGGCGACTGTATGAAATAATGAAAAATAAAAAAACGCTTCCGCCCCTTCATAACAATCTTATAAATTTTAATGTTTTATAAAAAAATTTGCAATTTGACTTTATTACTAAGGAAATGACCCCTTTTAAAAAGGAAATGACCCCTTTTTTGAGGAAACCACCACTTATTTGAGGAAATGACCTCTTTTTTTTTTTTGAGGAAACGCCCCCTTTGGAGTTTCCATGCGTACCCTTTTTTTGGGAGCGTCGAGAAACAACCCCCAGACGACCCCAAGTCCTCGAAGCACGAGGGAGCGAGGAATCACGATTCCTCAATGGGGGGACGCATCCCCGTGGAACACTGCTAATTGCAAGTCTTTACCCCAAACCTGTCCAATACACCCATAAATTCTCTCGTGAATGTACCTAATTACTTATTCTCTTGTTCTCTTGGGGTTGTCCTCAACTACATTTTCAAATTTCATTTTTGTAAAATTTTAGGGTTGGAAAGTACCATTTAATCTTTTTTTCTTTTGGATTTTTAGCTAGCATGTTATCCTTCAACATAATCTTTTTTTAGCTAACTTGTTCTCCTTCAACATAATCATTTTTTAGCTAACTTGTTCTCCTTCAACATAACCTTTCTTCCTTAATCTTCCCACCTCCTAATTCTTTAGGATATCATTACAGTATGGGGGAATAAGTTTGAAACTTAGGTTTTCAAGGCCAAAAAGTTTCCTTTGTTTTCATTTTCAATTTATCCCAAGTTTATGTCATAGCTTCCTTCTTTTTCTTAAAATGGCCTTGTCTTTATATTCCATATTTTCCACTAGACAACATGTAGGACCCTTGTAATAATTTGTAGGAGACAAATTTTCAATTTTTAGTTTTGATTGTTTAGTCCAATGAATTAAAAGCTCTTTTAAGAAAGGCCAGTAGTAAGAATATTGGAATTGCTTCTTCCCCCTTGTGTTTCTTGTTAGTTTTTGTAGCATTGAATGTGTTCTAGCCTTGAAATTTTGTGGAGAGGCTAGAATACAGGATATCTCCAAATCCTAGAAATCGTTTATGGAAATTCCGCCTAGAAATGACTTAATTAGATTATTAACCAATTTTTAAATATTTCCTAAGTATAAACATAGGGAATATGGTTAATTAATTAGAATTAATTAAGTCAAGGCGTAAATGATTTAGAAACTCACACAGATCGACTTCAAGTTAATCCTAGCCATCGATTAAGATATTTAACCTTGGCCGTTGGAGTCCCAATAGAGGACTATAAGAAGTCGATGGGCACTTGGAGAAGTCACTTGAGGAGTTCAATTTCACTGGCAGATCGATTTCCAGAGTAGTAGCAGCCAGTTGCTGGAGAGAGAGTTAGAGAGATCGAAGTAGTGTGAGGGGCAGGGACAATGATTTGGAGGAAAGATTTTCCAAATCCGGAGAGGTAGCAGCAAGAGGGCCAAGTTATCCCAGAGAGGCAGTGCTAAGGGACAGCGCAGTTGCTTCAGTCAGGCAGTTCGATTTGGAGGAAGGAAAAATTGTTCTCAGTTCCAGTGGCTGGGAAGAAGTCCTAGAGGGCTGGAGAGACACTTTCCTCAACATCCAAAGGTAAAAAGACTTCATTAGAGCCTAGTTCGAGGCAAGTCATCCAACCAGCTACGCAGAGCAGTGCAGAGTTCCAGTACGTTGAGTTTTGGTAGACAGAGTCGTGCCAGAAATTGCTTGTAGGAGAAGGGTAATTCCATTCAATATTTTTCTCAGATTTTCTTGCTGTTTGGATTGCCATTTGGGCATCCATAGATGTACTCATATTTCACTGCTACATAATAAAATAAAACTCTCACTGTTGCACCGGTTTTCCCAAGTTGGGTTTTCCCGGGGACTTTTGTCCAAAAATAATTGTGTTATTTTATGTGTGTGCTAGCATTTCTTCCAGTGTTTATTTTTCCGTAGTTTTATTTGTGTAGATTGCAGTGTGATTTATTCAGTATTTGCTATAGTAAACAGTAAATAAATTGTTAAATTAAATTAATAATTAGGAGAATAATTTTCAATTGCTGCAATAGGATCCCAGTTTGGAATTTTCACATTTCCACCATGCAATTGCAGTCCCAAAGTGAGTTGCTATGTAGAGTGCTCCTAGGAGCATTCTCCCGAAATATACTTCCTATTCTAAATAGTGCTTTCCCTCTGCTCATGCTCCCTAGACTCTACCATGGCACTCTACTTGTTCTCCTTTGGACTTTCCCATGTTGTTCCCTATACATTGTTGTGGGGCTTCTTATAAAATGTCATGGTGCTCCTTATACAATCTCATTATACATGTGTTGCAAAGGATAGATAACTAGAATATGGATTGGCCATGCAAAGTTTATTTTTGAATGAAAAAGTTCTTTACATTACTTTGGCATCACGCTTCCAAATGAGCCTCTCTTTGAAGTGCTCCTTGGAGTCTACATTATCCCAAGAAAGACACTTCTTGCTTTGATTAGTGTGCTTGTTTCGCTCATGCTCCTTGGTCACTCCCATGGCGCTTTGCTTGTGCTCTTTGGATGCTCTCATGGAATTCCCCTTGGTTATTATCAAATAAAATTTGCAGGTTTTGAGTTCTATAGTGAGTTTGTAGTGTGATGTGTTTTTGTTATCTTCAAAATATGTATTGTTGAGGTTACATGCTTGTAAGTTGTAGCAATAGTTGAAAGAAGAAAATAAATTCCTAATCCGTCATCTGCATATCACGTTTAGATTAATCATTGGCATAGAGAGTTTTAAGTAGACTAAATATCTTATGCATAAAGAATTAGTGTTTATGAATGAACCATCATCACGCAAAACAAGCACACACATTTATTATTGTCTTGCTATATAGAGTCTAGAACAATATGAATAAGATAATTTGGTAGGTACCCCTTGCAAGTAGGTAATTAAATGTGTTGAGGGGTCTAGGAAATGGTTTTTGCTAGGGTTGGATAGGATTTGCCAAGATTGGTGTTCTAGTGAAATGAAGGACATGACTTGTAGCTATAAGTTAAAGATGTTGAATATTCACTGACGTTTTGTCCAATAGCTGCAACGCTTGGCAACGAGGGTGCTTTCACAAGTTGTGAACACTTATTTTGCAGAGGCATTGGAGCACCTACAATTTATTTCTTAATATATTTCCTGTTATCTACTTTAGGACATTATAAATTTGTAATTGGAAAACTACTTCCAAAATAGTTAAATGCTTTAGTGATCAATTTATTATGGATGACTTTTTTGACTTCATAATAATGTAGCTACAAGAGAACAAATATGTGTGTTTTCATATTTTTGCAACTAATTTGGTTGTTTTTATTTTTATTTTTATTTTTTTATTTTATTTTATTTTTGACATGCATTAGAATATGTATAGAAATATATATTATATAAAAAACCCTTTTGAGATGCTTTGTGTTATCACTCAGGTTGTCCTTAAGCTCCGGAAAAGGATACGGCCGAGGTAACCACAAACCAACTTTGGACTGCAGGTTCTAGCCAACCTGCAATCAGAGAGGGCTCTCTCTTCATGATTTAGCTTTGTTTGAAAAGGATTTTAGGCTAGGTCTCGAGTTCAGAGGGTTTTTGTTTTGTTTTTGGTGGGAAAATTGATTTTTCAGATAGAGAGGCAGAGCATAGTCTAAGGGTTTCGAACCATTGGGCGTGGAGTCGAGGAGAAAAACTGCTGGTGCTTTTCCTTAATAACAGTGAGGGAAAATGGAGCAAGATAGCTGGGCATGAAACAATGTTTCAGGTTAAAGGGATGGAAAGAAATGCTAAGTAATGAGAGGCAATTAAGAATCTCTCAATTATGCTTAACAGGGGAAGATAACAGGGCGCTACCTAGGGGCATTTAAGAATCCCTAGATAATTGGCAAACACAGGTGAATCAGGGTAAACATGAGCCAGAAGGAATTCATATTCATAACCAATTCAATCAGAAGAAAACATAAAGAAATAGCAGAAATTGAGCATAGAGAGTATTTAAACTAATTCTAGGCTATTCTTTCTTCCTGCTACTTAGATAGTGGTAAACAATAAACAGAGGTAAGATGCACTTATTGCTTCAGGCTGCAGCACGAGAATTCCATCTTCATATTTCCATAAACATTCTTTCACAACAGACAGTTTGCTCTCCAAGCTTTCGACAATCTTTGATTATGGAAAACTTAGGTATACACAGCGAGTCTCTTGTGAACTTCTCAATTGACCAACTTAAAACTATACAGAGGGTGGTATATATAGGGCAAAAACTCTCTGCAGAGTTCCTTTATTACATCTTGACCTAATTAGGTCATAAAGAAAAATGACTACTTAACCTAATTCTATCCAGAAATAAATGCAAAAAATATCTCGGGCTGTGCTCAGGGCCGCCGTATCAAAACTGAATAAATGATGCTGTCCTTGGTGGCTTGCTGCAGTGTTTTTTGAAATAAATGAGTATGGGTTTCTGCACCTTCGCTGTCTGTATGCATTTAAAGCTTTAACTGTGATTTGAGGGCAAGGATGGGCTTACGCCTCCTGATTTGACTTTCTGGGGGGCCTCATCAATGTTCAGGTGCCTCGAGCCCCTAAAAAATCTTGACTGATACTCTTTGGCTCTTCTTCTTCCTCTGATACTCTTTGGCAATAAATTGATGCTGTTCTGACGTGCCGTGGGTTTTATTCACAAATTAATGGCCGCTGCTCGGCCTCTGTTTCCTTCAAAACTGTTATCTGCTCCTTCCGGCAAGCTTCGCGAAGAAAAATGGGTCTTTCTGCGCCTTCCGGGCTTGCTGGGGGCCGCAGAATGAAAAGATTCCCCATTCAGGCCCAAAAAATCTAGCGATGAGCGACTGCCTCAGAATCTGATTCCGGGGCTTCGAAGTGCGATTTTTTGCCCTTCGCGCCAAAAAAGTGTTGATGACGTCAGCATGATGTGACATTGTATGGCGGGTGACGTCAGCAGGACGACGTGGCGGGATGACGTCATCATGTACGGATGGTGACGTGGCAGGGGTACGTGGCAGTGACGTGGCAGATGATTCGACATGGTGACTAGGCAGGGGGGGACGTCACTGGGCAGGCGGGTGACGCAGGTAGGGGCGGTTTCCGGTTTTGGGCACACCGCTTATGGACAAAGGCGGTTTCGGGGGAGAGGGGTCCGCCACGGCCCAACGCTTGACGCGTGGCGGGAGGTACGGCGGCAATACCGCCCATCTCCCAGACGCTAAAGCTCGGGCGTTTTGGAGATGGGACGGCCCGCCCACCGTCGATCTGCGGGGCGGAAGATCCAATGGTTGGCGGTAGACGTGAGGCAGCGGCGGGTTAATGGGCGGGGATATTCGTGGGAATATTCCCATTTAAATATAGCGCGCGGTGGGTTTAGACTTAGGAAATGGCGGGTTTATGGGTTTTTTGAGCGCGGGTTAACAATTTATGCCCGAAACTTGGGGTAAAGGGATAAAAAGTGGGTTTTTTGAGGGTTTTTAGAGTTAGGGAAGAGGTTATTAATCTGACCAGGTGTCAGATTAATCCCTGCTATGACTCGGATGGGCTAAAAACAGCCCCAGATGGACCATTTTTTCCCGGACTTATGAAAATATGGCTATATTGCCAGGGAGGGAATATTTACATAGGGGTGTTTTATAAGTATAGTTTAATAGGGAAATGGGAAAAATTGATAGGGAGTTTATATAATAAAGTTAGTAGTTAATATGGAGATGAACAGAGGGCGCTAAGGTCAGGGACCTTAGGCTAAATTTGGGGAAAAGAACCTGAAGAGAAATGAAATCCTTGAGTGAAACAGATCTTTCACCAAGGCAACTGATATGGAGTATGATGAGACTAAGAGGCTCAAGCAGATCTTGACCTCTTTGGGGAGTTAGTAAGTGACTTTGGGGAATTAGAAGAAGGGGGAGTTAGTGATGTCCAGCTCTGAGCTCTTCTGAATGCAAAACTGCCTGCACTGTGATCTGAAAAGATAAACATTTTGAAACACAAAATTGATCATGAATCACCATTCTACAACCACAGCTACCTACCCAGCCTACTTCCTAACATTTTTTCTTCTTTTGATTTGGGTGCACTGAGACTTGCAGACCCATATTTACAATTTTTATTTTCTTTTCTCTGATTTCCTATCTAAATCTACACTTATTTAAACCAGGGCCCAGATTAAACAGTTGGGTTCTTTTGATTCTCTACCTATCTACAAAATCTGCCAAGATTAAACTGTTTGGACAGATATCATTCTCTATATTCTACAACAGGAAATGGAAACCTAGGGAGACCAAGATTGGACTGTTTGGACCTCCCTCTAGAACTCTCCAAAACTGGAACACAGCAGTGGCCTTTGAACTAGCACATTTCATGGCTTTTTCTTTGGTCTGTTATGGAAATATGGAACACAACAGCTTGCAAAGTATGACATATTTGGCATGTAAAAATGTCAATCATGAAAAATGATACCCTGTTGCAACAGGAGGCTAACACTTTGCTCCCTTGTTTTTTGGAAATGGTGCTCCAAGTGTTCCCACGCTGTGCTCTAGCTAATTTTGTTTGGAGTCCATGTCTTCTCATTCCGATTTGATGGCAATTGGGCTTCCTTTCAAATAAACTTGTTAAATATGATTGTTGCAAAAGGTGTGGTTGTTTCTTTATTGTCTTTATGCAAATAACATTTACTTGGTTCTTGATGGTGTCCTTTTTTTAATCCTTGATTTGTTAGGATCTTGCTTTCAGGGCTAGTCCAACAAAGGCTATAGCATTTGGTCAAACCAAATGGTTCTTGACATGGTCTTGAATTTCCTTCTTTCTCAAAAATTTGAACCAAACATAGAAGGTTGAGGTAACCTTCTTTGAGTTTATACACTTTTAGCACTTGGCCTTCTCTATCATGATGTTATTGCATAGAATATGAAACTGTTGAATTGTTCCCTTTCTTTTAGAACTATCCTTAGCTTCCCTTTTCCTTCGTTTCTAGATTGCACTAACCATTGCTTTGGAGGTTTCTAGATGTTCTCTATTTGACACTTGGGTGGTAGACTGACATCTTTGAGCCTTGTTAAGATATGCCATGCCAAGCCATAAACATGCACCAAAAAACAGATAGACAGATAAGTTCAAGATGTATCTAGAGCAGGGCATCTCTTGCTTACTGGAGTACCCCCTTAGATTCGATAGAGCTAGTAGGGCTTTATTTGAAGTTTCTTTCCTTCGACCTTGGATGGTAGGAGAGCGAGGATTCCTTATTCCTAAGTTGGTTGTAGGATTCTATGTTTTTCCATGACCTTGGTGTCTGGGATAGAGTCCTAAATCTTTGACGCTACCAAACCAAGAATCACAGCAAAACTACTATGCATAGCGGAATATAAACAACAGTAAATCTACTAGTGCACAAAATATAGACAACTTTTTACAAAATATTGTACAAATATGTACAACAACCCAACTTTGCTATATTAATCAAATTGAATAATACAACAATCTAGGGCTCTTGTACCAGGGATAATGGCCCTCATACATCCACTGATACAAGAATACAAACTAGGGCTTGGTGTCAGTCCATCGACAACCAATCTACCCTCAACAAGATACTTTGACTTTCTGGCTGATGTAGTCGACTTCACAACTCCCCTTAGTCGTACCCTGTATTTGTTCAGTGCTTCGGCTCTTGGTCTGTAGCACCTGCCTCTATCAATGCTCCAAGTCCATCTGATCATGAAACCTCGACTTTCCAATCTGCTCACTAGTTGTACTCTAAGTTGCAGGAAACGCTGGCAGGGGAGGAGTTTTCGTATGGGAATGGAAACGAAACGCGGAAACGTGTATGGTACGGCTCAGAAACGCGTTTCTGGCCATATTGGCACGTTCCTCGAGGTGGAAAAGTGGCCAGTACGGCCGGAAACACGTTTCTGGGCCATACGACACCGTTTCCACATGCAACTTGACCTTTTATTTATTTATTTTAATTTTATTCTATTTTAATTTAATTTATTTATATTTATTTTATTTATTTATTTTTTTTTTTAATTTGTCTTCTAATTTTTAATTAGGTTTTTCTAATGCCTTCTAGTTGCTTCTAGATCCTTGTCTAAAGTTATAAAAATAAACTTTTTCCCTAGTGTTGATATGCAGTTCATCAGGAAGTTTGAGGCATATGCAGTTCATGGTAATGTTAAATTCTTAAAGTAAAAGTGATATTCTCCTTTATTTTTCATTTTCATCCTTTTACTTAAATTTTTAACTTTACCATGAAGTGACTTAGGATGTTTGAGAGTGGTTTCGCCCTCATTGGATTTCATATGGAGAAAGTAGAATTTTAGATCTCACTCAAAATCCAACAGACTTATCTGTTTTTCAGGATTCAGGATTGGGGTGATTGCAATGTTTCCATTGGATTTTATCATGTACTAGGGTATGGAACTTGTATTTAATCAAGAGAACCAAGCCCTCTATGCATGGGAGACTCCCAATAATCAAGAGCATGTCGGGTACTAGGGTATGAAACTTGTATTTAATCAAGAGCACTAAGGTCGTTCGACTATGTAGGAGGAGACTCCCAATCAAGCATGAGACAAGAAATTAGAAATTTCTCGTGGCTGATTTTGGATATTTCTATTTTCATTATGTGATCATTCATGAGTAAATGTGATGTAAATTTAGAGACTTATAGTTTATGCATTGACAATTGACAATTTTATCATAATGTAATAAATTAGAATGTATCATATATGTTTTATGATTGCACATATTTCTTAAATGTCCTAATATATATATATTCGTGTTTCCCCGTTTTCAAAATTTGGGGGGGTCACGTTTCGTACCCGTGCCCGTTTCGGAAACTCGTACCCGTTTCCCCGTTTCATGCAACCTTGGTTGTACCTTAGTCCATCAAGGGCACAACACATTGAGACTCTTGTCGACTCTCAATTTGCCCATTGTTGCTCCTCAGCTACTCTGGGACTTCAACCCACTATGGTCTTCTTGCGTTGCTCCAATGAAGACCAACATAGGGCACTGAGGGTTGCCACCTATCACTGCAAGATGTCCATCTCCCATATTGAACATAGGCTAGAAGGATTGCCCATCATATGCTGTAGAAGTCGTTCTCCACACACAAGTCTAGGGCTACTCAACTGCTTCTTTGGCTCATCAAACCTTGAGCTCAAAGACTGCCACTCTAGCAACCATTTAAGTCCATGAAGATGGTGCACACCGGGCTCCAACTTGGGCACTATCATGTTGTCCTCCACCATACCATAAATGCCAAATCCTTGTTCACACCTGGTCCACTCTCGCGCTACCCTCCAACAGGCCACGAGTGACCAATGTTGCTGTAGCATCTACTCCTAGTTAGGGCATCCAATCATCTTGGAAACCCGTCCTCTTTGCTGCCAACAAGCTCCTCAACTAGTCCTCTCCTAGGACACCATGAAGAGAACATCTGCAACATGTTGCTGCTGCTCTCTTGCCAAGGGATGCATGCACACTATTGTAGTCTCCTCCAAAACTCCTACAACATTCCTCCAAGATCTGTGCTCCCTATCCAACAACATCAACCCATCCAATCATCAAGCATCCATCCATCAAGAAGGTGACATCGACAACTCACTGCTGGTGCCTCCTTGACCTCGATTCCTATGCATTCACAAGACTAGTTAGGGCACACAACAACCCTAAACCATTGCTCCAAAATTGCTCTTTCCTTGTCCAAACTTCCACCTACTTTGTTGTCCCTTCCTTAATCTTCAAGATACCTTGGACACTTCCACAGGGCTCTTAATTATCTTTGACTTCTATAGCAAATTGGGTTGCCTCTAGGCACAAGGAAAATCATGTTTGAAGGCTCCTTAACCCCTGTACAGGCTGTGCTGTTCCTCTAGAGGTTGCGGCCTAGAGATAGTCTTCTCCACAAGGCCTCACGCCCCTCAACTCTCCACCAATCACTCGCCATTTGCTACAGCAGTTTGCGGCCCACTTGTAGCAGAGATCCCATACATAAATATGCACAAAAATCACATCATACTTACCTTGTTTTGTTGTGGCCTGCCTTTCCTTGAGTGTTGCTTCAATACGCTAGATTTTGGGCTTATTTCTAGCCCTCTGAATAGACCCACTACCCCTCACAATTGTGATCTAAGGCTGCGACCTTCAATCCAGATCTGCGGATCCCTTAAAGGATGATAACCATCCACCAAGGCACCTCAAATGCAGCCCAAACAAGTCTAGAAACCACCCTTTCCTACTCGGCCTCCAAAACTGTCATGAAGGACGCTAAACATAGCCTCCTTTCCCTTCGCTTGGAGTTTGCCCAGGCTTGCGGCTAATTCAGAGATCTCTGTCACCTAAAGCGAGTTCTATCTTCTGCCCAAGGATGTATTTCATAACCTCACATAATGCCTCCTTATATAGGATTCATAAGGGCTCCAACGACTACCCTTTAGGGCTTGTCCAGCTATCATTAAGCCTCTTAACACTAGGCCGACTTGATCTCTTCATGCACAAACCCACACTCTAACTTCAAAAATTCATAACTCCACTTTGAAGAGTTAGAATTCGATGATTTTTGATGCGTTGGATTTGTCTCGACATCCTCTATCATCTCCATCCACCACATGTCGAAGTATCGTCATGGTTTTCGCCCAAACATCGATGGGTGCAAAACCCCAGGCTTGGGTTTCAAGCCCACAAGGCCACTTGTGGAGCTCCTTCCTCCAAACCCTCGATCCTCCAGGCTTTGGAGTACCTCCCAAGCTACAAAAATGAACACTCCCTCTTAGCGAGGGAGGTACTTCCAAGACTAGGAAGTAATCATCATCATTTGGCGACACTAGCCAATCTGGCGTCCATCACTATAGCATACTCTATAGAATGAACCTTGCAAACTTGGTAGTGCCTTTGCCTCATCATATTTGAACCTGAAGATCCCAAACCTCCATAGAGCTACTCCCTTTGAGGCTAGACTCTCTTTGAGCCTACACGATCTCCTCTGGCTCAGTCCTGCAAGCACTCATCCTCCTGGATAAATACCACTCGTACAAATCCCTCCAATCTCAGATATACAACATCATGATCCAATGAGGAATCTAACCTGCCAACATCCAGTCCATCACATAAACCAATCTCGATCAAACCAATCTCGTCCATGCCAAAGCAATCCTCGAGTCGTCCCAACGATTCATGGCAAATCAACGGAAGCTCATGATCAGTAATCTTCCCTACAACAAACTTTTGTTCACTAGGCTCTCCACGGTCCACCAATCCACCAAAACCCCCAGCCAATCTCGTTGCCAAGCCAGTCAAGACCATATCTCCATGTCTTCAGCTAAATCGTCTGCCCCATGATCTAGACACCCACAACTCTCTCTGAGTTGCTTTGCTGTGCACACTCTGATTCACTGTCCCCAAAGTGGCTTAGATACACTCTAATACCATGTTTTTCCATGACCTTGGTGTCTGGGATAGAGTCTCAACTCTCTGACGCTACCAAACCAAGAATCACAACGAAATTACTATGCACAACGGAATATAAACAACAATAAATCTACTAGTGCACAAAATGTAGACAACTTTTTACGAAATATTGTACAAATATGTACAACAACCAAACTTCTTTATAATAATCAAATTGAATAATACAACAATCTAGGGCTCCCGTATCAGGGATAATGGCCCTCATACATCCACTGATACAAGAATACAAATTGGGGTTTGGTGTCAGTCCATCGACAACCAATCTACCCTGAACAAGATAATCTGACCATTTGGCTGATGTAGTCGACTTCACAGCTCCCCTTGGGCATACCCTGTGGCTGCCCAGTCCTTTGGCTCCCGGTTTGTAACACTTGCCTCTATCAATGCCCCATGTCCATCTGGTCACTGAACCTCAGCTTTCCAATCTGCTCACTAATTGTGCCTTAGTCCATCAAGGGCACAACACATTGAGACTCCTGCAATTTGTTTACAACTCCGTTTATTAACAACTCTCAATTTGCCCACTACTACTCCTCAGCTACTCAGGGACTTCAACCCACTATGGTCTTCCTTCCTTGCTCCAATGAAGACCAACATAGGGCACAGAGGGCTGCCACCTATCACTGCAAGATATCCATCTCCCGCACTGAACACAGGCTAGGAGCACTGCCCATCATTTGCTGTAGAAGTCCTTCTCCACACACAAGTCAAGGGCTGCTCAACTACTCCTCTGGTTCATCAAACCTTGAGCTCATAGATTGCCACTCTAGCAACCATCTAAGTCCATGAAGATGGTGCACACCGCGCTCCAACTTGGGCACTATCATGCTGTCCTCCACTAGACCATAAATGCCCAATCCTTGTTCACACTTGGTCCACTCCCACGCTGTCCTCCAACAGACCACGAGTGACCAATGCTACTGTAGCATCTGCTCCTAGTTAGGGCATCCAATCATCTAGGAAACCCCTCCTTTTGGCTGCCTACAGACTCCTCAACTAGTCCTCTCCTAGGACACCATCAAGAGAACATCTGCAACACGCTGCTGCTGCTCTCTTGCCAAGGGATGCAAGCACACTGTTGTAGTCTCCTCCAAAACTCCTACAACAGTCCTCCAAGATTTGTGCTCCCTGTACAACAACATCACCCCATCCAATCATCAAGCATCCATCCATCAACAAGGTGACATCTACAACTCATTGCTGGTGCCTCCCTGACCTCGATTTCTGTGCATTCACAAGACTGGTTAGGGCACACAACAACCATAAACCATTGCTCCAAAACTGCTCTTTCCTTGTCGAAACTTCCACCTACTTTGCTGTTCCTTCCTTAATCTTCAAGATACCTTGGACACTTCCACAAGGCTCTGAATTATCTCAGACTTCTACAACAAACTAGGGCTGCCTCAAGGCACAAGGAAAATCATGTTTGAAGCCTCCTTAACCCCTGTATAGTCTGGGCTGTTCCTCTAGAGGTTGCGGCCTAGAGATAGTCTTCTCCACAAGGCCTCATGACCCTCAACTCTCCACCAATCACCTGCTGTTTGCTACAGCAATCTGCGGCCCAGCTGTAGCAGAGATCCCATACATAAATATGCACAAAAATCACATCAAACTTACCTTGTTTTGTTGCAGCCTGCCTTTCCTTGAGTGTTGCTTCAATACGCTGGATTCTGGGCTTATTTCCAGCCCTCTGAACAGACCCACTATCCTTCACAACTGTGATCTAGGGCTGCGGCCTTCAGCCTAGATCTGCGGATCCCTTAAAGGATGATAACCATCCACCAAGGCACCTCAAACACAGTCCAAACAAGTCCAGAAACCACCCTTTCCTACTCAGCCTCCAAAACAGTCATGAAGGACGCTAAACATAGCCTCCTTTCCCTTTGCTTGGAGTCTGCCCAGGCCTGTGGCTAATTCGGAGATCTCTGTCACCTAAAGCGAGTTCTATCTTCTGCCCAAGGATGTATTTCATAACCTCACACAATGCCTCCTTATATAGGATTCACAAGGGCTCCAACGACTACCCTTTAGGGCTTGTCCAGCTGTCATTAAGCCTCTTAACACTAGGCCGACTTGATCTCTTCATGCACAAGCCCACACTCTAACTTTAGAAATTCATAACTTCACTTTGACAACTCGGAATTCGATGATTCTTGATGTACTGGATTTGTCTCGACATCCTCTATCATCTCCATCCACCACATGTCAAAGTCTCGTCACGGTTTTGGCCCAAACATCGATGGGTGCAAAACCCTAGGTTTGGGTTTCAAGCCCACAAGGTCACTTGTAAAACTCCTTCCTCCAAACCCTCGATCCTCAAGGCTTTGGAGTACCTCCCAAGCTACAAAAATCAACATTCTACAATCGGGTTCCCTCATCCTTGATCACTCCTTTATGGACATCATCAGCCATTCCATCAACCCATTCATAGTGATCAACGACTTCGACAGTAAGTTGTTACCTCAATCCCCTCCTAGCCCTCGACCATTAGGACCAGTATGCCTTAACATACTCTCTAGGAAGGTCTGTAATGATCCTAAATAGGAATACAAGTGATATAAAGCAAATAATCTGTGCAACAAATTATAAAAACGAAATACACATTAAACATTCACAGAAAAGCTGCAAATATGGAACTGCTGAGCCATTTTATTAATTTTCTGAAGGCCAAATACAATGGATGACAAGATGGTGCCCCTGGGCTTGTCTCAAGGACAAGTTGGACTAAACCCAGGTGATGGAACAACTGAGATGATGGCCGTTCAGTTGTTGCACCACTTTGCACTGCGTTGTCCTAGCAAATTGCTGATCTGCAACTTCAACCTGCTGGAATGTGCCCAAAAATTGCCCAGAAATTTATATCCTTCCAGCCTTAGACTCCTCGGACAAAACCCAGAAAAACCTAGAAGGGAATTTCTCTGGTTTTGACTTTGGGTTTTCGGCCTCCTTGGAGCCTCTCCCCTAGCTACTACAGCCAAATTCGACTTGCAAGAAATAACCTACAACTCCCTCTCAAAATACCCCTGGAACGCTGGGCTCACCTGTACTGACTAACTCCTTGCTCCTCGGATGACCCTTGGTCCAGATGACTGCTCTCCCAGCACCACGAGTTTGTTGCTACAGTGGCCTCTGCGTTGGTCTAGCTTGCTGCTACTCCAGCAGTGTTGCCTTTTTCCACGCTGCCTCCTCAACTCCCGGCTCTCCTAGCAAGATGTGAATCCCTTTTGCTGGTCTATTCCTGGCTCTCCCAGCACGCTGTGAATTCCCCTTGCTAATTACCAACTCCTCCTGCGTGTTCTCTGGCTGCCCAAGAATATGCAGTTTCTCCCTACGCTGATGGCTGAAATGTGTGACTGTACCAGAATCCCTGAAAACCCCTGTGTAACAGCCTCCCTAGGGTGGGCACGGATGGTCCCCCGAAGAAGAGGTTGAATCTTCCCTACGGAAGACTCGTGGCTAAACAGCCGGTAGACTCGTTGAACAACAGAGCGTACAAAATGAGTTTGTTGTCAAAATAATCAGAATGCCTCCAAAATGAGAGCTGATCTCTCTTTATAGCTCCTTGGGCCCCCTTAGCCTCATGTGGGCCCCTCAATCCACTAGCTCGAATTCCCTCCAACATATCCTTGGCCAATTTCGAATTATGCATGTGATGGCCCCCACATTCCACTTGCTGCCAAAAATAATTCAAACTGCCTATAGTTCCTAAGTTTCTTCGTGTGGGGTCCTTCTCCTAAACCAAAATTGCTGCCAAAATTGTGTTGCTGCATCCTGTGACTAATTCATTTGAGAAGGGACATGACATGGTCACCCTTATTTTTGATTCTCTCAATAGAAAATGACACCATTGGGTAGGAGATAACAACATCATTCCAATGGTGTCTAGATTAATGAGAATCTGGGAGGCCCTTTATCCTTCACTAGCAAGACCTTTGTGTAGTTATCGACTCAGGTATTAGGGCAGGTCTCACCTTTCGAGTAGGTAGTCCTTCACTTCTAGACATCAATAGCAGCACACTTCCCTGGGGTAGCAAGACACGCTGCAGATTAGCTCTTTTGGACAATTTTCCATCACGAATGTTTTCTCTTCAACCTTATATGACAGGAGAGATGCACTTTCAGAGGTTGATTACTCACTGTGGAGCTACATCTCCTCCTCTTTAGGTGATATGTTTAGGGAGCACTGAGGTTTTTGCCTTTTCCCTTGTACTCTTTTTTGAGGTATCCAGTGTCTGAATTTTGGCTTTTCATAGCCCATATATCATTCCAGTGGTTCCAGCACTTGTCACTTGCTAATTTTGATTAGGTCTTAGAGTAGAGGAGTGCCCCTTGTGCTACCACAGTGTATGGATACTATTGTACTTAACAGTCCTATTGATCTATTTGTGGTTATGCATTGGACATAAATAAAATTATCTTATCTTATCTTATCTTGGTCAACATTGGGATCTCCAATCTCTGCGTTTCTATTCCATCATTGCACTTATACTATTGTATCTTTCTTTTCTTTGCTAGACCATTGAGACTGTTGGAAATTAACTTAGATAGACATTTAGTTATGCTTCACTATTTTCACTTCCTTTTTGCTTTCAGCTCTGATACAGAAGTTGCTTTTGCACTCCCACGTTGTATTACTGCACTGGACATATAAGTCTAACTGACCTAATTTTGTGGTCACCTGTTGGATGTCAATAAAATTACTTTATCTTATCTCATCTGTAAGGATGGATTGGGAAATTTAGTACCTTTTTAACTTGAATGGATCCACTGAATTCCATCCTTGAGCCTTGAAGTCATGCATTATGTTTTTTAAATCATTGTTTTGATAAATCAATTCATGTCCCATCTGTGGTCCTCCTAGAAGTCCTCCAAATTCCCATCTTATCATGGACTTCTAGGAGAGCTTGTCTACCTAATATTTATGTGAAGATTTAGATAAATATACATACATGGAAAAATTTAGATCGGTCAGGGATCTTAAGAATGGAGCTTCGACAAGCTTTTCCTTCAAAACTTGCTTGGTCATTAGTCCATACAAATTCGATAACTTCCTTCAATATTTCATCCAATCGTTTTGTAAGTTTGAGTAATATCAGGGAATTTTTCTATAATAACCTCTATGACCTGATAAGGATCTGACTTGTGTCTGATTTTTAGGAAGTCTCTAATGAAGAATGATCTTAATCTTTGTTGTGCCAGCTTTTATACCTTCACAAACATGTCGTAGAAGAATTCCATTTAGGTTTAGCAAAGCTACTTTCCCTAAAGTTCAAAGACAGTTAAAGCTGCAAGTCCAAATGCAGACCTTTATAAGAAAATGATCCATGTTTGGTTAAAAAGGTAAACGTTTGCTGGTCTTCCTGAGCAATTCATACGTGATTACTGATTATACTAGAAAACCCATCAGAGCATGAATAACTTTTGTAACCAACTAGTATGCCAACAAGCTCATCTGCAAAAGGTGTAGGGGATGGATATGTTATTGTTACCTTATTTAGGTTCTCGAAATCAATACAAACCCTTAATTTTGTAGGACTTCTTTTCACAAGTTGAACAACAATAACTTAAGCACAATGATTGGGATCTCATGGTGATTTGTCTACCAGTAAAATGATACTTGTACACTACATTTTTTAAATTTCATCTTTACCATTGCTATATGTTTGTATGGCAATCTATGTGATCTTTAGTTCACTGGTTTAGTGCTGGGAACTGGATCAATGCTTCATGTCCTCCAATCTGTTATGAGGCCTTTCTCATCCTTGTTGTCTCTAGCAAAGATATCCTGGTATTTTTTCAACAACTAATATATCTTAGCTATCTCTTTTTCTGTAGGTGACCATCATAATGTTGGCTGTCAATGAAAATGTTGACATGCCTAGGTTTTCTTTCAACATTCATCTATTCGGCAGTCTTCATTTCTTCTTGTTATTGATGTCATTCAATGACTTCGGTATAATGAGGGGAATATACATTACCTTCTTACCTTGACTTGTCAACATTGAGTGGCTTTTCTTTGATGTTGACTCAACTCAACCTTGCAATACATTTGTTTACTTTTATATGGTCCTTTTCTCTGTACAAATCACTTACCAACTGTTCATTCCTTTTTTAACTGACTCTATTCATGACTAGAGCTTAGATAACTGAGTTTCACTAACTATAACTCCACTAGATTGCTAGACTTAGCAATCAACTCATGCACAACTCTACTTCTTGCGCACAAACTCTAATTGACTGACTTAACTAAGTGACTTGGCCATGTCACTCTTGCTAACTACAACTCAAGTCATCTTGCCGATGTGGAAATTCGAATTTCTCCATTTCACTAAGGCACAAGTCAAAAGAAGCCTTTTCTTGCTACAATTTAACACAATTTAATGAAGTATAAGTTGAAGGGAAATTTTTTTTTGCTGCGTTTGTGACTAATTTTCGCTTGCATTTTTTTTTTTTGCAAATATTTTTATAAGTTAAAATTCCAATATATTTTTATTCAACAACTTTTTCAGAAATTAATTTTATTGGGATGGATATATTTTTTGGGCTTAAAATAAATTGCTAGAAATTTAAATCAGATTTGGTATTACAAATTTAATATGGTATCAAAGCCCTAAATTTTGAAGGAGTGGAAGATTGATTTGTCACTAGGATTTCAATAGAGTAATTTCCAACAATAATTTTTTTCTGTGTTGAGTATTTGATTTGGAGGTTAGAAAGATGGCTGCAAGCAGACTAAGATTTGAAGATCGGTTGGAGGGTGTATCCAACTACAATCCATGGATGGAGGGGATAGCATTCGCGTTGATAGAGAATGGGATCTAGGAGTTTGCAGATCAACAAGTCACCGCTCCTATCGATCCTGCCCTACTGGCCATCCATAACCAAAAGGATGTGAAGGTTAGAAGGAGTATTCTGCATGTGGTGAAGGATCATGTGATCCCTCATCTTTCTAAAATGATGATTTCCAAGGACATGTGGGAGGCTTTGAGAAAAATATATCTGAGTTATAACTAGAACAAGAAGATGATGCTAAGGGAGAAACTTAGGGGCACCAAGATGTCCACATCAGATATCATAAAATCTTATCTCACTAGGACCTCACAAGTTCTGTGATGAGTTGGTTGCGGTTGGGGAGGCTGTGTCAAAACAAGAATTGGTGGGGGTGACCTTGAATGGCTTCACTAAAGCCATGGGCTCCCTTCCTCAAAGGTATTATGGCATGAGAGAAACTTCAGGATTGGGAGAGATTGTGAGATGATTTCATCCAAGAGGAGATTTGAGAGGAATCTCTATAGGGTGGCCATGATGAGAACCTTGCCCTTGCTAGTTAGACTAGGAAGGGCAAAGAGAAGACCAAGAAGAATTCTAGAGGAGCTGAAAATAAAAAAAGACATGAACAAAGTGAAATGCTTTGCATATGATAAATTTGGCCATTATGCAGGTTAATGTTCAACAAGAAGAAGGGCAAGGGGAAGGCACAGGCTGTAGCTTTAGTAGATTCGGAGATTAGTGAGTTTGTCACCAAGTTCAAGGAGAGGTTCTTGTTGGTGTCTTGTCTTTTTGGCACCATAGCCAAGCGTGTTTGGTTCATGGATAGTGGTGCTTCTCATCACATGATGGATCATAAGAGTTATTCACCAGTATTTTAGAGGGAGACTTAGAACTACATGTGGAGCTTGGTAACAATGCTAGGTGTGTTGTAAAGGGGTTTGAGACTATTTAGTTTTATTTAGAGTCAGGAGGACCTTTGGAGGTGACATGTGTGCTTTATGTTCCAAGGCTAATAGAGAACCTTCTAGTAGTCTTAACCATAGAGGACAAGGGATATGAGGTGTTTCCAAGATGGATAGGTACTTGTCAGACCAAGAAATTCTTGTCCCGGTGCAAGGCGGGTAATTGGGAGGAGAGGGTAACTTATACATTTTGTAGGATTGGCCTATACGTGCTCTGGTTGACGACAATGATGACTTGTGTGAGTTGTGGCACAAGAGGATGGGGCACTTTGCATCATAGGGATTTATCGATATCAAGGGAGATTGTCATTGGTCTTCTAGAGTTCAATGTAGAGAAAAAAGGTGTGTGCAAGGGATTTTCACTTGGTAAGTATGCCAAGTTTGCTTTTCCAAATAGTGATACCAGGTTGAAGGGGATATTAGATCTGGTGCATTTAGATGTGTGTTACGCTTACCACGTGACCTTCCTAGATGAGTTGGACATGGATTTACTTAATGAAGACTGAGGATGAGGTATTTAGTCAAATTCGAGAGTTTGAGGCTCTCGTGGAGAACCAGATTGGGAGGAAGATCAGGGACCTAAGATTAGATAATGGGTGTGTGTATATCTCCAACAAGTTTAAGAATTTCTGCAAGGAGGCATGAATCAAGAAGTTGACAATATCCTACAACCCTCAATAGAATGGGGTTGCTGAGTGAAAGAATAGGGCCATCAAAGCTACCTAGGCTATGATCCATGATCAGGATTTTCTCATATTCCTTTGGGCAGAGGCATGCAACACAATAATACACATTCAAAACAAGAGTCCTCATAAGGTCCTGGAGGACAAGACTCCTGAGGAGGCGTTCACAAGAGTGAAATTGGAGATGGGTCATTTTTGCATCTTCGGGAGTTTGATTTATATTCATGTACCTTTAAAGAAGAGTATGAAGTTGAAACCCATAGCATAGAAGGGCATCTTTGTGGGTTTCAACAAGACTTCAAAGGCATACATAGAGTATATTCCATTGTAGGGGAAGACTGTGGTGAGTAGGGATGTAGGTAAGTAGTGGCAAAGGATAAGTTGTAGGAGTCTCCAAAGGTTGAGGAGAGATTAGCACCATCAACAACTATTGGCTCAATCTTCAAATCAGGAAGAGGTGTTGGAGACTCCTTTTTGTTCTGTAAGGAGGAGGCTAAGATGGTTAGAGTAGACACTAAGTGATGCTCAGGAGCATGTGGAGGAGGCTCCTAGGAGGACTTTTAGAGAGAGAAGACCACCACAAAAGTTTTCTAGTTATATGGCATTTGTGAGTGACATCAATGATTTTGAGCCTTCCAATTTGGAGGAGGTTGCAGATTATCAAGTTTGGAGAGATGTCATAGTGGAGAAGTTTGCCTCCATCATGACGAATAATGTGTGGGACATTGTGCTTAGGTTAAAAGGTTAATAAGTGGTTAACTCTAGATGGATCTACAAGATTAAGCATGCTGTGGATGGCAATATTGAAAAGTACATGGTGAGGTTCATGGTGAGAGGGTTTTCCTAGGGGGGAGTGGATTATGAGGAGACCTTCACTCCAGTCCCTAGGTTTACTTTTGTTAGAGCTATTATATCTATTGCTTTAGAGATGGGGTGAAGGACACATCAGATGGATGTGGATACAACCTTACTCAATGGAGTGATTGAGGAGGTGTACATTGAGCAACCTCAGGGCTTTGAGGTGCATGAGAGAGATTCTCATGTATTCCGGTGGAAGAAGGCACTATATGGATTCAAGAAAGTATCAAGGGCATGGTACTCGAGGTATGAGCTTAACTAAGAGTGAGGTGGATCCCAACCTAGATTATGTACTAGTTGGCGACGATCCACTCATCCTAGTTCTTTATGTGGATGATCTCTTTCTCACAGGGTCAGAAAAGCTCATAGAGATGTGCAAATGAGATCTAGCTAAAGAGTTCGAGATGAAGGACATCAACATGATGTATTAGTTTTTGGGATTGGAGGTGTTTTAGGAAACATGTGAGATTTTCCTTGGACAAGAAAAGTATATAGGTGATACCTTGAGGAGATTTAGTATGGTGGATTGCAAGCCTATGTCTACACCCATGATTATCAACTTGAAGCAGTTGAATGCTTATGAGTTATAGTTGGTGGATCTCACATTGTACAGGCAGTTGATTGGCTTTTGATGTATTTGGTTAACACTAGGCTAGATATATGCTATGCTGTGAATACCCTGAGTTAGTTTATGATGGAGTTGAGGAGAGTGCATTGGGTTGCAACGAAGCATGTGTGAGGTATAATGGAGTATGTGATGATGTATGTTAAGAGTGGTGGAGCGCAGTTTCAGGGCTACGCAGAGTTAGATCGGGTTGGGAGTGTAGTGGATAGGAAGAGCACCTTAGGGTGTTGCTTCAA
This sequence comes from Pinus tabuliformis, assembly GCA_031772625.1. NCBI lineage: Eukaryota > Viridiplantae > Streptophyta > Pinopsida > Pinales > Pinaceae > Pinus > Pinus tabuliformis. Next base: position 654,027,500 of record CM062819.1, on the reverse strand, counting down.
CTTGGGGTTAGCAGTGCTTTTGTGGTTTAGTAGGAAAGTAATCTTCTATGGCACTCAGTTTAGCAGAAGCCGAGTACGTGGCAGCGAGTTTGGCGAATTGGGAAGCTATTTAGCTTCGCAAAGTGCTCACAAGGTTATTTGGTTTTGAGTTGGATCCCATAGTGCATAGGTCGTAGGTTGTATAGGGCTAGGAGAGAGGAGGTTAACACTAGACTAGATATATGCTATGCTATGAATACCCTAATTCAGTTGATGGAGTTGAGGAGAGTGCATTGGGTTGCAACGAAGCATGTGCGAGGTACAATGGAGTATGGGATGATGTATGTTAGGAGTGGTGGAATGCAGTTGTAGGGCTACACAAACTTAGATTGGGTTGGGAGTGTAATGTATAGGAAGAGCACCTCAGGGTGTTGCATCAACTTGGGGTTAACAGTGCTTTCGTGGTTTAGCAGGAAGTAGTCTTCTGTGGCACTTAGTTTAGCAGAAGCCGAGTACATGGCAACGAATTTGGCGAATTGGGAGGCCATTTAGCCTCGCAAAGTGCTCACAGGGTTATTTGTTTTTGAGTTGGATCCCACAATGCGTAGGTCGTAGGTTGTATAGGGCTAGGAGAGAGGAGGCCAAATTGCATGCTAGAGAAGTTAGTTTTTCTAGGGGCTGAAAATTTCCAAGAGGCCATTTTTTCAAAGGGCTGAAGCTTACAGGGGGCCAAGATTTCCAGGTTTCATTTTGCTATATAATTTCTATATATCTGTTAGGGTAATTTTCCCAATTAAGGGAGCTATTAGTTTTCCTGACCAATTTAATGAAGGACAAACTGAAGAGCAAAAATTTCTGCTATGTTTGTGATTGATTTTCACTTGTGTTTCAGATGCAAATATTTTATTAGTTAAAACACCAATGTATTTTTATTCAACATTTTTTTCAGAAATAATTTGTTGTGTTGAATATATTTTTTTTGGGCATAAAATAAATTGCTAGGAATTTAAATCAGATTTGGTATTGGTAATTTAACTATCAGGAATAGGGTATGCATACTAGTATCCAACTTGTGTGCCTTGAGCATGGTTACCCATACACCAACATAGCCTTGCACAATACAAGAAAAAGGGCATCAAATCCCAAAATATAAAAGAAGGGAATGAAACCCTTGTTGATAAAGCTCCAACAAAGGATGTAGCTATTGCATCAAATTCTAGAAGGTCCTAGGAGGGGAGCTCATAAGACAAGAATTAGACCAAGTGAAAACACTATGAGGTGTGGCCCACTGTCACCATAGCCACTACCTCCTGTTCTTTAGTGGATTTGCACCACAAGGGAGGCTTCCCTGTGTTAGGTAACCTAAAGGATATATCAAATCCAAGGGGTAAAAGGGAGAAGGATATGCCAAGGAGAGATACTCTACTTAAGAGCAAGGCTCAACTAGCACAAACAAGGCAATGCATTCCCTCCAATAGCCTTAATTAGGGCACAAAGTGACCTAGGGTTTAAGAGTAGGCAAGGTTAACCTAAAGGATATATCAAATCCAAGGGGTAAAAGGGAGAAGGATATGCCAAGGAGAGATACTCTACTTAAGAGCAAGGCTCAACTAGCACAAACAAGCAACGCATTCCCTCCAATAGCCTTAATTAGGGCACAAAGTGACCAAGGGTTTAAGAGTAGGCAAGGTCAACAGGCTTACCTATGATCATAAGGCCAAGAAAAGGCTTGAAATAGATAAGTATGATTAATTTGAGGCACAACAAGCCTTCAACAAGCCCCAAGTTGAAGCCTAGGGCAAGGCTAGGGTTTAGCAAGCGCAAAAATTATCTATGGTAAAGGACATCAACCCTAAAATAAAGAAATTAGCCATAGGAAGAGGTTGATTTTGAGGCAATGACTGCACAACCAAGTGTTGAATTCCTCCACAAGTCAACATAGTCAACCCTAGTTGAATTTAAACTCTAACCCTAGCTTAGCAACTTTCCTTAAGAGCCTGAAAGTCAAAATAAGGGGAGAGAAATATGAGTTAGAGATATTTTTGGCGTGATCAACGATGTGAATAAGGCTAGTGCCTTGACATTGTTGATGGTGTCTAAGGGAGGTCTACTTAGGAGAAACAACTAAACCCTAGCAAGGAGTAAGGGATTAAGAAACACTAGTTTCAAACCCGAGCTATCATTTTATGAGGGAACAAAATGAGGAGAGCTAATCATTAAGGGATTGTCACACAAATTCTAGAAGGGCAATGCATACAATGTTGAAGAATCAAGGGCAATTAGGTGTAGTTAAATTCTTCTTTGCTTGATAACTATTTGTGAAGTCTTTTTTACTTTTCTTGTTAGCTTAATCTTCTTCTTCGTCTTATTAATGCATGTGTGTGTACTTCATCAAATTTCTTCCGAAAACATAAGAACAAGAACACAAGATGTTGGCTCTCTACCAGGGCCAAAACCTCTCTTCTCTTGAGAGGAAAAGCCTTCTGTAAGTTTTCTCTTATTGAAGCTTCTTATTGATCAATGCCAAACCCTAGACCCTTGACTAGAATGTCCTCCAAGCACAAGTCAAGTCCTTCCTCCTTTCTGCACTTTGTTCCCCGACACTTAGTCTTCCTTCTTCCGGCACTTTGCTTCCCGACACTTTGTCCTTCTTCCGACAACTGATAGTAGTCCTTGTTAGGTATCTTCTATAAGAGATATTCCTCTTTGTTCCTTGGTAGATTCCTTAACATATGAAGAGTAATTTATCCTTCCTCCATCTGAGCCCTTTCTTAAGATGTAGTCGCAAACTTAATATGGCAGTACTGCAACCCTAATTTCTCGCACGTGTGGGAGGTCTCCTTTATACTTTTGTTCTTTTCTCCTTCGCTTGAGAGACTCTCTTCTTCGCTTGAGTAGGAGGCCTTGTAGGCCTAGGTCACTAGCCCAAACCATGAGATATAAGTGACTATTATCTTGCTGCTGTTATCACTGTAAGGATGCTTCTGTTTCTCGCACGTGTGACTATTTTCTACCCTAGAAAACAGTCCTCTTAACTTCAGCCTAGACTTCACCTTGTACGTTGCACTAGAGGCTCCCTTTCTTGTCACCTTTTCACCCTTTACTAGTTACTTTACTTCGCTGATTTCAGAGGTGGATTGTGTTATCTTTGGAGGAGTGGACAACCTCTATATATAGAGGACTGTCCCTCCTTTAGGCCGACTTGCTATCTTTGCTTCAGATGGCTTCTTTGGTGGTGTCTTTGCTTTGGAGGAGACTTGACTTTGCTTGGAGGTGACTTCTTTGACTTTAATACATAAGTATACCTATAGTAACATACCCTTAAGGTCTTCAACATTTTTCTTTTGACTATTTGACTCACCTTTAACACTTTAACATGTGCTAGACCTATTTCAATGAGTAAGAAGCTCATTGACATATATTATAAAAATAATATTTATTTTCTTGAATAAATACAAATATCAAAAGTACATTTATGAAGACCGAACCTAGTTACATTTTCTTCAATACTCCCTCTTAACTAGGGAGGTATTCATACAACATTACAAGGTGTTTGGCTATGTTTCAATCTTGAAGAATTCACATAAGAGAAACCGGATTGGAAATCCATCTGTTATAGCATCATAGTAACCAACATTATTTCCACAAGAAGGCCTTGACTGAAAAGTCTATCTCTCAATAGATCAGAGCACAATGGCGACGAGACCAATGACTTATAAACACCTTAGTCATTGTCTCTCAAGGTACATACCCACTCGGCCGGGTGTTCACTGAGTATGACCTTCTAGGACTATTCTTATCTTGGGTTCCCAACCCTCAAAGAATATTGGTCCTCTTGCCTACTCTTGTCTTGGATGCCCTACACATCCTCAAAGAGTATAGGATGCCAGATGATTACCCAATCCTCCCATTCTTTCTTCCCAAGTGAAGAATGTCGTGTCTATCACTTCCTCTCAATTGAGGAAGACATGCCCAAGTATCCTCTGACAAGGTACTTGTCCAAGTTCCTTTGTAATTGGGAACTTGTTATAACTCCCTCTTAGCTAGGGACTTGTCCATTCATCAACAACTTCTTCTTCATGGGTTCTCTAGCTGCTTGATCTCCTTTCTTCCTTTGATGTCATGAAGTCTTTTTTCGAACTACTTCTTGGTAGGGCACCATCCATTGATCACTTTCCTTCCTGGTTTGTCATGTCATTGCTTCCTTCGTGGAAAGTGGCCTACTTGTCATATATCAGGTTCTCTTGTCATCTGGTTATTCCTTGTCATCTTGTTTATACTTCGGACTACTCTTCACATGGATGCTTCTTTATACTTGCTTGTTCCCATTCTTTGATCATGACATCTTCGTAGAGTATAATTAATTATCTGCTCCTTTCATATCTCCAAGGCCTTCATAGGTGTCAAGGGTCCTTTGATCTTTTCCTTTCTTAGTCAGAGTTGTCCCGCCTTCTTTCGAGACATGTCTTCAATGGATCTTTGTCAGATAGTGATTATTTGTGATCATGGTGTTCTTCACATGCTAGATCTCTTTCTTCATTTTCTTCTTCATAGATAGATTAGTCAACCACCTTATTCTCCTTGTGGAAGCACTTCTTCATTGCTTGCTTCTAGTACTAGTCAACATTTCTTCTTGCTTCTTAGTCAACAATCTTATACTCCTTATGTGAGTATTTCCTTTCGTTGGCCTTCATTGAGTTGTAGTACACGCCTTTGAGCATGTCATTGGTGAAAGAAATTCTTTCCTACTTGATCATGTTATAAAACTATTCCCATGACTTAATAATATACATATGATAACATGACTAAAATTTGATGCATACATACCTCATCTTGATTCTCCTTTGATCATCTTAGCTTCATTTGGTTGTCCTTGGTGTGGCCCTTCTTGCTTCATCTTAGCTTGCTTGCATATCATCTTTTTCTTGAATCCCATGAATGGGGTTCCCAATGAGACGTCTACTTTTGTTTATGAATCTTCTTTTGAAGATTCCATCATAGGATCTTGAAGACCCTTATCCTGCAAATGTTTCTTTCTTTTTGATGATGGAGGTCTTCTAAGATTCTTAATCATGATCAATTTTCTTTCATTGTGGATGAGGTCCTATACTAGGTATGTTGCTTCTACATGAATATGTTGAGCTATATCTACCATGCTCCTATATTCTAGAAGATATTTCTAACCATGCATTTTGTTCTATTTATAAACGCTCATTCTACATGAGAATTTTGAACTCTATGTACATCATGCTTCTAGATTCTAGAATATATTTCTAGTCATGCAATTTTATTCTATTCCTACATGCTCCTATACTACTAAAAACTTTGAAAGAAGTCTTTAAGTAAAGAAGTAGACTTAGTCATAGTAGAGATCCAGAGGATCTTCCTTTTTTTGCTTCTTGTCTTCTTCTTTCATTTCTTGAGTCACATGAGCTTCTTCTCTTTTTCTTTTATTGTTGTTGTCCTTCTTAAGTTTAGGAAAATTCCTTTTGTAGTGTCCATATTCTTGGCATCCATAGCATTGGATTCTGGACATATCTTTGTTGTTTGTTCTTCGTGGACCAAATTTGCCAAATTTCCCCTTTCTCTTGGTGATGGTAGCAAATGCTTTCTCCTTTGATCCCACATCTTCCTTTGCTTCAAGTCTTGTTTCTTCTATCTTGCATAGAGACCACATTTCACTTAGTGGGGTGGCTTCCTTCTTTGCATATATGCTTGATGTGAAGTTTCCCCAATCCTTAGGTAGAGTACTACAATTGTCATTTCCCTGTTGGACATAACTTCCCCTAGCTTTTGAAGTTGATCCCTCATCTCAGAGATCTTCATGAAGTAGGGATCTATTCTTTCCTTTGATATCTTCATCTTGTACAATTCATTTCATAGAGATATCACTTCTCCAGTTGTGGTTACCGAGAATAGTTGTACTAGTTTGTCATAGATTTCTTTTGATGTTTCAAGTTTTGAGACATAAGGAATGAGAGTCTTTGATGGATTTTATTAGAATCCTTTGAGCTCTTGTCTCATCCTTATTATACTTGGCTAAGGCTTGAGTTTGTTCCTTAGCAGGAATAGTGATATTCCCTTTGATGAGTTCTAGAAGCTCATTCTCCTTGAGAAGTAAATCAGTCCTCTTCTTCCATGCAAGAAAGTTATTGGTACCTACCAATTTGTTGCTTTCCTTACAAAAAGACATTGATGTATATTCAGAAGGGGATATATACTTACTTGATAGATTTTGAATTGTAGTAGATTTGTTTTCTCCTTGAAGACTTGATGGCTTGCCTTCCTTAGACCTTGATGTTCTTCAAGTTGCTTTCTCCAAGTGAACTTGACTTGATGATGAGATTTGCTTGATGACTTGTAGCTTGATGTAGGTCCTTCTTTGATTTGCTCTTCTTGTAGGTGCCTTTGTGTAAGGCTCTTCTTCTTGCTTTGTAGTCTTCCTTGATGAATGATAGATGGTAGATCTTCTTGTCCTTGAAGTGATTGAGATTTCTTGGCTAGATGCTTCAACTTTTATAGATGTCCTTCCTTGATGAGTGTTCTTGAGATGTCCTTTCCTTGATGTGTCACCTTACCTCTGATACCATGTTGAAGAATCAAGGGCAATTAGGTGTAGTTAGATTCTTCTTTGCTTGATAACAATTTTTGAAGTCTTTTTACTTTTCTTGTTAGCTTAATCTTCTTCTTCTTCTTATTAATGCATGTGTTTGTACTTCATCAAACTGCTACCAAAAACATAAGAACAAGAACACAAGATGTTGGCTCTCTACTAGGGCCAAAACCTCTCTTCTCTTGAGAGGAAAAGCCTTCTGTAAGTTTTCTCTTATTGAAGCTTCTTACTGATCAATGCCAAACCCTAGACCCCCGCCTAGAATGTCCTCCAAGCACAAGTCAAGTCTTTCCTCCTTTCTGCACTTTGTTCCCCGACACTTAGTCTTCCTTCTTCCGACACTTTGCTTCCCGACATTTCGTCCTTCTTCTGGCAACTGATAGTAGTCCTTGTTAGGTATCTTCTATAAGAGATATTCCTCTTTGTTCCTTGGTAGATTCCTTTACATATGAAGAGTACTTTATCCTTCCTCCATCCGAGCCCTTTCTTAAGATGTAGTTGCAGACTTAATATGGCAGCACTGCAGCCCTAATTTCTCGCACGTGTGGGAGGTCTCCTCTATACTTTTGTTCCTTTCTCCTTCGCTTGAGAGACTCTCTTCTTCACTTGAGTAGGAGGCCTTATCTCATGGTTACTAGCCCAAACCATGAGATATAAATCACTGTTATCTTGCTGCTGTAATGACAATAAGGATGCTTTTGTTTCTCGCACGTGTGACTGTTTTCTACCCTAGAAAACAGTCCTCTTAACTTCGGCCAAGACTTCACCTTGTACGTTGCACTGGAGGTGCCCTTTCTTGTCACTTTTTCACCCTTTACTCGTTCCTTTACTTCGCTGATTTTAGAGGTGGATTGCATTATCTTTAGAGGAGTGGACAACCTCTATATATAGAGGACTATCCCTCCTTTAGGCCAACTTGAAGGCTGACTTGATGTTTGTAGGCCGACTTGCTATCTTTGCTTCAGATGGCTTCTCTAGTGGTGTCTTTGCTTTGGAGGAGACTTGACTGTGCTTGGAGGTGACTTCTTTGACTTTAATACATAAGTATACCTATAGTAACATGCCCTTAAGGTCTTCAACGTTTTTCTTTTGACTATTTGACTCACCTATAGCACTTTAACATGTGCTAGACCTATTTCAATGAGCAAGAAACTCATTGACATATATTATAAAAATAATATTTCTTTTCTTGAATAAATACAAATATCAAAACTACATTTATGAAGACCGAACCTAGTTACATTTCCTTCAACATACAATACCATTGCTAAGATTCCATAGTTTTTTTTTCAATAATAACTAGCACATAGAAACCCTATATAATAACCATTACATGCAATAGTCGTGAAATAAATTCCAATACAAAGAGAACTTACAAGATAGATGCATGAACCAATGCTTTATTGCTAAAAAAATGACATCTCTACAACTAAAGAATAGCTCCATATGCAAAAATCCACAATAGATCACATCTCCACAAGATACAAGACAAATTTCAGCTAGGCTGAAATCTCTAAGAGGGCCGAATTGATCCATAAGTGATGATCAAAATGAAATGAAGGTGACCTCTATTTATATGAGGTTTACCTCCAGTTATTTTAGCTTAATGAAGCTCCTAATAACAAATTTGACATAAAATGAACTTGGGTTACAAGCCAACCCACTAGCTAATGACAAAATAGACCAAAATTGCCCCCATGTGTGAGCCATAGCCTTTCTAAATGCTGACATCATGCTTAATTAGGGCTCCAAATGCCATGCCAAGGTGTGCTGAGTTGTCCAATTGTGTGAAAGTGCCTGGATGATCCAAAATTTGAGGGTTTGTCTTTAAATCTATTGAAAAATGTAACTAGGTTCGATCTTCATAGTGACATGTGTAATCATGATTTTATGTAATTGATGTAAAGAAGAAAATAAATTTATTTTTTTATGCTTGAGTTATGGGTTTCATGCTCAAGGAATTTTATTTTAAGTTAAGGCTCCCATTGTGAGCCTTTAGGGTTGGTCATCATGTCATAAAGTCTAATGAGTCAATTTCAAAGATTGAAGACCCATTTGAACATATTATACAATGTAAAAAGAGAAATTGTTTGAGTCATTAACCCTCACAAGCTCTCCTTGAAGTTAGCCTACAAAAGGGAATAAAGATGATTCCAGAAGGACATGTCGGCCTAGGCACAAGATCAAGTCACCTATATCACATGGACAAACCACTATATATATAGCAGAACTCGACATCATTTGGAAGTGAATTCAATCAAGCAATCTGAACCAAGAAGAAGTGCGAAGATCACAAGAGAAGAGCCTCACCACCAAGCGAAGGAAGGAGGAACATAACCGAGTCATTTTCTGATCTGTTTTGGGCAAATACACTCCACACATGCGAGGAATTGATGCTATCTGCTGCAGGAGGAGCCGAGATATCACAGTCTCATTAGGAGGGCAGATCAAGGAAGAAAACAAGTTGATTCTCAAGCTGAATTGAAGAAGAAAGGATCTCCACCTAGAGCGAAGGAATTTAAGAGACAAAAATCTCTCACACGTGCTGCAACTAGGGTTTCTGAGGAGGCCGAAAGTTGCAGACCTGATCCAAAAGGCCGAAATCTGAAGGGTAGCCAAAATTCAAAGGAAGGCAAGCAGTTTGACTAGTGTTGACTTGGGAAAGAAGAAGAAGCAATGAAGAAGGGTCTTGTGACTTGGTCTTGGAGAGGTTGTTGTGTCAAGGGTCTTGGTCTTGGTATTCGTCACTTGAAGTTTCTATAAGAAGAAGAATTTGTTTGGGTTTTCCTCTCAAGTTGGAGAGGTTTTGGCCCTGGTTGATCGCCTACATTCTATGTCTCTTGTCTCCTTATTGTTTATGATTTGGTAACTCTTTGATGAAGAAGAACACCATAATAATCTAAGTCAAGAGAAGAACCTAATCTAAAGAAGTAAAAAGCATTCACAACCAGTTATCATTATAAGAGAAGTCACCTAATCCTAATGCCCTATATCTCTCAACAAAATCCACCTCAAATCCTCCTCCGGGTTCCCAAGTGCAGTTGGGGTGCCATCATGTGGTCTCCATGGGTCTCCAATTGTCAAATAAGGCCTCCTTCTCTTCAGTGTTAGGGGTTCCTGTGGTGCAACAAGCCCTCCTTAGTCTCTCAATGGGATACCATCCTCATATGGTCTCGGAATAAACTCCTGCCCATCAGCTTGTGCCATGGCTAGCATGGGGGCACATTGGGTCTAGTGGTGTCATCATGAAGAAACCTCAAAGCTAGGTCAAAATTGACCAACTTCCTGAGTCCTGAACGTACTATGGGACATGTAACATCTGCTCATGTTGTCAGGAGGCTTCACACTCTCAATGTTGCATCTACAAAGGCCATGTACTTCTCTAAAAGACCTAGGTACTTGTGGAGTGGGTGCCCTCAAGGCTTGGGTTGCCATGGACCACCTAAAAAAACAACATGAACTCAAGTGAAAACAATCATCCATCAGAGACTAGGATCAATAATGCATCTAAGTGGACGAAACTTGAATGTTAAGGGAATTTAATACTTCAAACAAGGATCACCTTCCAATATCTAACTAGACCAAGTCCCATAAAGATGTTCCCTACCTTGGTAGAGGTTCCTAATAGCCAAACCTATTATGTGCTTCCAACCCTTAAGGGAAAGTGATAATTCCAAGGTCAAGCCCTCAATCAATAGATGTTGGTGCAAATAATGTGGTAATGGAGGGGAAAGGCTTCATGGCCAAGTGCCTTGGTCAAGGGGACCAACTAATGGGGATGTCCACATCTTGAGTGTATGGATGTAAAGGAGGGAGAAATTTTGGAGGTATGAGGTACCCGCTCGATGTAATATCCCCAATTTCAGTGTCCCTTATGATGCGGCTAGGATGGATTTCCAAGGTTGGTGACAACTTGGTCATTGGAGTGAGATTTCATTATCAGTGGGCGCAGACAGTTTTGCAGGAGTTTTATGGGGTCCAACAGGGATTACTCGCATCATTTCATCATTAGGGTTAGTTTTGCACAATTTACTCTTGGTTTCACTGCATTCTGAAAATTCCCATAAATGGGGTATTTTTTGTGCATTTCTTAATTGAATACGTTGAAGGTGTCATTATGGGAGGAATATTTGATGAAACACCTTAGTGTAATAGCTTGTTGGAACCGGAACGAAGAGATCTACAGGATGGGATGGTTAAAAGTGAATTTTAGTGGCTAGAGAGATTGTAGAGGTAGATTTACCATTTTCATAGATTAAAAGTGACTTTAATTAGTCTCATTAATTAAAAAGGAGAAAATGCTTTTTTGAAGAAAAAGACTAGAAGGGGGAAGTGTGAATTAAATAAAATAAAAGTCACTTAAATAAGGTAAAGAGGAGAATCTTCTAAAATGAAAATAAAATAATAAAATAAAGTACTTCTAGAAGGTTGGAGAGGGATCCTTTTGACCTTTAAAAGGAAGGGAAACAAATCATTTGGGACATCTTGGTTTGGAGTATTTTTCTATTGTTAAGGTTGGAGAACTTGGTTCTCAGCTTTAGTAAGCCCCAAGACGAAACCCTTGGGTTTCCTTTATGAGTTGGATGAAAACCCAACCCGCTGTGAGGAGATCTCATATAGAAATCTCACAGAGCTTCAACAACATAAGTTGGAGATCAAATCTGGAAAAAATCTAAGGATTGGTTTGGGGATCATTTAGATCTCCAATTTGGGTGTCATTTTCAATTGAAATTTTCGAGGCCAGCTTCAACATTGCAGTAGATTATTTGGTGGCCATCATTATCTCAGGTATTTCCAGCGACTGTATTATCATATTTTATATCAATATAAATAAAGCTGAGTTTGTTGCATGGACGATGATGATTGGTCATGTCGCATTGGGATCTAGATGGATCTATTGATGGCAAGATGAGTCAAAAAATGGTTGGGATCCAAGCATTGAGGGATCCATTCATGGTTGGTTGGAACAGAGGCAAGTAGCACAATGGTTTGTATGAGATCTTGCCACTTGGTATCGGTGTACAAATGCCTCTATAATGGTCAGATGCAAATTTCTTGAAGGAAAGCAATCTTGGGGTGGGAGGATTTGTAATTTCCCTTTTTCAGTTTCCCTTATGATGCGGCTGGGATGGATTTCAAGTGTTAGTGACAACTTGGTCACGGGAGTGAGATTTCTTTATTAGTGGGCCCGAAGGATTTTGGAGGAGTTTTATGGGGTCCAATAGGGATTGCTTGCAACATTTCAACATCAGGGTTAGTTCCGCACAACTTATTCTTACTTCTGTTGCATTCTGACAGTTCCTTTAAAACAAGGTTATTATTGAGCATATCTTAATTAAATATGTTTAAGGTGCCATTTTGGGAGGCATATTTGATGAAACACCTTAGTGTAATAGTTCATTGGAACTAGAATGAAGTGATCTATAGGATGGGATGGTAAAAAATGACTTTTAGTGGCCAGAGAGATCGCAGAGGAATATTTACCGTTTTCCTAGATTAAAAGTGACTTTAATTAGTCACTCAATTAATTAAAAAGGGGAAATGCTTAACTAAAGGAAAAGGCCAGAAGGGAGAAAAGTGACTTAAATAAAGTAAGTCAAATAAAGTAAAGGGGATAATCTTCTAGAATGGAAATAAAATAATAAAATAAAGTACTTCTAGAAGGTTGGAGAGCGATCCATTTGATCTTTAAAAGGAAGGGAAGAAAATCATTTGGGACATCTTGGTTTGAAGTATTTTTCTATTGGTGAAGGTTGGATAACTTGGTTCTCAGCTTCAGTGAGCCCTAGGACGAAAACCCTTGGGTTTCCTTTGCGAGTTGGTTGAAAACCGAATCCACTGTGAGGAGATTTCTTCTAGAAATCTCATGGAGCTTCAACGACATCATTTGGAGATCAGATCTAGAGAAAATCTGAGGATTGGAGTGGGGATCATTTAGATCTTCAGTTTGGGTGTCATTTTCAGTTGTCATTTTGGAGGCCAGGTTCAACATTATAGCATATTATTTGGTGGTCATCATTATCTCAACTATTTCCAACGATTGTATTATCATATTTTATGTTAATATAAATAAAGTTGAGTTTGCTGCATACATTTCGTGTTCTATGTGCAATTGCAATATTCATTAAAATTGTTGTACTAGCAACACTTTAATTTCTGGGTTTTGTATGTTATCAGTTGGCAATTTCTGTGGTGCAAATTCAAGAATCTTCATGGTATTGTTGAATAAAATTAGTGGGATGCTTTTTTGAAGAAAATTTCATATATTTTAATGGAAATATTCAATAGGGATATTACACTAAGCCTGATTTTTCCACCCCTCTTGTGCACCTTTTACTTCTTGATTATTCCTTGTATTACTGGATATAGCTCAAGGGTTAAAGCTTGCACTTTATAATGTAAAAGTTTTATCACCCCTTAAGATGATTCAGTTCATTGCTAATTAGGGTTGGGACGTGCAATTGTTCCTTTTTGATGTAATGGAGCATCATGGGCTCAGGAATTGGGTGATAGCCATATGATGAAGGTAGAGCTCATGCTAGGCTTTTGCCCACATGGTTATTTTTATGTCTCGACCATATTGTGCATTTTTTGTTGTTGTTGTAGCCATGATAGGCTCTTTCTTTTCTTTTAGTTGCATCAACATCCAAAGTTTTCCGGCCCTACTCAAGGTATGTGAACATATGAGTGCCAAATCCTAAAGAACCAGTGACAAGTTGGGCCAGAAGAATGGAGGTGAGATATGGGGCTTGTAATGTGTCTTGGAAAGTGTTAAGCTATAATGGATAACAAAGATGCTATTTCAATCATGGTCTTCCAAGTAGTGTCTCTCTTATAACCCTAAGGGACCTTAAGGGAGATCCCACTAGACTAGGGCTAAAGATTAACCCCTATGGTAAGGTGAGAGAACAAAATTATATTCAAGATTGGTCAGTCTTCTAGATCACCCCTTTATCCATACTAAATGTCCAACACAGACAAGTATAAGCACCCAATTGCAAAATGATCAAAGTACCTTTTGAATAGCCACCCACCTTCATCCAAGTGGTAATGCCGGATGGTGAGAGGCACATGGCTGATGCAATTGGCAGAAGCACATGGCATATCATCGACAAATAGTGCCTGTTAGGGGCCGCTGGTTTACTGGATATCAAATGTAGGAGAAAAGTTTTCTCCTATGGAATTACCCATTTTGGTGAGTAATAGTACCAATATAGCATTTGATCATCACTATGAGGACAAAGACTAAGGCTTATGATGATGCATGCAGAATCCAGAAGACGCAATTAAAGCAATAATGCAATTGTGCAAATTGCAATTAAAATAGTAAAGTAATTGTGTAAAATGATGCATACTCTTAAATTGCAACATTAATTATATAAAACTGGAATAATTAAGTAGTAACTTTCACGAAGGAGTAAAGATGATGAAATTTTGTATCTTTCCGTAAAGATCCTAGAATCAAATTTTGTTAATTTTAATGTGTAGGCCTTTTTGTGGTGCTCGGAAATTACGAGTTGTATGATATATTCATTTCCAAATATGAATGCTATGGCTGTTCAAAGTTATGGGCTGAAAATTCTTGTAAGTCTGTGATCTCTCAATAATTTGTAATTTTGCTCAACTTTACGCTCGACACTTGTCACTGTTTCCATACTGGGACTAGCACTGGCTAATTTGTGGTTCCACAAGTTTACTATTTTAATAGTTTTATACTCTCTTCCCAAAACGAGATTCTGGAATACCTCATTGAATTAGATAATGCAAGAGTATCTATGAAGGGAATACCTTAATAACAACATCCAGCCTCATACCTTCAACAACACTAGAAGAAGGGCATCAAATCCCCAATCATAAAAGTAGGGAATGAAACCGTTGGCAATAAAATCCAAATAAATGACGTGCCAGCATAGCATTTGATCACCGCTTTGAGGCCAAGTTCTAAGGCTTATGACGATGCATACATAAGATAAAAATAAAGAAGTATTTGTATTAAAAGGAGGCCTACTCTTAAATGACAACAATAATTCGAGAAACCTGGAATAATGTAGTATCTTCGACTAAGGAGTAAAGATACTGAAACTTTATATCTTTCTGCAATGATCCTAGAAGGAAATCTTGTTTCCTACTATGTAGGTTTTTTTGTGTCACCTAAATCATGAGTCATGATATGTTTTAAATTCCAAATATGAACGCTATGCTAAATTCTGTTATTTGTCCCGGAATTAGGATTTCTCAGTTTAGAGGAATAGATTGCCATTTTTGGGAGATATCTTGTGTAATGTGGGAAAATGTATCCAAATACTAATGTCTTTAATAAATGTCCTTGATATGGGTTGTCTTGTTTATCCCAGTTTAGCTGTTGTTACTGTTCACTTGACCATCTTAATGCAGGTTTTCGTTCCTAAAGTATTAATTGTGACTATAATCAAGGGTTCAGGTCACTGTTAAACTGTTTTCTCTTTTGCATAAATTGATAATGTGGATAAGTCTGGAGGTGATACGTTTTAATAATCCAAATTATTCTGTTTATTTATGACACAGATAGTGTCCACTTCTGGTCGGAGGTTCAGAATAGTCTATACTAAATAACACCCCTATTATCATTAAATTAATCAAGAAATACAACATATTATTAATTGTCTTCCATTTATTGGTTGGATTCCAACAATCTATACTTTTATGCAGTGGTTCCAGATTTAATGTTGATTTATTTCTCTGCTAATAAAGATTGAAAGGCTTGATGTAGAATGGGTAAAGCCTTTAGATGTTCGAATACTGCGAAGAGAAAGGTCCTTTTAATGTGAAGACAGGTCCTTTTAACAGATTGGAACTTAAATATGCGAGAATTATTGCATTATTGCTTGAGAGTGTCTAAATCTTGTTGCATTGTTATTTATGCAGGAAGTCAATCATCTAGGTGGTTGGAAAGTACGAGGCGAGAACTAATGCAGACTGAAAATTTTCACAAGATTGACACTTAAGAATTGGAGGAGTTGACACTTTTTGAAGGACTCTGATTGACCTGGATTCCATAAAACACACAAAGTGGTGGTTGCTTTTTGCCACCATTTGATAGTGATCAAGTAAACATTAGATGGTGGTAGGTGGAGATAACATGTTGTAATAATATGAATTTACTCACATTACATAAGAATAGTTGACAAATCCTAGAAGATTTTGAGAATTCCTGTTAGTTTCTAAAGGCGCTTGCATTTGTCTAATGTAGCCAGAGCAAGGTGTCCTTAGATTATGACTTTACAGCTTTGACTAATTGGACTAACATGATTAGTATATCTGAGCAATGGACTGAGGAGTAGCCAAGAAGTTGGTTGTGTGTATGGAAGTGCGTATTCTTAGATTTA
Source organism: Pinus tabuliformis (assembly GCA_031772625.1). NCBI lineage: Eukaryota > Viridiplantae > Streptophyta > Pinopsida > Pinales > Pinaceae > Pinus > Pinus tabuliformis. The sequence continues at coordinate 654,011,543 of CM062819.1, read as the reverse complement.
CTTTCGTAAATCTTCCTGCTATTTCAGATATGTGTGCCATTTGCTAAGATGAGTCATGTTTGTCTATATCTAAAAGAGGTCGTACTGTTGCAGAGAAGATGAGACAAAAGATTAACATTATTAAAGTGGAATCTGAGAAAGAGGGACACAATAATCCCTTCATGCGAAATTCGAGATCAATGAACGTCTAATCTTGATTTGATTGGTTTCTATGTTATGTTTCAGAAATTTGTTCAAGAATCTGGAGTATAATTCTTTGAGAGTACTGCCAAACGCTCTTTTTAACACGATTAGCAGGCAACTGAGTGCCTTTTATGTGGTAGAAAACTATTTTCAAAGCCAGGTTTTTGCTTATACCCGTAATCTCAGGCATTTTAGGATGTCTGGTTAAAGATTGCGCGTTGCTTGATGACTAGGATTTTCATTGCATTTCACCTGAGATTTGTTACTTTCTAATCTTCAGAGGCACCATATATTCAATGTCAGTATCTGGAAGATTTAATTTCTCTTGTAATATTATGAGGTTTGCTAGCCTTTGAAGTACGGAGAATGGCGTGTAGCGCGTTTTTGTGGCTGGCAGCCTGGCAGGGATACTGTACTTTGAAGGGCGTGTCTTACAAAAAAGTACTTAAGATAATTGCATTATTGACTATTATGTAGATTATTGGATGCTTGACAACACGCTTTTCTGTCTTTTTATTGTGAAAGAGCTTTTCGATAGCCTTTTGTATAGTCGACTATGTACTTATATTTTTAAACCTTTGTGAAATGTAGTGGATGTTGGTTTGTACGCTAAGAGTTCTGGTAATGCTATACATTTTGATGCTTCTTTGGTATCGATTGGAAGCCAGAGATGCAATTGACTATTAAGTTCAAAATCATGTTGAGCTTGTGAGAGTGAGGGTTTGGGCAAATTTAGGCCCTACCTAGGGATCTACTTTTCAGAGGAATGCGAGTTTTTTAACTGGACCAGTGATGCAGCTTAGTTTGCTGCTAAATGGGATAAAAAGTGCAACTTGCATATTCTTTTTCTCATTTTGCATTCTCTTTTTCTCATAATTTCTGTCCATGATTTTCCAGTTTCCTTAGTTGCAGTCACAATAGCTGTATATTTTCCAATCACAAATTTCCAACTTCCAAAAGCTTTGAGCGTCTGTATATGGCTGTTGGGTTTATTTCTTATTCATGTATGCATGTGTTCAGATTTCACATGGACAGTGAGAAAGTGGGCTAAAAGCACAGCATCATCTGCCTGTTGGGCAATTGTATAAAGCTAAGTTGCATGGTACAGGAAAACGGAAAAAAGTATCTGACTTGATAACACACTGTAAATGTGACCCCCCAAGAATCAGGAAACGGGGATGTAAGTATATATATATGTTTTGGAAAATTATACTGAAACTTTGAAAGAAAATATTTAAGTTATAATATTATAATTTAGTATATAGATACAGATTCATGAATAAATGAGTGAGGCACAAGTCCCATGAAAATTATGCTACAACAAATAAGGTACATATCATCAAAATCATTGTCTAGATTGGGATCATCATCATCAATGTCACCCTCTAAGCATTAAAATAAGATAAAATGTCTTAACATGTCAAATCCAGATTTTGTTTGAATGATGGGTATATTTTTACTCGGGTCATGATAGAGGAGCTCAACAAGCAATGCCACTAACATCAATGTACATAGAGTGCTTGGTGCTCTTGATTAAATGCTAGTTCCACCCCTCATACACAACAAAATCCTAGGAAATGTTGTAATCCCCCAATCCTAAAATCCTATAAAAAAAATCCTATAAACTCTCTTTGGTTTTGAGGGAGCTAAAATTTTACTTTCTCCATAAGAAATCCATTGAGGTTGGAACCCCACTTAAAATTTAAAATAATGAAAATGAAACATAATCTTTCATTGTTATCCTTTTACTTTAAAAATTTAAAGTTACAAATTTAACATTACAATTAATTACATAGGGGCTATGGTTGTTGTTGTAGTATTTTTTTAATAATTTGTGTTCACCCCGCACACGCTGCTGACATGCATTGAACGGCAAATGAAACACGTTGTACGGTGCCTGTTTCTGTACCAAAATGTGCTTGATGGGGGATGTGGGGTGTATGGGGAGCACGTTTCCTGTAACTTGGGCATAACAGTAGTTTGACTTCTTAACGACATTTCTAAATCTATGATTTCTGATCTATTGTATGCTGAGAGTTAACATTGCTAATCATAATAGCTTTATAGTTGCCAATCACAAATTTCCACAAATTTCCAACTTCCAAGCGCTTTGAAGCTTCTTTCTCATTTATGTATGTGTTCAGAATCTTCAGATTTCATATGGAAAGTGAGAAAATGAGCTGAAACATAGCATCATCTGCCTGTTGGGCTATTGTATAAAGTTCGTTTGACTTCTTAACAGCATCAGTTTTGTTCCCTCATTCTAAATCTGTGGTTTGATCTATTGCATGGTGGAAATTAGCTAGACTTCGCACTCACAGAAACTAGATTAACTAGCATTTGATTATGGTTTATGCCAAATGTGACGGTATAGATTGACTAGCATTGTAAGAAACGGTTTTAACTGAGCTATTCTCTACCATGGTGGTATTATCAAACTTGGAGGTGAGTTTATTGAATAATGAAAATGAATGCTTTATCGTTTTGTGACATGTTTCTTCTCAATAGCATTATTCTATAGGTGATTGTAACATGCTTGCTTTGGATTTGCAAAGCTAATTCTTGCGGATGTTATATAGTTGTGAAATTCATCTAAACAAAAGCTGCTTGCGACGATTACAAAGAAGGTTCAGAAGCGTCAGTCAAGAACAACTTTATCATGCTCTATGAAGGTTCTTGATTTAGCTGAATACTTTTGGTAAACTGTGTTGCTCTATGAAGGTTCTTGATTTAGCTGAATACTTTTGGTAAACTGTGTTTATGATTGATGTGCTCGATTTTTTGGGTGAACACTTTACACTTCTTTGGGTGAACACTTTACACTTCTTTTTCCATGTGACTTCATTAGTCTTATGTGATTGTATGTGATTGAGTGCAGAGTTTGTTATTTCCCACATCTAGACCTGCTTCAACTTTCACTTTGATGCCAAACTCATCTGTGCCGAAAATATAGAAAAACATAGAAGAATTGCTGGAATTGCACATATCAGTGGTTGAGATTACAGAATCTGGGTGTAATAGGGGTTTTTCAAGACATTGGATCCAATTATACATTCAAAAGTGTAATTTAAACAATGTAAAATTGTTTTTACACAAATAATTACATGGACATATTTTGGTGATGCTGGCTGGAAAAAATCCAAAACATAGAAGGTTTAGACTTTCCTATTAAATGTATATGAGATGAAATGTAGTAAGAAAAAAAAGGTTTAGCCTATAGTCACAATTGAAATCCTGGAAGTTCAAATATTTTCTTTGGTAATAATTATTGGTATAGTTTGTTCCCTTTCAATGTTGTGAAGTAATAAGAGGTAGCAAATAAAAGCGCTGGACTCAAGATTGGTTTTATAATTTAGTAAGTTATATAGTATATCATTCAAGAATCCACTTGTTGTCATTATTTTAACCATTTAATCTGGTTTGACATCAATTTCATAACAATTTGGATCTGGATTTTGATGTTGTGAAAAACTGAAAATATGCTCATATATTCACCCTATTATGAGTTTCCAAAAGATATGGTATTGCCAATGTTTTCAATAAAGTGAAAATAAATGTAAATCATAACATCTTTGAGTGTGCTCGGAGTCATTGTAGTGAAAGATTCACACGAGATACTATATACTTATCTCGACTAACATGTAATTAATGAACCCAAATAAAAAAGAATGAATAAAGATAATAACAATTTGATTTTGTTTTAAAATTTTGAAATAGATAAGCTTGTCATGCTAAAATGTGATTTGGTCCAAAGATGAGCTAGTTGCAAATTGTGTGTGCCTTCCATATTAATATGGGTCTAGGGCAAGTGTATGAGCCTAGTTAAAGTTTTGAAAAAGATAAGCTTCTCATGTTCATGGTATCACAGTGAGATAAAGTGCCTTTGGTCCAATGATGACTTGGTTGCAAACTGTGTTTACTTCCATATTGATATGGGCCTAGGGGCAAGTGCATAAGCCTATTTAAAGCTATAAATGAATTTTGATGACACACATACCCCTAATATGTGTCAACTTTTCCAAATGCATTTTCAAGGTTCAAGTCACATTTTTTGAAAAGCTTAAGAATTTTGGCTATTTATAGGTTGAAATTAGATTTCAAATTTTGTCTAATCTAATGTTAAATTTCGGTTAATAATTATAAATTGTTTGTCTTTAAATGTATTTTTGTAAGCCTCAAAGTTTTGGATTGGGAATAGTTTTTTTATTTTATTTAAAATCTCATTTTGTGGATAGACAAATCTCTGCAATCAACTATTAAATCTGATGAATCACATATTTATGTTGGTATTTGATGTGGAAGATTACAAATGGAAACTTCCAATCATATGCATTACATGAAAAATAACTACGAGATATGTAAACCAACCGAGGAGAAGTATGAGATATAAAGGACAACATTTATATATTCATTGGAAGAAGCTACGTTGTCATAGTCCTTTGTTAAACTTTTGTAATCCTTTTTTCGTACTTATAAGTTTTCCATCCTTATCATCATAGAATCTCCCAAAAATTGCATTTTTGTGACATTGTTTTCAATAACAACATTTAAGGGTAAAAAAAGAGCCATTAATCTTGCATAATTACTATCCTAGTGACTAGGCCCACTTTAAACTTGATGATATGAGAACCAGGCAAGTGAAGAAGGCTTCTTGCCCCACAAAGGGTAGGCATACCTTGACTGGCTTCAACAAAATACTCCTAGGCAAGTAATAAGTTGATAGGTGCCTCTATTATTTGTCTTAGAGGTTTATCTTTTATATTCTTCTTGGATGCTTATCTTTTGTATTCTTAATCACATCCTTGAAAGCAAGAAAGTACTTGAGATATGTATTGGAAAGTAGGGATACATTTATCAAAGAACATTGTTGAATTTATTGAAAGTCAGAGGCCCCAAGTTGTGATAGATTGTAAATCTCTTAAGGTTTTAACTCTTATATGTCAAATCATGTTTTCAGGTAGTGTTCGAACATGTTCCCTAGCAAAATATTGTTACAATACGTAAGGACTTGTAGATTAGTTCAAATTCCCTGTGTATATGGGTATTTAACCAATATATGAGGAGTGGTCCCTACAATGTATTAGCATGGGGCACATATACCATCTCCTTTGAAATTTCTCCCATGTCGAAATATTGTTCCTCATTGTCAACAATAAAAGAGTTCTTCATTGGGCCTTTGTCTTTGATATAGTTTTTTAGTAACATATTGGTTGACCTTGAATTTCATTTGAGAACATTTTTTTATATCCCAACTTCATAATAAAACCCTGTAATAGGATATTTGGACTAAATTATTTCAGCCTCTTCTACTCTCAATTTCACATGAGTTCTTATGAGATTACCCATGTAATCATTCCATTGCTCTCCAGAAATACTTCTCAACCCCCACATATTAGGACTGATCCAACCTTTATGCCATACATTTGTATAGGATGTACAACTTGTGATAGAGTTAAAAAACCTTCACCTTGCAAATGGGCAATAAATTTTTAGAGTCTAATGGAAATTCCACTGCCTACCCAAGGATCATTACGCAATGTGACATTTCCACCATTTCCCATCTTCTACATAAGCTAATTCACAACCAATGGAAACACCAATACCTAAGCTTTCCGTACAATTGATTCGTTGTGAAAATATTATTTGGTTTTCCTTATCCATTCATTTAGAGATAAGGGTTCTATGTACTTTTGTACCATCACACCTTTTCCGCAAACTTTCTTGTGTTCGTAGTTTTCACAAACTTTTTGCAGCAAGTGCTTTATAAAAGGTGGATATTCTTGAGATCCGAACCCCCTTCCTCTTTGGATTTTGCAATGCATTAGCATTTTAACCATGACAAACCCTCCATTTTCTTATTCCTTGATCATAAAACTTTACAACATTTTCTTTGATTTTCTCCAATACCCCTTTTGGGATGAAGGCCAACAAATGCCTATAGATTGGTATTGCTTTTAAATTATATTTTTCTTAGAGCCAATGTGCCTCAAAGATAACCATCTATTAGATCACAATGAATTCTCTTAGAAACCTTTCTTATGAACCAAGTCCAATGTTTCTTCCTAGAGTCATGATTTTAGAAGGAATCCCAAGCTTTGTGAAAGGAAGGAGTCCGAATAACTATCTTTCCTCTTCTTTTATACCATAAAAATGCACTGAAGATTTCATCATGCTTATCTTCATTCATGTCGTTACCACTTGTTTCTAAGATCTCTTTTAGCTTTGAGACATACATGAGACAACCTTCACAAAGAAACATAACATCATCAACAAACCATAGATGTGTCAGTTCTAAAGATGACCCTACTCTTATCCCTTTCAAAGTTCGTGTTTGCTTTGCTTCAATGATGGCCCTACTTAGTCCCTATGCAATTAAGAGGAGAAAATTAGAGGTGAAGGGCATACTTATCTTAGGCCCTTGGTAGGTGTGAAAAACTTTGAGGCAAAACCATCAACTAGAATTGCAGAGGAGATTGAGCTTACACATCCCGTACTCTAGTTAACAACTTGTAGATTGCATCCTATATGAATAAGTATTAACCTTAAATACATCCCACTAGCTTTATCATAGGCCTTAAACAAATATGATTTCACCACCATAGTTGGTAGATTCTTATTTTTTATAGTGAGAAAACTCTCTTTGGCTACTCTAGTGGCATCATGTATCTATTTTCCATTGAGGAAGCCACATTGTTTCAAGGACATATATTTTTAAAAAACTTTCTTCAATCTAGATGCTACAACTTTTGCAATAATTTCATACTCACACTTTACACAAAGAAATTGCCTTGAATTCATTGAAGGAAAGTGGACTATCCTTTTTTGGAATCAAATCTATGACGGTTAAGTTGATAGCCACTAGAATGTTTCTAGAAATTTTTGTTTCCTGTATCACCTTCAAAATATCCTTCTCCATCAAATCATAAACTGAAGAAATTTGTTGGCCATTTATTTTGTGACTAAACTTTTGTCCTCTAGAAAGAATCCAATATTACTTTGAGTTCCCCCTTAGTTACCTCTTCCATCAACTTCTCATTTACATCTTCATTGTTATGTACCAAGGGGGGGTAATATGGGGTACCAAGGGAGGTACCCAAGGTAATAATGTAATAATGGGATGGGCCATAGTAATAAACAAGGTGGTTAACCCATGTCATGTAAGGGACCACAAGTAGTTAATAATAATGTAATGGGCCCATGGTGTTAGTGGATGGTATGAGGAAACCATGGTAATGATGCATGGTATTGTATGTATGAGGCCTATATAGAGGCTAGAGACTCCACATGGAGGAAAGGAAGATGAAGAGAAGTATTATTGTATGAACATGCATATGGCTTGTGGAGTGCTCTCCTTCTTTAAGGAGTGAATGTATGGTGTTGCCCTACCATAAGGGTTTTGATAATAAAGAAGAATTTCTATCTATTTTGATCTTGTTATTTATTGGGTTATTTCTGTTATATTTCTGGGTTAGATCTACAACAATTGGTATCAGAGCACTTTCTTGGGCAAACCGAGGAATTTTTTTTTTTTTTTTTTATTTTTGCAGGGATTTTTTGGGTGGCGAATTTGCAGATCAGATCTGTACGTTTTGGTGCAAGATTTGCAGAATCTAATTGCAGATCTGTATTCCTTGTGAAAAAATACCCAAATTCAAAAAAAAAAATCAGTGGAATCGGAGTCCGGATGAAGAAGATATCGCTGATTTAAAAATCAGTAGGGTTGCAGACAATTTTTCGGGGCAGCGAATTTGCGGCGCAGATCTAGACCTCTTGGCACCAGATCTGCAAAATCTAATTATAGATCTAGAATCTTTGAGAAAAAACACCTGATTTCAAAAAAAAATCAGTCAAATCGGAGTCCGGATGAGGGAGATATCGCTGATTTAAAATCAGCTCTTTTTGCAGACATTTTGGGTGACGGCGGGAGAGTAGCAGAGCAGATCTGGAATTCTAGTGCCTGGATCAGGATTTTTATCACATGGGCAGATGCAGAATGATTGTTCCATTTCTAAAAACTGGTTATAATAGGGATTCTGAGCAATATTGACGGATCTGTGACCATTTCAATTTTTCGCCAAGTAAGTGAATTTTTTTTTCAAACCCTCTTCATGGAAACATTTACAGGAAAAAATAATGGTCCTACTATTGAAGAATACATAAAACAACAAAAGTCAGCATGGGAAAAAAATTGGAGGAATTCATGGTGGTTTGGTTTCAAAGATGAGGCTTACAAATGGTATCTCTCACTTGATAACAAACAGTTGGCCAAACTCTCAGATGCAGAATTTGAAAAAGTCCTTTTAGACAAATGGTCTCGTGCTAGAAAAAAGGAGAATGAGCCACGTAAAGGGTTATTTCCTACTGGTATATCTTTATTGCAAGTTCATGGATTGATTCAGAAAGAGAAAATCATTGTTTCTATCAATCCTAGTTGTAAACATAATTTTATTAGTGTTAATTTGGCAAAAAAATTGCAAGTCCCAGCAAAACAAATTGAACATACACAGGTTGATAATGAGGATGTTCAAGTGTACAAGGAATTGAAGATTTCTATGGATAAATATGTGTTGCATGGTGATTTTTATGCTTCAGAGATGGATAATATGGATGTTGTTTTGGGATATCCTTGGATGGAATCCGTGGGTACTATCAATATTAATGTGCAGAAGAAATTCCTGAAGCTATGGTATAAAAAGAAGAAAATTACATTACAGGATATTTCCATCCATAAACAAGTAGAGCACATGGAGGCTGAAGCAGAAGATGTTCAAGGGACTGACATATCAGATGATGAGCCTTTGATGATTGAAAATCAAACACAAACAGAGGCTGCCGAAGAAAAGGTTACAGGTGATGATACATCAGAGGAGGGCTCAGTGGTTGAAGTCATATTGAAAAAGAAGACACCACAACAAGCACCATAGCAGGGTGAAGTCAAGCAAAAGCCATCGTGGGTTAAAACTTCAACATATCATCACCCACATCACCCCGCAAGACAACCATCAAGATGGAAACCAAGTAGTCACATGACGGATAGAAAGGAGAGACGATCCACCTACTACACATCAACACAGAAGAGCTGCCACGGTCAACTTCCATCTCAAGCGAGCGAGGCACCAGCGAGATCGAGGGTTCACCTTTCTCTTGGTTGGCTAGATGCACGTGCATGGTATCAGTGGACTACTCTTTTGAGTAGATCTTATTATTTATGTTCTTCCCATGTTTCGGGGACGAAACATGCTTAGGGGGGTGGAATGTTATGTACCAAGGGGGGGGGGGGTAATATGGGGTACCAAGGGAGGTACCCAAGGTAATAATGTAATAATGGGATGGGCCATAGTAATAAATAAGGTGGTTAACCCATGTCATGTAAGGGACCACAAGTAGTTAATAATAATGTAATGGGCCCATGGTATTAGTGGATGGTATGAGGAAACCATGGTAATGATGCATGGTATTGTATGTATGAGGCCTATATAGAGGCTAGAGACTCCACATGGAGGAAAGGAAGATGAAGAGAAGTATTATTGTATGAACAGGCATATGGCTTGTGGAGTGCTCTCCTTCCTTAAGGAGTGAATGTATGGTGTTGCCCTACCATAAGGGTTTTGATAATAAAGAAAAATTTCTATCTATTTTGATCTTGTTATTTATTGGGTTATTTCTGTTATATTTCTGGGTTAGATCTACAACATTCATCCACAAAAATAGGGAAAAAGTAGTGAAGTTCAATATTTTGGCGAGTCTCACTCAATTTGGTTCTTTGATTTTTTTTGGAAATGAATGATCGTCTTTGCTAAGTCTCACAATTTTTTGACTTCCGTCATCCTCATGCAATATCCAAATTATGTTGATATTTATTCTTTTAATCTGTGAAATTATAAAGTAATTTTGTACCATCATCTACATTTTCCAATGATATTGTATTGCTTTTCATTCTCTCACTTGAGGTTAATAACTCTCTTTTCCTTTTCTCAAAACTCTTTGTATTCTCATTGGATTCTATTGTCAAAACACTTGCTAACTCATGGTCATATAGATTTGTTGTCTCCCTTTTCACATTTATGATATTTAGATTCTAGTTTTTTAACTTGTTATGGGCCCATTTGGGCATTGTTGTTTTAACTCTTCTCAAGCTTGCTAAAATTGAAGGGACACATCTTTCCCTTTTGTCCCATTATATCCCTACCACTCAAGTTTGACAAGCTCTAGAAAATTTTCATCTTCTAAACAATAAGAATCAATTTGAGAGTGTTTTGGGGATTATTTTTCTCTTTATCAAGATGAAGCATTATAAGCAAGTGATTTGATTCTCCTCCCGTTTCCACCCAAGAACCAACCATCTATTTCTTCATCAATCATTATGTATTTTGATAACAAGAACCTCTCCGATATTTTAAAAACTAGGCCATCCCCAACCTTGTTGCTCATCCAAGTTAGGGCTAGTTTGATCCACTAGTCTAATGACGTGTATATTTCTTAAGAAGTATTTTTCTAGAATGTCTGCTGTAGAAGTTATGGCTTATATATCTTATCTATTCATAGTGAAGTTGAATTCACCCCTTAGGATGAATCTCTCATGCTTCAATAAGTCATTTGAAAGTGAACAATCCTAGTATTGAACCCTGTCCACATATGGTCCATAAATGTTTACTACAACATGCCTTACCTAACATCTGAGAGCGTAATTATACACCTAAATTTGAGACAAATAAGATAGCTTAGAAGTTTGAAAGGCTTCTTACCCCAACCTAGGATCAAGCCCCCTCAACTCTCAATTGCATCCACAAAATAAAATCCCAATATTTAAATATTTTGAGATTGTAACCAACAATCTTGTTTCCAACCCCATACTCCCTGGATCATCAAGATACTCAATGAATGTGCGTGTTAGGCATTTCCCAATCATCTTGAATTACGAGATACTAAAACCATGCGTTACCTTTGTGAGGGGTTTTGTTTGCTCCAAGTGCTCCCATAATAATTTTTTTTCCTTAACAAGGTCTCTTTCAAAGCTTTGTCTTGTGCATGATATAGTTAGTATCTTATCCGTAGGCCTGAAATATTGCTCTCTTTCCTACATTTTCACGAAGACCCCCATCCACTTCATCTCCTCTAGCTATAGAGGTTGCTTTATCAGACTTGTTACCACACAAACTCACACTTCTAGAGTTATATTTTGAAAGCTCTATGCAATCTAAGTGTAACTAATAAGAATCCATTGTCACCTTGCCAACCCTATTTTGCTCTTTAGATCGAATCTCTTTTGCTCCAAGGGGGATTCCCTAGGTTAAATTTTCTAGGACTTAGGACAATGAAGCTTAAGCTGTTATGAAGAGTAAATTCTAAAAATGGTTTTGGTAAAGTTTAAGTCAGGAAAGATGATGGGAGGACCAAAAAAAAAGTCTACTCATTTGGGCATATAGGGTCAGTCTTTTTTGAAGGGGGTCAAGAAGGGATATTAGGTAAAACCTAAGGTAGTCCACTATGAACCTCTATTCTTTTTCCTATAGGGTGATGGCGATGGTTGTCCACTACTAACCCTAGAAGATATTGTAATGTACCCAACCCCTAAATACCTGATTAGGATTGTTCGGTTTATCTAGACTCGACCTCCAAGATTAAATTATGGAGATGAGGTTAGCAAAAATTATCTTTATCCAAACTCCTCAAAACCCAATTCTAACACTATATTGTCTTCAGCTCGTCGAGAGCTTTCCAACGATATAAATCTCATCCAAAACAAAGTTTTGGATAGGAAGTTATGCTCGTTTAAAGGTTGGCCCTTCTATCCACCTTATTTTCCACATGTCCATGTGACCTCGCCTCAATGGATTGTGTGGTAGGCTAGCTAACCCAACAAGTCGGCTATTGGCTTGCTTATTGGAAATGACTGGCAGATCGTTAACCTGTCCACATGAAGCTTTATATGCCGATGTGTTGATGGGTTGATGGTGTGACTACCTAATGCTTGATTTATTGATGGGTTGATGGGATGGTAGGACAACCGCCCAATACCTGATTTTTCAATGAGTTGATGGCCACGTCACTGCTGTTATCACTTAGAGAAAACCCTGGTTGTGGGAAAAAGTCTAAGGTAGCCTCAAACCACTTGAGGTTGAAAGTTGACCCTTCAACCTGGAGAGGGATCTCTTTTAAACTCAACTACCTAAGGTCACAGTGGTATAAGGTTTGCAATAAGTCCTATGGCCAGATTTATTTAAGAAAATCTGAGGTTGGTTTGAATGTAGGAAAATTTCACCATTGGGCATGGAGTCTGACCTAATCAGGCTTATATAATCATAGGTTCAATGAGCAAACATCACAAAAGCAAGATAATAACAATTCCTTTGACAATTTTTAGGAAGTTTGGAGGATAGTGAAGGAACTCAATGTGATATATATGTGAAACAAAAGTATTTAAATATCTGAAACATAAAGAAAATGGAGCACAACAATATGAATTCCAATTTCAACCACTTAACATTCAGACATTGAAGAAAATATTACACCAAGAGACAGACAGGGAATTATGACACAAGAATTTCTGCAAAACTGCTCACATAGACTGCTTTATTATAATTTGATCACATAGTACATAAAAAGGCTACTTTTAGATAAGTTCGAACCCATTTTTCTTCTTCAGAAACTGTTTATATAGAAAATCAATAGATAAAACAGTTTTCTGGCTTATCCTTAATTACAATTTGCTAAAAATAAAAGAGATAAAGCGTATCTCTCAAATACATGCATATAGAAAAATTCTTAATCCTATTTGCATCTATTGATCATGCTGTTGCTGGAGTCATGGATCGAGATAAGGATCAACAAATCGAATTTGATGAGGTGGCATCCAAGTAAAAAACTGTCCATGAGCTTTTTCCTCACGAATTCCTGAAAAATAGGGTCCTGTAATCCCTTCAAAAATCCAAAATAGTGATAGCTGTTAGAAGAGAGAGAAAGGTTTTTAAATGGGTCCATTACAGACAAAAACCTCTTTTAGTTTTGAAAAATTCTTTCTCATTTATTCGGGATCTGATTTTGAAAACAATTACTAAAACATGATTGCAAAATCCTGAAAAGCGACCTTCAAATATCCATTCGAATATTTCAAACTGTAACACCTGTTAGAAAAGAGAGAGTTTTTTTTTTTTTTAATGGGTCTGCTTTGGATAAAAACCTCATTCAGATTTGGAAAAATTGTTTCCAGTATTCAGAAACTACTCTTGAATTTACTGCCTTTTACAGGAAAAACAGTTTAAAAAACAAAGTTTTTGTCAAGTAAAAACAAAAATGTTTTGGCACCTTTTCCCTTTAACTGCTGAGGTTGTGTCATAACTTTCACCGTCTAGAAACACAGTCAATGGAGATGAGAGTGGAATTTGATTACAAGAATGTGGGATAACAATTGTTTTACTTTGGCGAATAAAACAATACAAATGATTAACTCTGCACAACTTTTAACTCAAGGTAATATAAGCACTTCGACCATCCAAAAACACTTGAGATTAAACATGCCATTTCATCAACGCATTTCTTTGGTCATGGAAAGTTTGAATTTCTCATTTGGCACTGATTTTCCAGCTGTCGAAGTTTAATTGTCTACCTTCAAAAATCCACGCTGGTACTATGGTTGTTACCGCAATTTTAAATTTTCAAAACCGCAATAATGCTGGCACTGCCATTGACAGTGCTTTTAAAAATTTTCAGACTAAACAATGTGATAACAAATGTGACCATGATTTCCACCTGGAAACCACCTTGGTGCCATGTCAATGCCACATTAGCGTCACGTTGGCACCACATCAATGCCATGTGGCTAACACATCCAGGCCATGTGTGTGACAAGTCATCTCCTCATATTCTCCACATTAGTTCCACATCAGTTCCACATTGGTGCCATGTGGATGGCACATCATACTCATTGAATTTTGATGATGTTGGGGAGGTTCATTTTTGCAAAGGGTCAATTTATTTGACGGTTGATAGCCTGATACTCTTTATGAGATAACTCTTGGTTATAGAACCTGTCAGCTACGCGAGTGAGGGCCAAAATATAACACTCTCAATCTTTTTCCATCTCGGAAACCTTACTCTCAAATTTGGGGCCCAATCATAATTCTCCAACTCCTAATATCCTAGCATTGATGCCCCAGTGGCTTGATATATCAACAACTTGTTTGGGTAAACAAGGTATTCCATATAGGACAAACACCTTCAATAACCACTCACATAACCAAATCAAAGATCAGAATGCCATTATTTTTACGTGGTTAAAACCATCCAATAGGGAAACAATCCATGACCCCAACTAACGAGGCCACTTGTGGCAATTTTATTAATGCAAAAGAAAATATTTTACATAAGGGAGTCCTCATTATCAATCGTCAACCATAACCCTCCTTGCCCTTTAAATAGAGATCATGGACCTGTTGGATGTTAAGCCACAGATCAATAGTTGTTATTATCGAGGAGAAGATGAGTCACTGGATCACTCTATCTAGAACATATCATGTCTGTTTGATTACAATACAACTAATGAAACACATTAAGAAACGCACTAAGAAGCACACTAGGAAACACATTTTTACATAATAGACGCACTAGTACAAGTTAAACTTAACTAACTCTTATGTGTCTAAATATCCTAACACATTTGACACAAAGGTTCCCACCTATAAACAATATGGTTAGGATTGTCGTTATCGGGGATTTGACGTGGATGTTTCAACATGATTGCTAACACTCGAGACTCTAATCACTTGATATCCCCAACTTCTAGTTGGCTCATGGTCACGACTCCTGTGGGTCATTTCACTAGGGTTGGGCTATGGATTCCATACTCAAATTTCCAACTCTTTGATATATAATTACTGAAATACATAGGGGGGAATCCCCAAAATTCTACAGGTCTCGAAAATATTCCAGGTCTAAAAATTTTCTTTTGACAAGGTCGAAAACCATCCCATAGAAATTTTAAAACTAATATCTTCTTCATCCTATAAAGGGCATTTAAGGATGTTTTTCTTAATCAAAAATATCTTAGAATACAAATAGGGAGATGGCATATGGTCATCATACTTAGCTTTACTAAGATAGAGGGACTTCTTTTTACTCCCTTTTAGGAATGAAACTTCACACTCTAGACTTCTCTCTCTCTCTCAGAAAATTCCCAATACTTTGGCTAATCTCTTGAAGGAAATAAGTTTCTTTAGGAATAAAAGGATTTTCAAGTCCTCTCATTCTCAACAGGGATATGGTTTGTTGTTCCATCCCAAGCTTGGCCTAGACAAGACAAACCAATATAACAAAATACAAGATTTACTTAGGCCCTAATGAAAATTTGATTGAATTTAGAATCAATACCATTCATATTTATTATGGAAAAACGTGCCTCAAAGTTATTTCTCCATACACAAATTTTATTACTAGGAGAGGAATTTACAACTATAAACCCATCACATACCCTTTTTCTCATTTCATTATTACATCATACCTAATAGAGCAGTATAATTGTTGATGAGCCCCAAATTTGGTAACATTTTGGGCTCATTTGGCCTAACTACCCTTGCTCAACCCTTCATTTTTCATGACTTATGCATCATTTTTTAGTATATTTATGTCATTTGTACGAATGAGGGTAGTTACTATTCCTAGGTGGCTAACACGTGCTTATTTCAGGTTTTTTGACATTTAATGGAGCAAAACCACGCAGATGAGGGCTAGGAGACAGCCAAGATGGGGTTGAGGATTCGTAGGAGGGTTGTCCACAGCATTAAATGGCCTTCCTCGGGATTTTCACCCCCAACTCCGAGCTCTGACAGCCACCACAACCGGATCTAGAAGGCAGCCAAACGGATTTTGAGGAAGCAGCAGATCAGTCTTAGTTTGGTCAGCCAAGCCCCATTGATTTAGGAGGCCAGCTTGGGGCCTCAAGATGTATAAATGATAGGGCTTTAGCCTTCGAGGGGGACTTTTGAAACCTTGTTGCACATTCTGGATTACGAGCTGCTAGCTCTGTTTTGCTCTTTTGTAGCCATTATTGGCATGTTATTTGACTTATGATTATTATCTTTTAATGGAAAGCAAGCAGATTTGAGTTCAGTTCTGAGTTCTTAAAGGAGCCATAGCTCTCGGGGTTGGGCCCAACCTGAGAGCCTAAGGCCTCCTTCCTTTGTATTGTTATCTTTCTTTCAGCATTGTATTTCTTTTCCTTTACATGCAATTGAAACACAGTTTGCTGAGCTAGATTTCTTGGTGTGGTTAAGTAGGTTAGTTTTATGAAACAGAGTTGCTTCAGTAGTTTAGAATAGATTAAGGAGAATTGGAGTTAATAAGAGTTCCAAAAAAGGGTTGACTGCACACTCATTTTCACCTCTGTTTAGGGACTGGAATTGCAGACAGTGCCACCGACCAAAAACATTGTTTTACATGTTCATGCAATCTTTGATGCAATATTTTCGTTTGTAGAAGTGTTCATGCGTTCAAATCTTGTGGAATGATTCTTTGCTTCAGTACCATGCATGATTTTCCTTAGAAATAACGTTGCTGTTCTTTGGTTTTATTAAACAGTTAGTATAGGTTAATGAAATTTCGGTTATGTGCAGGACGTGGATGATTTGTTTTGTTTACACTGTGCAGTACTACTCCCTCACTCCCTTATCCTTCTAAGCCGTGCCTAGGCCAACTACTCATCTCCCAATTAGACCCCTTGTCTCCCAACTCTTCTATTACCCACGTTATTCTACATTTTCGGCTTTCCATTCCCTCTACCCTCTTCAAGACAACCTAGCTTAGCACACCCCCTCTCCATCTCATCTCTCTGTCCCTAAGTCATTACCAACCCCTCTCCTACCTCCCTATCCATCCATGCAGCCTCTTCCACTCATCCATCACCCAAAAATCCGATTGTAGAACATCTTGTAGGAATTACTGAACTTCCTGTAGAAATTCTGAACATCCTGTAGAACCCCTGCACACTTCCTGTAGAAGCTCATAAACACGGTTGCTTGGCATCCAAACTTTGTGAAACTCTCTGAAAGGATGTTAGGGACTCCTTAGACCCTCTCTGAGCCTTCCTGGCCTCTTCCAAGCATTTCCCCCCTTGATCTATCCCTGCACAGTAAAGACCCAGTTAGAAGCACATGCATAATAATTCCAACAACTTGAACAAAAATACAAAAATATGTTTTCTTCAGATCAAAGTAGTCTAGACATATGCATCTCACCTTCCTAGAAGTAATGGCATCTCTTTCAGTAGTTTGCATTCCCACCTTTGCATCAGTAGGACTAGCTGGTAGAATTAGGGTTTGCTAGGGTTTGCGTTTCTTGTTGGCTTTCAGTTCCTTTTTGCAAATAGATTAGCTTCCTTTGAGTTAGCTTTCGTCCATCAGTTAAAAAGCTTCTTCTGAGAGCTCATAGAAGTTGGCTTGAGCCCCTAGCGGACTTGTGCCAGCTGACCAAGTGACAGCTGCGACAAGAGTTAGTACTTGTGCATACAGCACCGTCGCTTCCAAGTTTGTTACGAACTACCGGGTTGATAAAATTAGAGAAGGAAGCTCCAGGAGTTGTAGCATTATTGCTACAATACTGGAGCCCACCATCTTTTTGGCGCCGTTGCCGGGGAAGCGTCAGAGTATTAGTGATTGTTGGTTTTCTTCTATTTTCCTACTCTCGCCTTCTGCTAAGTAGTTTATTTCATTTCCATTCTGCAAAAGTAGCATAGACATTTCCTGCTTTCCTAGATTAACATTTCAATTCTGCAATTTCATTTTTGCAAGTGTAGATTAGCATTTCAATTCTGCAAGCGTAGACTAGCATTTCAATTCCTGCAATTCCATTTGAGCAAAGTAGATTAGTTCTTTCCTGCTTTCATTTCAATTCTGCATTTTCATTTCAGCAAGATAGTTAGTTGTAGATCAATCTATTTCAGTTTTTGCAGGTACCAGAGAAAAAAAACAAAAGCAATCAAAAGTCTTTCCATTTCATGCCTCGTAGGAATCGAGATAAAACAGGCAAATTCTTACCCAACACCCCCACCACATCACTGAGTCACCCTTCTCTCTTCTTTGGTGACAGTGATCCAGAAGAACCTATAGGCGAACCTCCTGAGATATACGAAGATCCTATAGCAGAAGAAGAGTTAGAGAACACTCCATCTGAAGCCATGGCTGACAATAGGGGAGAAGATGAGAGAATAGAAGGTGCCTTCCCCATCCGAGAGACCAATGGAGACATGAAAATGAAGAACATAAGCCCTTCCGCTTTACCTCACTTCCATGGACTGACTACTGAAGACCCTGATACCTTCCTGTTTGAGTTTGCTGTCCTTTGTCGAACCTATGACTATACTGAAGATGAGCAGAAGCTGAAACTCTTCCCCTCAACCCTTGAGGATGCAGCATTACGCTGGTTCATGGGCTTACCTGGGAACAGTATCACCACTTGGGCTCAGATGCAGTAAGCTTTCAATACCAAATACCGAGACTACTGTAGGTCCAAGGAAACCAAGGGAGAAATCTTTCGGATGACCATGGGAAATGATGAGTCCTTAGAGGATTACGAGGAAAGGTTCCAACTTAGCTATAAACGGGCCAGGTGCACACTTGACCCTGAATCCCTCAAGTTGGTTTTGCTCCGAGGAGTCCCTGAAGACATCTTAGATACCCTTCACATGCTAGTTGGAGGAGATATTTACCAACTACCTTATGAGGACATAAAGACTGTGTTTAGAAACCACTCTAGGGCATCCCGGAAAAGAGGTAGAGGAAACCTCCTCTCCGCTGGTATTCCTTTCTCCAAACATGAGTTTGCAAATCAATTAGAAGATCTCAAGAGTGAGGTGAGACAGACCATCGCCATGCAACTTGATATATTCCGAATCTAGCAGAAGAAAGAGGAAGCTGAGAGGGCTTTGGCTATTTTCTGCCCTAGGTGTACTAGGAAACACCCTAAGAATGAGTGCCCATTACATTCGGTTGAGGTATGTTTTGTCTGTGAGGAGGACCACCCCACAAACCAATGCCCAACCTTACCTGGGCTTAAAGCCATGTATCAAGGGACAGAAGCGCCCACTGAACCTCTCTATTTCCTCAACCAAAGAAGGCCACATGGACCTAGACCTTACCAACAGGGGATGCAAGGGACACCCCAAGCTTATTACAACCCCAACCAATCCGCTCCTATGCCTTCCTAGGGACCCCCTGTTCATTCTTCCTGGTCTATACCTCCTCCATGGTCTTACCCACCTCAGTACCATACTCAGCCTACTACTCTTTCGTTTCACTCACATGCCCAGCCACAGCCTCAGTGGAATGCACCTCAATCGGGGTGGAGGCCCCAGTACAATACTCCTCCCGCCATTTTGCCTCCACCACCAGCTCAACCACAACCATTACCTCCTGCTCCTCCAAGGCAACCTCAAATGCCTGCTCAACCGAACCCGAACCCCAACAACAGACAGGCCCAGCAGGCATATACTGGGGAAACATCATGCCCTACCTATGCTGTGGAGATCCAGGAGATCAATCTGCGATCTGGAAAGACTCTTCCAGATCGCCAACCTCCTCCCCTAGAGGACGAGGAAGATAAACAGGAAAGTGAACCAAAGGCCATTCCACCCTTTCCTGAGAGACTAACAGCCACCACACAACCCAACCCAGAGGAGGATGAGCTTCTGGGAGAGCTCAAACAGTTGTGTGTGAAAATACCACTTCTCCAAGCCATCAAAGATGTACCGATATACAACAAACTGGTTAAGGAAAAGTGTTTCAGACACCCAGGCAGGCAAAAGAGAGATGCTTCAACTATCAATGTCATAGGACAACTGTCTGATCTTATGTTGGGACAAGTCATCTGCATAAAGTATCTAGATCCTGGGAGTTCTGTAGTGGATGTCCACATCAATGGCACCATCATACCTCACACATTGATTGATCTGGGGGCTGCCATTAATGTGATGACCAGAGATACCATGCTCAAACTCAACCTTCAGGGTTCCTTGAGAAAGACCTCGACAGTCCTACAACTAGCAGATCGCTCCACCGTGACTCCCGAAGGGATTGTAGAGGATGTCTTGGTCTCTGTTGACTCTTGGGAATACCCTGCAGATTTCTTGGTTCTGCAACCAAAGGCAAAGCTTACTGGATACCCTTTTATTTTGGGAAGGCCTTGGTTAGCCACTGCAGATGCTTACATAAGCTGCCGTGCAGGAAACATGACCATAAAAAATGGTCCTATGTCCAAGCAGCTAGTCCTATACCCTCCTGCCCAACCCTTATTAGAGCATGACTTACCACTTTGGTTGGAGGAAGGAGAAGAAGACGAGGTGTACTCAGCACCTTTGTGCACCCTAGACACCACTAGGGGAGGCCTCCCAACAGAGGCTGATTTGATTGAAACCTTGATCCAGACTCCACCTCCCAGTGCATTGTCCTTAGAGGAATTGGTGGAGGATGCCCAAGCCAGCACCCTAGTGGACCTTTGTGTGACCAACTCTGTCACTCCCAGAGTCAAAAATGTGGAGTTCGGTCCTGAGAGAACGTTAAAGATCAACTCCTCCCTATCTCCTTCCCAGGAAAAGGAGCTGTGTAGTTTGTTGGCCAGTCATCTAGATGATTTTGCTTGGAGCTATAAGGAGATGAAAGGAGTCCATCCTTCGGTCTGTACCCATCACATCTACATCAAGGAAGACTGTAAACCGGTTAGGCAACCCCAAAGGAGAATGAATCCAGCCCTTAAGGACATCGTCAAGGAAGAATTGCAAAAACTGTTGGATGCTGGATTCATTTACCCCATCTCGGATAGCGAGTGGGTGTCCCCTCTGGTGTTGGTTCCAAAGAAAAATGGGAAGTGGAGAATCTGTGTGGACTACCGAGAACTGAACAAAGCTACCAAGAAAGACCATTTTCCTCTCCCCTTCATAGATCAAGTGTTGGATGGACTGGCAGGAAAGAAGTTTTTCTCTTTCCTAGATGGGTTTAGCGGGTACAACCAGATCCAAATCAGCCCGGAAGACCAAGATAAGACCACCTTCACTTGTCCTTGGGGTACCTTTGCTTACCGAGTTCTTCCCTTTGGACTATGCAATGCTCCTGCCACCTTCCAGAGGGCCGTCCTGAGCATCTTTTCTGAGCTGGTCCATGATTCGGTGGAAATCTATATGGATGACTTCACTCCTTATGGGTCCAACTTCCAGGAAGCATTGTCCAATCTGGGAAAAGTCCTAACCAAGTGCATTGAGATGAACCTGTCCCTTAGTCCTGAAAAGTGTGAATTCCCGATGACTGAAGGGACCGTGCTAGGCCATACCATTTCTTGTCAAGGATTACAGGTGGATCCTAACAAAATTGCTCTCATCAAGAAGGTTCCACCTCCTCAGAAGGTAAGAGATGTTCGAAGTTTCTTAGGATTAGCAGGGTATTATAGGAGATTCATTAAAGACTTCAGCAAGCTAGCCTCGCCATTGTTTGGCCTCTTGGCAAAAGATGTCGAGTTTAAATGGACTGACGATTGTCAGAAGGCTCTGAATGAATTAAAGGACAAGTTGGTGTCAGCCCCAATTTTGAGAGGTCCAAACTGGGCCCTACCTTTCCACATCCATACTGATGCCTCGAACAAAGCCATAGGGGCAGCCTTAGGACAAGTTGAACAAAAACTTCCATATGCCATTTACTTTGTCAGCAAAAACTTATCCAAGGCAGAACTGAATTACACTGTAACTGAGAAAGAATTCTTGGCCGTGGTCCATGCACTGAATAAGTTCCGACATTATATCACTGGCTATCAAACATTTGTACATACTGATCATGCTGCAATTAGATATTTAATGAATAAACCAGATGTGAATGCTCGTATTATTAGATGGTTACTTTTGTTGCAGCAGTTTGATTTGACTATCGTTGACAAACCAGGTAAAGAAAATGTTGTTGCTGACTTTTTGTCTAGATTGGATTTATCTGCAGATGAGGATGGAACAGTGGATGACCAGATGCCCAATGAACATCTGTTTGCTATTTCAGTACTCTCTCCATGGTTTGCTGATATAGCAAACTACCTTGTTTCAGCACAGTTCCCTCCGCACCTATCCTCAAGAGAGAAGAGCAGAATCGTCAGAAAAAGTGCCTCATTCACTTGGATCGGGGGCAACCTGTTCAAGCTTGGCCCTGATCAGATATTAAGGCGTTGTGTAAGGGAGGAGGAAGTCTTTGATATCCTCCTCACCTGTCATGATGGGCCTTGTGGAGGACATTTTGCATCAAAGAGGACTGCCTTCAAAATCCTGCAGGCAGGCTACTATTGGCCCACGCTTCATCAAGATGTCAGAAGGTATATTAGCCAGTGTGACCGATGCCAAAGGATGGGGAAACCGACTCCAAGGGATGAAATGCCTCTCCAACCTCAAGTGACTCTTGAGCCATTTGAGAAGTGGGGTATGGATTTTGTGGGTCCGATCAATCCTCCTTCGAGGCAAAGGTCTTACATCATTGTGTGCACAGACTACCTGACAAAGTGGGCAGAAACCAGGGCAATCAAAGCAGCGACAGAAGAAAAGGTGGCCGAGTTCTTAAGAGAAAACATCTTCTACAAATTTGGCTACCCAAGAGAGCTAGTCACTGATCAAGGAAGCCAGTTCACCTCCAACTTAATTGAAGACCTGCTAGCTCATCACAAAATCAAGCATAGGACTTCCACCCCCTATCATCCTCAGGAAAATGGGTAGGTGGAAGTCACCAATAGAGCATTGGAAGGGATCTTGACTAAGGTGGTGAGCAGCAGTAGAAAAGATTGGGCAGATCGCCTGGTTGAGGCCACATGGGCTTACAACACCACTTGGAAGACCACAACTGGCTTCACACCTTATGAGCTGGTCTATGGGAAGAGAGCTTTGTTGTCAATTGAATTCGAGTACAACACTTTGAGGATGGCAGCTCAGCTGGACCTAGATCTCAGCCATGCCCAACAAGAAAGGTTATTGCAGCTGAATGGATTGGATGAGCACCGAATGCAGGCCCTTCTCCACTCAGAAGTGGTTCAACTTCAGAGGAAGGTGTGGCATGACCAACACCTTAATGACAAACAATTTCAGCCGGGTGATTGGGCGCTGTTGTATGATTCCAGGCATAAGGATTTCAAGGGGAAGCTGAGAACCAGATGGCTGGGACCATATGCAGTGGAAAAATGTCATGACAATGGATCTGTTCTTATTCAGACCATTGATGAGGAGGCCATCCCTATGCTTGTCAATGGCCATCGACTGAAGATCTACAGGAAACCTCTCTCAAGACAAGAATTCATCAAAACTGTGGAAAAATCAGTGCTGGTCATAGAGAAGGGTTCTGCCTCTGTTTTGGGCATACCCTGAAGATCTTAAAAAAAAAAAATAAAAAAATAAAAAAAATAAATAAATAAATAAATAAAGATCCTTGGGTGAAAACCTTTCTGAGGCTCCCAAGGCAGATGGTAGGGGTGAAAACCTCATTGAGGCGCCCCTGCTGTCTTTCAAAAAAAAAAAGAGAGGTTTGAAAAAGACCCTTGAGCGAAAACCTCTCTGAGGTGCTTAAGGCAGATGGAAAGGGTGAAAACTTCATTGAGGCGCCCCTGCTGTCTTTCAAAAA
Source organism: Pinus tabuliformis (assembly GCA_031772625.1). Classification (NCBI taxonomy): domain Eukaryota; kingdom Viridiplantae; phylum Streptophyta; class Pinopsida; order Pinales; family Pinaceae; genus Pinus; species Pinus tabuliformis. The sequence goes on along the minus strand of CM062819.1, from coordinate 653,987,745 downwards.
AAAAAAAAAAAAAAAAAAACAATAAACAAAAAAACAGGTAAAGCAAGTTCACAATGTGGCAATGCATGCAGGTTGCAGGTATTCTATGAAGGAAAAGAGGCCCTCAACTCAAAGATAAGGGTCCTTACTACGCTACCAGGTGACCTCACCAGCACCCCCTCTGGAAACACTCATATTCTCCAAGGTCTGGGCACGATTTGATCACAGTTAGTCTTCTACAGGAAGCTACAGGACTTTCTACAGGAAGTTCTGTATTTCTACAGGAAACTTCCTGTAGGAGTTTTGGACGGCCCAGAACTAATTGTGTGGGGAGATCTAATGCCCGAGGTCCGGCACAGAGGCATGCAAGCTAATATTTTCTCCATCACGCACTGCTGTCACCTCCTTCTACCACCCCAGTTGCCATGCAATGAAAATACCTGCACAATCAAAACAGCACATTGAATTATCAGAGGAAGCGCTTCTCAAATGGAAAGAAGATGCAGAGATACCATGCAATACTTATCCAAACCATCCGAGGGCCCTGCGATCATGGCTGTGATGCCACCGTCTCCACTGTCTCAGCATGCACCCGAGGAGGAAAAACTGCTACAGGACATCCTACAGGAATCCCGTAGCAGTTCATCTAGCTAGAGTGTACACCATTAAATCGCCTGCAACATGCAATAATAGAGCGGGCACTTGCAGCCGAGTCACAAGCTTCGTCATCAGCGGCAGTCTACAAGGGAGGACCTCCGGGCTTGTGCAAATAGCAGCAGCGAGCAAATCTAATCACCATCGTCCTGAAACCTGGAAAATCATGTCGCGGCCGCACAAGTAAGTGCCTCGCCCTTTCTTTCGTCGAATTACATGAATAATAATTTGAAATGTTTGCAAGTATGAAATGAACGGGTTGAGCAGTCGAATGGCCATTCAACTGGCCACGACGACTAGTCAGATGGTCTAGTCGGATTTGGAAAAGTAGTGGTCGTGGCAAGCTAAACGGGTAGTGGACACGTGAGAAGCGTCCAGTCTGGGAGAAGCGCGATTTAACGGAAATGGCGGTAGCAGATCTGCGGGGAATGATGCGGCAGTCGGGGAGATTTGCAGTGAATGAGTAGGTGACGTCGTCCAACGGTCCGGCAGGGACAGCTCACCCCCGCGCCACGAGTTTGGCCGGGATTCAAATCTACCGGCTGGATCGCCACTCCACTCATTTATCATCAGCCGTTTTGAAGTCGAGTGAGCATCCGAATTTCGCTGAAGCTCGTTACTCCAAGTCTTCGGCTTGTTCGAACGTCTGGTAGCGGCACAGAAGACGCAAAACCACTGCCGTGCTCTCCGGAACCTGTGCGCTACTCCTACAGGAAAGTTACGCTACAGGAAGCTCACTGCCACGAGGAAAATTGGTCTCTTCACGTCAAAGGTGGCGAATTGGAAAAGGTAAGCCTGAACCTGTTCCTCCCATGCAATTGGTTAAAAGGGTGGCTAAGTCGACGTCTTCAAAAAGTCTGAGCATAAAATTGCAAGTGTCGTCTTCCTTTTGCATGAATTGTCGTCGAAGTATATGTGGGGTTCTCTACAGGATGTGATTTATAATTGAGCCCCTGTCAAGGTTCATCTGTAGATAATCTTCCCGAATTGCGCGCGTGACAGAGGCGTAATTCTACACTCTGTCCCAAAGAAATATGAAAGTCCATCTTTTGATACGCACCCGCCACCTCCGGTTAACATAGCAGGTTTTCACCATGCCGGGTGGATTCATCAGAAAGGAACCGACAGACTCAAAGAAACTAAGGGAGAACCCTGAGGTGGTAGAATTGTTCACTCGGGCGCAATGGATGTCGTTCTGCGACAAACTCCAAGGCTATGATGATGAGGTGGCAGAGGAGTTCCTGCGTGCGTTGAAACCAAAATCAAAAACACTGGCCATTGTTAATTTCAGGGGTTTGAATCTCAGTATCACCCCACAATTCATCAGCAAAGTCACTGACCTCCCAATGGGGGTACCATGGGACAAAGAGGAGAGGAAATTAGGCCAGAAGGCTAAAAAGGAGTTCTTCCCTCTGGAGGAGCAATTCTCAGAGGATAAGAACGGGGTTCACAGAGCTAGCTTACTGCCACTTTGGAGCGAGGTCAGCCTCCAAATCATGAAATACATCACATGCGAAGGACGGTTTAGCATTGTGTATGGGTACCATTTCCGGCTACTCACTGAATTGAGACATCAGATGGACCTACCTGCAGAAAGCAAACTAAGTATTCCCTACTTTCTCCTGCAGTCTATGACTGAATGTGCCACCAAGTTGAAAGAAGGCACGCCAGACCAGGTAGCCCATCATGGGCTCATTAAGCTCCTCGTGGAGGATGCACTCCACACATACAAAGTCCCTCTCTCGTGGGAAGCCTTCCGAAATCTGACTAAGGATGGCGATATAAAAATGTTGACCGAAGAGCTTGGTTCCTCCAGCAGCGAGGAGAAGGAGTCAGTACCCACAGAGAAGAAAGGAAAAGGCCAAGGACCCACGGCCAAAGCACCGAAGAAAGAGCAAAAGGAGAAACAAGAGAAAAAGGTTGCCAAAGAGAAGGATGACACACCCATATTGACGCCCAGAGAGAAAAGGTTACAAAGTAGGGTGGACAGGACTGAGCAAGTCCACGTCAGTAAAGGCACCTCGACAGCAGCCTCGACCAAGTCAAAAAGCAAAACACACTCAGCAAAATAGGCTAAAACGGTGCCACCTGTTTCTACAGGAAAACCAAAAACGGCTTCTACAGGAAGCCAAAAATCAGCTGATAAAGGGCCTTCTACAGGAAGCCCTGAGAAAGGAAAACCAAAAGAGAAGACAGCGGAAGTTCTTGCAAGGGAGGTAGCAGCCGTGCTGGCCACCCTCAGTACACCTCCTAAGCCAAAAGAAAAGAGAAAGAGGGAGGCCCCTCTATATTTCGAAGCTAGGAGAAGTGTGAGAATCAAAACGGGCAAGCCCCAACCTCCATCCAGCAGCCCAATTACTATAGAAGATACTCCCACCTCGCCAAGGGAGAGGTCCCCCTCAAAGATATCAGTCACTTATGAGAGGGGGAGCCCGAAGACAACTACTTGGAAGGAGAGGTTGGACCAGTTGGCTTCAAAAGCCCGGCTACAGGATGCTGAGGCCACTCTACAGGAAACCTTGGCCCGGCTTAAGGAGACAGAGAGGATGGAGGGAGAAGCACCCTCATCACCACCGAGGGAAGACGAAGTAGAGCCACCAAGGGAAGAAGAAAAAGAGCATATTCCAGAGCCTAGTCCCCAGCCAAGTTTGAGCTCGTATTATAACTTCTTAGAGGCTGGAAAAATTATACCACATAAATTCACTGTGCCACTTTTCTTTGCGTTGGAGGAAGAAAGGGTACGAACCCACACGTGGATGAAAATAGCTAAATCAAAAGGTGTGGCAGACATAGGCCCCTTGGAGGAACAACTCAAGGAGGCAAGAAAGGAATTAGCTATGGCTAAACACGTGGCAAACTGCCAGCGGGTGTTCCTACAGGAAGAGAACGAGAAGCTTAAACTGCAGCTACAGGAGCTGAGGAGAGGAACGGGCACATCCTCAGGGGACATCACAGCAGAACAGCAAGGCAGAGAAGGACTGCAAGTTGGTCTTGGGGAGCCAACCTCGCATCTACAGGAAAAAGAACTGCAAGCACAAATTGAGATACAAGCTCTCAAACAGCAGTTGCAGCAAAAAGAGGCACAATTGGCCTGCATGGCCAGTTGGGCCATGGATGCTATACAATGCAGACAGCCGGCCAAATCCTATGGCCTGTACCTAAGAGACCAGTGGCTGCAATTTCAAATCAATGCATTAGCGCAAAGGGGTATCTCCCAACTCCAAGACCCGCAGCAATTCACAGAATTATGCAATACCAGTTCCTCAGAGGATAAGGCCAAACTATCGGAGTTTTATCTCCATAATTTGGCCCTTCCTAATGTGACTTCATGGGATCCAAACACAGTCTTAGGGGATATGCAGTTGATGGCATTTGCCTCATGGTTGAACCATGAAGACAAGAGAGCAGCAGAAGTCAAAGCGATCATGAACCGAGAGCTGAATGAGCCATTACTAATTAGAGCAGAACCAGGGGATCCAACTGCATTAATATCAGCACACCAACACTTATCCACCGACCCTCCAGCTTTATTGAAATATATGGATCAGCAGGCCCAGGCCATAGTGCATTTCGAGGATATGGAGAGACTGTTAGGGGACAACTGTGCTCAAGCTTGCACCCGTCGATGGAACACATTGGCCCACAGTCTAAAAATCAGGGAATATCACACTCCAACTCAAATGAGGGAAGCTCTAGTACGGGTGCCCCTCTATAAGAAATCCATGCAGAACCTCCAGGCCAGCTGGATTGGCCTCAAGCTAAGCCCACCTCTGCTGTTAGGATTGATGGAAGGTAGCATAGAGAAAGATGAGCATGAACAGTGGGAAGAGGTGGAAAGAAAGGCTGGGTTCCATGTCAGTAAGGAGGACACTACTGCAGAAGCCTGGGATGTGAGGGTGGCAGTGAAGGCAATGAAGGACGAGGAGCTGGATTAGTTGCTCAAGGATGAGCAATCATTTTAGCTGGGGGGTGATGATGAGCCCCAAATTTGGTAACATTTTGGGCTTATTTGGCCTAACTACCCTTGCTCAACCCTTCATTTTTCATGACTTATGCATCATTTTTTAGTATATTTATGTCATTTGTACAAATGAGGGCAGTCACTATTCCTAGGTGGCTAACACGTGCTTATTTCAGGTTTTTTGACATTTAATGGAGCAAAACCACACATATGAGGGCTAGGAGACAACCAAGATGGGGTTGAGGATTCGTAGGAGGGTTGTCCACAGCATTAAATGGCCTTCCTCGGGATTTTCACCCCCAACTCCGAGCTCTGACAGCCACCACAACCGGATCTAGAAGGCAGCCAAACGGATTTTGAGGAAGCAGCAGATCACTCTTAGTTTGGTCAGCCAAGCCCCACTGATTTAGGAGGCCAGCTTGGGGCCTCAAGATGTATAAATGATAGGGCTTTAGCCTTCGAGGGGGACTTTTGAAACCTTGTTGCACATTCTGGACTACGAGCTGCTAGCTCTGTTTTGCTCTTTTGTAGCCATTATTGGCATGTTATTTGACTTATGATTATTATCTTTTAATGGAAAGCAGGCAGATTTGAGTTCAGTTCTGAGTTCTTAAAGGAGCCATAACTCTCGGGGTTGGGCCCAACCTGAGAGCCTAAGGCCTCCTTCCTTTGTATTGTTATCTTTCTTTCAGCATTGTATTTCTTTTCCTTTACATGCAATTGAAACACAGTTTGCTGAGCTAGATTTCTTGGTGTGGTTAAGTAGGTTAGTTTTATGAAACAGAGTTGCTTCAGTAGTTTAGAATAGAGTAAGGAGATTGGAGTTAATAAGAGTTCCAAAAAAGGGTTGACTGCACACTCATTTTCACCTCTGTTTAGGGACTGGAATTGCAGACAGTGCCACCCACCAAAAACATTGTTTTACATGTTCATGCAATCTTTGATGCAATATTTTCGTTTGTAGAAGTGTCCATGCATTCAAATCTTGTGGAATGATTCTTTGCTTCAGTACCATGCATGATTTTCCTTAGAAATAACGTTGTTGTTCTTTGGTTTTATTAAACAGTTAGAATAGGTTAATGAAATTTCGGTTATGTGCAGGACGTGGATGATTTGTTTTGTTTACACTGTGCAGTACTACTCCCTCACTCCCTTATCCTTCTAAGTTGTGCCTAGGCCAACTACTCATCTCCAAATTAGACCCCTTGTCTCCCAACTCTTCTATTACCCACATTATTCTACCTTTTCGGCTTTCCATTCCCTCTACCCTCTTCAAGACAACCTAGCTTAGCACACCCCCTCTCCATCTCATCTCTCTGTCCCTAAGTCATTACCAACCCCTCTCCTACCTCCCTATCCATCCATGCAGCCTCTTCCACTCATCCATCACCCAAAAATCCGATTGTAGAACATCCTGTAGGAATTACTGAACTTCCTGTAGAAATTCTGAACATCCTGTAGAACCCCTGCACACTTCCTGTAGAAGCTCATAAACACGGTTGCTTGGCATCCAAACTTTGTGAAACTCTCTGAAAGGATGTTAGGGACTCCTTAGACCCTCTCTGAGCCTTCCTGGCCTATTCCAAGCATTTCCCCCCTTGATCTATCCCTGCACAGTAAAGACCCAGTTAGAAGCACATGCATAATAATTCCGACAACTTGAACAAAAATACAAAAATATGTTTTCTTCAGATCAAAGTAGTCTAGACATATGCATCTCACCTTCCTAGAAGTAATGGCATCTCTTTCAGTAGTTTGCATTCCCACCTTTGCATCAGTAGGACTAGCTGGTAGAATTAGGGTTTGCTAGGGTTTGCGTTTCTTGTTGGCTTTCAGTTCCTTTTTGCAAATAGATTAGCTTCCTTTGAAGTTAGCTTTCATCC